>JAJHZJ010000122.1:3928204-4528204 GCA_023548195.1 Bettongia penicillata ogilbyi
TCTCTTATCTGCCCTCCCTTCTATCACCCCCCCCCCATACCCTTCTCTTCTATTTTCCTGTAGGACAACATAGATTTCTATACCCCATTACCTATATATCTTACGTCCTAGTTGCATGTAAAAACAATTTTTAAAATTCATTTTTAAAGTTTTGAGTTACATAATCTCTCTCTTCCCCCATTCCCATCCACCCTCATTACAAGGCAAATATTTGGATATACATGTGTAGTCATGTGCAACACTTCCATAACAGTCATGTTGTAAAAGATTAACTACATTTCTCTCTATCCTATCCTGCCCTCCATTTATTCTATTCTCCCTTTTGACCTGTCCCTCTACTAAAATGTTTTCTTCTGATTACTCCTTCCTCCAATCTGTCGTCCTTTCTATTATCCCCCCTCTCTTATCCCCTTCCTCCACCTTCCCCTTTCCTGTATGGTGAGATAAACTTCCATACCCAATTGAGTGTATATGTTATCACCTCTTGAAACCAAATCTGATGAAAGGAAGGCTCACTTATTTCCTCTCATCTTCTCCTTCTTCTCTTCCATTGTAAAAGCTCTTTCCTCTTTATGTGAGATGATTTATTGCATTCTATCTCTCCCTTTCTCATTCTCTTAGTACATTCCTGTCAATACTTAATTTTCTTTTTAGATATCATCCCTTGATATTCAGCTCACCTTGTGCCCTCTCTCTCTCCCTCTCCCCCTTCTACACACACACACACACACACATACACACACACACACACACATATATATAAACATACATATCCACAATGCACAAACATACATATATAAATAAACATACACATATACATACACACATGCACATATACATACATACAAAAATACATACATACTATTCTAATACTGAGAAAAATCTCATGAGGTATAAACATCTTTCTATGTAAGAATGTAAACAGTTCTACTTTAATAAGTCCCTTATGATTTCTCTTTCCTGTTTACTTTTTCATGCTTCTCTTGATTGGTGAATTTGAAAGTAAAATTTTCTATTCAGCTCTGGTCTTTTCAAAAAGAATGCTTAGAAGTCCTTTATTTTATTGAAGTTCCATTTTTTCCCCTGAAGTATTAAACTCAGTTTTGCTGGATAGGTGATTCTTAGTTTTAATCCTAGCTTCTTTGACCTCTGGAATATCATATTCCAAGCCCTCTGAGTCCTTAGTGTAAGAGCAGCTAAATCTTATGTTATCCTGCTTGTGTTTCCACAATACTTGAATTATTTCTTTTTGACTGCTTATAATATTTTCTCATTGACCTGGGAGCTCTGGAATTTGGCTTCAGTATTCCTAGGAGTTTTCCTTTGAGGATCCCTTTCAGGAAGTGATGAGTTGATTCTTTCCATTTCTATTTTACCCTCTGGTTCTACAGTATCAGAGTTTTCTTTGAAAATTTTTGAAAGATGATGTCTGGACTCTTTTTTTTGATCATGGCTTTCAGGTAGTCCAATAATTTTTAAATTATGTCTCCTGGATCCATTTTCCAGATTAGTTGTTCTTCCAGTGAGATAGTTCACATTGTCTTCTATTTTTTTTTCATTCTTTTACCTTTGTTTTGTAATTTCTTGATTTCTCATAAAGTCATTGGTTTCCATTTGTTCCATTCTAATTTTGAAGGATTTTCTTCAGTGAGCTTTTGGACCTCTTTTTTCCATTTGACACATTCTGCCTTTTTAAAGCATTCTTCTCCTCATTGGCTTTTTTGACGTCCTTTACCATTTAGTCTAATTTTCAAGGTGTTATTTCTTCAGTATTTTGGGGAGTTTCCTTTAGCAAGCTGTTTACTCATTTTTCATGATTTTCTTGCATCATTCTGATCTCTCTTCCCAATTTTTCCTCTACTTCAAGTACTTGATTGTCAAAATCCTTTCTGAGTTCTTCCATGGCCTGAGACTAATTCATATTTTTCTTGGAGACTTTAGATGCAGGAGTTTTGGCTTTGTTGTCTTCTTCTGGTTGTATGTTTCGATCTGCCTTGTCACCAATGACATAAGAAGATACCTCTTCACAGAGCAAGTAAGAACCTATAGTCTGTTTCTTTCCCCACTGTTTGCTCATTTCCCCAATCAATTGCTTGACCTTTGAGCTTTTTGTTAAATAGAGGGCTCCAGAAGCGGCCTCTGCTCCAGCAGTGGCTACCACTGCCTTGGAGCTGGGGCTAGGGCTAGATCATGCTCCTCTCTCAGTCAGGTGAGAAACCCTTCTCACTGTCCTTTAAAACTGTTTCTGGCATTTGTGGTTTGAGAACTCTAGAAACCACAGCAACCTCCAGCAATTCAGTCCCCTAAAGCCTGCTCCATCTCTTTCCATGCTGGTGTGGTCCGTGCTGAACTGCTTTCTATCCCAGTCTGGTGCAACAGACCCTTTCTGTCAACCTTCCAGATTACTTTGGGCTGGAAATATGCTTCAGTCTATCATTTTGTGGCATCTACTGCTCTACAATTCATTTGGAGTCATTTTTACAGGTTTCTGAGGAGTTTGGGAGGAGAGCTCAAGTAGGTCTCCGCTTTTATTCCACCATCTTGCCTCCACCCTGAATTTTTTTTTAAACTTGGTACAATGTATCTGTCTTCTTTTCTCATGGATTTAACCTTACTAATTTTACTGTGGGCACATAATTCCTCTCTTTCTTTCTTTCTTTTTTTTTTTTTTGCTGTTTGTCTTCTGTATTGAAAATATTTGCAAAAAAACAACTACTCCATTGTCATATCAATCACATGATCCCCTTGCTTATTGATTTTAAGGAACATTTGACTCAGTGGAACAAAATTTATTTTATCAAGGGATATAGATGTAGAGTTAGAAGGGACCATAGAGGACATTGTGTCATGTCCAGGATTACACAGATAGTCAGAATTAGGATTTGAATTTGGTTCATTCTGACTCCAAGCTCAGCATTTTATTCACCATCTAATTTATTTTTACTCTTCACCAACAAACTTATAAATTAATGATCATTAAGTGCCCAATTGCCAGACATTGTACTAGGCACTAGGTCGACACTACAAGAATGAGTTTCCACTTCTATGGACATACATTCTACTGGGGAGGGAAAGAGAGATACAACATATTCACAAAGAACATATAAAATAAACACAGTGATGAAGGGACACTAGAAACTGAGGTAATGGACTTTTGATGGAGGTGATCCTTGAGATGAGCATTGAAAGGAGACAGTTATTTGGAGAAGTGAAAGTGAGTAGAGAAAGTATTCAAGGTACAGGTGACAACATGGGCCCTGGCAAAGAGATAGGTAATGGAATGTCATGTATTTGGACAAATAAGTAGAATAGGTTCATAGGAGCATAAAGTAAGTCAGATAAATTGTATAACTAGGTTCCAATTAGTACAAGTAATGAATCATGTACAAGCAGTAGCATGTATTTGAATTTAAAATATTTGAAATTATATTTATGTCAAATATGTTCATTGGTTCTAGTCCAATACAAATATACAGTGAACATTTGAATAATGGGCCCTCTTAATGGGATTCATCATTTATACTAATCAAAATGTGTCTATAATCACCCTAGAAATATAAGCGAGAGTCAGAATTGTGAACAGCTTTAAGAGCAAAGTGTCTCTTACTTTACAAAGTCATATAAAACTGTGAGAGATATTTGTGTCTCCATACTATAGCAATTACTGAGAAAATTACTTTTAAAGATTTGCTGAGTATTAACATAGAGAACAATATAAAACAGGGAGGTAAAAGTTTACTTTACATCTTGTACGTCATGCAAGATGTCCTCTAAAAAGTCCAAATAAAATGAAATGATGAGGTTTTCCAAATTACTTTCTTAATAGATCACTTTGTAATAATTGCATTGACCCCCTGAGCATTTACAAATTTTTGATGCAATATATTGGCTGTTGTTGAATTGTTTCAGCCCTAAAGACTCTCCATAACCCCATTTGGGGTTTTCTTTGCAAAGAGATGGAGTGGTTTGCCATTTCTTTCTCTAGCCCATTTTACTGATAAGAAACTAAGGCAAACAGGGTTAGGTGACTTATCTTGGGTCTAGGGTCACAAAACTGGTAAATGTCTGAGTTCAGATTTGAACTCAGGTACTCTTAGCTCCAAAGCCAGTACCTCCATGTTATTGTGCCACCTAGGTTACCACTGCTCTACCTAGCTTCCCATACCAATGAGATATAATTCACAACAGAGGAAATCGAACTGAACATCCATACTGGAAAAAAACAGGTGAAAAATAAAGGTTTTAGAGACATAACAGCTAAGAAGGTAGCTTGTTAAATCAGTCAATAAATAGGCACCTTATGGTATTCTATGTTTTGAATAGTATGTGTTTTGCATGTAGTATGGGCTGAGAGGGAGTATGATTGATGTAGGAAAAAGATCACTGGACTTGGAGTCCAAAGTCAGGTTAGAATGTTAGATCTGAAATTTGTTATCTTTCTAACTTTGTAAGTTAGTAAGTAAAATAAGTAACTTTACATTCTTTCCATATCTGTAAAACAAAAATAATAATAATGCTGGCCCTAGCTACTATATAGGGTAGGGATCCACTGAAATGTTAAGAAATCAATCATCCAATCTTATATTTAGAGTTCAAAGGGAACTTTAAGGTCATCTGGTCTAGCTGCTTCATTTTACAGATAAAGAAATTGAGGCTCAGAACACTTCCCTAAGGTGACACAGATAACAGGTAACAACAGTCAGGATTTGCACCCAGGTACTTGGACTTTACAGCTTCAGTTTTGCAGCCTGTGACTTGCTAAATCAGTGTGATCTACTGCTATTTATTCACTTGTGGAAATCCTCCCCCACCTGCAGAAGAAACTTAAGGAAAGTAGATGGCCATTACAAGGGAAAGCTGTCCTCAGTTGCCTCTGACAAATAGATAATTTCCCATAGGTCTGAAATTATCTGGGTGCCTCCTTTTTGCAAGTGTGACTGCAGTGCCTCTCCCTTAAAATGGTTTTTCCTTCCGGCAGAATGCAGTCATAGAAAAATATTTCAAATGGATTGCCAAGAGGAAAATAAGAATGCCATGATACAAAGGAAGCGACAATTTAGAGAAGGTGTTGGGAAATTATTTGGAGGGACTTTTCACTTGATGAAAGGGTTTGGCTAGAACAGATGGATAGAAACCATCTGAGGCTAAAAACTCAGAAAAATAAAAAACGATTAGCAAATGTGTGAATGGTAATGGCTCAAAAATGTGTGATAGACATTTATAAATGGACCCATGTGAAAAATAAAGAATTTGCTGTTAAAAGGGTGAAAATAACACCTTGTGCCACTTCTGTTAAAAGGCAGCACCCAAAACGGGTGATTAGGATTGTTTTGTAAAGGCTGTTGGAGCTGTTGCAATTGCATTATTGTATAGAGCCCATTAAAAAGCAAAAGGAATGGAGGGAAGAGGATAATTTGCAGGAAAAGTGATTTACTATGTACTGCAGTGGGGACATAAGGCAGCTCTCCCAGCACACAAGCTTCTTTTTAACAGGCAGCAACATTATCCCAAAATGTGATTGTCCTGTTGGCTCAGTGGCCTTAATTTGCATATTTAATGATTTTATGCAGGGACATATCTAAATATATCATTTAATGTCTTAAATTAAACATAATGGAAAGACATAGGCCTATGAGAAACTTTTTTTGGGGGAGGGACAGTATTCTGGACATGTGATTTCATAATCTTAGAGAACTCCCAATATGGAGCTCTCCCTCCAGAGATACACCTGACTAACCCTGTAATTTATGGTATAAAGAATTCTCTGAGGCACTGGGAGCTGTCCTTGTACATGCAACTCATGTGTGTCTGAAGCAGTACTTAGACCAGAGGTTCCCAAACTTATTTGGCCTACTGCCCTCTTTTTAAAAAAATACTCAGCATCCCCCTGGAAATCTATTTGCTTTAACCACTTTAATGCTTTTTTTAAAATTTGCATCATTTCCAAAAAAATAAGATTTTTTTAAATGATGCATCTTAAACTTAATAATTTATTGTAAATTTGTGCTTTTTTTTTGCATCAAAATTTTGATGACACAATATTACATCATGTAACCAAATAGTATCAGTCATCACATGCACATATTTCTTCTGGACTTGCACAGCACACTTGCCTGCCAACAATTGCTTGTTAAGACCTGTCCACTGGACTTGACACACTTTTCAGTTGTAGCTTGCATTTTGTGTGTTTATTTGGAAAGTAATGTAATCAATATGACTTTAACTCTGTTACAGAACAGATAAAACATGTATAAATGGTTTTCCAAAATTTTCTTATCTTCTTTCCTTATGCTTCCATTATCTCCTTATTTTTATTTGATGCCCCCCAAATTGCACCTGAGACTTCACCCTGTTCTAGCACTCCTCAGGGAGGGGTATACCCCATTTTGGGAACCTCTGACTAGACCATTATAACCATTAACTTTGGGAACCTCTCGTTAGATTAAGATTTTTCCTGTGTTCAATATTGGCTGTCTATTGACTGTACAATACTACCTCTCTATATGAAGCCTACCATGTTTTATTAACTATATTTTTTTATTGTACTTCTGTAAAGGCCCAAGTTCAATTAAGACAATTTGCTTCAGTGAATTCTTGTTGATTTATCATACTATAATTTAGGCCTAAAACTCTGTTTTTGTTTAACTGATTTATAAAGCCCATTATCTTTGGTATGGAGGGGTTGCGGGGGGATGTTCCTTAAAGTATTTGCCAAATTCTACTGACAATTTACTTGGATAATAGATGAAAAGTATTTATTTTCTTCCCCACTCACTTTAAGGTTGTCAGTGCTGTGGGGTAATCAATCATGTCACTGGAGGAACTGACTGAGAAATACATCTTTCTAAAAGCTATGGTTGAAATTAAAATGCCACACAATTTTCCTTAAAGAAATGTAACACCTTTACCCTGCTGCAATTGGATTTGTTCTGCAGGCTGTCAGCACTGAGGAATGGGTCACCATCAGAACTGGTTATATTGATGGGAGTCACTGAAATTCTCCATACCACTGGTGCTCTTGAACAATTAGATTGGATGTTTGGTCTCATTTTTGAGATATCAACCTAGACAGCTGAGCCTGCATGCCCCAAGATAGCATGCTTTTCTATCATAAGGGTCCTTAAGTGGAAACTCTGAGCCCAGTGCCAGGCATCTTACATAACTGAGAGAAGGTCAATAATTTTAGAGTTCATCCAACCAAGGAGAAAAAAAGGAACTCCAAAATTCTCTTGTTCCTGTTTTTGAAACATATGCAGCATATTTTGATACTAAATAACTCCCAGAATATTGAATTAGTTATCTAGGAACTAGTGCCTCTGATCTTAGAATTATTAAATATTAATAACATGGAAGACTACAGAGCATAATGGATGACCGCTGGATTTGGACTCAGGAAGACCTGAGTTCAAATCTGTCTTCAGACACTGACTAGTTACATGATCTTGGGCAAATAACTTAAATTCTATTTTCCTCACCTGTAAAAGAAGAAGAATAATTGCACCTATCTCTCAGAGTTATTGTGAGAATCAAATAAGATAACATTTGTAGTGTTTAGCACAGTGATTGGTACATAGGTGAAAAGTACGTGCTAACTGTCGTCGTCATCAACACCATCCTTATCATTACTACCTTGGCTTTTTATCCATCCCTTTTATTAAGGTGCTCAGATTGACAAATCACCAGGTTTGACCTCCTATTACCACCAGCTCCAAGAAATCTTGGTCTCCCAGCCCTGGTGGAGATCTTAGGTCCTTACCATGAGAGCTGGGAAAGGATTAGTGATGTGTCTCTCTGTCTCTGACTCTATCTCTGTCTCTGTCTCTCTCTTCTAAAATTCAACAACACCTAGGTGCGTGACCTTCATCAAGTCATTTAATCCCAATTGCCTCACTAGAAAAAAAGGAAAGAAAATTCAATGACATTGTCAATGTCCTTTGCTATATTATATTTTTCCTTATTTTCTTATATATCATGGTGTCAGGGGAAGATGATTAAATTTGTAGTCAAAGGGCTTTCATCCAAATCCCAGTGCTTCTGCTTACTGACTGGAGGATAAAATCTACCTGACTTGATGTTCAATAACCCTAAGAAAACATTATTTGAGGAAGACCTGCTTTTTTCACAAAAGTATCTAGAAAATTTGTATGATATTTTTGGAAACAATTATGTTTAGATTAATATGTCACAAATATATACCACAATATCACATACCATACCACCAGCAACTTAAAGGGGATATGTAAGCTAAATATTACAGGTCACATCACAGTAACATAAGAAGAGATTGAGATTAGGTTCCTTTCCTAACTGTGGGTAGAGGAAAGATTCTCTAGCAAACAAAGGATAAAGGAAATTATAGAAGATAAGCTCTGATCAATGACTATGTTTTCACATAAAGTTTTTTTTCTGATTCTTCCAATCACTAGATCCATCCTCCCAATCACCTTGTATTTATTATTCTCTATACTCTTATATAGAGTTGTATAAGTGTATAAGTTGTCTTCTATAGAATATATATTCTTTGATTGTAGGGACTGTTTCATTTATATCTCCATATCCTCAGTACCTAGCATGAAGCTTGGCACAGAGTAGATATTTAAAATGTTTCCTGATAAGGTAGAAAATTACCAGGGGGAGGGAAGGGGGAAAATCTATGACCTATGGAAATGATTGTAGAAAACTTGAAACAAATAAATTAATAAAAAAACCCAAAATAAATAAAATAAAATAGAAAATGCTGGTTACATGAAATTGAAGGCATTATATGAACACTATTAGTGTGGTTAGAATAAGTGAGACACCAAAAATTCTTTGCATAAAATTTATTTGATAAGGATCTGGTAGCTAATATATAGAACAAAATGGCAGATTATCTATCATATATTTTACTGTATATCATATAGATAAATATATATCTATTCTATTTTGCATAGATAAATATAAATATATATCTATATTTATATGACAAATAATTATTCAAAAAATGAATGGTGTGACCTTGACTCACTTTTTTGGGCTTCAGTTTCCTCATCTATAAGATGGGGAGGGATGTAGACAAGATATTATACTATACAAGATGTTCCCCCAAATTTTAATCTATAAAAGCTTAAAATTGCACTAAGAGTTTTGGGACACCCTGTATAAGACCCATTGTTATTCTAAATTCTATGATTCCACAATCTCCGATGCTATCTTTACAGTTAGATTATAAATTTGTTGAGGGTAATACACATATCTCCATTTGTGCATATTAGGTACTTAATAAGAAGCATGTGTTTGTAACTAGCTAGTGTACCCTTTATCTTTCTCTCTTTTGTACCCTCCCACTCTGAACCCTCTTCCCTTTTCTTTGTCTAAAACATCTGAGCCTGTCTCTTACCCTAAATATCCTTTGCTAGATGAACAGCATCCTTAACTGCCTCACCCAGCATAGGCCTGCATTGTATAGAATAAATATGGTGCCCTCCATTGCACAGATATCAGAAGGAGAGAATTAATAGATTCAAATCAACACTGGACCTTAGAAAAATTTGAGAAGTAGTGGTTAAGCTTGCAACTTGACTAGCAGTCAAGTTAGAATGAGAACAGCCTTCTATTATATACATTTAAGCTATATGTGTAATGTTGAAACAATCAAATAACACCTTCCTCTCAAAACCAATGCCTATCCATGTTCCATTATCTTAGCAAAGGGAGGTTGTGTGTTTTCTAGGAAATGGTCAATTTCACAGGGGCCAGCAGAAGATTATAATTTGGCCCACTCCAAATTCATCAACAGCTCCATTGGAATCGGGATGGACAAATCCAAGCACAAGAATGAAAGAGAAGGGAGAATATTAAAATACAAGTCAAAGTCATGCTAAGAGTTACTGGGGGAAGATTTTAAAAGTGTCACCTCTACAAAAAGAAAATGTAGTCTTTTATGATAAAGAGAAAACCAGGGAAGGATGTTAGAAAATGAAGTCCCCAAGAGAACAAGTAAAAAGGGGTTAGTCACACAAGTATTAGGAGATGGGCTACTATATAACATAGGGAGAGAAAGGGATTCTCCCCTCACCTTCTGGGAAATGAAATCAAAGAATAGCCAGAGAAAAACATGGAACCTATTAAAACACTACAGGAGAAAATGTGATAACAATAGAGGCATTAAGATTATAAGAGGTGTGAATGGTAACAGACAACCTATAAGGAGCAATCAGTTCAGGCAGAGATCATCATAAAAACAAGGTAGCGACATAACTATTTTGTGTTAAATATTCAAAGATAAAGGTAATACATTCACTATAGAATTTGAGCTTTTCAAAAATGTTTAAGACTTGCTCTATTATTTAACTTTTCATTCATTAATTCATTTATTTGACAAACATTAATTTCCTGCTCTACTTAATGCATGGATTCTGATAAATAAGATTCAAGGTTAATAAGACATCATCTTTACATTTAACATTTTTTTTATTCCTCCCAAATAATTATATTGTTAAATATAAGGAGTGAGACTTAAATTGGGCCTGAAAGTATACATAGGATTTAAATAGGTAATTGGGATGGGGTAGTATATATAATCTTGGGATTGGGGCAGGGAAACTATGGGATAGGGGAGTCAGTGATCTGAGTAAAGATTCAGAAATCATAAGAATGACATAGGGCACAGTAAGGATACCATATTGACTGGAGGGGAGGATGTGAGCCTGACAGCAATTGGAAGTCAGGTTGAGTAGAAAGGATGAGGCAAGATTATGGAAAACCTTATAACACAATAGATTGTGTTGTACAATTGTAAACAAAGATGAGTCATTGTAGGTTCTTAAGAGAAGTCTCAAGATGAAAGCAGTGATTTAGAAGAATTGTATGGCAGAAGTTTGCAGATTAATTGAAAAAGAAGAACTAATGAGGAAAAAAAAGCTAGGATGTGCTGGAGTAGGCCAATCCAATTTTGAAATGTCAGAGGCCTTCAATGACTGGTCTTAAATGGGCAGTGCTTTAACAGTTTACTTTTAAATTTCTCACTCAAGTAGTTATTATGAGATATATATATGTACATATGTGTATATATATATATATGTATGCATACCTATATGTACATAATGCACATGCTAATATTTCAGTGAAATAGGAAACCTTCCATTTTAAGGAAAATCTATCAATGTCTTCTTCCCCAATGAACTAACAGAAATATGTTTGAATTTTCACCATGTGGTTTGCCTTTTTTAAGACTCTGTGGGATATAATGGTTGAAATGCATGTTACCTGCATGAGAAATTCAAAGAAAGGAGATACTAGTGTGAGCACAATACAACAGTCATTCATTCAACAACTATTCATTAGCACTCACTCTGTGTCAGACACTGTTCTAAGATCTGGGGATACAAAGAAAGGAAAAAGAAAATCAAAGCCAAAATCTCTGCTATCAGGAAGTCCACAGTCTAATGGTAAAGGTAATATGCAAACAAATAAACTCATATATCACATACATATATATATGCCTGTATATGTCTATATGTGTATGTATACACATACAAACATACACACATACGTGTGTATGCGTGTGTGCGTCCATGTGTGTGTAGTCTAATCTCAGAGGGTCATCACTAAGAATAAGGACTGGGAAAAGCTTCCTGCAGAAGGGGGAAGCCAGGAAAGTCAGAGACGGGGAAGAGGAGGGAAAGAATTCTAGGCATGGAGGGAAGCCAGTGAAAATGCTGCGAGTTGGGAGATAGAGTGGCATGTACTAGGATTGCCCAAGCATGGAATGGGCTGCCTTCATGGGCAGTGAGTTAGCCTTACTGGAGGTCCTCAAGTAGAGGCTGAAAGATTACTATTTTGGGAGCTAAAGGAAAAAATTCCTGGATAGGTAAGTTTCCTCTAATCCAGAAATTCTATAAATCAATGATGGAGTCAATGAGAGCCTGCTTAAAATCATAGATAGTGAATTTTAGAGCTAAAAAGAAGATATTTAGTTTAACTCCCTTGTTGTTTTCAATATACAGTATGTATTATTTTTATACAACTTGAAATTAAATAAACCTCCACTCTAATTGTGTCCTTTTTCATCTCTTTTCTCTCACAATTTTTCCTGTTCTCATTAACCTATTTACTTTCTTGTCTTCTTCAATTCTCACTCTGCTTCAACTGTATCTTCTCCATTATCTGTCTTTCCACTTCCTTTTCTCAGACGGATACCTCTCACTAATTCACTTTCTTATTTTCTTTCTATTCTCTTCCTCCTCACCTGTTTTTTAGAAAAGCTATAATTTTTTATTTTCTCCGTTGTACCAACAAAGTGATTTCTTATAACCTCCACCTTCACTCACCTCAGTCATACATAGAAATCATAATCCTCTTGATCTCACCATCAGCTACGTATAATTATTCAAGCTCCATGATCCAAAGCTCTTAAATTCCCATATCAGACTATAACATCTTGTCAGGACACCTCTTTATATTCTCTTGTGACCTCCTCAGCTCTCAATGATTTAGGCATCATCTCTATGTAATGACTGAGTTCCAGAGCTACTTATGTAGCATAAGATTATGTGTGTGTGTGCATATGTGTATACACGTACACATATACACATGTATGTGTGTATATAGGTATATATGTATATATATGTACATATACATGAAAATGAACAGAATTTATGGAAATGGGTAATTTTTTATGGTCAGTTTCATGCATTTTATATATACATATTTTAAATTTCATACACAGAAATAATATCTTTATGTATATATGTGTGTGTGTGCTTGTGTGTATATGTACACATACACACCCACACATATATACTCTGTAGCTTACCATTCCTTTTTTCCTTCTCCTCATCCCACAATCTTTACTTTGCATCACTCAAGAAGCATTTTCATGTACTTACTATGTGCCTGACTTTGGCAACCCTAGACCATTCTTCATACCACTGGCATTTGAACTATTATCACTTCTTTCCTATAAGACTTTGCCTACTATCAGATACTAGTGGAAGTCTCATTTGGGTATCATGGACATAATATAATGTTTTGTGGCTGAAAAATATATATTTTATTCAACAGCAGTCATGAGATAATAATTTTAGTGAGTAAATGGATATCATATCCATTGGATTACAGTGGTTAGGGCAGCCAACCCTTTTTGCCTAGGAACCTTAAATATTATTTCTACTTCTCCTAGCTTTTTCCTGCTTTGTGTTTACCCCATGTTTTACAACTTTTTGGTAATTATGAATAATTTTTCAAAATTATAATATTAGATTACATGTTCTAATCCTGCATTAACCCTTTAGCTAGCCAGATGCTTGTAAAATTGTAATTTATTTATGTATTTTTGCCTTGGCATATCAGTCAATTCCCAACAAAAATCAACATCTCCTCTAGTATGGTAGCTTTCCATAAATAATAACTGTTTAGCAAATTTAATTGAGTAATTGTAACTGGCATTATATGTCACTTTTAATTTTTGTCATTCAATGTTTGTTAACCAAAAGGAATAAGGTGTGTTTTAATTTTGATCTTTCAGAATCACCCTGTTACTTATTGAACTATGCCTGAAGACTCCTTACACTTCTAACCTGGAGTTCGATTGACACAAGGCCACAGTTCATTCCTTGGGCTTGGCCAATGTCATTCACTGACATTCACACTGTCACACATGTGATTATGGTTGATCACGATATGTTGTCCCCAGGCAAATGGACAAGTAGAGTAGTTTAAACAAGTTATTAGATGGCATTTACACTCTTACATCATAGCATACATCAAGATTCTTCCTCCCACTTGCACAACAAAGTTTGTAAATAAAAATTCTGTTTCTTTTGTTCAAGGTTAATTGTAATTAATTATGTTTATATTAATTAAAAATTATTACTTTAGTAGTTACTTATACTTACTGTAGATAATACGTTACAAATGTTTTTCTCGCAACAACCTAGTGAGGAAGATAGTATAATAAATTGATTCCCACTTTACGTATGAAAAATCTGAAGCACAGAGATATTCTCTGACTTAGCATGATATACTTTATAAATAAGTGTTAGATCTACACACTATTCTGTTCCATACAGTGGGTAGTCTCACACTACACTTTTGCAATATCATCTTAGATATTAGCTTTAAGCCCATGTTTGGTTTGTGAGATAAACATTTGAGATCCAGGTTTCAGGAGGTGCTGAGAGTGGAATAATAGAAGAAAGTAGAAGACATCAAGTAATCGGTTTTAAATGACTAGAACACTTTACAAACTAATTGATATTTCGGACAGATGAATCCCAGAATTTTCTGGTATTAATGATCAATAGAGATTGGGGAAGATAAAAGTATCATCAAAAATAATAACAATGATAATAAGAACAGCATGGTTGTATGGCCACTGACAAACAGTATTAACCTTTCCATGACTAAACCAACTCTTCGACACTGTCAGTTTGAGTCAACTTTGCACTGATAGAGGAGGTCTTGATACTGGAATTATAAGAACTAGAAGAAGTCTTTAAGGTCTTCCAGTGCAAATATTTCACTTTAAAAGTGTGGAAATTGAGGCCTAAAGATATTAAGTGACCTGCCAAAGGTGATAAATGCATTAACATCAGAGGCAGAATTGGAACTGACTCTAGAGCTTGTATTCCTTCCACTGGACTATGCTATATATAATACCTAATACTACTGAAATCATAGTTCCAGTCCATAAAACTCTATACTGAATATCATAATAATCAAAATTTCCATTTATATAGGGCTTTAAATTTGCAAAATGCAAAAAAGTATGATCTCATTTAAGCCTTAAAATAAACTTGTGAGGCTGGAACTAGGTGTGGTAGGAACTATAGGAATTATTGTCTTTCTTTTATAGATAAGAAAACTGAAGGTCAGGGAAACTGACCTATTTGCCTATAGTCAAAGAGCTGGTACCAGAGGTAGGACCTGAGCCCATTCAAATACATTTAGCCCATTCCAAGATCATTTCTTGGGACCTTTTTCCCAGTATAGAATCTCTAAACTTGGATCATTTTACTTTTACTTGATGCCCTCTCCAACTTTCCCTAGCTAACATAGCATGCACCAAGAATTGTTTGGTTTGACAAATAGGGTGAAATGTGTTATATGACATCTCTTGGATTGCTTCAAGATAAGAAGGCAGTGGTATTGCTTCATGGACATAAAAGACTGTTGACCTTTAGATAGATAGCAAGAATAGCTCCAGGGTACTCATATCTCTTGTGTAATCATCCAATTTAAGAGCAAACAAATGGACAAGACTTGACCTTTGCACTTGAAGGAGATTTTTGAAAAGGGAAGAGGGTGAAAAGCAAGTAAAGATATAATCAGTGTCAAACTTGATACAGCTGAAATGGTGCCTGCTGCATAAACTGTACTGTCTGAGGTTCACTGAGGTTATAGAACACTAAAGACCAGCTGTGCTGATCAAAGTCTATAGCTACTGACCAAATGTGGGCGGCTAGGTGGCATACTGAATAGAGTGCTGGGACTGGAGTCAGGATGCCTCATCTTCCTGAATTCAAATCTGACCTCAGATACTTACTGGTTGTGTGACTGTAATGATAATTTAAATGGGAAGATCTTTCCCACCCATTAATAGACCCATGTGACCTGCCTGGGTCACATGGATGTCTGAGTCACATAGAGCCTGTGGTAGTTTGCTGAATGGATGAAAGAGGAAGTGAGTCAGAGCAGTCAGAGCTTGGAAAGGGGGAGCAGGGAGTAACTAGCATAAGTGGGCAACCTTGCATATGATTTTGTTTAAAGGAGACTGTGATTTGTTTAAGGGAGCTGGTTTGTGGGAAACCTAACAGAGGGAAGGCTTAAGAATGGTAGTGCCCCCTGCACTGTTATGGTGTATAGATTTCTTTGTTGCTGTGATGGATTTACTTTTTTGATTTTGGGATCTGGCTTTCTGGTATTTGAATAAATGTTTTGGTTCTGACCTCTATGTGGAGAGTCTGTTATATCTTGTGATTCAGAAGTGTACTAGCATATTCATAGTTACCATAGGCACTGTGAATATTGCATTGGTGCTACAATGACCTTAGGCAAGTCACTTAACCCTGTTTCCCCCAGTTCCTCTTCTATAAAATGAACTGGAGAAGGAGATGGCAAACCCCATTTTCCAGGAAATGGTGTCATGAAAAATCAGACAGGACTTAAAATTAATAAACAACAATAACTCTGACCAAATGGCCAGAATACTTATAAGTAGATCAGATGAGTTCTGTGGAATTATTGCTCTTCCTATTTATCATATAGCAGGGATTTTTTTTCCTTTGTATATTGAGCTAGATGGCTGCTGAGCTCCCTCTCAACCCTCAAATTCTGGGATTCTATGACAGATTTTTATTCCATGAATTTAAACTAATGAAACCAGAATCAAGGGTCCTTGATGAACTGGGAAGAATTGGAGCAAAGTTTGGCAAGAAAGAAGCCTGAATGGCCACAGAGGAAAGAAAATACTTAAGGAGATGTAGTCTTCGGAGTCACAGAATACCAGGGGTAGAGAGAACCTTAGAGAGGACCCAACATATACCTGAAAAAGAATGTTCTCTGTACTAGCTCTGACAAGAATCATCCCATTTTTACTTAAACAACACAAAAGAATAGGAACTCATGAACTTCTGAGACTGTCCAACCTACTTTTGAAAAGCTCCTTGACATCATTTTAAACTGGATGGACCAACATGGTAAGCATGCCTTCTCCAGGTTCTTAACATGCTGACACATTTGAAAGCCATGGCTAGGGCAGTCACTGACATTAGCCAATGATTAGTCTTGCACAAACACGACAATTGTCCCTAAATTCTCAGTGATGCCATAAGTGATTTGAACCAAGTTGAGTATCAATACTTTATAGACAGATATAGATATAGATAGATAGATCAATAGATAGAGAGATAGATAGGTGAAGCTCCTTTGATATGTTAGGAAGAACTCTGACTTTAATTCTGAATGACATTCTAGAACATTATACAAGCTAATAATAACAATAACTCTAATGATGACAATAATAGCCCTTATATAGAATTCATCTTTCTTGGTTATCTATTAATGAAATTTCTTTTCCTTTTATAAAGTCATTATAATCCAAAGTTCTAGAGAAGCCAGTGTTGCTTAATGACAATGAGAGACAATGGATGAATGGGTCTTAATGTTCTATCAGAACTTCAGAGCTATTGAAAGAACTAGAGGAAGGTCCACCAGCTCATTGGAAGGGAAGACATAAACAAGGCTTGCATGAAATGAAAAGCATTCAACTGTGAGATATTTAACTAATAGTCAATAAAAGTAGATAGATTCTCTAAGTATACTAACAGCTATCATGACATAACATTGTTAGGTTTGCAAAACATTTTACAAATGTCATCTTATTTGATGAGAGAGAGGTATAATCTTCACTTTTTTGAGACAAGGAAACTAAAGCAGAGGTCAAAGTGACTTGCTTAGGGTCACACAGTTAGAAAGTATCTGAGGAAAGATTTAAATGCAGGTCTGGTCTTTTTGTTTCCAAGTTCACTGATCTATCTGCCATACCACCTAGCTTATTTATATTTGGAGGAGTTGGGCTAGATTATGCTGAAGGTCCCTTTGAGCTTGAAATCTATGAGCCTGTGATCTGTCATCTCATCTCTGAGATACCATTCCACTGAAACAGATCACAGTTACTTTTTACTTTTTATTCTGTGTGACCTTTATCTATGTCTTTCATTAAATCTTCCAAGGGGATTCATCCAATGAAATGGAGGGCCTTCCTCTGCTCCTTTTAATATCTCTGAAGTATCTCTGAATGCATTATAAGGCCGATATGTCCATTGTCTCTCATTTGCATCACATAGCTGAGACAATCCCTTTTTCAAGTGATACACATTCTTGAAACACATTCACAGACCAGTGAGGTCATCACTGGTGTCATGCTATGGCCTACTTATATGCACTTTGTGCTGATCTTTTTCCACTGATTTTTAGGTTCTGTGTAATTTAGATTCTTCTGAGGTCTTAGAGCTTTATGATTTAGAGCTGTATAGTACTACTTTATGAAAGGAAGGTGTGTGCCTATTGTTATTAATGGTCTGGATACAGACTAGCAGCCCATCTACCAAAATATGCAAGTTCTTTTATAAGCTAGACACTCCTTAATCACAAGCTCTGAATATTGTCGGTGCAAGATGTGCCTGAGATGTCTGTACTGAAAGCACTGATGTATGCACAGTCAAAACATGTGCACTTAGGGTGAGAGTTGCTTGTGAGCACAGATTTCATCAGTATCTGTCAAAACACTCTAACCCATCAGGAGGTATATTCAACAGATGTCTAGTACTTATTTAGGCAAGTACTGTAGCTTGCAGAGTGAAAATTGAAAATGTGTTGTTATCTACCTCAGCCTGATTACTGAGCCATGATGGGCTGAAAGGAAATGAGGAGTAGTTAGAGGAACCTGGATACAAACTGAGAAGGGAGGCCTTTTTAAGAGGTTCTGGTTCAATTTTAGAGCTCTGATGAGCCAATAGAAAGATTAGATCAGGAGTAGGGAACCTGCAGCCTCGAGGTCAAATGTGGCCCTCTAGGTCCTCAAATACAGTCTTTTAACTGAATCCAAACCTCCTTGAGGATTTGTTCTGTGAAGTTTGGATTCAGTCAAAGGCTTCACTTGAGGACCTAGAGTTCCTCATGTGTCCTCAAGGTCACCACAGGTCCCCATCCTTGGATGAGATTAACAAAACCAAAGAATTGTTAAAGAAAACAACAATATCAATGACAACTTGTTCTTTGTTATTATTTTGGAAAAAGTATTATTATTTAATATTTATTATTATCATTAAGATAAATCACTCAGGCTTTATTAGGTGCTTACCAGAGTTAAGATGCTTCACTTGCTCTTTTTTACCTATTTTTCATTTTATACAAACAGGACCATTTATCATTACATGTACAAGCTAACATTCACTGGTTTACAGAGAGCATGGGCCTGATAGGAAGAGCTGATGGGAATTTTTCCCCAGGAATTTCTGGCACCCATGCCATCAATCAATACAAAATAAGAACATGCAATAAATGATATGTATGTATAATGCCTTTCTTTTCAAAAAGGACTGATACAAATGGCCTTCTCTGTTAGGGTGTCCCAATGCCTCCAACGTACACTCTATTAATTTCTGTAATCACACTGAATATGTCTATTTCACAGCATATGTGCTACATTAGAGCCTAAAAGAAATATTAGAACACAGTGCATTGTTATTTATATTTGGATGAATCAATCAATCCATCTACTCAAGAAATATAAGATGTTCTTGCTGCAGAAGTCTGATATTACACAATTCAATGAATACAGTTCTCTTATAAGAATGATATTAGTTCTAACTTCCTTGCCTACCAGGCGTTTTATTACATATCTAAACCCATCCTATTTATTCTCACTCATGTTTTAGTATAAGGTGCTACAACTGTTTTTTAAAACTACTTAATGGGGGGAAAGCCAAGAAGGTGGGGTAAAGACAGGGACTCACCTGAGCTCTCCTAAATTCCCCTTCAGACAACTTTAAAATAATACCTCAAAATGAATTTTGGAGCAGCAGAAACAACAAAAGGAAAAAATATGTTCCAGGCCAAGACAACTTAGAAGATTGGCAGGAAAGATCTATCTCAGTGGGGTAAGAGTGAAGGACAGACTAGTACAGGCTGCACCCCCATAAGCAATTCAGGCTTTGGGAACAACTAAATCAGGCAGTTGTGATATCTAGAGCTTCCAGTCTGAAGATGGTAAGGGTTCTGACAATTCTGGTTAAAAGGAAATTACTGGTGTTTGATGCAGGGCTCTGTTGCATTGCCCATGCAGGATTCTGGTCACAGGTTGGGGTCACAGTCCCAGGAAGAAGAGGAGCTCTAGTAAACTGGAGTTTGTAACTACAGGCCAGTGGGGACACTGGTTAAAGTACCAGGATGGGAAAGAGTACTTGTGTTTGTTCAAAAACAAGAGGACAGGCCAGGACATCAGAGACCACACTTCTCTTTAGATCATATCATCATGGAAGAACTAAAAACCTAAAAATTTACTGGTTATAAGAATTAGCTATGAAAACAGCAGCACAAAAAATCTGAATCTTAAGACAGTACCTCCTCCAACCCAGGAGCAGAGCCCAAATTTAATATAAAGTTCAGTCAATAAATAGGCTGGAAAATGATCAAACAACAAAAATAGAACATGACCATTGACAGTTACTATGGTGACAGAGAAGATCAAAACACAATCACAGAAGAGGACAACAATGCTAAAACAGCAGCACAAAGGCTTGAAGAAGAATGTGAATTGTCATCAGGTTCAAAAAGACCTCCTGAAAGGGCTCAAAAAAAGCTTAAAAAATCAAATAAGAGAGGTAGAAGAAAAATTTGGAAAGGAAATGAGAATGATATAAGAGAATCATGAAAAAAGAGCAGCATGGTAAAGGAAGAACAAAAAAGTAGAAAGGAAGCACAAAAATTATCTGAAGAAAACACCTCCTTCAAAAGCAGAATTGACCAAATTTAAAAGAAGATGCAAAAGCTCACTGAATAAATTAATTCCTTAAAATTAAAAATGGGCAAATAGAAGCTAATAACTCCATGAGAGATAAAAAAACAACAAAATAAAATCATAAGAGGAAGAAAATATGAAATATCTCATCAGAAAAAACAACTGACATGGAAAATGGATTGAGGAAAAATAATTCAAAAATTATTGGACTACCTAAAAGTCATAATCAAAAAAGGAGAGTAGATATCATATTTCAAGAAATTTTCAAGGAAAATTACCCTGATATACTGGAACCAGAAGTTAAAATAGAAACTGAAAGACTCTATTGATCACCTCCTGAAAGAGATCCCAAAATGACAATTCTCAGGAATATTGTAGTCAAATTCCAAAACTCCCATGTCAAAGAGAAAAATATTGAAAACATTCAGCAAGAAATAGTTCAAATATCATGTACTAACACTCAGGAAAATGTGAAAATTTAGCTGCTTCTACATTAAATGACTGGAGGGCTTTGACTATGACATACTACAAAATGAAGGAGCTAGGATTACAACCAAGAATCACCTAACCAACAAAAATGAGTATCGTCCTTCTGAGGATAAAAATGATCATTTAATGAAAAAGAGGACTTCCATTCATTATTGATGAAAATATCAAAGCTGCATAGAAAATCTGATTTTCAAATATAGTACCAAAGAGAAGCATAAAAAGATAAACAGGAAAGAGAAGTCATAAGGAATTCAATAAGTTTAAATTGTTTACATTCTCTACATGAGAAGGTAATACTTATAACTCCTAAGAGCTTTCTTATTATTGGGGCAGAGGGAAAGGGTATGGTTTGCTATGAAAGCATATAAAAAAATTAATGGGTGAGAAAGTGGGATGCACTAGGGAAAGGGGAAAAATAAATGTAAAAGGGGTAAAATATCTCATACAAAAGAGGTACAAAAGCATTTTTATAGTGGAAGGGAGGACAGAGAGCGGTGGCCTTACTATCATCATAATTGGCTGAAAGAAGGAATGATGTACATATTCAGTTGAAGATAGTGGTCTATTTAATGCCACAGGAAAGTAAGTGGAAAGAAATAGAGATGGAGATTATAGAAGGGAAAGTAAATTGGGGGAGACAGTGGTTAGAAGTAAAACACTTTTGCCTAAGTTTGCAGAGTGTGTGTGTTTGTGGAGAGAGAGAGAGAGAGAGAGAGAGAGAGAGAGAGAGAGAAAGAGACAGACAGACAGACAGAAACAGAGACAGACAGAGAGAGACAGATAGACAGAGACAGACAGAGACAGAGGAGAGAAAGAGATAGAGAGAAGGATAAACAGAGGTGAAATAGAGCAGCAAGAAATATACAATTAGCAATCATAACTATAAATGTTAATGGGAATGAATTCAACCACAAAATAGAAGTAGAAGGCAGAGTAGATTAAAAACCAGAATCCTACACTATGTAGTTTACAAAAAAAAACACACGAATCAGAGAGACATACAGAGAACAAAGGAAATAAATAGATCTAATTAAAAGAGTTGAGCAAGAAAATTACATTTTGCTAACAGATGTCATGGACAATGAAGAAATACCAATATGAAACATGCACCCAAAGGTATAGCATCCAGATTTTTATAGGGAAAGTTAAATGAGTTATAGAATGAAATAGACAATAAGACTATATTAGTTGGGGAGGATGGAGGCTCAATTTTGCTCTCTCAGAACTAGAAAAATCTAGTCAAAAAATAAAAACAAAAAGAAAGATGATAGACATAAATAGAAGTATAGAAAAGGTAGATGTGATAGATCTCTGGAAAAAAGTGAGTGAGGATAGAAAGTAACATAGCTATTTCTCAATAGCAGATGGAATCTACAGAAAAAACACTGATCATGTATTAGAGCATAAATACCTTCAACCAAACGTAGAAAGAAAAATATTGAATGCATCCTTTTCAGATCATAATAAAATTAAAATGATGTTCAATAAAGAGTCATGGAAAGATACATTAAATATTAATTGGAAACTAAATAATTTAATCCTAAAGAATGTGTAGGTAAAAGAGAAAATCACTGAAACAGTCAATAATTTCATTAAAGAGAATGAAAAAAGTAAGACAACATAATGAAATTTGGAGTATGCAGCCAAAGCAGTAAATAAGGAAAATGTGTATCTCTGAATGCTTACATTAATAAAATAGAAAAAAAAACAAATCGATGTCTTGGGAACTCAACTAGAAAAAAAAAGTCGCCAATTAAACACTAAATTGGAAATCTGAATGAGAAATTAATAAAATTGAAAGTAAGAAATGTATTAAACTAATAAGTAAAACAAGGAGCAGGTTTTATGAAAAAGATGAAATGGATAAATCTTTCACTAATTTCACTAAAAAAAAAGAAAGAAGAAAACCAAATTACTCATACTAGAAATGAAAAGGGTGAATTCACCACCAATGGAGATGAAATTAACAAATTATTAGGAGCTATTTGCCCAATTATATGCATGTGTATATGTATGTATATATGTAAGAATGTATATGTGTTTATGTATATATAGAAATACATATACAAAACAATCTAAGTGAAGTGTACGAATATTTATAAAAATATAAATTACCCAAATTAAGAGAATAAGAAATAGAACAGTCCATCAATGAGCTACCTAAAAAATAATAATAATAATCCCCAGGAGCAGATGAATTCACAAGTGAATTCTCCCAAACATATAGAGAACTAATTCCAATACCGTATAAACAATTTGGAAGAATAGACAGAAAAGAAGTCTTACCAAATTCCTTTTATGACAGAAATATGTTGTTGATACCTAAACCAGAAAAAAAGGGAAAGAAAACTATAGACCAAATTCCCTAATGCATATTTGATGCAAAATTTTAAATATAATACTAGCATGGAGATTACAGCAATTTATCACGAGTACAATGCAGTATGACTAGGTAGGATTTATACCAGAAATGCAAAGCTATTCAATATTAGGGAAACTATTGAGTACTCTATCAATAATAAAACCAAGAAAAAGTACATGAATATCTCAATAGATACAGAAAAAGCTTTTGACAAAATAAAACACACTTACTGAAAACACTAGAAATTATAGGAATAAGTGGAATTTAGTATTTATTTAAAATCATTTGTAATATTATTTGTAATGGGGATAAGTTAGAAGCCTTTCCATAAAATAAAAGAGGTGAATAAAGGATGTTCATTTTTGTTATTGTTCAGTCAATCTTTAGTCATATCCAACTCTTCATGAACCCATTTGGGGTTTTCTTGGCAGGGATAATGGAATTACTTTCCATTTCTTCCTCCAGCTCATTTGACGGAGGAGAAAACAGACAAATATTACTCCTCTAGGGTCACATGGCTAGTGAGTGTCTCAGGACAAATTTGAACTCAGGAAGGTGAGTCTTCCTGATGCCCAGCCCAATGCTTTATCCACTATGTCACCTAGCTGCCCTCGTTATGACCACTATTATTGAATATGTTACTAGAAATGCTAGCTTTATCAGAAAGAGAAGAAATAGAAATTTAAGGAATTAGAATTGGAGAAAAGGAAATGAAGTTTCCATTCTTTGCAGATGATATGACAGTATACTTAGGGAATCCTAGAGAATCAACTAAAAATTAATTGAAATAATTAATAACTTCAGCAAAGTTGCAGGATATAAAAATAAACCTACATAAATCATTAGCATATCTACATATTACCAACAAAGTTCACCAGCCACAGATAGAGAAATCCCACTTAAAATAACTGTAGACAATACAAAATACCTTAGGGTCTATCTGCCAAGACAAACCCAGGAACTATATCAACAAAATTTCAAAACACTTTTCATACAAATAAAGTCAGATCCAAAAATTGGAAAAGTATCAATTGCTTATGAGTAGGCTGACCCAATAGAATAAAAATAAAAAATTCTGCCTAAATTAATTTACTTACTCAGTGACATACCAATCAAACTTCCAAAAAGTTATTTTATGGAGCTACAAAATATAACAGAAATTCATTTAGAAACATAAAAGGTCAAGAGTATCAAGGGAATTAATAAAAGAAATGTGAAGGAAGTTGGCCTAGCTATACCAGATCACAAAGTATATTACAAAACAGTAATCATCATAACAATCCGGTTGCGGCTAAGAAATGGATTGGTGGATCAGTAGAATAGATTAGGTACATAGTACACAGCAGTAGTCTAGTGTTTGATAAACACAAAGATAACGAACGGTTTTCGAGACAAGAACTCACTTGTGCTGGGAAAATTGAAAAGTTTGACAGAAAGTAGGTATAGACTACTAATATTTCATACTGTCTACTAAGATAAGATCAAAATTGGTACTTAATTTAAACATAAGGGTAATACTGTTGTGGTCTAGGGGTTCTGGGAACCCCAAAATTCAAGGGAAAAAGATGTGGGTCCTGCCTAGAAAGAATTAAACTCAAGCCTTTCAGTGAGAGACAAGTTTTATTAAAACACAAGTTGGGTTGGATGAGATTTCTTGTGAGTATGTGCTATTGACTGGATTTTAAAAATCTGAGCATTTGACGCTTGTATTGACAAGAGGGCCAGATTTTTAAGGAATCTGCACAATTGGTAGACAAGACTTACTCTTGTTATAGTGAAAAAGATAGTAGGAAGATCTGGATGTAATCAAGGAGTGGCCAATTGTCTAGGGTGAATGAGTTTAAATGGAACTGAGTGATGAAATAGCCTAGGGTGGGTCTAGGGGCAGACAATGAGGGCTACAACGAAAGGGCAGTTGAAAAGATTATATTGAAATGGGCCCGGTGGCTCATACAAAGAAGAGTGATTTATTCGGGAGGTTTGGGATCCTTTTAGGGGTCCAGTGTGAATCCCATCCCCTATCAATACCATAAGTACATTAGGAGAGCATGGAATAAGATACCTGTCAGATTATGGATAAGGGAAAAATTTATGACCAAACAAGAGATAGAGAGGATTACAGGATATATAATGCATAATTTTCATCACATGAAAGTAAAAAAAAGAAAAGCTTTGACACCAACAAAACCAATTTGGCCAAGATTAGTAGGAAAGAGGAAAACTGGGGGGAAATTTTTTTACAGCAAGTTTCTCTGATAAAGGCCTTGCTTCTTAAAAAAATAGATAACTGAGTCATATTTAGAAGAGTATGAGTCATCCCTCTATTGATAAATGGGCAAAGGACATGAACAATTTTCAGATGAAGAAATCAAAGCTATCCATAGTTATATGAGAAAAGTCTCTAAATCATTATAGATTAGACAATTGCAAATTAAAACATCTGTCTGGTACCATCTCAAATCTATCATATTGACTAATATGACACAAAAGAAAAATGGTAAATGTTTGTGGGAATAAGGGAAAACTGGGACACTGATGCCTTCTCGGTAGAGTTGTAAACTGATCCAATCATTCTGAAGAACAGTTTGTAAATACTTCAAAAAGGCTATCAAACTGTGCATACCCTTTGACCCAGCAATACACTATTAGGTCTGTATCCTGAAGATATGAATGTATGTAAATAAATAGGTAGATAGGTAGATAGATACATAGATGGATAGATGGATAGATTAGATAGATAGGTATAGATATATATCTACACATATATGGAGAAAGATCTATAGAGAGAAATACAGGGATTGTATAAATAAGTAGATATTTATATACCTACATATATATCTACATATCTATACATATGTAGATATGAAAGAAGTATTTATTTGCACAAAAAATATTTTTAGCAGCTCTTTTTGTGGTAGAAAAGAATTGGAAATTGAAGGGATATCCATTCATTGGGTGTGACAAACAAGGAAGTTCTGTTTCCACAGAGTCCTGTGACCTACCATGGTCGAGTTAGAGGTCAGAAACTAATGTGCAGGCACAATGAGCTGTGTGAGGAAAAGCCTATCAGAGAGGAGAATATAAAGTCATATGTCCAGAGGACAGTGTCATGGGAGATCCAAAGTTTGAAAACAGTATAAGAAGCTCCATTTTTCTGGAAGTGTTGCAGTCTTCCTATAACCTTACTGGGTAGGCTATCAGTCCATTCAGGGGGAATAGATGTAAAGATTAATAAAAACTTTCCTGATTTCACAACAGGTGTTGTTCTTTGTTTAAGGTGAGCATGTTTCTCACTGTTGGGGGCTTGTTAGTTGGGCTCACTTCTAACATTGGGGAATGGCTGAACAAGTTGTGGTATAATGTTGTGTTGGAATACTATTGTGTCATAAGAAAGGATGAGCAGGATGCTTTCATAAAAACCTCAAAAGATTTAAATGAACTAATGCAAAGTAAAGTGAGCAGAACCAGGAGAAAATGTACATGGTTACTGCAATATATGATAAATAATTGTGGTGACTTGGCTTTTCTCAACAATACCAAAATCCAAGACAATTCCAAAGGACTCAAGATAAAAAATACTATTCACCTCCAGAGAAAGAACTTATGGAGTCTGAATGCAGATCAAAGTATAATTTTTTTTACTTCAATTTTTTTTCATTTTTATGTGTTTTCTTTCACAACATGACTACTATGGAAATATGTTTTGCATGATGGAACATGTATAATCTGTATCAAATTGCTTACTATCTCAGGAGAGAAAAGGAGAAAGTGGGAAGAAAAAGATTTGAAACTAGAAATTAAAAAAAACAAATGTTAAAAATTGTTTTGATGTAATTAAAAAATATTTTTGGAAAATTTTAAAAATAACTACTTGAAGCATTATATCATTTTCATATCACACCATTTTTCTCCTTCCCACCCAGAAATGAGATTTCATATTGTGAATGTGGGCATGGTTTCAAGCCAAGCAAGTCATTGTAATACCTTCTGTGAAAAGGTTAACGCAGTAACTTTGCATTGGTATGAACCCTAGTTCATAAGAACATTCTCCTCTTCTTTTGCTTTCTCCTTTTTCCTCCTCCCTGCCAGTTCCCTCTCCTTTCTCCCCTCTTTCTTCTCCTTCTCTCTGTTATTTAAAGAAATACTTTGATTGGGATCTTAAGAAGAAAATAAAGCTCATTAGATATGAGGGAACATAGTACGTACATGATATCTGCTTAGAAGACATATTTTATGCCTCCTACTTTTTCTCTGTAATCCTTGTTACTTACCAAGGAATCTTTATCAATTTGGAACCTTTCTGAATTGGCGATCATTTGGACTAGGCCCAGAGCTGAAATTTACTTTTGTTCAATCCTAGGAAAATAAATGGCTTTGTTAAGCAAATGAAAACCATAAATAAGACTGCAGATGGTAAAGACTAGATACTAGAGAACAAAATATTTTTAAGTACCTCAGAAGTACTCATTTACATGCAAATCATTTCTTGGCTAATTATAAACTTACCTGTTCACTAAAGAAGATCCCCCAAGGAATCTTATTGGGCCATGTTATTAGCTTAGTGAAGGTCACTGTGTAATAAAGTAATAAAACTGTATTTTTTTTTAAAGTATTTCCTTGATTCTGCCTTTATCCAATTCAGATTGCCCTTCCCTAAAGTTATTCTGAATGAGTGAGGGATTAATCTATTAGCTTGCGTTGCATAAATGAGCAAAAAGGGTAAGAGATATGAAGAACATGGAGTTGTTATATACAATATAATATACTTAGCAGAAATTAATTTAAATCTCAAACATAGAGCCAAATCAGGCCCAAGAGACTAAGTTTATGAAAAGAAAAAATGAAACTGGTTCCTGAAAAGATATACTCCCTTGATTATGATTTATATAAAATAGAAGAGGGTCAAAACCTAGGGAAAATCACACCCAGAATGGAAACCATCTCTAAGGAATGATTTGTGGCTATCTTTTAAAAAATGAAGGGTATTCAAAAGGCATCAACTATTCTTGATTTAATTCTGACCAAGAAAGAGTAATTATTTTCTGAAGCAACAAAGATCAAACTCTTTATAAGAAGTGACTACATTTTATAATTCCTAATAAAAAAAGAGATGAGGGGATAGTTGATATAGTCTAGAATGTTCTTCACACTTTGGAATATTGAAACTAAAAAAGTTTAGAGCAATGATAGGAATGGTCCTATAGTTTCATATTCTAAAAGAAACAGTGACTTTGAGACCTATGGATTAACCTCCAGAATGAAATTTTAGTCACACAAAGAAGAGTGAGAGTCATGAGGGCAGCTATGTAAAGAAACAAATGTAGATGCATAGCAACATTAAAATTATAAAGAGAAGGAAATAAGGGTTAGTAGCCAAATTTGAATAAAAAAACATAACATCATCTTCAGCATCAGAAACACAAGCTCAGACTGAGTCAAAGATTGTGTGTTCATCCTTCATTGCTGAAGAAGACCATCATACCATCAGAGAAATGGTGACATGACTTGCACTTGACTTTGTTTTGAGTGAGGAGGGCTGTGCAGGTCATCAACCTCACTTCTCCTCCAGAGCCATCTGAATCCAATGACCAGATATTCATCAGGATGACTGGAGATGACCCAGGATGAGGCAACTGGAGTTAAGTGACTTGCCCAAGGTCACATAGCTAGTGAGTGTCAAGTCTGAGACAAGATTTGAGCTCAGATCCTCCTGACTCCTGAACTGGTGCTCTGTCCACCGCACCACTTAGCTGCCCCAACTCTAGGATTACAATGAATTACAAATGAATACAAAATTACAATGAATACTAATAATAACCAAAAAAAATGCTTTCTTGGGAGCAAGACAAAAACAAAGAAATGAAAGGATCCCTGTTCAGGATAAAGGGGCAAAGATGATGATAAAAAAAGACAAATATATGCAGCTTTTCGTGTGTGTTTTTTGTTTCTTTTCCAAGAAAAGACTTTTTAGACCAGGAAATATAGAACAAAAATGGTTAAAAGCAAATTGAAACCCAAAATGTTTATGTAGATAATATAGAGTCACTACCTGTTCTCAGTGAGTTCAAGCTGCCAGGCCCACATGAAAAACTGTTCAACCTAATGTCAGGTGGGTAGGATAATGCTGAGTTAGCAGGGGATACAGGTATTTACTCTGTGTTACGTACTTTGATAAATGCTAGGAAGATGTAAGTAAGCAAGATAATCCTTTCTGTCAAGGAATTTACATTTAATTACCATGGGAAGATGACACAAAAAGGGAGTCTATAAAGTGGGGCTCAGGGGATAACGGTACTTTGACCTAGCATGTATATGACCAGAAAGTGGTATCAACACAAGGATCCAGTCAAGTTAAGGCGAAAACTTGTCTATGTTAGCCTTCAATGCTGCAGTGGATTGGAGATGAGAATAATGGCTGAAGTGTATGCAATAGTGTCAGAAAAGGATTAAATAGTAGCATGGAGCCCTGTTAAACTGAAAGATAAATTGAAAGCTCACTTCTCAGAGCACAGGATAGAGTCAAGGATTTGGGTAGAATGAAGGTAGAGATGAAGATGATGGCTATAGAGTTGAAGCCATGGTGAGTAGATGGCCAAGAAGATACGAATATTTCTGTTCACTCAAGAAAACTTCCTCTATAATTCCCACCCTTGTGTGAGATAGCTGGGACATGTAGCAATTGATTGCAAATCCATAGCAGTATTTGGGGTTGCATTGTTCAAGGCAGATTGTTGATGCATGTTGAAAGATAACTACATGAGAGAGGATGTTGTACAATGGTAGGAGGCTTGATGACTATGGGAAGCTATGTGCTACTTAATAGAATAAGGGTCTACTGTACAAGATATTCTCTGTACTTGACTAAATTCAGCAGGATATTAGAATGACCCAATCTTGAACTCCAACCAAGATCAATACTCATAAACACATCAACATGCATCAAATAATAATATGGAAAGGAGATTCAAGGTAAGTGTCATGGTGCTACCATACCTTCAAGTTCCCTGTTTATGTATAATCTAAATTACAAACAGGACATACATCTTATATAACTTCTAAAGTCAAGTAAACAAGATTTTACTAGGAGCTAGATACATTGTGTAAAAACGAAAGCTGTAAGAGGGGAAGCAGACAACGTAGCTCCCAAGGCATGGTAGAAAGAATGCAGAAAGTCAGGGGTAGAGATCAGAGAATAATGAAAACATTATTCTGGGCATTCTGCCCAAGCCTGGTCACTTTCCTTATATTAAAGCTCTGGAGGAATCAGAATCAAAGGAGAGAATGTGAGTGGCAGAGGAGGAGTGGGCAAAAACCGGAGATGGAGTGAAAGACTGAGTTGAGTGGCTCATCTGACAATGAGGTGAAGTGATTTGTTCAGGAGCAAACAATGACTATGTGTCAGGTCATCCTGACCCCAAGTCTAGCTCTCTGTATCCTATATCAAACTGCCTCTCACATTCTAGTGACTATGTATGGAAAAATGTATAGAGTAAGGTGGGAATAATTATCTAGAGAAGCAGTTGTCCACCTACGGTCTATGAACTTTGTTTTTAAAATACTTAATTGCTGCAATTCAAGATAATTGTTTTCCTTTGTTATCTGATGTATTTTTTTTATATTAATAACATCATTCTGAGAGGAGGTCCATAGGCTTCAGCAGACTTCCAAAAGGATCTGTGACACAAAAAAAGGTTAAGAACTCTTGCCTTAAAGGAGCCCAGTGATCAAACTGAAATTTTATACCTGAAAAACAAGCTCAGAATGAGATGACCTATGCTGGTCCACCAAAGTGTTGCCACCCTATGATGCCCAGCCTAAAAGAGACTGCCATTTGTTACTCAACTTCATGAAAGCTCCTTGTGTAGAATGTTTCCTTCATCTTGAGATATTTTTCATGATGAATATTTTTACAGACTTCCTATACTTTGTTCCTTACTCATCCAAAGTTAGAGCTTTCTCAATGAGTCTATTCTTACAGAGTACTGCATAGGGGTTTTCTTTCCACTGTCCCAGGATAAATAAAGATGTTTTCACTATACACATTGAATGTTTGCTTTCCTTTTTACCTCATGGAATGCAGGAAAAAGTCTAGGTGTAGCATCTGAGCCAGATAATATTCTCCTATTTCGCACATGTACAAAAATATTTATAACAGCTGCTTTTGTGATGGCCAAGAACTAGAAACTGAGGAGAAGCCCATCAGTTGGAGAATGGATGAACAAGTTGTGTTATATGAATGTAGTGGAATACTATTGTGCTACAAGAAATGATGAACAAGTGAACTTCAGAAAAATCTGGAAAGATTTATATGAGCTGATGCCAAGTGAAGTGAGTAGAACCAGGAAAACATGGTACACAGTTACAGCCACACTGTGTGAGGACTGTTTTTGATGGACTTAGCCCTTCACAGCAATGCAGGACCTGAAATAGTTCCAAAGGACTCATGATGGAAATGCCATCCACATCCAGAGAAAGAACTATGGAGTCTGGATGTAGAGTAAAGCAGACTATTTTCTTTTTTGTTTTGTTTTGTTTTGTTTTCCTTTCTCATGATTTCTCCCATTCCTTTTAATTCTTCTATGCCACATGACTAATGTGAAAATGTGTTTAATGGAAATGCATGCGTAGAGCAAGAGGGGGAGAAAATTTGGAAGTTATGGAAGTGATTGTTGAAAACTGAAAACAAATTAATAAATTTGGGGAAAAGAAGAAACATTCCACTCTTGTATAGCTATTTGTTATGAGGTTGATATTTTTCCACCTAGACATCAAACCTAAAATGAAACTGAATTTAAGTAAAAAAAAAAAAAGATCCTTCTATTTTTCCCTCAACAAAACTTGGATGGTGCATTTTCCCTTTGTCTTGAATTCCAAGATAACTCAAGGAAGCTTCTCCTAATGACATTTTTCCCATTATAATTGATCAATAAACATTTATTTACTAAACACCACCTAGGGACTGGGACTGTGTGAAGCACTGGAGATACAAATACAAGAAAAGAAAAACAGTACCCTCAAGGAGCTTACAATTTAATTGAGAAATATCATACAAAAAAGCAAACTGAAAAAGAGAAAAGGAGAGAGATCCAGGCATTTGAATATAATGGAGAAGTTCAAGGAAGAACCGTGGAAAATGAAGGGATGGTTAGTCTAGGCTTGTTCCTTCAATGAAAGCTTTTGGAGGGGCTCTTTATAGATCTCATACGTTATTGACAGAGGTGTTCTTTACTTTGCAGTTCCATGTCCTAGAGCAAATTACATAATCTTTCTGAACCCTAGTTTCCCCATTTATGACATTAGTGGATTAAATTAGATGATCTCTTAACCCCTTTCATTCTGGAACTATGATTGCGTGATTCCATGTCTATTGCATCTTAGTGCCTTTGAAGGTTCTATAGAGGAGAAGACTCAAGTTTCTCATATCCTTCCCTTTTCGTGCTGTACAATATGAAATATTAGTTTAGTGCTCCCTGAAATATCCCTTCTTATTCTCCTAGTCCCCTGGTAAAGTATGCAGGAAAGGGGGAAAACAAAGAGTGGCTCTCTTCAAAATAATCTGTTTCTCTTTCCTCTCCTTTCCCTCCACTCATACTTATGACTCTTTCATTTGAAAGATGTGGGTAGATCTTAAGTTCACAGAACCTTTCTATGGATTCTAAAATAACTTCTCCCACAAGATTACTTGCATAAATATTTAGAAAACATGCCATGATCCTTGGACAAAGGTGACTTACAAACCCTAGTTGGTATTAATAGAATTATTTTAAGCACTAAGCAACTTTCCACAAAGTCAAAAGAGAAAAGGACAGAGGAAAGAATAAGAAGAGGGCAGATTACTTCACTGTCTTTTAAAAGAAAGAAAGTAGGCACTTACTAAGAAAGGTTACAGAAAGGTTTGCAGTAGGAAAGATAGTTACACTAATTAGTTCAATTTTACCTCTAGAATTGACCCATCCATTGCCTCATGCCAGATTACCCGGAGAGCTTTTGCTACTCTGTAAGGAGAAGGCAGCCTAGAAGTGAAGGTACAAAATTAGACTCCTTCTGGACTGTACCAGGAACTAAAAGAAAATCAAACTCTCTCCTCAGGATTAAACATAGAGTACTAATAGGCACAGAGCTTAAAATGATTAGTTAACTCTTTCACTTTTGAAGAAAATTTATCTGTCCCCAGAGTAGAGGAAAAATAGAAGAGTTATTTATTATTTCTACTTCAGAAATGCAAACATTTATTAACAGAAACTTTGCATCACATCATTCATTCAAAAAACAATGAGTACCTATTTTGTGTGGAATGGACTCTACAAGGCTTTATGGGAAATATAAAAAGAATAGAAGGTTGAGTTCCTGGCTTCAAGGAGGTTACAAATAATTTACAAACAAAAGACACGAACATGAAAAAGCTACAGGATAATTATAGAATAATATAGCAAAAGTGGAGAAAATCCAGAAAATGGAAACATTTTTGGAGAAATTTGGTCCTCCCAGTTTCTTCATATTAAGCCCAGTGTGTGTTCATCCTTCATTAACAAAGAAGACCATGCCATCAGAGAAATGATGACATGACTTGCACTTGACTTTGTTTGCAATGAGGGAGGGCTGTACAGGTCACCAGCTCCTCCAGAGCCATCTGAATCCAGTGACCAGATATTTATCAGGATGACTGGAGATGACCCAGGATGAGCCAATTGGGGTTAAGAGACTTGCCCAAGGTCACACAGTTAATGAGTGTCAGTTGTCTGAGGTGAGATTTGAACTCAGGTCCTCCTGACTCCTGCACTGGTGTTCTACTCACTGCACCACCTAGCTGCCCTATAGTGCTATGGGGAATCCCTTCATGGAGGCAGATCACAAATTAGCTTGTAACTGTCTTGGTCATGTTTTTGAGGCTCAGAGAGAAAAAGTAACTTGTTCACGGTCACACAGTTAGTAAGTTTCAGGGATGCAATTTTAACCTAGGTTTTCCTAACGCCAAACTCATCACCTTTGTATACTACACCACACTATCATTCTTACTAAAAGGAACGGTTTCTTTAATAGAGATAACCGGTCCCATGACAAGACCAGCTGCTCAGTGAAGATATTTGAGTAGAGACATTTCTTAGACCTTCTGTCCTTATGGAACTTGTGTTTAAGTTAGTTGAAAAATTTACTTACTGAATGCCCAGGTAAGTGGCAGATTCTGTTTCACTATTATCTGAGATAAATAGCAGGCTATGAAACAGCCTATAAAAGAGATTATACAATGGGACTAGTTGTATTTATTCCAGGATTATAGAATTAGTTCAATAGAAGGAAAACTATAAGCATTACTGACCATATTAATTGTAAGAACAGTAAAAATCTAATGATTATTTCCATATATGTAGAAAAAGCTTTTGACAAAATACAATACACATTTCTGCTAAAAAAAAAAAAAAACACTAGAAAACAAAGGAATAAATGGGCTTTTCCTTAATATGATGATTAAGTAGCATATACAAAGTACTTAACAAATCCTTGTTGACTTGATGTGTTATTTACAAGTGTCTTTGTGAAGCCAAGAGTCAGCCTTACTTGTAATGGAGCTAGAGGATTTTCCAGCAACACTGAGGATAAAATAAAGATGTTTATTTTCAGCAATACTATTTGACATAGTGCTAGAAATGCTAGCAATAAGACAAAAAAAGAAATTCAGGGAATAAGTAAAGCAAAGAAGAAACAAAATAATTGCTTTTTGCAGATGATGTAATGGTTTAGTTTGAGAAACCTATAGAATCATTAAAAATGGATAGAAACAATAATTTTAGTAAAGTTTCAAAATATAAAACAAGTCCATATAAATCATCAGTATTTCTGTATATTATTAACATTACACAAAAAGGGAGAGAAAGAAAAATTCCATTTAAAATAAATGCAAAATATATAGAGTATTTGGAAGCATACCTACCAAGATAGATACAGGAACTATGTGGATATAACTGTAAATCAATCTTTATAATAACATAGGGGTAAATAATTGGACAAAAATTAATTTATTAGTAGTAGAATAAACTAATATGATAAAATTATAATACTAACTATATTAACCTACTCATTCAATTTCCTACTGATGATACTACTGAAGGATTATGTGTGTTCGTCCTTTGTTGCCGAAGATCATACCATCAGAGAAATAATGACATGACTTGCACTTGACTCTGTTTTGAGTGAGGAAGGGCTGTGCAGGTCACCAGCCTCACTTCTCCTCCAGAGTCATCTGAATCCAGTGACCAGATATTCATCAGGATGACTGGAGATGACCCAGGAAGAGGCAAGTGGGGTTAAGTGACTTGCCCAAGGTCACACGGCTAATAAGTGTCAGTTGTCTGAGGTGAGATTTGAACTCAGGTCCTCCTGACTCCTTCACTGGTGCTCTATCCACTGCACCAGCTACTGAACAATTATGTTATAGGGCAAGAAAATATTTTTTAAAAGTTCCTGAGAAGCAAAAGGCCAAAAATCTCAAAGGAACATAATGAAAAATGAGGAAAGTAAGATGGTCTAACAGTGTTAGAAGCAAACTACATTGAAAAGTAGTAATTATCAAAATGTTATTATTTGAGAAAGAGAGTGACAGAGATCAGCAAAACTGATTAATTACATAGCAGATCTCAACCAACAGATACACTGGCTTATGTGTGTGTGTGTGTGTGTGTGTGTGTGTGTGTGTGTGTGTGTGTGTGTGTATGGTGGAAAACTGGAAACTAATGGCGTACCACTGCATTGGGAAATGATTGAAAAAAATATAGTATGTTTATGTGATAGAATACTATTTCAATATAAGAACCAATGAAACTAATAATTTCAGAGAGACCTGGGTAAACTTTTCTGAACCCACGCAAAGTTAACAAAAACAGGAGAACAATTCTTGCTATAACATTATAAAAGTAAATAGCTCTGAAAGACTTAAAAACTCCCATCACTGCAATGACCCATCATGGTTCCAGAGGATTGTTGATAAAGAATGCTACGTACGTTTTGACATAGAGGAGACCATGCAGAATAAAACATACATTTATGGGAATGGCAATATGAGACATTCATTTATTATATATTTATTACAAGTGACATTTGTTCTTTCAAAATGAATTTTGTTACTATTTTTTCTAATTCAGTAAAATACTTTTTTGGTAATTTGATTGGGGTGGCATTGAATACACAAGTTAGTTGAGGTAAAATTGCCATTTTATTATGTTGTCCTTACCTACCCATGAATAATAGTTCTGTAATCATTTCAATCTGATTTATTTATGTAGATTCTTGGTTTCTTCTGCCAGGTGTATGCCTGTGTATTTTATACTGTCTAGAGTTGTTTTAAGTGGAGTGCCTCTTCCCATTTCTTCTTTCAGGGTTTTATTTGTGATATATACGAATCCTATTAATTAATGTGGATTTACTTTATATCCTGCTACTTTACTAAAATTTAGGGAAGGATGAACAAGTAGTGTTATATTATTGTGATGGAGTACTACTGTGGTATAAGAAATGATGACTTTGATGATCATAGAAAAACATGAATAGACTTCTATGAAATAATAAAGAGACAAATGAACAGAAGCAAAAGAACATGTACAGTTTACAGTAATACTGTTTTAAAAACAATTTTGAGTAAATAAGTCATTTTGATTATTATAAATATCCAAAATAACTAAAAGTAGCATATGAAAAAAGATGTGCATCCAGAGAAAGAATGGATAAATAGAAGTATGTGTAGAATAATTTTGTGTATGTGTGCATGTGTATACGTGTGTGTGTGTGTGTATACCCCTATTTGTGTCTAATAGCAACCATGTTGAGGGTGGGGAGGGAGAAAAAAGATAAAAAAGAAATTTACATAACTTTGTTATAGATTTATAAGGAATAGCAACTTATACATAATAGATTTGCCGTTACATGTCCAATAATACTTTATTTTACTATGTTATGAAAATGCTTCTTTTAGTCTACAAACTAAAACAAAAAGTGACCTTCCTTCCTTTTTTCCTTCCTTTCTCTCTTCCTTTCCTCCTCCTCCTCCTCCTCTTCCTTCTCCATATTGCTCTTTGCAGTGAGGGCATTGTGCTGGTAGGGAGAGAAAATGAATGCTTCTTAATTGGAGAAAAATCTTAAAGAGAAATCATGGTCTGGCATTTCCATATATATTCATCTTCCTACTTCCCTCTGACTGAACATACTGATCTAGAACTTCCTGATTCTCCACTGTAAGATTATCTGCCAACCCTTGAAACCATTTGCCTCAACTTACTCTAATTATCAGTTCCTTCTTAAACTGAATGTTTGCTTTTTATTCTGCTGTTGTTTAGTCATTTTTCAGTCACAAAAGTAATTATCTGAGCCTGGATTTGAACTCAGGAAGATGAAGCTTTCTGGCTCCAGGCCTGGACCTCTATTCACTGCTCTATCTAGCTTTCCTAGTTCTTCTATAGTAATTGTTTATTAACCTAATAAGGATCACCTATAAGTTTTCTTTGCCACCATTGTAATATATGCTGGAATCTAAATATCTTCCAATTCCTTTCTTTTGACCACTGCCTCCCTAACTCTGACCTCCCTTCTAAACCTTCACTTGCTTTTATTTCCCCTCCTACTGTCTATAAGGAAAGCTAGATTTCTATGCCTAACAGAGTATGTTATTCCTTTCTTGAGCCAAATGTGGTGCAAGTTCAAACAATGCTCATCTCTCTCCCTTCTTTCTATCTATGTAAAAGGTCTTTGTGTCTCTTCATGTAATATAATTTACCTTTTTATATCTCCTCATTTTTTCTTCTACTATTACAATCACTTTTTAATACTTAATTAGTTTTTTTATCATCATTCAGTCACCTTAAACCCATCTCCTCTGTCTACACAGACATCTATATCCATATCTGTCTATCTATGTATCTATCTATCTATCTATATCTTCTAAATACCATAATAAATATGCAGTTCTCAAGAGTTATAAATATCATTTTCTCATGTAGGGATGTGAACAGTTTGGCCTTATTGAATAACATGTTTCTTTTTCTTTACTGTTTACCTTTTTATGCCTCCCTTGGGTCTTGTATTTGAAGATCAAATTTTCTGTTGAGCTATGGTCTTTGTAAGGATAATCTGGAAGTCTCCTATTTCATTGAATATCCATCTCCTTTCCTGAAAGATTATGTTCAATTTTGCTGGGTATTTGATCCTTGGTTGTAATCTAAACTCTTGCCTTATGGAAATCATATTCCAAGCCCTTCAATCTTTTAATATAGAAGCTGCAAGGACCTTCATAATCTTGACTGTGATTTCATGATATTTGAATTGTTTCTTTCTGGTTGCTTACAGTATTCTGTCCTTGATCTGATAATTCTGGAATTTGGCTACAATTCCTTGGTATTTTCAATTTGCGATCTCTTAAAGAAGGTTATTAGTGGATTATTTTGATGACTATTTTACCCTCTGGTTCTAAGATCTCAGGGCAGTTTTCCTTGATAATTTTTTGGAAGATGCTGTCCAAGCTCTTTTGTTTTCATCATGGTTTTCAGGTAGACCAATAATTTTTCTCTCCTAGATCTATTTTCCAGGTCAGTTGTTTTTCCAATGAAGTATTTTACATTTTCTTCTATTTGCTCATTCTTTCAGTTTTGTTTGACTGATTCTTGATGTCTCAAAGAGTTATTAGCTTCCACTTGCCCAATTCTAATTTTATAACAAATAGTTTTCATCAGTTAGCTTTTGTATCTCCTCTTCCATTTGGCCAATTCTACTTTTTAAGGACTTTTCTTCAGTGTACTACCCCCTGGATTTTCTCAATTGTATTTTTAAAGGAATTGCTCAATTTTTCTTCTGCCTCTCTTATTTAACTTTAAATTCCTTTAAAGCTCTTCCAAGAAGGCATTTTGGGTCTGAGACCAGTTCATATTCCCCTTTAAGGTATCAGATGGGTGTATATTGACAATGTTGTCCTCTCTTGAATTTTGGTGTTGATCTTCCCTGTCGCCAAACTACTTCTCTATGGTCACTGTTTTTCTTTGTTGCTTTTTGCTCATGTAGTTTGACTTTTTATAGCTTTTAAAGTTGATCTCTGCTTCTGGGGCCCAGGGGTCACTTTCCTGGGCTTCTTGTGCTGGGAACTAGGGCCTGGTCACTGGTTTTGTGTCCTTGCATCTCAGGTGCTGGCATCTAGAGGCTGGTAGCTTACTTGATGCTGAACTGGAGCTGTTGGTGGTATGTACCAAGTGTTGGCACTCGCCTGCTCCACCACCCAGGAACTTAAGAGCTCTCACTGGTTTTCTGAAGTGGGGCTTGCTGGGATACCTCTGACCTTTTAGTTGTCTCCTTCAGCCACAGCAAGAGGGCAATTTCCCTTAATCCCCCTAGCTTCCTGTATCACCAAAGCAATATTCATAGCACTGACAGTAACTATGAATATACTAGTGTAGTTCTGAATTGCAAAGCATGACAGACTCTCCATATAGAAGGCAGAAGAAAAACATTTGTTCAGATACCAGAAAGCTAAAACCCAACACCAGAAAGCCAAATCCATTATAGTAACCAAGAAATCAATACACATTAGCATCTCACAGGACAAAGCCATTCCTAAGCCTTCCTCACTCCCCTGATTGGGTCTTCCCACAAAAAAACATTCAGAAGGTTAGCCTTGCCTGTCTTTTTCCTCTCTCCTCCACCCTAACTGTTCTCATCAACTTCCTCCCTGTTCTATTCCACCCTTCCTGTTCCACCCATTCAGCAAGCTCCTTCCATCATGTGACTTAGATTTCCATGTGATTTAAATGAGTCATATGGGCCTATTAATGTGTAGGAAAGATCTTCTCCTTTAAATTACCATTACATTTGGGCTCCAACCAAGATCTTTCATATTCATTACATAGGTCAGTACAGCAACTGGTAACAACAGAAGTATAATAGAGATAACAGAAAATAAGCATATAAAACAATATCTTGGGCAACTAATGTCAACAGAACTTTACAACAATATAACAGGCATCACACAAAATAAGGACATAAAACAACATCTTAGCATGGGGCTTGAGCACAAGCACACTTTCATTCTTCCCACGAATGAAGGGTGCGTAAAATCTTGGGGTTAGGGTTGAAGGTCTCTTTTCTGCAGTAGCTACTTCCTGCTGAAATTGGATGTAGAACTTTCCCTGCCCCAAGAGGTCCCATTCAAGAGGTCAGTTCTTTAGCTGACATCTGGCGCTTGGTCAATGCCAGGTCCAGGGGGGTGACATCTGGCTTAAGAGATCAGGCATCTGCAGGTAGAGGGTACTAAGCCTGCAGGAAACAAGTCTAGCAAACAAGTTTTACAGACAAAAAAACAAAAACAAAAAGAAAGGAGACAATAATGAAAAGAAGGGTAGATATAGGATCTGCTATACTTTTGTAGTCCATGAATCCACTATCATAGCCTCATTCACAGCAGAATATATGAGCTAAGGGTACAATTTGGTAAAAGTCTTCTCCTGAAGTAGTAATAGTTACAGCATTATCTTTCCTATTTGCAATAATTTCTGTAGCCTTTGGAACATTGTCTGGCTTTCATTTTACCCTCATTTAACTCCCAATTTTATTCTTTCAGGAGAACCAAATCCTTCAGTTCCTCTGCTAGTTATCTTGGTAGGAGGGTCAGTTTTCACAAGGGATATTGTTTCACAAGGAATAATAATCACTTGAACTATTCTATCATTTTTACAAAACTGTATGGGTTCTTTACCTAAATTCTGGAATGTCACAATAATTTCTCCTTGATTATTAGAATCTGTTACTCCAGCCAATACATGAATTCCTTGAACTACTGGTCCTGATTTAGGTAATATCCATCTAAATGATTTTGGGGATTCTCATACATATTCCAGTAGAAATTTTTCTTCTTTTTTTCCATCCAACTAAAAGTCTTCTAAACAATGTAAATCATATCCTGCCAAGCCAGATATCTCTGGGTACTGTGCTGGGACATCTGGACTCACAGTCCAATACTCAATATTTGGGATCTTATAGGTTTGTTGTTTTCTAACTTGTATATATGGAGTCATCACTCTGCTAGAGGTGTAGTTCCTCCCAATGGTCTATTATTCAAGTTATGAAAAGCCTTGAACAAATTATCTTTCCAATGTTGATAAAAATTTTTAGAACTTAACTTCTTTAACTGTTCTTTCAATAATCCATTCATTTTTCAACTAACCCAGATGCTTATGGATAATTTGGAAAATAATGTATCCATTCTATATTGTTTAATACACAATATCTTTTCATTTCATTACCTTTGAAATGTGACCCATTGTCACTTTGAATCTGTATTGGGATTGCATAATATAGACTTATGATATCTAGAGTTTTGCAGGTGTTTTTCTAGGACACATCCTTATAGGGATAAGTCACTAGTACACCTGAACAGGTGTCAACACAAGTACATATAAATTTGCATCCTTTATCTTGGGGCAGGGGTCCAATATAATCTATTTGTCAAATTTGGGCTGGTATTTTTCTCCTCGTTATCCCTGAAGTTACTACCTAAGTAACAGTTCATTCCTTTTCCAACTGACATATATAACATTCCTCTACTAGTATCTCAGTCTTGTGCCCCCTGGTGTGTGGCTTGGACCCGTAAATGGCCAGTCATTTGATGGTAGCACAGGATCATCAGTTGGTGTCAGAGTAGGGACAATATGTTGAGTGGTGATCTTTGCTAGTCAATCAGTATCTGCACTGTACTCATTCTCTTGTGGTGAGGGCCATGTGAGCATCTACATGAAAAACTGACAAATTAGTAACCAAAGACATGTCCCATATATCTCCCCATAATTCTTTGCCCCAGACTTGTTTGCCATGAATATCCCAATTTTGGTTTTTCCACATGGGCATCCATGTAGCTAACCCATTAGCTACCACCCATGAATCAGTGAATATATGACACTATCCTCCTTGTTTTGTTTTGACAGCTTGATGTATTGCCATAAGTTCAGCATGCTGACCATTTCCACCCATCTCAGTACTTTCCAAGGTCTATCTAGTACTTGGGGTATAGACTACCACTTTCCAATGTCTTTTGTGGCCCAAATATTTTGCTTTCTCCTCAGTAAACTGTGCATGTCTCTTTTATTCTTCAGTCAATACATCATAGCTCTCATTCCATCTTACGAAGTACTGTACCAGCTGTTGCTTTGATTCAGAGGGTGTATCATTTCCTTCAGTATCTATGTTTGCTATAGATTCATGTAAAACAGAAACTACACTATTGCCTGTTTTAGATCTATTTTGAATATAACACTTCTGTTTAATTATGCTAGCCTCTTGTGCATATCCAATTCTTGTGAGAAGCTGAGATACTCATTATCCAGGTTATAATTAGGATTCTAGACCCAAGGCCAATATGCAGTAACAACTGCTTTTCAAAAGGGGTATAATGAATTCCAGATGAGTTTCCTAGACCGAAATCCTAAGGGTGTATATATTTCAACTTTGTTTTTTTGCCATAAACTCCAGTTTGCATATTTTTCCTGTACAATCCCTTGTAATTCTACAAGATCACTTGTATAGCCCATAAATCTAAAGTCAATTGTATAGCAGCCTTTGCTTCTTTGAAAGCTCTACTCTGCCCAAGTCCCCAATCAAATTCATATTTTTCCTTGTAATTTTATATAAATTTCAAAATTTGTCCTAGATGTGATATGTGATGCTGTCAATATCCAAATAATCCTATAAACTTTTGGGCCTCTTTCTTATTAGTTGAGATAGGAAAATCCTGAATTTTTTGTTAAGCTTTCAGGAAAATCTCTCATAGCCCCTTATGCCATTGTATACCTAAATATTTTACAGTTTGAGCTGGCCCTTGAATTTTCGCAGGGATAATTTCCCACCCTTTGCTTTTCATATGCTCAATTAAAACCATCAGACTCTTCTCCACTTCTTTCACATTTTACCCTGTATCATGTATATCATCTATATAGTGGGAAAGCTGTATACCAGGTAGCTCTAATTCCTCCAAATATTCAGCCACAATTAAATGATAAATAGTCGAGCTATACAGATATCCTTGTGGCAAGCATGTAAAAGTAAATTGTCAACCCTTGCAAGCAAATTAGTTCCATTGTTTAGAATCTATTGGGATAGTAAAGAAAGAATTAGCTAAATCAATAACTGTGTACCAAGTCCTATTATATTTCTGAATCCTTTCTATTAAGATAACAGTGTCTGTAACAGCAGTAAACAAAGGAGGAGTGACCTTACTTGATTGTATATAATCCACCATCATCCTCCATGTCTCATCTGACTTTCGTTATGGCCAGGCAGGATTATTCCATCTAGTGGCTGTAGAAACTCACACTTCAGTGTCAAATCCTGCCTAAGTCCTTTATAGCTTTGGTAATTTCAACTTGCCCACCTGGCACATGATACCGCTTTAAAGTAATCACTTCAGATGGTTCAAGTAAAGTGATTGGGTTCATTTTTATTTTACCCACTAAAACTATATTAACTCCTATCTTCCTTACTACAAATTGGTATCTCCCCTCATATAACTTTAAAGTCATACTTCTCAATACATCTATTCCAAAGATGCATTCAGGAATGGGTAAAATTACTATGCTATATTCTTTCTTAGGTAATTGTTCAATTTTCATCATTAGTTTGACTTTTCTGGCTGATATTTCCACCATTCTTAATCCTGTGGTGGTTATAGGAGTCCCATGTTTAATTTTATCAGGGTTTCTATATATAAGGGAGGCTTCTGCCTCAGTATCCATTAATGCTCTAATTACATTATTTGACCTATTTTTCCATGGTCATATTGATATGGAGTCTGTAATCCTGTCTGTATATTTCTTTAATCTGAGCTGGGGCTCAGCCAATTTCTCATTCTCCCTGAATGTGTGCCAAATTTGGATACAGGTGTTTGGTAGGATCTGTAGGGGCAGTCCTTACTTCTCTATTCCATCTAGTATCAGCCCCTTTTCTTGGTATATTTTGTATGGTTCATTAGTTGGAATACTATCTATGCTTCTAAAATCTACCCCTGATCTGAATAGAACAGTAAACAATTCTTTTCTTGTCAATCTATTCTGACTTTGAACCCACTGGCTAATTATTCTTCTCTCTGGAGGAAATCTATCTTTTCCCCAGTCCCCTATGTCACTTAAATTTGAAATCTTGTCTAGCACCTCTGAAAGAGGGTGACCTATTTCTCCAGTTAGTAGAGTCGTAACTAGTGGCTTATAAATAAGAGGAACTCTCTTCACTATTATATTCCTATGGGAAACGCTAATGAGGCATCATAGTATGCATCTGCGTTCCTGATCATGATGGTAGTCTTCATTACTTCCTCCTTTAACTTTCTCAGACAGTCCCAAAGTGAATACCAGGGTCTGTCTCTGCTAGGTCACATAGAATTAATAGGATACTGCTTACTGCATCCTTCTGCAGCCAAAGCTCACATATTAATTGCATTGTTACCTCCCTGCATATTGTAAGCTCTAAAAGTTTACTGTACAAAAGAATTCTGAATAATACCTATGAATTTCAAGTAATTCAGACCATCTATAGATACTCCTCTGGCCCCTTCATCACTGATTCTCACCATCCAAGATATTAGTGATTCTCCCATCCTTCTTCTGCTGAGTAAAATTCTCAATTATCTCCTTTTTTGTCCCCCTTAGTTCTCCTTTTTTTGTCTTAGTATTGGGTGTGCTTCTGCCTGAAAAAAATCTCTCTTTCTAAAATTGTCTAATTTTCCAACTCTGACTTTGTTACATTTTCCTCCCATGCATTTTCATGGCAATCACTGCTGTGGCAACTAGGCTTGGTCAGTACAAAGGTTGCAAGCACACTTTGTTTGTCAGTCTTCTACTTCTTCTTATGATGCAAATGAACAACCTTTTCTTCATCCTGAGACCCCCCCCAGCTTGATTTTTTAAAGGAGAGCCCAAATTCTGAGAATTTCCATGCAAACTAGCTAACTCTTTTTCCATCTCATTTTTTCCTTCAGTAGTTTGTCTCTACTTTTACCTATAATACAATAACCTGTTAATAAACTCCAGTCTCTCCTATACACCTCTGCCAGTTCTTTCCCTGGTTTTATTGATATTTCTTGCAAACATTGTTCTAAAACTCTAGGTTCTCCCTCCTGTAATGTTGGTTCCCAGTTTTCACTGGTCCAGTGCTTTTAGCTCATTTCCTTGCTATGGAGGAATAAGGTAAATCCTCCCATCCTAAAATATCTGTTTCTTCCTCTAAAGCCTTTCTGCCCCCAAATAGAGATTTTATACTCTGTGATCCTATTTGTGATGCCAAATGTATCACCAAGGCAATATTCACAGCACCAACAGCAACTATGAATATGTGTAGTTCTGATTCGCAAAGTATAACAGACCCTCCATATAGAAGGCAGAAGAAACACATTTACCAGAAAGCCAAATCATAACACCATAAAGTCAAATTCGTCATAGTAACCAAGAATTCAATACATTTTAGCACTGTAAGGAACATAGCCATTCCCAAGCCTTTCTCTACCCCTACCTTCCCACAAACACCCACAAGACTAGCTGTGCCTATCTGTGTCTTCTCTCCCCTCCTCCCTAACTACTCTCACCAACATCCTCCCAGTTCTGCTCCACCCTTCCTGTTCAGCAAGCTCCTCCTACCATATGTGACTTAGGCTTCCAAGTGATTTAAGCAGGTCATATGGGTCTATTAATGAATGGGAAACATCTTCCCATTTAAATTATCATTATACTTCCCAAGCTAAAAAGACTGCTGCAACTCATCTTTCTACTGGCTCCACTATTTCATGATTTTTTCTGGGGCAATATTCTCTGGTTTTTTCATGGTCAGTAAGGGAGGATGAGAGTGACTTATTGCTTACTCCACCATCTTGGTTCCCAGAAGTCCTTCTAATTTTTCTTAATGTCAGTCATGGTGTAGTGGCTGGGAATCATAAGCCTGGATTTGAGGTTTAACTCTATTACTTATTAGCCACATGAGCTTGAGATAACTGCTTAATCTACACACATTTATTGAGAATATACTGTGAAAAAAATACTAAGATACAAAGACAAAAGTAGAACCAGTCATTGCTTTAAAGAGCTGACATCTTAATGGGAAAGAGAATGTATACACATGCAGGCATATAGGAGATAAAACAAAATTAATGCAAAGTGACCTTAGAGGAAAAGGTACTAACAAATGAGGAAGACCAAGAAAGGCCTATTCAGGTGAAATATTTATGAAAACCAAGGATACTATGACATAAAGTGAGGACAGAGGAAATTCCAGATTTGACAAATTGTGCAAAGGCAGTGATTAAAGACAGGAGATAGAATGTCATACATAAGAAACAGGTAGGCCAGTATAGAGAACCCAAACCACAGAGTATACAGAGGGATGTAATGCATAAAAGGATAAGAAAGGGAGAAATGAGCTATGTTATGAAGAATTTTAATGATAGACAGAAGTTTATACTTGATCCTAGAAATAATTTTTAAAAATATTTATTAAGTAAGGCAGCTAAGTAGTGTTATTTAGATAGAGTGCTGAGCCTGGAGTCAGGAAGACTCTTTGTGATTTCAAATCTGCCCTCAGATATTTACTAGCAGTGTGACCCTGAGCAAGTAATGTAACTCTGCCTCAGTTTCTTCATCTGTGAGCTGGAGCTAGAGAAGGAAATAGCAAATCACTCCAGTATCATTACTAAGAAAATCTCAAATAGGTCCATGAAGAGATAGACATGACTGAACCACAATAAGTTTGTTGAGTATGGAGGTAGTATCAACAACCCTAGATTTTAGGAAAATCATTTTGGTAACTAGGTGAAGGATATGCTTAGAGTCAGGAGCAGCACGAGGCAGGAAGAACATGTAGGTGACTATGGCAGGAGTCCAGAATAAAAGTAATAATGGATGAGGGCCTGAAGAAGAGTGATGACATTATGAATGAAGAAAAGAATACGTCTGAAAGGTCTGGGGAAGATAATTTTAGCAAGATTTGGAAGCTCATTTGAATATAGGGTGTGAATGAGAGAAAGGAGGTCAGGATAACATGGAAATTGCAAACTTGGGTGATAGGTATGCTTCTGGAGGTAAATAAAAATAATGTACACTTTTGATGAGGGTCTTTGGAGAAATATAATGAATTCTTTATTGAAAACAATTAGCTTGAGACACCTGTGGTCTTGCTAGTTCCAAATGTCCAATGGAGAATCGATGATGTAGACCGGGGTTCAGGAAAAATATTAGGGTCAGAGATAGAGATTTGAAAGTTATCTAACTATTCAGATAAGTGAACTCAGGTATCTAATGAGACTACCACATAAGAAAGAAAAATATATTTCTGGGCCTTAGTTCCCTCATAAGCAGTATAGGGATAATATTTGCTCTACCTACTTTATCGGATTGTTATAAAGATCAGCTGGGATAATGTGTGAGAACACTTTGCAAACTGTTAAACACTGTACACATATAGTCATGAATAACCAGGGATTCCTTGAAACTAATAGATGAACCAGTAAGAGACAGTACTCCTTTGACCCACACTTAGATGAGTGAATCTGAGTATTGCTTATTTAATTCCTCTTTTATTGTACTTGCTTATCCATCCCACTCTATCACTTACTTTTGCAAGGAGACACGTTCCCAATCCTGCATCCAGCCTCAATATATGATAGCTCATAGTGATTCAGAAGGAAAGCAGGGACAGAGAAACAGTTACTGCCCAATAATTTTACAAGGCAGAGAGAAATGCTTGCCAGCAGCTCTCAGCCAGGGGCTTAAGAGATTGCTGACACATTATACTTATAAAAGGTAAAAATGCATGTAAAACTAATTTTCAAATTAGCTGTTTCCTATAGCAAGTACTTGGGCTCAATGACAAGTCAGTCTTTATTCACAATCCTAGGAAATGGCCAATTCTGGGACCCAGTTTTCCAGGGCTGACTGCTGCTAAATTCTAAAAATAGGTGAGAGTTGATATAACGCTTAAATAGTGCTTCTAATAGGAAAAGTCCCCAAGAAATCATCCATTACTGCTGTTAACTATCCTGCTTCCATTAATTAAAGGTAGAGAAGGTTGCCACAATCAGTGCCTTAGGCTTCATACAGGGTTGTTAAAAAATTTGGATACAGATGTGTTGGCAATGCATAGGCTGGAAACAGAAAGAAAATTATTAAATTTAAATCACAATTAAGCAATAAGAATAACAGCTTCTTTGGAGTCAGAATAGTAATTTTTAATTGGCTTTACCTGGGCACTACAATGGGTTGTGATTACATCCTCTCTCTTGTTTATTTTCCCAATGCAGAACTTTTCTGATGCTCAAACCAAATCATCTTTCCCTCGTTTGGGTATATACTTTAGGAAAAACTCCCTTGTTTTTCTTTTCCTATTCTCTGATCTTCTGTACTAGCTGCTACTGTCCTCTGCTATTTCTGACAATATACTCAGATGAAGAAATGAGTTGAGCACCAGTAATACTACATTTCCAAAGTTATATGATTATGCTTTCCGGACTTCAGAGGTCCCTTTTCAGCCACAGTCTAGGTAAAGCTGAAGCATCTGGCAATTTGCAATTCCTCTATAATGTGTTTCCATTAAATATATCATTTCCTCATCCTGACTCATCCTCCACTGCAGAAACCTCATTTGCATCCACAGTAGTCCTAAAATAGTTCACTTTTCTCTGCAAAAGACGATTGGGGGAAGCAGTGGTACTATAACTGGGTTCAATTACCTGAGTGTTTAGATGCCTCTCAGATCTATAATCTCTCTTTTGAATACAGTCTTTCATCATCAATTATCCACCAGACATTTTGGACTAGTTGTGCTATAGGCATGTCCATCTCACCATTTCTAATACAGAATATCTTCAAACTCAAATGGTTTCCTTCCATTAAAGAAATAGGCATGTCACTTGTCTATACATCTTCAAAATGTGCAGGATGTGAACAATTCATTTCAGCAATGGAAATTCCTAAACACAGGCTATTAGATTTCTCAGTTGCTGAAGGTCCAAGGAAATGATAATTAAATCTCCTGGTGGTAGATATTTGAATCAGTTAAGGAAATCAACAGAGATTTTGCTTTATCAGGTATTAAAGGAGTAATTCTTTTGGAGGGAAGATGGCAAAAGTTCTAAAAAGAAAAAATATTCTTATTCTAGTATCATGTCTGTGCTACACCTTGGTCATACATTGGATCTCTTTGTATGTCAATTTTTCCACCTGTAAAATGGGTGTATTTTATCCACTGGTGTTGACTGCTATTGTATTCACAGAAATTTCAATTTAATAAATATTTAGCAATCCTCTGAACAGCAAAGCATTATAAAATTACTTGAAAAAAATGCAAAATGCTATGATAAATAAAGCAACTGGATTTATTTATGTTACAGTCAAACTGAAATGTAGGCTCTTTAAGTGATAACTCATGGAACACTGAAAAAAAGCTTATTTGTGGTGCTCTATGAGATGGGGCATTTAAAAAGCTGAGTTGTGACATGCATCTCTTCTGCTGAGAATCTGACTTTACAGCATTCATCCCATCATCTCCTTGCCTTAATATTAACCCAGGAAGATGCTACATATGAAGCAGCCTACTCTTCCTCTCCAGGACTTTGCAGATGCTCAAGTATAAGAAGAGGTTGAGATATCAGTGTGAATCATAAAGTTTTTCTGTTGAACTAAGAAGAAAAAACCCAACAATTGAATTCACCAACTGTAAAAGAAAAAAATGATTTCTAAAATAGTCTAATCTGGTTCTTAGATATGTTTCATAAATTTCATTTGATTGAAGACATACATAAGAAGAGAGTCTGTGTGAAGTAGGAGAAAGAGTACTTGATAGGGATACAGAACGCTTGAATTCCAATACCAATTTTCCCTCTGGTGTCACATTTTTTATCTGTAAAATGAAGAATAGTTTTGAATTAGATAATCTCTATGAATCTTTCTTTTATGGCCCTCTATGTTTGTATTCTATGGAGGATTATATCCTCCCCTAGTGACTGGCTTTATTGGCATTGGAGGACAGTGAGGGAAGTTGTCAGGAGATGCATTTAATTAATATCATGGCCTTGGATATTACAATTGAATTGATATTTAAGTTAAAAGATGACTGGAAATCACTTTGTTCCTGAACAGGACATAAATAGATATATGGCAAGGAGACAGGTACTATGGAAATAACACTATATTTGGAGCTAAAAGCCCTGGGTCTGCATATTGCTGCTTTTAGCCATTTAACTTTGTACATGTCTCTGGTTCTATTTCTTCATCTGTCAAATAAGAATGTTGGAATAAAATATCTTGAAGTTCCTTTCCAGCTCAAAATCCTATATCAATACTAATCTATTTCCCACAAAGTATTTTTATTCATGGTACACTGGTATACATACAATAATGATGCACATGGTCCTTCTATGGATCTAAGAGATTTTTGGGGGGGGTGGTTGATCTACAATGTCCCCAATGTGTCCACTTCAATGGAGAATTTCTTTTTAGAAAAAAATTCCTAAATAGGGTTAAAAACAATGATCAAGAGCTAGAAGGAAACTTAGAGATCATTGAGTTCAACCCTCAATTTTGTAGATGAAGTAACTGAGGCTCAGATAGGTTACATGACTTGCTTTGGGACACAGAACTAATAAATATTTGGGATAGGATTTGAACCCAGATCTTCTTGAAGCAATTTTTCTCTGTCACATTTTTATTAATTATTTAAGAATAATTTGCTGTTGGGATGCATAAATTTGCTTTCCTACTTTACAACTTCATTTCATTAGAGGTACTATCACCCATAGGGGATGTAGAGATCCCTCCAGAGATCCCTCCAGATTTATATTATCCCTCCAGATGATATGAATCTCTCCAACTATATCTAGTAATTAGACAAATAACCCATTGTGTGCCCTATTGAATGTCTAATTCAAGACCACATGATTTAAATGTTTAATCATTGATTGATGTAAAATGAGGCATTTCTCCTTCTCCATATGTATTCTCAACATTGAAAAATTTGCAGAGACAGATGACAACAGCCATAATAGAACACCTTCCTGCATGTCAGAAGATTTCTCAACTAAGATCTCCAGAAACAAACGTCCCTACCAGTCCCTCACAAGTAAAACTACTTTGGCACCCTTGTCTTGTTTGGTAATCAGACTAACACTACCAAACAAAGAAAGTGGTGGGTGATGTGGACACAAGAAGAAATTAAAATGTTGGAATCCATGAAAGAAGATCAGGAACTTGGGGAAAAATGAATGGGAAGGATGGTAGCAGGTCCCCAGGTAGGGCAGCAAAGAAATAGTATTTGTCATAGAGCACAGAATAAGGATGGAATATAGAGAAAGAAGTAGGATAGAGCTCTAGGAAAGCTGCTTGGAAACCTAGACTTTTGTCTGATTCTCTAACTTTACTTTTTCTCTGCCAAGGTCTGAAACTGCAAGTATTTCTGAAAGAGACAAAGGGTAAGGAGTAGGTATTTGGCAACATCTTCTCTGATTCCTGCTTTTTGCCATATACTCTGAGGTTGCATTGGCAAGTTTCAGGCCAGAGTAGGGATTCAGGGTTAGATTTGGTACTGTTGCTATCCCAGGTGCTGGAAGCTGTGATTGTTCATAGATGACTCAGTTTAGACCTTATCTTCTAGTTTAACCCCTGCATCTGGTAGCAACTTTAATTAGAATAGGCAATGAAACCACAAAGAGGTGGCAAATTTCTCGGTTCCTGGCTGACGTGACTCCCATGCTCTCCATCACTCCAGATGGGGTTGCAGCTGCAGCAGCACTTGGCAGTTGACAACAACACAGACAACAAATTAGACAGATTTGCTGTGTGTGCTTGTTGCCACTACTAATGCTTTCTCTGGAAAAGTGCATTGGATTTCTTTGCAGACCTTCAGGGGTCCATAGAATATGGTTTGAGAAATTTCAAACTGAACTCTTTTCTGGCCCAAAATTTTGATTCTAAATATAAGTAATGTAATGTCTCTTCAATTTCTTCATCTATAAAATGAAGTTAATACTTGCCTACCTAAAGAGAAAATCTAGTAAGGTTCATAAAGTGCTGAACTGAGAGGAAGGTTTTCTAACCTAGGGTCTATCTATGAATTTAAAAAAAAATCAAAAGCTGCATTTTAACATAATGGGATTCCTTTATAATCCTATGTAGTTTATTTCAAATATGAATTTGAAGACACTATTCTGAGAAGGGGTCCATAGGCTTCACCAGACTGCCAAAAGGGTACACAACACAAAAAGGGTCCAAATCATGACTCTGGTACTTCCTAGTCACGTAAAAGTCACTCAATTTCTCAAACTCTCAAGTTTATCATATATGAAAATGATGACAATAATACTTGCAGTATCCAATTCAAGGGTTGTTTTAAAGCACAAATGAAATAACATGTCAAGTGATATTTAAATTTCAGCTATTATTTTAAACTCAGGATCCTATAGGTAAGGATCAAAAGACATGGTGTATATAAAGTTCTATAAAAAATGCAAAGTGTGATTCTTGTGGTAGGAATTTTGTACACACGCACACATACCGCATATGTATGTATGTACAAAACAAATTATATGATTATTAATATTGTAACATGAATTTCCATTTTCCCAAAAATTCCTTTAAATAGATGTCTGTACCAGTTCACTTAAAATACAAGGCTAAAGAAAAGTGATGTAGAGATAACTTTTTCAGGGCTCTTCCATTCTCTCAACTGCACAGTATTAAGGTAATGAATTTTGAGTGAGAAGAAGTAGTCTTGCTACTTAATGACTAGTGAGATCTTGATTAAGTCATGTGGATTTTCTGGGCCTCAATTTCCTTAGCTATAAAATTATGGAATTGAACTACAGGACAAATAATGTTTTTACCAACTCTTAATATAGAATGCCAGAAACTGACACCCTCTGTAGTGGATTCAGCACTTAGGACAGTGACTTTATAGATGTATCTGGAAAATGCTGTATAGATGTATCTGGAAATTGCTATCATCCACTTGTCAGGCCTCACTCTATAAAACCTATAGCATTTATATTGGTGATACAAGGAAAGCCTATTTGAAGGCAGCCTCTGTTCAGCTTACTGCTTTCCATAGTTACTAAGCTCCACATTGTAGTTGGAGGCTATCCAGCTCAGTTAGCTAGACATGGCATATGGCAAAAAAAAATTTTAAATTAAAAATTGAAAAGAGTTTAAATAAGCAGGCCTCCATTGAGCTGGTTCCTATTTCAGGGGCTTTATCTCTGTTGTTCATACCCTTTTGGATGTGAGTAATTTCAAGGTTGATGGAATAGCAACTGTCAGACATTTATCCTGGTTGTTTATTTCTTTTTTCCTTGTAGCAAAAGTGCACTGTTGCATCAGGAGGAAAAGATTATTTGTATTCTTTTTCCTCCTCATCAGGTCAAGACTGAACATTTCTTTGACTAGATCTCTGGTGATAAAGATGGGTCCAACTTGGAAAAGAAGCACTTTCTTCTCTGTATAACTTATGGATGATATAAACTTAAAACAACCTTCCATGAAATGTATTCCTTACATTATTATGGGAGGAAAAGGTATCACCAAAGATTTCCCTTATTGTCTAAAATAGAATGAATTTTCTGTCCATTCTTGATGAGAATGTATTTAATTTTTTTCTCTCTGATCTTCCTTTCATTTGGTTACTGATTTTTCTCCTGGACTTACTTAAGTGCACTCCATTCCAGGATTGCAGAATATCAGATCTGGAAAGAACCTGAGAGATCATTTAGTCCAACTTCCTTAATATATAAGTAAAGAAACTGAGACTCATTGAGGTCAAGTGATTTATTCAAGCTTACAAAGTTATAAAAGTGTTCAAGAATCAAAATTTCTGCTTATAAGTTGGTGGGGGAGGGTTCTATTGGATGATGGTCCCTTCCTAAGTTCATTTTAAGGATAAGGATAAAGGATTAAGGATAAGGATAAAGGGTTAAGGATAAATAATGAATTGCTCTCCTCTTTTATGAAGTTGGTGTTGTGGAACAGGAGGAGTACTCAGTTCACAGGTAATTTGTATTTTCTTAAAGTCTTACCATATACAGAAATTATATTTCCGGAATATAATTTGATTCACAATATAACAGACTCTGCACCATAACAAATGTAACTGTAGATTCTTAAACTATTGACACCAAAGACTGGGACCTGAAAGCCTTGCTCTATGACATAATCAAGAAACTAGATCTTGCAATCATTAGTTAAGCCAGTTTTCTGTATTTTAGAAATCTAAGGAAATAACATTGTCTCATGTATAAAATTCAGATTCGCAAAATCTAATATGCAGAGATTTCATTACTTCAATTTAAATTATATTTTGGTTATATATTTAGTGAGAGGGAGGAGTTATCATTGATCAAATTGTTCAAAATACATAAAATCATGTAAAGCTGACTCTTAAACAAGATAATAGTTTTACATGGACTTCAATACTCCAAGCATCTGTGATTTCATTGATGTGGGAGCAATGCTCTGTAACAATGACATTTTGCCTGGCTCTCTTGCCACTTCTAAAAATTTTTGAACCATTTTTTGCATTATTTGAACATTTTTTGCAGTTATTTCCTCCACTGATACAGATTGCAATGCTAGATGACTCAATGGATAGAGTGCCGGGCCTGTAGTCAGAAAGACTTATTGTCCTGAGTTCAGGTCAGATCTCAGATACTCACTGATTGTGTGACCCTGAACAAATTATTTAAACCTGTGAACCTCAGGTTCCTCATCTATAAAATGAGCAGGAGAAGAAAATGGCAAACCACTCCAGCAACTTTGCCAAGAAAACCCAAAATGGAGGCACAAAGAGCCAGACACAATTGAAAAATAACTCAATAACAATGTCTGAGTAGCGGGTCCTAGACAGTTTCTGTAGATAAATGCTTTATCATCCAGGATCCCCTCTGAACTTGTCTGGGCTAACCCTCTGATGACAGACATCTAGTATACCCTAGATCTATTACTGAAGTATTTCCAACTTGACCATATCTCCCATATTTTTTTTTTTATGTGACTGGTGTATCCTCTGGGGTTGGTTTGATGTTTATTCCAATAAGGAGGAAAGGGAGGTATCAAAAGAGACTGATATGAATGCACAGGGAATTTATCAATCAACTTAGAATTTAAAGATACAAGTACAGAAAAATAAAGGTAAGGGATGAAAAAAAAGAGAATGATTAAGATAGTGTGGCATGATCTGTAAAAATAGTGTTCAAAGTACTTAAGCCCAGAATGATCTGAGACTGGTAAAGAAAGCTGAGGATGGCAAATGTGCATGTGTGTTTTTAAGTTGTACAGTGAGAAAGGTGAGGATCTGTGAAGGGACAGAACCAGTGCTTGCAGTTAGTGATAAAGTGAGAAATTACAACAGAGACAAGCCAGAGCTTCAAAGGGCTTATTTGGCTTACATGTTCTATGTTAAAGAGAATGTCTTCTGGATGAGAAAGGATACAATTCAAATAGCAATCAAGAAGCCCTGAATTTCCCTTAAGGAATCCAAGTTACTTGTCTGAGATGAATTACATTCTTGAACACTGAAGGAACTAAAAAAAAAATATATATGGCTACCAGGACACTTGCAGTGATAGTTGAAAAATGATAGAGCATTAGGAGAGGAGTCATAAGACTAGATAAGGATTAAGATGTTCCCAATTTCAAAAGAGGGAAAGGAATATATTCAGTAAATTATAAACCAAAACCTTGACATTGGTTCCTGGGAAAATTCTGAAGTGTATTATCCAATAAATAAAAAAGGAAGATGGTGTCAGGGAGGAAGAGGATGGATTCATCACAAAATCATGATAATCCTATTTCTTCCTTTGATAGAGATGTTAAGTTGGTAGCATAAGGCATTGAAGAAATGTAGAGGTCCAGCAACTCATTCTAACATACTCTACAACAGAGTGTAACACTCTATAGCCATAGAGAAGTTAGTAAATCTTTGAACTTCACTTTCTTCATCTATAAAATGGTATAATATTATTTTTACTACCACCATTCAGGATTGTTGTGAGAAAAATGCTTTGTAATACTTAAAGGACTATAAATGTGAGTAGCTATTCCCTTTTCAGTTGATCCATTGATAGAATGCAAATTATCCCCTTTGCAATGCTCAAAAGAGTGATATGAATACTGTGCTGATCTCTTTTCCATATGTTACATAATTATAGTAAATTGCAAAGAGTTAATGATTAAAGGTATGATTAAATAAAAGATTTTTTAGCTCATTCAGGAAAGACAAAATGTTTTAATAATCACTTAGTGTTTTATGCTTTTTGAAGTAATTTTAACATTCTTAACTCATCTTTAATTTATCACATTGGGCTTACATAGCTTCTTGATCATTCTAACCTACAAATGTAAACAAATTGAAAGTTTTTTACTGTTTTTTTTTCCTTATAGAGCTTCATAGATATGGCCCTTTGAACTGACAACTTCTGAGGTATAGGCTCTTTTGACATCTAAGCTCAAATGTCCTATGAGTGACTATTAACTGAAATGCTAAGGTCATGGAGAAGCACAGCAGAACTGAAGTTGATTTCTAATCTTTATCATTTTGTAGGAAACTTAATCATCTGTATGGCAGAACTTAGAAATTATGCTTGTGTCATTTTTGTTCATTATTTCTTTCTCCAGCATGTCTTCTATAAAACTGTGGCAACCAGACCTAGGAAACTCTAGGAAAAACTAAAATGTTCCAGTTGCAACTAGGTTTTACCTAGGTTGTAGTGCCTTTCCCCTGAGACTACCCTCAATTTACCCTGTATGTATTTTTCCTGTACATAGTTATTTGCATATTGTATTCTCCATTGAACTGTGAGCTCCTTGAGGGCATAGAATTTTTTTTGCCTTTTTTAAAAATCTCAAACACTTAGTGTAGGGCCTAAAACATAGAAAGTGTTTAATAAATGTTCACTCACTTGTTCACTTCACTTATACCCTTTTCTGTATTCATCACTGCTAGTTAAATAATTTTTTATGAATTCAAGATGACAGGACTGAGAGTATGTAGTTTGTTTCTTTCTTCAGGGAAGAGGTTCAGGTAGCATAAATTGTTAGATAGTGATAGCAGAGACAGAGAGCTTGCTCTATTGATACATAGATGATAGGATCACAGTCTAAGAGTCTGCAGATCCCTCAGAGGCCATGCAGTTCAAATTATATTTAAACATAAATCTCCTCTCCAATTGCCATCTTACTGGTCAATCAGCCTTCACTTGACTTCTGGTAATAGAGAATCTATTTCTTCCCAAGGAACTCCATTCCATTTTTGGTTATCTGTAATGGTTAAGAAGTTTGCCCTTCATTGGTAAGCTAAAATATTCCTCTCTGAATCCTCTAAATACCACTCAATTCTATTTTCCACATCCAAAAAATACAAATTTCAATTTACATCCACATATAGGCTGTTGTAGAGTGGTACACAACTATCCTATCCTACCCAAGTTTTCTCTCTTCTAGGCTATACATGCTTATTCCCTCCTACCTTTCCTCATGAAGCATTACTTTGAAGCTCCTGATAGCTGTGGACACTATAGCTATACAATGGTCTTCCCAAAACATTGTACTATTCAATTACACAATACTCCAAATGTTGTTCAGCTGGGAAAGGGCTCAAAAGATGTAAAACCATTGTGTATACAACAAAGTATTTGTGTCTCAATACAGCCCAACATTATGTTAGTTTTTTTAACTGCCAGATCACATACATAAGAGCTTTGAACACACTAAAACCATCATCATATATGAAAACCATCAGATATTTTAAAAATTAAATGTGTCAGGAGGGCAGACCCAAGATGGGAGAGTAAAGGCAGAGACTCACCGGAATTCTCCCCAAACCTCTCCAAATACCTTTTTGAAATGACTCTTAAAATATTCAAGAGCAACAAGACCTACAATTAGATGGAGTGAAACAAATTCCCAGCACAAGACAACTTTGAAAATTGGTAAGAAAAGTCTGTTACATGAAGGTGGAAAAAGAGCACAGTCCAGTGCAGCCTGAATCAAAGCAACAGGGAGCAGGCCTCACAATGACAGAATCACTGGCAGCAGTGGCAGTTTCCAACCTCTCAGCCCACAGAAGCAAAGATAACTTACAAGGTGAGCAGAAAGGGTCTGTCACACCTGAGTGAGAGTAGAGTGCATTCCCACACAGCCCTGGCCACAGCAAACCAGGAGCAGGCCTTAGAAGCTAGTGGATCTGCAGTGACAGCAGCACTGGCTGCTTCCAGATCCACTAGCCCACAGATAGTAAGAGTACCAAAAGATGATTACAGAGATCGTTTTGCTAGCACTAGGGCAGAATTCTGCTACTTTGTCCATAATTAGATCAAGATTGCAGTCCTAGGGGCCAGTCCCAGGGTGAGGAGGAATACTAGTACAGAAAAGCTTGTGGTCACAGTAGAGAAGGGACCCTCCTCACAGTTCCAGGGCAGAAAAGAGTGCTTGTGGTCATTCACAGACCAGAGCATAGGCCAGGAGAGTAGTAAACACTTCTATTTAGATCATATTACCTTGGAAGAACTGCAAGCTTACAGGTCCCTAGAAATGTCTCTGAAAACAGCTACACAAAATCCCTAAAGCTTGGAACAATTCACCCTTTGCCATGAAATCAGAGTCCTTTTTTAACAAAGAGTTAAAAAGTCAAGTAATAGGCTAGAGAAGTGAGCCAACAACAGAAAAAAAAAAAAAAAACTCTGGCTATAGAAAGATATTATGGTGACAAGGAAAATCAAAACATACGATTAGGAGAAGACAGAAAAGGCAAAGATCTTACATACAAAGTCTCTCAGAAAAATATGAGTAGATCTCAGGCCATGGAAGAGCACAAAAACAATTATGAAAATTAAATAAGAGAAGTGGGAGGGGAAATTGGGAAGAGAAAAGAGAGTGATGCAAGAAAATCATAAAAAAAAGTCAACAGTTTGGTAAAGGAGACACAAAAACTACTGAAGAAAATAACACCTTAAAAGATAGACCAGACCAAATGGTAAAAGAGGTACAAAAAACCAATGAGGAAAAGAATGCCTTATAATCAGAATTGGACAAATGGAAAAGGAGGTCCAAAAACACACTAAAGAAAATAATTCCTGAGCAGAGCCAAGATGTTGGAATAACAGCACAGACTTGCTAGTGCTCTGCCCTAAACCCATCCAAATACCTGTAAAAAATGGCTCTAAACAAATTCTGGAGCTGCAGAACCTACAGAATGACAAGGTGAAGCAAATCTCCAGTTCAACATAGCCTGAAAGGTTGCCAAGAAGTGTCTATTGCACCATTCTGGGAGCAGAGCACAGTTCTGGATGGACTGTGCCAGCACAGATGGGACCTGAGCACACTTTGAGGGGACTTAATCTCAGGCATCTGTGGAAGTTTCCATACATCACGTCCTCAAAGCACTGAGGACAAATTGGAAAGTCAGTGGAGAAAATCTGTGGAACCTGTGTGTGAGAGTAGAGTGATTGGTCCCCAGTTCCAGAGTGACAGAGAGGGTGGAGAAGCCTGTGGAGGAGGAGCCCACGGAAGCAGCAGCAGTGGGCTGGGCAGAAACAGCAACTGTTTCTGGAGCTCTAGACTGACAGATTGTGGGGGGATTGAGTGGCTGACCTATCCCCTCCCTACTCCCATTGGAAGCAGGGAACTACTTTCACAAAAAGCTCAAAAGTCAAGGAAATAGCTGGGGAAATGGGCAAAACCTTGAAAAAGAATCAGATTACAGATTCTTACTTTGGTGACAAGAAAGACTTAAGTATACAAACAGACAGTAACAAAGTCAAAGCTCTTCCATTCAAAACTTCAAAGAAAAAATATTAATTTTTCTTAGACCAGGGAGGAGCTCAAAAAGGATTTTGAAAATCAAGGAAGAGAAGTAGAACAAAAATTGGGAAGAGAAATGAGAGTGATGTAAGAAAATCATGACAAATGAGTCAATCACTTGCTAAAGGAGCCCCCCAAAAAGCCAAAGAAAATAACACTTTAAAAAATAGACTAATTCAAATGGCAAAAGAAATTCAAGAAGTCAATGAGGAGAAGAATGCCCTAAAAAGCAGATTGGCCAGATGTAAAAAAAGGTCCAAAAGCTCATTGAAGAAAATAATTCCTTTAAGATTAGAATGGAGTAGATGGAAATTATAAAACAAAACTGAAGCAATGAAAAAATAGCAGACAATGTGAAATATCTCATTGGAAAAACGACTGACCTGGAAAATAGATCTAGGAGAGACAATTTAAAAATTGCAGAGCTACCTGAAAATCATAATAAAAAAAAAAAGAGTTCTATACATGATTTTTCAAGAAATTACAAGGAAACCTGCCCTGATAATATGGAAGCAAAGGGTAAAACAGATATTGAAAGAATCCACTGAACACCTCTTGAAAGAGATCCCAAAGGAAAACTCTTAGTAATATTGTACCCAAATTCAGAAAATATTATAAACAGCCAGAAAGAAACAATTTGAGTATTGTAGAAATATAATCAGGGTAACACAAGATTTATCAGCTTCTGCATTTAGGGATCAGAGGGCTTGGAATATGATATTCCAGAGGTCAAAGGAGCTGGGATTAAAACCAAGAATCATGTACCCAGTAAAATTGAGTATAATACTTCAAGGGAAATAATGGTCATTTAATGAAATAGAGGACTTTCAAAAATTCATGTTGAAACAACCAGAACTGAATTGAAATTTTGACTTTCAAACACAAGCATCAAGAGAAGCATGAAAAGGTAAACAGGAAATAAAAATCATAAGGGACTTACTAAAGTTAAACTGTTTACATTCCTATATGGAATGATAATATTTGCAACTCTTGAGACTTTTCTCAGTATTAGGGTAGTTGGAGGGATTATATACATATAGACAGAGGGCACAGGATGAATTGAATATGTAGGGATGATAAAAAAAATAAAGTTAAGGAGTGAGAGAGGACTATATTGAGAGGAGAAAAGGAGAAGCAGAATGGGGCAAATTATCTCACATAAAAGAGGCAAGAAAAAAATTTTTCAGTGGAGGGGAAAAGAAGGGAGGTAAGAGAGAAAGAGTGAACCTTACTCTCTTTGGATTTGGCTTAAGGAAAGAATAAAGTGCACACTCAATTTGGTATGAAAATCTATCTTACACTACAGGGAAGTAGGAGGGAAATGAATAAGCAAGATGTGGGGGGAATGATAGAAGGAAGGGAAAATGGGAGCAAGGGATATTTAGAAGTAAACACTTTTGAGGAGGGATAGGGTCAAAAGAGAAAATAAAATAAATGGGAAGGCAGGATATGATGTAGGGAAATATGGTCTTTTACAATATGATTGTCATGGAAGTGTTTTGCATAACTACACATGTATAATCTATATTGAATTGCTTGTCTTCTCAGTGAGGATTGGTGGGGAGGGAAGAAGGGAGAGTAGTTGGAACTCAAAGTTTTAAAAACAAATGTGTAAATTTGTGTTTACATGCAACTGGAAGGAAATTAAGATACACAGGCAATGGGATATAGAACTATATCTTGTCCTACAAGAAAATAGAGGAGATGGGGAGAAAAGACGGGAACAGTATGATACAAAGGAGGGCAAATTGGAGGAAGTAGTAATCAGAATACATACTGTCTTGAGTGGGAGATATTGGTAGAAAATGTGGAACTCAAAATCTTGTGGAAGTGTCTTTGAAAACTAAAAACAAAGAAGGAAAGAAAGAAAATAATTCCTTAAAAATTAGAATGGAGCAAAAGGAAGCTAATGACTTCATGCAAAATCAAGAAACAATGAAGCAAAACTAAAAGAATACAAAAAATAGAAGACATGAAATACCACATTGGAAAAAAAGATTCAACAACTGACCTGGAAGATCGATTCGAGATAATTTTAAAAGTATTACACTACCTGAAAGCAATGATCAAAAAAAGCCTCTAGACATCATCTTACAAGAAATTACCAGAAAAACTGCCCCAATATTCTACACCTAGAGGGTAAAACAGAAATTGAAAGAATCCACCAGTCACCTCCTGAAAGAGATCACACAATTAAACTTGCCAGGAATATTACAGCAAAATTCCAGTTATCAGGTCAAGGAAAAAATATTGCAAGCAACCAGAAAGAAATAATTCAAGTATCATTTTGGAACCACAATCAGGATGAGACAAGACTTATCAGGTCCTACAATAAAGGATCTGAGAGCTTGGAATATGATATTACAGAGTGTGAAGGATTACAACAACAATTGCCTATCTAGCAAAATTGAGAATAATCTTTTAGGGGGGAAAGTGTATATTCAATGAAATAGAGGCATTTCAAGCTTTCTTTTATGAAAAGACTAGAGCTAAATAGAAATTTTGATTTTCAAATACAAGACTCAAGAGAAGCATAAAAAGGTAAACAGGAAAGAGAAATCACAAGACGTTTATTAAAATTAAACTATTTGCATTCCTATATGGGACAATGATATTTGTAAGCCATAAGACCTTTCTCATCATTAGAGTAGTTAGAAAGAGTACATATATACAGAGAGCACAGGTATGAGTTGAATGCGAAGGGATGATATCTAAAAAATACAATTAAGGTGGGAGAGAGGAATGTACTGGGAGAAAGCAAAAGGGAGAGGTGGAGTGGGATAAGAAAAAAACTTTTACAGTGGAGGGGAAGAAGGGGAAGGTGAGAGGGAGTGAGTGAACCTTATTCTCATCAGACTTGGCTCAAAGAGGTAATATCATACACACTCGATTGGGTATGGAAATCTCTTTTACCCTGCTGGAGAGTATGGGGGAAGGGGATAAGACAGTGGGAAAGGGTGATAGAAAGGAGGGTATATTGGGGAAGAAGATACTCAGAAGCAAAAGCCTTTTGAGGAGGCACATAGTGAAAGGAGAGAAAGAATAGAATAAATGGGGGGAATAGAGTGGAAGGAAATACAGTTAGAAATAATAACTGTGAAAAAAATGTGAAGTTTTTCTGATAAAGGCCTCATTTCTCAAACATACAGAAAACTGATTCAAAATTTAAAAAATGAGAGCCATTCCCTAATTGATAAATCATAAAAAGATATGATCTATTTTACAGAAGATGTAATCAAAGTTATTTATAGCCCTATGGTGGATTGATAATGCATTTTTTGTTTTAGTATAATCAAGTGCCTCTGATTGAATAATGTGATTAAAGATGATCTTCCCCATCTGTTAATGGGCCTGGGAAGATCTGTAGGAAAGCCTATACCTTTCGTTATGAGGCACTGGTTTTCAAGTGTTGTGATGCGCTATAGCTCTGAAAAATGTATAAATACTCTGAGGTGAGGTTTCACTTTGGGCCTTACTGGTTGGAAGTGTTTTGTTTGGCCAAATGAGGCTCTGGGTAGCTGCTATGGAGCCCCTGGACTTTACAAACCTAGATGCTGTTGCTTCTTTCTCTGGTAACTATATAATAGTTGGATTTGTCTGTTGATCTGTGATATATGTATTGCTTATTCTCAGGCAGCTGGAAGCTCTATCTGTTGATTTTGATTTCTCTGTATTTTCTCTGAAGGTCAGGGTGTTGACTTTTTCCCCTGAACTAAGTGAATGATACATGTGTTTGATTAAAGTGATTGTTGAACCCTCAAAATTTGCCTTTCCTTTTAGGAATGCAGATCTAAGAATCTATGATAACAGGTGCCCCTCTGTATCTTGGGGTCCTTACTGTTACATATGGCTCCACAAAATGTATATAAGAAGCTCTGAAAAGGGCTGAGAGAGCCCTTACAATAAAAGTGCTAGTTTTCCTTAAATACCACACCATTAGAAAAGATGAATACAAATAATTCAGTGACATATGGGGGGAAAGCATATATGAAATGATAAAGCACAAAATAAGCAGGACAACCATATTCACAATGAGAATATAAATGGAATGAACAACAAAAATCTGAATACTGTGAAATTAAAATATGAGTTTTCTCAAATGAAGAGATGAGAAAATGTACTCCCTTCTTTGATAGGGGACCATGTTAGATGAATTAAATGCTTTTTTATCCCTCTTATTCTTATAAGATTGGTGGGTGGGGCTGTGGAATAGATACAAAGGGAAGTAAGTTGGCATTAAAATAAGCTATAAACTTTTTTCTAAAAGAACAGCATCTTTTCTGTGGCGGCTAAGAATTGTAAATTGAGAGGAAGGTCCTTAATTACTGAATGGCTAAACAAGCTAAAAACAAGTATATAGCTGTGATGGAATATTATTGGGTTACAAGAAATGACAAAGAGGATCATTCTGGAAAAAAAAAACCTGGAAAAACTTACATGAACTGATGAAAAGTGAAGTGAGCAAAATCAGGACAACATTGTACACAGTAACAGCAACACTGTACAATGAATTGCGAATGACTTAGCTATTCTCAGCAACACAGTGATCTAAGACAATCCCAAAGGATTAATGATGGAATATATGATCCACCTGTAGAGAAATAATTATTTGATTCTCTCTCTCCCTCTCTCTCTCTCCCTCTCTCTCTCCCTCTCTCTCTCTTCCTCTCCACACACACAAACATATATATATATACATATATATGCATACATATGTATATATATGATCTTGTACAAAATGACCAATATGGAAGTGTTTTACATGATTGCACATGTTTAAACTATAATATATTGCTCATCATCTCAGGCAAGGGGGAAGGAGGGAGGGTGTGAGGGATAGAATTTGGAACCTAAAACTTTGTTTTTAATGTTTTAGCATGTAATTGGGGGAAATAATATATTATGTAAAAAAACAATTTTCAAAAAATTTAGGAGGCATCAATAAGGAGACTCTGAATTCCTGTATGAGCATTTGTTTTTCTGAATATGCCTAAGAGCAAAAAAAAAGAGAAAGTTTTATTTCTGATGTAGTAGAAATACAATTTTTACAAATATGATTTTTACTTAATCCATTTTAATAAAGCTCACATAACAAAATCTCTTGGACACAGGGGAAAAATCATAGCGTAAGAGAAGTTATCAAAAATCCACAGTTCTCTGATTTACAAGACTAATACCTCTGTCAAAGAAAAAAAAGAAATAAATTGGTTCTTTCATTGCCTTCATGAGGGTATGTTAACATTGTGATAAATTCTTTAATTTTCTATATATTCACTAACCATTCTTATAATTAGAACATTCTAAAATTTTAACATGAATTGAAACAAAACTATATGGCCTATGATTTCCAACCCATATTTCCTCCACCCTTCACCTTTTTTTTTTAAATTCAGAAAACCTTTTATCCTCCTGTTGTCTTTTATGACCTCTCCTGTTCTTTAAGAACTTTTAAAGATTACTAGTAACAAATAGTTCAGTCTTCATGACTGTGGTTTTTTTTTTAGTACCTTCAGATGTAGCTCATCTTTTATTAGTTTTGGGGGGAAGGGGCATGAAAACGTAAAAGGCAGCCAGATTCTCTTTTATCCTATCTTTTAGCTTAGGTTTTTGCTCCTTATACTCATCATTACCCTGCCCTTTCTGATCTAAGGGTTCTTCTTGAAAGGAAAAGATAACAACAAAAATAACAGAAAGAATTAAAGGTAAGTATTTGTTTCTCATCATCATCTTTGATTATTATTGTATCCAATACAAACCAGTCATATTTAACAATTTGATCTCTTTTTTCAACAATAAACCTAATTATGCCGATTTTGTTGTCTTCCATCTTCTATGCTAGTTGAGTTAATTTATACCTTTGACAACATTCGCACTATCTTTAAAAGATTGGGTCACACCTTTTTTGTTGTCCATTTTGTCTTTTCTTGTTCCTGTTTCTATCTTCTCTATTTTAAAAAAAAATTCTAAGTTGGTTTAGAAGCTCTCTGTGTTTCTACATTGATGTCGTTAGATAATTCATTACCCTTTCTCTCCTCATCATTGCTGTTTCTTGGTGCCTTCAGAATTTTTGAGAGATTTCCATACTTTAAAGGCTCACTTCTTTTCTCCATGTTATCTTACCTATCCTTTCCAGAAAATTTTTAAATCTCTTCTCCCCAAATCTAAGATTTATGTTGGACTGTGTTTCATTCTTCTGCCTGTCACATATTTTTAGATCACATTTCTCTCAAATTCCTATTGTTTCTACTTCAGCAAATAGGTCCTCCATGATGGCAATGATCAGGTCTCATTCAACAGTCCTCTTCATTGGTTCCTCTACTTTTTGAAGCATAAAACTATAACTAAGAGAAACTAGGGAATTATTTGTTACTGAGCTATTGATACAGAGAAGAATTTAGCAAATGTGTCATTCAGGTATTTCTGACACTTTTTGACTGTATCTGGAGTTTTCTTGGCAAAGATACTGGATTGGTTTTCCATTTCTTTCTCGAGTTCATTTTATAGAAGAAAAACTGAGGCAAACAGGGTTAAGTGACTTTTCCAGGGTCACACAGTTAGTAAGTGTCTAAGATGAGATTTGAACTCAGGAAGAGTCTTCGTGACTCCAGGTCCAGTGTTCTATCCACTGTATCACCTAATTGCCCTTAGCAAATATAAAAATAACTAGTCATCCTTTCCCATTATACAGAACATCCCAAAAGTCTTAGTGTAGTTTTGAGCTAGTAAAGCTCACAACTGCATTACAACTTTTGGAACATACTATATTATGGTTTCATATCAGCCTTGTGATATTTTTTTCTGAATCTATCTTCCTTTTATCATGATGGTCTATGGTATCCTTTAATGACAATGTTGTTTCTGCCTCCAATGATCTTTATACAAATATGTTCTACCTTGCTTCCATGCTCTGATTCATGGATTCCAGTACATTAATATCTGATCTTAATAACCTGCCCCACTTCCTTTTAAAATGTCCTGTTTGTTCTGAATAAGGCATATCCATCCAAAGTTATACTGTAGTCATAGATTCCATCCCATCAAGTCTCTATGACATTAGTGAGGTCAAATCTACCTCCTTATATTTGTACTTCTCCAGAAGTAAATGGTCTCAGAGTCAGGAGGAGCTGAGCTCAGTCCCTGCCTCTGAAACATCCTAGCTGTAGGATAAGTAATCTGACCTGTCAGTACCATGTGTGGTACCTAATGTGATGAATTGCAGAGAATGTGCTGACCTGCATTTTCTAAGGGAATTTCTTCACTAGGAATTCCCTACATTGAAGAAATCATAGGTCTGTTTTGTTTTTCGTGACTTTGTCATTGCTTGTGTACACTTGGGGACAATTATCTATGTATGCAGTAAGGAAGAGATTCATTTATTTCCTTCAGTAGTACTATGCACATGTTACCACTTACTGCTAGTTCATGATACAGCCACACACATCATTTTCTAAAATCATCTTTGATTCCTAAGTGAATCTCTCAGGTACTTGTTCCCAGAATTGTTCAATGTTGATGATCTTAAAGAAGAATGAGACATGAACCCTCTTGACAAGAAGTTTGACTTGTCATCCAGTTGAAGAAATAAATGAAAAGAAACGGTGCAACTTGGTCATTTACAGCTTTCCTCTAACCTGTTTAAAATATTGCATAGACCTCTTGCCCTGCATCTGTGCTACTGGTCATATTTGCATTTGTGAAAATTAATATAAATTACCTCCTGGTTTCATTTCTATTCCTATTTAAAAACAACCCTCCAAAGGGTCTCATTCAAAGTACCGTCCACTTCAACTGCTTTCCTCATTTTTGTCTACATTTTAAGAATTAATTCTACTCTCCTCATTTTAGGAGAACAGGTCAAAAATGTAGGCTCATCAGATTACAAATTAGAGCTAGAAGAGATTTTAGAAATCATCTAATCTCTTCATTTTACAGTTGGTCAAACTAAGGTCCAAGAAGATTGAGAAAACCTAAGAGGTTGTAGCAAAGCCAGGATTGGAACCCTCATATCCTGATTCCAAATTCAGTGTCCTTTCTATTACACAATCCTACAAAATGCTTCAAGAACAGAATTTGGATAAATGTTGAAATATCAGCTCCATAACAGTTATTAATCTACTTTGGAAGATGTGAAAGTGACTGTAGTGATATTCCTAGGCAACCACTGAGTTGTTTTTGGTTATTTAACAAATTAAATGTGTTTATTGAATCTCTAGCCATTTTCTTCTATTAATTTTATGCCCTAGATATTATTTTCCCTAACATAAACAAGGTAATAGCTAAGAAGTATCATTTCCATCAGCAAACTTACTGATAGTCATTGAAACTGAAACACAACTTTCCATGATTTGTCTAGAGTTGCCCTGTCCTCTTACCAACCCCCACCCCTCACTGCACTGTCTCAACAACCAGAACTCTTCAGATCTTAAGATGAAGGATGAGTATCATTTTCCTAATCCTTATCCCTCAACATTACTTTCCTGAATAATTATTTAAATGCCCCTCTTTTAAGAAGATGATAGGAGAAGATTTCAGTTTCTTGTCACAACTCTCTAGGTACCAATCTTTGCTTTTTGTAAAGAATTACCGAGGAGGAGCACTTGAGTTTCCTTGATGATCCTGAATATTTTCCTACTGAATAATGAACTTCCAAACTCATTACTAATAAGCTGGCTTCCACACAAATCACCCACTTGCAGTTATAAAGAGCACATGACAAATTGGAGAGAGAATAGCTGGATTCATTTAGAATTTATATGAAAAAAAATCTATTGAATAGAATTCTTCAATTTAATAATAAAAAAGCTCAAGCCCCAAAGGCAAAATTGGTGAGCTAGTCAATGCTAACTAGCTTTTAGAATCAAGATACTTACATTCAATTGAACTTGGATATTAACTCACTGTGATTCTTTGTTTAAAAAACAACTTAATCTCTTTGAGTATTAGAAACATTTTCTATAAGTGTCGATGATAGTGATAACCTCATGAAAGGTGGTGTGGAACTTCAAGAATTAAATGGATAATTATAAAGCAAGGATATTTCAAAAGCTGGAAAAGCTCATGTAAGCTATTCTTATCACTAGGAAGTTATAATCGAAAAAGTCCATTGAGAAATTCAAGTATATCTCTACAAATGAATATAAGGTAATTTCAACCTGGCCAGAATCCTGGCACTTGAAAAAGATATCAAAACTATTTCCAAAAGGCAGTCTATTTTCATTTTATTTTGAGTCTATATATGATTATTGAATGGGATTCAGAGCCATAAATAGTATGAAGGGCAAATGAGGCTTAACCCTTGTTGGAATTTGCTTATTTCCTATGATATCAGCCATCTTCCATGATTCATTTCCTGGTAACCATGGCAACTTGTGTTATAACCACCCTTCACTATAGTGTCCCTTTTCTAGGGGTTTGAATTGCTCCTTCCTACAACAAGAACAACTATTGTAGTACTGTCATCTGTCCTATATCCCTGCCTTCTGCTGTATTTACCCTGGATGCAATAAAGGCTATCATGACTCTGGTTGCCACATGTAAGTCACTTGAAATTTTCCTTCTTTCTCTCTTTAACTTTGAAAAATCCCCTTGTAACTCATTGAAAGTATTAAAGAATATCATTTTTCAAACTCTGTCGCTAATAATTCCTTGGACCAATTTCTTCTGCAACTAGATGGTACAATGTATGGAGCACTACATTGGACTTGTAGTCATGGAGACCTGAATTTGATTTCTGCCTTGGATTAGCTCTGTGGTCCTACACAAGTTGTTTTGTCTCACTAAGCCTTAGCATCCTCCTCTATAAAATTAGAATCAAAATAATTCTGAGATCATAGGGCTATTGCAAGGATCAAATGTACATACATACATATATGTGTATCTATCTATATCTATATGTATGTTGTCTCTCTTCATATATATACATGTATGTATATATACACACATGTATGTATACATGCATATATATGCATATATACATGTGTATATATCATCTTCAAAAATGAAAATGTTATATTAAATGTTAGTTATTATTATTCTGGGTATCAGTGTACTGACCTCTAAAATGAAATAGTCTTGATGAACTCTTCAAACTCTAACATTTTATAATTCTCTCTGAAGCATAACTTTTAAAACTGATTTTCAAGTTGGCCTTTGTATTAATAATATTATAATTCACCCACTTTTCAGGTAAAACTCTGATGAGTCCAGTTTATTCTCTGTTGAAACTAAAGAGTCTAATCTTATGATAAAAAGCAAAGCACAGACTTCAGCTACTAAATTGCAATCATTTTTATGCCCCAAGTGCTCTGCCTACAGCTCTTTGCTATTTATCTACTTTAGATGTTTATTGAATTGGAGAAAAGCCATTTGTTTGCTAAAAAATGAAAGGGAAAAAAATCTCTCCATTGATTAATCTGGCAAAATATGCTGAATTTAGCACTCTGCTTCCAACTCATTTTTTCCTCACTAGTCTTCCATGGTAGTGTTAAGAGGTGCTGCTGTAATTGGCCTTAGCCTGTGTACAGGAACAAGTCACATTAAATCCTCAAGTGCTGAAAGAACAATTGAAAGATGGACAGTCTGCTAAGAAAACAAAGATATAATGTAAACCAGCACCATCAAATGGATTTTCCTTTTCACATTTTCCAGTCTGTCATAGAATTCCAGATGACCCATCAAGTATGACCCATACTTGACAAGGAACTTTTCCTACAAAATCTCTGACAAATGATTATTTGATCTCTATTTGTATATCTCCAGGGATGAGGAACTCAGCTACTTCGTAGTTCTATTGTCTTGGGCAATTCATTTCATGTCTTCATATCTTAATTGTGCCATCTTTTAATACCTTTACCAGCTACCGCCAGCTGTCTGTTTAGGATAAATATGCTTCTAACTTAGTTAATATTCCCCTCTAACCAAATATAACTTCCTTTTGTGGCACCACCTTTCACTAGGTTACATGTTTATAAACATGGGTTTTTCCCCTTTGATTCTTTTCCCTCTGTCCCCTCTTATTAATTAACAAGGCCTGCTGTTTCATCCTTGCATCTCTTTAATCCCTCCTCTTCTCTCTATTTTCACTACCACCATCCTAATGAAGGATCTCTTTGTCCCTTATCTAGACTATAGCTTCTGCTTTCTTATACATTATCCCAATTCTGTTTTGTCTTCTACCTTGCACATTTTTTTGTACCATAGTTCATTTATTTTGCACATATCTGGTTATGCCACTCTTTTACCCAAATATATTCAGTGGCTCTGAAAATTCCTCTGTCTGGCATTCAGTGACTTCTACATTCAGGAACAATCAATCTGCATTTCTAGCCTTAAATCATCATAATGCCCCAAACATACCCTGTAGCCCGTGCCAACTGTAAAACTCTCTGGCTCTAAAATCCACAACTTTACATAATTCTGTGCTTTTGCAGACTATTCTCAGTTCCTAGAAAGCCATTCCTCACCTTCATCACTCATTGAATTCTTACTCAACCTTGAAAATTCAACTTACTTGCCATTACATCAAGGAGTTGTGTCTAATCCCGTATGACCAGTATGATTTACTCCTCATACATCACCTATTTTCTTGTAAATAATGTCATATATGTATATTAAAGTTTTTATAGCTATCTCTGTTCTTTTTTTATTTACCCATTCAATCATAGTTTTCATGTGGTCATGAGACATCTCAGATAATTATATATTTCATTAATTATTTTTCTATGTCAGCTTCCTTCAACCCGATCTTATGTAACACCTCTTCATCCCAAGTGAAGGATTTTGTACTCAATTTTATTGAAATTAATATTATTGGATTCTCCTGATATTTCTTATCTGTTGATATCCTTATAGTTTATTCTATCACCCAACAAGATAGCTCTCCTTATCACTTTATTGTCATTTTCAAATTTGACAGGCATGAAACTTATGGTTTCAAGCCACTGATAAAGCTTATTCAACAGAACAAAGAACAGAATCCTGAGTCATACCCCCAGATCATTCTCTCCAAGCCAATATAGATTATGCTTTCTTACATGCACTCATTCAACCCATTCCAAATCTGCCTAAGAATGTCATCACCTAGACCACATCCTTCCACATTGGCCATAAGGATAACATCAGTAACATTGACAAATGTCTTGCTGAAATCCAGACTATGTCTTCAACATTCTTCTTATCATGTGTCAGAAATGTAAATGAGGTTTACCATCATGACTGGTTCTTGATAAACCCATATTGAATCTTTTGAAGGGTTCATTGGCCATCCTCCATTAGATAACTAATACCATATTTGGGCATGAATAAAAAGAAAACTATCCAGCTTATGGTAGGACATTATCTTCTTTTTATTTAATTGAGATCACATTTTCCTGTCTCTAGTCCTCTCTCATTTGCCATGTTTTTTCAGAGATGAAAGACAGCAGCTCACCAATAACATGTCAGCTTTAACAGAACCTTACTAAGAGGGTTTAAAAACTTAAACTTATGGAAGATTTTGCTGTGCTGAGGCACACTTCTATTCAAGACCTGATTCTAAACAACAAAAAGATCAGTTGCTAAAATACAAATGATGAGAACCTTGGGAAGACGTTATTGTGCCATCTTAAGGGTTCCTGATTGATAAGACAAAGAAAATCTACCTAAAATTATTAAAATGATTATATAGGATACTTATCAACCAATTCAGATTTATCAAAAAGTCATGTATAGAAAATGGAGGCAAGGAAAAATAGTGGAGGATAAATAGAAAAATTGCATAGTACTACATATAATATCAGGAATACTAAAGATCAGAGTGAAGTTTGCAGTGAAAGCTAAAGGACTTTTTTCATCTATGTTAAGAGTGAGGGGGAAATCAGAGAAGAGAAAATACTCTTGCTTGAAATATATCCAATGATAATGGATGGAAGATAGAATGTAGAAATGTTTTTTGTTTTATTTTTCATGTAAAATACTCACTCTTGGAAGGATGTCTTTATTTTTTAAAGCAAAGGAATTGAAGCCTAAGTGAGAGAAATGCAAAAGATCATGAAGCTGCTTTCCATGAGTTCATGTTACCAGGTCCAAACACCTTGTGACAAATGTGATCACTGAGTTATCTTCCTCATAATACATAAGCATTTATTAGGTGCTAGGCACTACACTACATGCCAAAAAAGATGCAAAAGGGGAAGAAACATGGTTCTTGCCCTAAGGAAATTCACATTCTAATGGGAAAGGTGATATGCAAACAATATTGTACATACAAGATATATACACTATAAATGGAATGTAAGCTAGAGGAAAAGACAGTTATGGAAAGGGATAAAGGAACACCTGAAAAAAAGCCTTTTGAAGTAGATGGGATTTAATTTGAGGCTTGAAGGAAGCAATGCAAGCAAGGTGGCAAAGATAAGGAGGGATCTCTATGATAGATAGCCAATAATAATAATATAGGGTCAAGAGATGTGTAAGGAATAACAAAAAGGCCAGTCCTGCTGGATTGTAGAGTAGGTAAGCTACATAAAATATAAGAAGACTGGAAAGGTAGGAAGGAATCATACTGTAAAAATTAAAAGCCAAAAAGACGATTGTAAAGCTATTGGAGTTTACTGAGGGGGAGAGGGAGCGTTGATGGGCGATTTCCTTTAGGATTTCAAATTCAATCCAGTTGAATAGGATAATCATGCTATCTACAACTTCAAGCTATTAATAAAAACATTGAACAGTAGAGGGTTAAAGACAAAATTCAAAGATACTCCCAAGACAACTCCAAATTATTTGATTAACCATTATTCTTTGGATTGGGTCGTTAAATCAGTTTCAAGTCCACCTAACTCTATCATCATCAATACAATATCTCTCCATATTTGTCATAAGGACAGCATGAATAACTTTGACAACTATCTTGCTAAAATACAGACTATATATGCAGCATTCTTCTGATCTATATGCCCAGGTATAGCTGCAACCAGGTGATACATGAGATAGAATGCTGGACCTGGAGTCAGGAAGACCTGAGTTTGAAACCAGTCTCAGACATCTACTAGCTAGGAAACCTTGAGCAAATCATGAAATCTCAGTTTGAATCCGTTTCCTCAACTGCAAAATTTAGATAGCAATAGCATCTATCTGCCAGGATTGTAGTGAAGATCCAATGAAATAATATTTGTAAAGCATTTAGCTCAGTGTTTGACACATGATAGATACTTAATACATTCTTTTTTCACTCCTTCCTTCCAAGTTAACTTGTGATGAAAAGAAATAAGCATTATCCATCCTGACTCTCTCTTCGCAAGCTTTCCAAGTTGTGAAATCTTCTAAAAATTGTATAGACCATCCATTAAATAATTCATTCTGTGTTTTTCCAAGAAAGTCACTAGCTTATAATATTAAGATACAGCCTTGTTCCCCACCTTTTTTAAGTTGAGACCTCATTTTCCTGTTTCTAGTCCTACATTACCTGTATCATTCTCCCTGAATTTTTAAAGAACATAGACAATGACCCAAAGTCTTGTCATGTGTACCTCCATAATCTCACATCTGTGCTTTTCTCCCCATTTATTTTTTTAATTTTATTTATTTTCAGTGTTCTACATTCATTACCATATAACTTAGATTTTTTCCCTCCTTCCCCCTCCCTCTCCAAGACAGTATACAATTTTATATAGGTTCTACATATACATTCCTATTAAATATATTTTCACCATAGTCATGTTGCATACAAGAACTAAAATGAATGGGAGAAATCATATAACAAACCAAAACATAATACGAAAGAAAATGATCTGCTACATTCTGCAATTGAAATCCATAGTTCTTTCTCTGGATGCGGAAAGCATTTTGCCTTAAAAGACCATTGGGAATTTTTTAAGTCCTTGCATTGCAATGAAGTTCTAAGTCTACCAGAAAAAAAATCCTCACACACTGTGGTTGTTGCTGTATACAGTTTTCTCCCCATTTATACAGCTAATATTCTAGTTTATGTCCTTATGACCTCTCACCAGAACTGTTGTGATAGTCATCTTGCTTCCATTCTTCCCACTTCAAATATATTCCCCACATAGCTACAAATAAGTATTCCTAAAAAGAGATGTGACTCCCTGTTGCCCCTAGAATAGAAAATAAAAATGCAAGTTGGCATTTAAAGTTTTACACTGACTTTTCCAGTCTTATTTCAAATTATTCTGTTTCATGAACCCTCCATTCCAGTAAATCTGGCCCGATACTTGTTCCCCTTATATTAGATTCTACCTCCTTACTCTGTACTGTTTTATAGAAGCCTTTACTGGTCCAACTAGTGGCTAGTCTTTACATTACTCTTTATATATTCCAGATTTCCTTATCTATGTGCATATTATGTTTTCCCAGTGGAATGTAGATTCCTTGAAGAGCTTTTTCTTTTTATAATTTTTATACCTAGTACTTAGTTTTGCACAGAGCAAGCACTTAATATATGTTTCTTAAATAGAATTGAATTGACTTCCTCAATCTTTTGAGGAATGAAATTATTATCAAAGTGTTAAAATTTTGAGATTTGGGAAGAACTTAGTCTAATCCTTCCATAAACAAGAATGCCCAGTGTCCTCTCAACTAGTGATATCTCACCTTTCTTTGAAGATTTTTAATAAAGGTAAACTCACTACCTTCCTGGTCAGGCTATTCTACTGTGGGACTGCTCTAATAGTTAGAAATGTGTTAATTTTTTTTTTCCCTATAATGTTTCTCAGAAGCAATACTGAAAAAAAAGTCATGATGATTAAATTTTTAATGTTTTTCCTATAACTTCTTAATCACTAGCAAGCATTGTACAGAATATATGAGTTCAGTTTTTTTTAATTTTTTTTTATTAAATTTATTTATTTAACTTTTTACATTCATTTTCACAAAATTTTGGGTTCCAAATTTTCTCCCCATTTGTCCCCTCCCCCACCCCAATACACTGAGCATTCTAATTTTCCCTATCACCAATCTGCCCTCTCTTCTATCCTCCCTCCCTTCTCTTGTCTGCTTCTTCTCTCTTGTCCTGTAGGGCCAAATGACTTTCTATTCCTCATTAACTGTATTTGTTATTTCCTAGTAGCAAGAACAATACTCAACAGTTGTTCCTAAAACTTTGAGTTCCAAATTCTCCCCATCCTTCCCTCCCCACCCATTCCCTTTGGGAAGGCAGGCAATTCGATATAGGCCATATCTGTGTAGTTTTGCAAATGACTTCCATAATAGTCATGTTGTGTAAGACTGACTATATTTCCCTCCATCCTATCCTGCCCCCCATTGCTTCTATTCTGTCTTTTGATCCTGTTCCTCCCCAAGAGTGTTGACTTCAAATTGCTCCCTCCTCCTATTGCCCACTCTTCCATCATCCCCCCAACCATGATTATCTCCTTCTCCTCCACTTTCCTGTATTGTAAGATAGGTTTTCATACCAAAATGAGTGCGCATTTTACTCCTTCCTTTAGTCAAATGTGATGAGGGTAAACTTCATGTTTTTTTCTCAGCTCTCCTCTTTTTCCCTCCACTAAAAAGTCACCTGCTTGCCTCTTGAATGAGATATAATTTACCCCATTCCATTTCACCCTCTCTCCTCCCACTACATGTCTCTCTCACCATTTACCTTAATTTCTTTTAAGATATGGTCCCATCCTATTCAATTCACTCTGTGCTCTCTGTCTCTGTGTGTGCATGCATGTGTGTATGTGTGTGTGAGTGCACGTGTGTGTGTATGTGTGTGTGTATGTGTGTGTGTATGTTTGTGTGTGGTCCCACCAACTACCCAGATACTGAAAAGTTTTAAGTGTTACAAATATTGTCTTTCCATGTAGGAATGTAAACAGTTCACCTTTGGTGAGGCCCTTCTGACTTCTCTTTGCTGTTTATTTTTTCATGCTTCTTCTCATTCTTGTGTTTGAAAGTCAAATTTTCTTTTCAGCTCTGGTCTTTTCATCAAGAATGCTTGAAAGTCCTTTGTTTCATTGAAAGACCATATTTTCCCCTGAAGTATTATACTCAGTTTTGCTGGGTAGGTGATTCTTGGTTTGAGTCTTAGTTCCTTTGACTTCTGGAATATCCTATTCCACGCCCTTCAATTCCTTAATGTAGAAGCTGCTAGATCTTGTGTTATCCTGATTGTATTTCCAAAATACTGGAATTGTTTCTTTCTAGCTGCTTGCAATATTTTCTCCTTGACCTGGGAACTCTGGCATTTGGCTACAATGTTCCTAGGAGTTTCTCTTTTTGGATCTCTTTCAGGAGTTGATCGATGTATTCCTTCAATACTTATTTTGCCCTCTGGTTCTAGAATGTCAGGGCAGTTTTCCTTGACAATTTCATGAAAGATGATGTCTAGGCTCTTTTTTTGATCATGGCTTTCAGGTAGTCCCATAATTTTTAAATTCTCTCTCCTGGATCTATTTTCCAGGTCAGTTGTTTTTCCAATGAGGTATTTCACATTCTCTTCTATTTTTTCATTCTTTTGGTTTTGTTTTGTGATTTCTTGATTTCTCATAAAGTCTAATTAGCCTTCATCTGTTCCATTCTAATTTTGAAAGAACTATTTTTTTCAGTGAGCTTTTGAACCTCTTTTTCCATTTGGCTAATTCTGCTTTTGAAAGCATTCTTCTCCTCATTGGCTTTTTGAACCTCTTTTGCCAATTGAGTTAGGCTATTTTTCAAGGTGTTATTTTCTTCAGCATTTTTTTGGGTCTCCTTTAGTAAGGTATTGGCCCGTTTTTCATGCTTTTCTTGTATCTCTCTCATTTCTCTTCCCAGTTTTTTCTCCACCTGTCTAACTTGATTTTCAAAATCCTTTTTGAGCTCTTCCATGGCCTGACCCCACCGGACATCCACCTCGGATGTCTGGGATACAGAGGCCCCGACCTCCACGTCTTTCCCTGATGGTATTAATTGTTCCTCGTCATCAGAATTGAAAGGCAGGAACATTTGTCCCCCAAGAAAGTAGCTTTCTATGGTCTTATTTTTCTTCCCTTTTCTGGGCATTTTCCCAGCCAGTTACTTGACTTCTGAGATTCCTCTCCACCCCTGCCTAGATCTGCCCAGCTAGTGCTTGGGGTCTGAGATTCAAATGGGCTTTCAGTGGCGGGTATGGCTGCAATTCAATGTGAGCTTAAGTTCTGGTGCTTGGGTGGGGGCAGGGCTGCCTCCCAGGCTCAGTTCCCTCAGGGTGTTTATGCAGAGACCTTCCATTATGGCCCTGAGCTCCTGTCTGCTCCGGGAGTCCCGGGCCCCTGCTGCCTCTGCTGCTGCCTCCCAAGGGGGCCTGAGTTATGGAGACAAACTGCTCCCCTCTCAGCCAGCCCAGAAGTCTCTCTCACTAACCTGTAGTGCCTGTGGGTGGAGGGACCTTCACAGCCACCGGAGATTCCGTCCCTGAAGCCTGCTTGGATCTGTTCCTCTGGGGCCTTGCGGCCAGGGCAGTGCAGGGCTGGGCTCCGCGTCCGGAGCTCAACGGACCCCTGGTGATGGATTTCCAGGGCTCTCTGGAACAGAAATCTCTTCCACTGTGTTTCTGTGTGGCTTTCAGTGCTCCAGAATTTTTGGGGAGTTCTTTTTACAGAAAATTTCTGGGCTGTGGATTCAGAGCTAACATATATGAGTCTTTCTACTCCGCCACCTTGGCTCCTACCCCCAGAGTTCAGTTTTAAGCTACTTACTTAAAGATTCCGGAAATGCTTTGTATTTAAGAATTTCTCTGGAGTTATCACTTGTTTCTGTAAGAGTCACAAGAAGTAATTGGTGGTTATCAGGTCTGAGGAGTCTTCTAGGGCTCTCTGTGATGTCCTAGTTACTTGCCCCAGCCATATAGCATACTTCTCAATTGTTCATGTCAAGTAAACATATAGTCATCGTGATACTCCTGAGTAGGGATTCATCAACCATCACAAATTGTGTCTTCTTCTATTGTTACTCATGATATTTCCCTGAACACAAGATGCTTCCTCCTTGAAGAATCTAGCCCCACTTTTTATGGGAAGAACCCAAAACCTACTACATGGTTGAATTTTTCGGGGTCCTTCTTCTTCCCTTATTTCTCTAACTGTTGCATTTGTCCACTCTCCAGTCTTTTGACTTAGATTTGTTTTCCCCTCTACTTGTTTATTATTCATTTCTGTCTTTATTTTCATTTAAGTATTTCTACTGTTTCAGTTTTTTTAACCTTGGTTCATGTCCTTGATAAACTCACTAGAATTGGACTTAGAAGATGTGAATTCTAGTTTTCTGGTCATAGAATAGTCCATTATTTTCTGTGAATCTTAATTTCTTCAGCCATAAAAATTTCTTGCATTGCCTATCTTACTTGATTGTCATAAGATTGAATTTTACAGTTTATGAAAAATGTTTTCTACTTCTAAAGTGCATATAAAAATGCAAACTATTCTTTTAAAATACTATGAATTGAATGACTTAATTCTCAAAACTTTTGGTCTTCAATCTCTTTATGCTCTTAAAAATAACAAGCAACTCCCTGAAGAGCTTTTGTTCATGTAGATTACAGGTATAAATATATATTAGAAATTAAAATTATTAGTATTATGACTTTTAGGGACCCCCAGGTATCTCTGGATCCCACTTTGAAAACTTGCTGATATATATTATACATAAATGGTTTTGCGTATTGGCCTCTGTGAAAGCTGAAATTCTCATGACCCAAAAGGCAACAGGATGAATGCACCTGGAATTACTGGCAGAAAACAAAATGATTCTAGGAGAATATGTAGTCTGTCATTTTCCACACTAGCAACAGGCAATGCAGCCTTGTCCTGTTGGAATGTAATTTGGGCTAACAAAAGTTCAGTGTGAGAGAGAAGCCATTTAAGCAATTAATGCTATGATCATTTGAAGCTAAAATGCACAAAACACAAAAGTCTGAGGTTGCCTTATTTCAATTCCCTGAAATGAAAGGGTAGAAATCTACCATTAACAAAATCTCAATGATTTCATTGCTTTCAAGAAAATAGATTACATTAATGATAACTCTTTTAAAAAAATAGGGAATGGCTTTTCTTTCACAAAATCATTACGATGTAAAATGAGTTTCATTGCACGTTAGCACACTAAACACATCCTGCAATGAAAAGATAAAAATAATTTAAAATGGTTTGTTGCAGCACTAAAAATTCACAGGAGACTGTCTCTTTGCATGTTTTCCAGTAGACCCTACCTCAGAAGGTTTTGAAAAGTCCTTTGATCTGTCTCTACCCACATCCAAAAAGCAGTTCTACTTCCAGAAGTATGCAATAGGGTCTCCAAGTAAATTAAAATAAAGATAACATTGAAAGCAAGCACACCTAGTGTTAACTTCCAATACTCTTCCAAGTAGTCATTTTTTTTTCACAAGAAGAGATGGATCTGTGACTATGTAATATTCTGCAACAGGCATCATGTTGGACTTCTGTTCTCTTTCAAGCAATTTGGCGCTGGTTAAGGATGGATTTGATGGTCTATGTAATTAAATGTGAATTGCAAACAAACTGCTCATTTTCCTTTCTTGGATCAAAATCTCAGAATCAAAATTTTAAAAGTTGGCTTTGGTCAATAATGACAATCTTAAGAGTTATCTATGAGCATCAGTGGGGATTAAAGTTATAATTAGAGAAATCAGTGCATGCTTCAGCTATTCCATTAGATACATTTGATTCTTGACGACTGAGTTCTTCTGAAATATAGAATACAGATATAAGAATTTTACTTTGACATTATCAAACATTATGAAACCAAAAATATGAGGCAATTTCAGATAACTAGAAAATAACTTGTCACTTTCTGACTGATTTTCTTCTTTCTCTTGGAGTTATAAGGGAATGTGTGCCAAACTCCCTAGCAGGTAAACCAAACAGTCAACTGAATTATTTTCCTGATGAAGGAATTGGTCACCTGGTAGGTCACAACCATCATTATGAAATTAAATGAACCAGGTTCTGGAGAGAAAACAATGGCACATTTTAAAGAAAAGGTCAGAAGGTTAAGACTCAACTAGTTCAGATTTGGACTTCAACTTTCTGTACTGTGAAAAGATACTAAGGGAGAAGGACTTTAATTCCAGGATTCTACCCTAAGGAATCTCTTCTAACTCATTAAGGAATTTTCCCAATTCTAAAATTCTATGAGCTGAGAAAATTAGAATCAAAAAAAAATGGAGGAAAGAAAGAAAAGAAACATAGTAAAGATCACTCTATTATTGGCCAGTGTGTCACAGTGGAAAGCATTGAAGACCTGGAGCCAAGAAAACCTCTATTCAAATGCTAACTCTAATTCATACTAGCTGTATGAGAACTATAGTTCTTGTCTTCAGGGAAACTCCTAAAACTTGAAGTCAGAGATGTATTGTGGGCATAAAGGAAATTTCTCACATCTAAGAAACCACAGGGCTTTGATGTATTACTGATTTATGAGCCTTGCCACTACGTTTTGGTTGGTGCATTATTTGCCACATTTTGTTTTCAAGTAGTCATCTATATATCAACAATGGTTTTCTCATTTCATATACTCTGATGAATATCCAAATGATAGATATTCTCCTCCTGCTCTAGTATCTACATAAATTGATTCTTATTTCTGTAGTGAGGACATCGCTATTCTCTACATTGTCTGGTGATTCCTTAGTTCCCAGGCTCTAGTTAACTTTTTGGTCTTTAGTGTTTGATAGAAAAGTAAACATCCCCCTTCCCCCATTGTTCCCTCTCTCTACAGATAGTCTCCTCTCTTGCCAACATAATCCCTGGTTACATAAGAGTTAGATTGAATGCTTGATGAAAACTACTGTAAGAAAAATCTAGGCCCTCAGAAGTTAGGGTGGACTTTTCCCTTCTGCAGGCATATTCCAGAGTAATGTATCTAAGCTAGAAAAATGATCATTGCCTCCAGGACAGCTGAACTTCAGTGTGTCAGAGAGAGGATAATATACTAGGGCAAATAGTTGGCTGGCTTACTTCACACTACAGAATGTTCCACTTTTGGCCAAAGTCTGTCATTTTGAATGAATGTGGGACAAAGTATTTATTTGGGGCTTTCTATATGCAAAGCACATACTAAGTTCTGGGAATATAAATAAAATGCAAGACCATCACTGCTCTGAGGAAACCCACGTTTGAATAGTTACAAGTCTCTTAGAGGATAACATTTACAATTGGAATGGATCTGTGGGTCAGCCAATTCAACCCATCCCTTCACTTATACAGAGGAAGAAAGTGAGACCCAAAGAGAGGAATCAACCAATAAGCACTGATTAAGATACTACTTTGCTCCAGGCTCTATAATAAGTGCTATTTATACAAAGACAAAATGGCCTCCCTTCAATGCGTTTACATTCTAAAAGGGGATACCACATGTGCATATATATTTGTGTCAATATAGAATATAGAGAAAATGGTCTTGCTGCAGGTTTAGGAGGGAGGAAATAAAAAAAGACCATGTAAAATAAGGGTCTTCAACCTGGAATATTTGGATAGAATTCAGTGGTCTATGAGCTCTGCTGGCAATATATGTATATATTATATACATATATACTTTTGTGTGTATAATATTATATATGTATGGAATTATTTCAATGCAATTGGCTTTCTTTATATTCCTATGTGTTTTACAACTTTCAAACATCCTGAGAAGGAATCCACCGTCTCAGTAGTTAATTAATAAGACTGCCAAAAAGGGACTATGACAAAAAGTTGGTTGAAAAAGTCCTGGTGCGTAGAATAATTTCTTCATAGTCAGAGGACAGTCAAATTCTGATTTTATTGTTTCATCCCTGTGTGACCCTTGGTAAGTCACTTATGATGTCAGTTTGCTTATCTGTAAAATGAAGACATTGAACTTCATAGTCCCTTCCAGTTCTAAAACTTTGATCCTATAAATCTATATAGAAAGCAGCTCTTGAGCTAAATCCTGCATGAAATGAGTATTTTCAAGAGGCCAGCTGAAGAAGAAGAATGTTCCAGCCATGGAGCAAGTGGTATGAGGTATGTACTATGTCCTATTTGTGTCTCCCTAAAAAGACACAAAAGTAAGGTTTTTTAGGTAGATAAATTTATTATAATTGATTCTTAATGGGTTATTGAGAGGGAGAATGGCATAGTAGACAGAAATCTGGCTTCAATCAGGAGTCCCAGGGTTCAAGATCTACTTCTGACACCCAGATTTTCTCTCTGATCCTTGGTAAATAACAACCTTTTAGTGCCCTCAGATAACTCTCTGAAACTCTATGTTGCAGAGCAGGTACTGATCTCCATTGTCCAAAGAATTTTCCTCACTGGTAATTGTCTATACCAATGAAATTGCAGGTCCAAATTAAAAAAAAAAATGTAGATGAAATTACTGAGGAAAATTAAAATGATTTAGCTATTCTAATGCTATGGGTTGTCAGGGAAAATAAAAATGTTTATTCTTATAATGCCTTTTGGCACAATTCTAACAGTAGGAAAATGAAGGAAGATGGTTCATAATCTGGTTTTGTACATCAGTTCTTGTAGTCTCATATCCAAAAATGAATTGGTGATAAACATGTGATGACTTCCTGTACCCAGAGTAAATGGACATGAAAATTACTTATGGATTTCTTGTTTGATTAGCTTTCCTCAGGAGAGAGGTGTTAGATGGCTACTTGTTACAGCTTTATTCTACTCTCACTAATTGATCTTTGGAGGAAATTGCTCTGTTTTTGAAGACAAATGATGTCTTTGAAGGTTTTAGGTTACTATAGATAGGAGTTAGACCAAGACATATAAAATTGATGTTAATCTCATAATTATAAAAAGGTATTTTCACACTCCCATTCCCACATCCTCTATATTTCCCTAGGAGTAATTATAGATATTATTTATTTCAACTTTGGTATTCAGTCAGAGTGGCTATTGAGATAATTAATGCCTCTGTACTTTACTGAAGCAAGTGGGCTCTTTGACAAGCATGGTAAATGGAGAATGCTGCCATGATAGCATGGTACAATATGATTTTGTGATAAGGTACATAGTCTCCCAGATTTCTAAGGTCATCTCTTCATAAGCAAGAGAAAGAATAGCATCTAATTGTGTATATGATTTAGGAAAAACTCCTAAATTTACCATGTAATTTGAGTGAAAGTGGGCCATTTTCCTTGACATATATGTCTTTGTCTCAATTTCCCACTTCACAATAAGTGCCAAAAAAAATTTTCTTTACATCCTAAGTCATTCTCCGCACAAACGACCCTCTCACTACTCTTCTTTTGCATTACTTATTATACCAGAGATAAATAATCCAACTTGAGTTTAATGAGGTAGTATCAAAAAGATTTAAACTACAAATGCAACTCTAGGCTATTTCAACATGGACTTCACTAAAACCACAAAAGAGACAAAAGGGAGATACCAAGTGTGTACCATGTCCTAAGGAAGGTGAACTAAATGCATATTCAGAATGCCCATAGTTACACACCAGCATCAGGGAAGTCAGGGAATTCTGACAATTTAGTTAAATACTTATTAAATGTTAGAGGCTAATCTCTGAGTCAGTCACTTCTAAAGGCAACCAAAAATCAATACACAGTTGCTGAATTGAATTAGAATATATTTCCAAATTGGCAAATAATACTTCAAGTACTATACCCTTTCTTACATTCCTCTCTGCACATTTGCATGTTGGTAATGGTGACTGTGTAGTACAGTTAACATGACTTGAAATCAATCCAGACTGCTGAAAAAAAATTTGCATTCTTTAGTTTACTAAATATTACCCTAGCTATTTTAAATATCATTCCCTTTTAATGCCTTTATTATAAAACCTTAAGGCACTTGATCATTAAGGGGAAGGGGGGAAGGAGGCAGTACACTGGAAGACTACATATAACCTGCACATAGGATAGATCAAGGCAATATAATAAGATGGAATCTGGATATTTATTATAATTCTTATTAGTAAATGTCACCTTAGGATAGAACTGAGGAAGGAAAACCATAGATTTATCAAGGTATAGAATAGGAAAAGAGCTACACAATGGAATGACACAGCAAAAGCATATGTTTTGCTAATTAACAATGTCTCCATGCGAGTAAATGGGTTTTAGAATTGTAGTTAGGTTGGGCTGGTTATCTTCTAATATTTGGAAAGTACTTAGCACAGTGCTTGGCACATAGTAGCCACTTAATAAATGCTTGATCCCTTTCCCTTCTAAAACAGTGAATGCCAGTAATGGAGACAGCAGAAAATTAATAATGGGTTAAATTTCTCTTCCATTGCAATACTGGGGAGTGGGGTGTCAGATGTTGGTTGGGAGATGAGATAATACTGTAAAGTACTTAGTGCAGGGTCTGGCACATAGTAATTGCTTAATGAATTCTTGTTTGCTTCCCTTCCTCATCTAAAGAGATAAATGCCAATTATGGAGATCTCAGAAAATACTCAAACTAATGAGATTAACAAATTCTTCTTATCCTTCTAGTGGTTTCTGAAAATGGCCTTAATGTAATAATAGGAGATAATGTATCATTCCTACTGGAATAAGCGAAGTCCTTCAAATCAAATTTTAATGAGGTAGAAGATACGTGATTGAAAACATAGGAAAAGATTATTGTTGGTACCTTTCTATGATAATCAAATGTTATCGTTTGGCACACAGAAAATAATGTTCAAAGAATTTTAGACTTCAAAAGGACCTCTAAGGTACTTTTGCATAATCCCTATGTGGAAGCAGGATTGCTAACAAGATATGTCATTAGAGGGTGCATTCGCCAATGGGGATAGTTTAGGCCCATCGAGAATTCTTCCCTTCTTACAATGGTCACTGGATCTAGAATTGGAAAGAATCATAGTGGGCATCTATCTTCAGTTCATAGGTGAATGAAATGGTACCCAGAGCAGTTAAGAGATTTTCTAAAGAATGACAGAATTGTGACACAGATGGTAGAGGAGGGGAAGGAAAAAAATAAGCATTTGTATAGTGCTTAATATATATCAGGCACTGCAGTAAACACTTTACAAAAATGATTTCATTGATCTTTAAAACAACCTGATGAGGTAGGCACTATTATTATCCCATTTTATAATTGAGAAAGTTGAGACAAACAGAGGTTAAGTGACTTTCCCAGGATCTCATAGCTAGTGTATGAAACTGGGTTTGTGTTCAGGTCTTCCTGATTCCAGGCCTAGTGTTCTATCTACTATGTCATCAAAACCAGTGCCCTTAACAAAATAGCATTTTTTCTTTTTTCTTCTAGTTAACTTTAAAAAGAGATAAAGCCTTTTTTTATTAAGCAGAGTGGGGTTTGAGTAGTAGTGGCTATTTTTCTGGCATCTTTAAAGCATTATAGTCAGGTCCAAGACATTTCTGTGTTGAATAAGCAGAAGTGTAAAAAAATAGGATGTGTATAGTGAGTTTCATTATTCATTCACCCCCTTAAGCTAGCTAGATGAGCCATTAATGAACATTGAAACAATCAAAATGTTTCAACTACCTATTGAAAGTGTCACTGACTAATCTAGTGCTGTGATTGACAACTTAGGCAAATTGTCAATATTGATGGAAAGGAGAGAACACAGTGGTCTACTCCCCTGTAGAAAACACCATTTTGTGCATGTATTTTGGGAGAGCTTTGTTACTCTTTCTCGGGCTCAATTAATACAAAAGTTCTACTAAGTTCTGAAGGGAAGGAAGGACATTTCTTTCTCTAGTTCAAATAGCCCTTTTTTTCTCATCTAGGAGTGTGGTTAACAGATATTATAAGTTATATTGTTCAACCACGCTCAGGCAGAGGGAACATTTGCTAAGTGCAGTATTGAGGGGATATCAAGGGGAAAAGTCCCCTTAGGATTTGGAATCTCTCCCCCAGAATCACAGGAGCAGAGAGCCTTATGGGAATGCTTTCATGTTTTGAGGTATTTGCAAGGTGAAAATCAAATCATAAGAGACCTGGGGATGACTAATAATGTCTCAGAAGCAGAGTTCATAGAGGGGTACTAGTATTTACTGTGGCATGAAAGGAAACAAAAATATGATTGCAGTGATGAGGTTGAGAGAAGGGTACAAAGATCTTAAGAAGCTTCTAGTTTCTTAAGATTAACTGGAGGGAATGAGAAGGTGCAACTTCAAGGCTTTACACTATTGTTTGAACTCTCCAGGGAGAGACTTCATCAACTTCAAACACCAAAGGAAGAGAACAAAGGTAAACTGCCCATTCTGAGGACACCAAGTTAAATGCAGGAAGAAAGATGCTAGAAAGCAACATAACAAGGTATGTAAAGGGGAGGTAGTTTTTTGATGTGGTTAGCAATTTCAATGCTGTTTTTGATCTGCTAAAACTCTAGCTGTAAATGGCATGGAGGCATGGAGATGCCCTATAATGAAAGTGGGAAAGTATTGTATTTCCTAGTTATCCAGCTACAGCACTGATTATTACAGCTTTTGATATCTGGACCTCTCTAGTTCTTAATCATTCACCTTGTCATACAGATACCTTCTTCTCTCATTCTACTAAAGTACAGAATGAAGAGTAGTAGATTCATTAACCATTAACTCAACCTAGATTCTTAATGAGTAATATTTTTCCTAGGCACTAATAGTACACATTTAGCATGGAAGACTTGAGGTGTCAGAGTTTAAAAACACTTGAATGATTTCTTTTTATATCCAGTAGATTATTTAAACTCTTGCCTTACACAATAAAATGTATCCACATTGGCTTCAATGATTAGAAATAAATTACTAGGGGTCATAAGAAATGTCACCATAGCATGATAGATAGACGGCCAACCTTAGAGCCAGGAGCACTTGAGGAAAAGTTCTGACTCTGACAAATCAGCTGTGTGACACTAGTCAAATCACATACTTTTTCAGTACTCTAGGCAATCTCCTGAGACTATAGGTTGCAGAAAAGGTACTGATTTGCATTGGGAGAGGCAGATTCTTCATCTAGAAATTCCATATACCAATGAAATTGCAGGACCAGCCCTCCCCCTCCCATCCATTCAACTAAAAAGAAGAAACTAAACTTCCTTAGATTAATTAGTGAGAGGTCAAACTACTTTTTCCTTGGAGTCCTGGGGTGGTGGTGTTAGTAATGGTTGGGAGATAAGGTGAATCTCATTTGGGGGAATCAGTTATTTGTATCAAAGGGCAAGAACTAGGGAAAAGATTACGTCTCTGACGTATATTCAGATTCTAAGACCAAATTCTAAGCTTATTCCAGATGTTTCTGGTGTTAGTAGAGCTCTTTAGGATTCGTATCATTTAGAAGGCCATTGAGTCATGGCCACATGGCAATTACCAATGACAAAAGTAATAATCCCTCCCAAAGAATCCAAATCCAGAACAATGGATGATCTTTTTAAAGGACTTCCAATGCGATATACTGAACACCTGCTAGTAGTTGCTGTCTAGTGAATTGTCAGAGGGCTTATTTTTTATTTATTGGTGATACATGCATTATTAGAAAACACATGTAGAGGATATATGGCATTCACATCTTAATTTCATTGAATTAGAAAAGAAGCTCACTCTTTCTGATATTTTATCCATTGACAGAAAAAATCCCCAAGGATCCAAGATTTTTTACTGATTGTAATATCACACAAGTTATTTTGCTTAGCTGGGTGAATGATACCCGCTACCTTTCAATTTGGAAATTTGGCAATTTCCTTTGTTTAACATATAAATCACCACTTTCACAGAGGGTAAAGCTCACTATGAGGGCAAACACTGTAAACTTAAATGCCCAGAAAGCATTTTGTAAATAAATATTGTAACCTGGGAGAGCCTGAGTCCATTGGGATTTGAGGTCCAAGGAAAGGTCTCTATCATCTTCTAACTTTGGTAAGGGGCAGTAGAGTCATTTGAGTCAGAAACTGGAAAATGGTTATTATAGTAGAGAAAACAATGGAATAAAAATAGACTGGCAAAGTAGAATCCAGGAATGACTAGAGCTGAGAATCTGCCTAGCAAGAGAGGAGGTAGAAACCAGTCAACAAGTCAAGGGAGCAGGTCCAGAGAGAATACTCCAGAGTTAGCATGGAGCTAACTGACACAAGGATTGAAGGGTAAAGCAATCAGAAGCTATTAATTCTAGTGAATTCCTTCAAGGGAAAGAGCCTATCTGATCTTCTGTGCTCACTCCTTTAATTGTTATAGAGAAGCTCTCAGTCAGTTATCTTCTATAGCCAGGATTAAGTCACAAGTATTGTTCCAACAATTTCCCCAACCCAATGTTATCATTTATTCTCAAGCTGGTTCCATGGTAGTTGGACTTTGTCTTCAATTGTTAAAACTGGCATAAAATCCTGACTGTATGGAGCCAAGATTGAAGTGAGATCTACAAATAATTTCATGAAATACAGAGGACAAACAAATAATTTCATGAGAAAAAAAGAAATAAAAAAGTGAGGAGTGGTGATTAATGGCCCTCATCAAGACCACACAGAAAAGTCAGGAAATAGTGTGATCTCAGTTGGATCAGTAGGTAGGATATTTCTGATTCCTTTAGCAGCATTTTCTTGGTTGATTTCATAACTAGTGGACAGGACATATATTCCATCCTATTCCTGTTACATAAGCTCCCATGCAGCATAATTTTAACCTTGGATTCATGGATCCTCAAGGAATCTGTGGATAAATCTCAGGTGAACTGTGAAATTTGTTAGGGAAAACATCCTTATTTAACATAATTCACTTCCTTTATAATCCAGTGTATTCTAGTTTATGCATTTGAAAGTATTATTCTGAGCCTGGCATGGTAGCATATACCTATGATAATTGGGGAAGCTGAGACTGAGCTGTTGGGGATCACATGAGTTCAGGAGCTGTGAGCTATAATAGCTTGCAATGCCCAAGTATCTGAACTAAGTCTGTCACCAATATGTCAATTCCTCAAGAGTAGGAGAGCCAGTAGCTAAGGAGGGGCACACCAGCTCATATCAGAAATGGAGCAGGTTAAAACTTCTGAGTCAATCAGTTGTTGAATTCAGCCTGTGAGTTGTTGCTGAACTTTTACCCTGGACCAGATAAAGAGACTCAGTCTCAAAACAAATAAATTTACCATTATTCCCATCTGCCTAGTCCTTCAGATTCACAACCTAAGAGTCATCCTATACTCCTCTCTCAGCCCCCATATTCAATTTGTTGCAAGGCCTGTTGATTTTGTCTTTGCAAAAAACTCTTGAATATGCTCCCTTCTCTCCTCTGACACTGATACCACTCTAGTTTTCACCCTTATTACATTACTTCTGTATTACTGCAATAACCAGTGTGACTGGTTTGCCTGCTTCAAATTTTTCCCCATTCTCATACATCCTCCTCTATTAAGTCACTAAAGTGATTTTCGTAGTAAGGTATTATTCTACGCTATTAGACATCCTCTACTCATTAAATTCCAGTGGTTCTCTGTTGTCTCTAGGATCAAGTAGAAATTCTCTCATACAAAGCCCTTCATAACCTAACCCTGTCTTACCTTTTCAGTCTTCTTAACACCTTACTCACCACTGCAAATGATCTTGTGACATTGTCCTCCTGGCTGCTCCACACACAAGACATCCATTGCATGAATCTAGAAAGTTTATCTGGCTCTCCTCATGCCTGGAACAGTCCCCCTCTTCCACTCCAACTTCTGACCTCCTAGACTTCCTTTAAGTCACAACTAAAATTCCACATTCCACTAGCAACCTTCTTTAACCCTATTTAGTTCTAGGTATCCTGCATGTAGCTTGCTTTGTATTTGTTTGCATGTCATCCCTCATCCCCATAGATCCCCAAGCTTTTTGTGGGCAGGGATTGTCTTCTCTCTTTTTGCATTCCCAGAGCTGACTTATGTGCCTGGAAAAGAGAAGGCACTTAATTAGTGCTGATTAATAGATTGAGTATTCTGAGAAGGGGTTCATAGAACTCACCAGATGTTCCAAAAGGGTTCATGACAAAATAGGTTAAGAACTCCTGAATTCTAGAGTAGAATTCTACTTCATCAGGTAGTTCTTTACCATGTCAAAAAAGTCAACATGGAATTTTGTAATAGTTAAATGCCATCTTCTCACCTTGGAATGGAGGTAGTTAAATTTAAGTGACATGAAAAAGTATTTGCAAATACCTCATTTCCCTGAAGGTAAGATGACCCCTATGCCAATATGGCCCTTCTTTATCGTGTTCAGCAGTCTGTCTGTATGTTAAATAGTGAGCCATTATACATCTCCTACAAGGCTGCTATTACAATACTGACTTGTTATCACCGATACTGTCTATGTGAATTACCATACAAATGAGAACAAAGATATAGAGAATAAAGCAATCACCCTATTAATGCTGCATGGGACCTCAGGAAATCTGGAATCCTAGGTCAATATAAATTATTTCAAATCAAGAAATTAGCACTAAATATGTATTTAAAGTAGATAGAAATGAACAAAGTCTCAGGTGTTTTAATTACTTGTAATTTGAGTCTATTGTTTTCTCTTGTTTACAGGACAACTATACTTGTCCCATTAGAATGTCTTTATTCTCAGAAGACAATAGCTAGTCAAGGTATATTATGGATCCATCGTAGAGTGCCTCAGATGTGTGGCTGGTCTAATTAAAGGGAAGATATTTCCATTTGTTAATAGCATCAGGCTCCGGTAGGGAATACAACAGTATTAAGAGAGAAGAGGAGAAAGGAGAGGAAGCGAGAGGGAGACACTGTGGCATAATAGAAAGGTAACTTGAAGGCCAAGTACAAGTCCTACTTTGCACACATACAGGCTTTGTGACCTTGGGCAAATCATTTAACCTCTTGGTACTCTCAGCATTTCTCTAAGACTACAAGAGTATCTCTGATCCAGGCATTTTGTGTAGTTTTTCCCTCCTACCTAGAATCTTAATCTTCCTCATCTCTACCTCCTGGCTTCCTCAAAATACCAGTTAAAATCTTACCTTCTATAGAAAGTACACACACACACACACATATATGCATATATATATATATATATACATATATAGAGAGAGAGACTATATATAGGGAAGACACTATACATATATACATATTATATATATATATATATAATATGTATATACATATATATACTATATCAGTCTTCCTTAATTCTTGTATTTTCCCTGTTGATTATCTTCAATTTATGTTGTATATAGCTAATTTGTGCATACATGTTTATATATTGCTGTAATAGCAATTTAAGTGGAAAGATCTTTCTCATTCATATCCTTAAAGCATTTATCGCTTGGGATTATACTACCAAAGTGACTAATCTACATCTACCTTTTAACTGCTATCTTGTGGCCAGGATGTTGATCATAGTTTATCTTTCTAGAACCTAGAAGGGATTGTCATTACACCAATTACAGTTTCTACAACTTCCAAAATCGTTGATCTCTATAGTGTTACTGTTGTTTTATACATTATTCTCCTTGTTTTATTCTTTACCACTCTATAACATTCTTCAAAATTGTTTGTCTTTCCAATATTGATAGTATGGTACAAACTTCTTCTGGTTTCACTTACTTCACTTTGCATTAGCTAATCCAATCCTTTTTTTGTCTCTTTGAAATCCTCTGCTTCCTCATTTCTTACAGCATAATAATATTCCATCACATTCATAAACCACTATTTATTCAGTCATTTCGCAATTGTTGGAAATTCCTTTAATTTCCAGTTTGTTTTTTTATCTACCACAAAAGAACTGATACACATGTGTATATGTGTCTGTATATATGTTTATGTGAACATATAGATGTATGAATCTACATGTTTATTTTTCTCTATATATAGATACACACACACGTATAGGACTTTTTTCTCTGTCTTCAGTTATTTTGGGATATTGACCTAGCAGTAGTATAGCTGAGACAAAAGATATGTGGTGATTTGTAAATTATTGTCATATAAGTTGTTTGCACCTTTTCACAGGTTCACCAACAGTGAGTTGATATGTTAATTTCACTATAGACTTTCAAACAATTAACATGTTCCTTTTTTTTTATTAACCATTTTTGCCAATCTGATGAAAGTGAGGTGAGATTTCAGGATAACTTTAATATTTCTTTAGTGATTTGGAAGATGTTTTCATATGGCTATAGATACAGGTTTCTTCACTTCAGAAGCTCCTGTTCATATCCTTAAAGCATTTATCACTTAAGGAAAGCTTCTTATTCTCATAGATTAGAATCAGTTCTTTATATAACTTGAGACATAAGTTCCTTATTAAAGAAATTCATTGAAAAGATTTTTTCTAGTTAACTTTAAAGTCCTTTCTATTTTCATTCAACAATTTCCAGAGGTGTAGAATATCTAAATTCTCTAATAATTTATTAGAATTCTCTTCTATTCAGCTACTTAACTTCTTTTTTTTATTAGATTTATTTAGGATTGATAAGGGCAAATTGAAATATCCCATTATAAGAGAATTTACTGTCTATTTATCCTCATCCTTCAGTTTTTCCTTTAAGAATCATATAACATCATTGCTCATTTCTTAAGCATTGAAATCAATTAATAGCTGTAAAATAGGATCTTTTGCTGTTCATGTTTTACTGAGAGTGCCACTGATAGAATAATGTGATTAAGGAGGATCTTTCCCACTCATTGATGGGTCTACCCATTGTGGGAAGCTTGTTTAGGGGAAGTTGTTTCGTAGGAGGGTTCCAAGTACCTTTTTCTATTGAGACACTGGGTCAGAAGGTTATGCCCTCTGGCTCTAAAAAGTGTATAAATATAAATACTCTGAGGGTGAGGTTTTACTTTGGGGCTTAGTGACTGGAAGTATTTTTTTGATCGGAGAAGCAGCAAAGGACTCCCCCTCCCCACCTCCACTAAAACCCAGAAGTTAATGCTTCCCTCTCTGGTAACTGTGTATGTATATAATGGTCAGACATTTTAGAAGCATGTCTGTTGACTTTTGATTTCTCTGTATTTTCTCTGAAATTTTGATTTTGATTTTCTCTGATACCTGCGCTCGATTAAAGTGATTGCTAACCCCTCAAAAGTTGCCATTCCTTTTATGAATGCAGATCTAAGAACCTGCGGTAGGAGGTATGCGGGGTTGCTTACTGTTACAATAGTCTATGTTGTTTTTAGTAAAATGTGGTTTTCCTTTTTATCTCCTTTAAGTTTATTTTTATTGTTGCTTTATCTAAAATCACAACTACCCCAAGATTTTCATGTCTGTCTAAGACATAATAGATTTTAGTTCCAACCTATTATTTTAGTCTCGTGTGAGTCTTTATGTTTCAAGTGTGTTTCTTATAAACAAGTGGTTAAATTTTCATTTTATCCCATTCTGTTAACCTCTTCTGTTTTATGGGTGAGTTCATCCCATTCACATTCAATTGTGATAATTCTTTATTTCCCTCTATCCTGTGCTCTTATACTTTCATTCTCTATGTTCCTTGCTCCCTATTTATTTCAAGTCGCAAGCTTTTCATTTTCCCCCTTTAATCTCTTTTCTATCCTAAGCGTAGTAATTATTTTACTTATGACTATTTTTTTCCTGAATCTACCCTCCTTTTAATAATGACTTTTCTCTTCTTCCTGTTACTATCTATATCGTGATGATTTTAAGGAGTCATGAAAGGAGTTGGCTGCCAACATCTACACTCTCCCTCACTCACTTTCTTTTCAGAATTCTCCTCCCTCTCCCCAAGCTTACAAACACTTCTGTGCCCTTTTTTCCCTCTCCATACATCTTCACATACTTCATTAATTCAGCAACTGTTCCTTGCTCTAACAGACAAATACTTTGGGCATCTCTCTTGCCAATCCAACACAACTTGTTCAGTTGTCATTAGGGGCAAAGAAACTTACTGAAACTTTTAAAACCTAGGGCATAATTAACTGTGATGGACAGCTGTGCTTGCTTACACAGCTGTCTGCTTTCCTTAGGGACTCTCAGACAAACAACTCATTTGGTATACATATTTCCTTCATCTCAAGTCCATTGTGGATCTCTCTAAATCTATTCTGTGTCTAATTATTGATAGTGTCTACTCATCAATGTTCCTGGTCACTGGTATTTCCTGGGAATGCTTTTAAAAGTCTCCTGTTGATCTTCTTTCTCTTGACCTTCCTTAAGCTACTATTATCTCAGTTTTCTTTCTCTAAGTGTAAGCCCTTAGCCAATTAGCAAAGCAATTAATAGCACAAAGTCTAAAGTCATATCTTCCTTTACTGGACACTGGCGCTCAGTAGCAATATGCCCCAATAGTCCACTGGCTTCCTCCCACCTGCTTCTCATTACAGTCTTTGATCACGCTACATTAAATTTCTAATGTACCAATGTTTATTCTTGTGTTGCTGGAAGGAATTAATTACTTACCCTTGACATAGAATAGAGCTGCCACTCTGGTCCTACTCTGATGATTCATCTTGCACCGAGGTGACCCTGAGCTTTCCGAGACCTTGTCAATGGAGCATAATATCTAGTCTGTCTGACTAAGCTAGAAAGATTACAGGTAGGGACCCATTGATGAACTGTACACTTTTTAATCTGAGAGCCAGCCTAACTAAATTGGGAAAGGCCAGGTGGTGAAATATATACAACACTGAATTGGAGCCAGGGAGACCTAAACTTGAATTCCACCTTTGACATTTACTAACTATAAGACCCTGGGCAAGGCACTTCACTTAAGCCTCATTTTATTCATTTAGCAAAAGGAGGGCAATAATAGCACCTACTTCACAGAGCTGTTGATCAAAAGATAATGTTTATTCCTTCCCCCTTTCTATTCCTTCCCTACTCTAGTTGTAAGGTTTAAGTGTGATTTGTAAAATCCCTTGCAAACCTTTTAAGTGCTCCATAAAGGTTTCAGGAGTTGGAATAGATTGTCTTTTAGATGACTTCCAGTCACAAATCAATAAGCCTGTAAACAAAGGGAGATACCACCTAATTAGCATACCATGAATATCAGCTACAATCTTCCTACTTTTTCTTGAGGGTTAGGGATGAGTGGGGGTTAGTCATCTTTGAGTAAAAAAAAAAAAAACCATGATAAGTAGCACTTATGATGACAACCCCACCTACAGAACACACAGAGATACCTGATGGTTTTTAAAAACTAATCTTTGACATTACCAGGACACTTTGAAAATTTGCTATTCATATTTGTGTCAGTGGTGACACTTTTCTGGCTCATTTCATCATGTGACCAAATTCTTTTAAAATCACAGAGGAAACAATTTCTCTGAGATCAGTACTACTTGCATCATATTGGATGAGTCATTCTTCAAGCCGGTTTTTTTTTACCTGTAAAATTAAAGTGTTTGGTTAGATGACCTCAGAATTCTCTTCAAGATCTGTTGTCTAAGTCGTAATAGAAGTTGATCATTCTTTTTGTTATGAATATAAACATTTAATCCATACTTTGTATTTTATAAATGAAATCTCAGGGAAGTTGAATGACATGCTGAATTCCTGAATGAACAGGACTGTTTTGCACGTGTGATTTTGTTAGTATAATGAAATCCTGATAGATAAACTCTCTATTAGCTCTCACGGGCATCTGCTTTGCAGATTACTCTTAAATCATGGATCTCTTTCTGAACTATTCTGAATCCTTAAATAGAAGTATTCCAGCCTTTTAGTAGCATTTTTTGACAGATTCTTGACCCCATTATTGCTCTTCAGGACACAGACATTTTTGCTTTTATTACATTTCTTAACATTTTGATATTTTATTTTTCCCAGTTACATATTGAAACAATTTTAATCTTTTGTTTTTTTTTTACAGTTTTGAGTTCTAAATTTCCTCCTACCTTTCTTCCTCTCTTCCTATCATTAAGAAGGGAAGAAATTTCATATAGGTTATACATGTGCAGTCATGCATATATTTCCATATTAGTCATGTTGTAAAAGCAAACAGGCCAATAAAAAGAAAAATAAAGAAAATTTAGAAAGTGCACTTCAACCTGCATTTAAACCCTACCAGTTCTTTCTCTGGAGGTGGATATTATTATTTTTTATCTTAAGTCTTCTGGAATTGTTTTGGATCATTATTTTTCTGAGAATAGTTAAATCTTTCAGTCGATCATGAGATGAGGACTTTCTCATAGAATCTTGCAGTAAAATAAAAGTTTCCCTAGTTTTCTGCTTTCCTTATAATCTTGACTATATTGTGGTTTTGGGGTTGTTTTGTGCAAAGTCTTCTTACTTTCATGGAATGAAAATTATCCATTTTATATCCCATAATGCTCTCTATCACTCATTTGGTAATAAAATCTTTCCTTATCCATATATCTGACAGTTAAACTATTCCATGATCCTCTAATTTGTTAATGGTATCACATTTCATGTCTAACTCATGTACTTACATTGACCTTATCTTGTTATATGATGTGAGGTATCGGTCTGTAGTTAACTACTTTCAAATTTTTCCCAGAAGTTTTTACTTTTGTCCCAAAATGTTGTATCTTTATGGTTATCAAACAAAGTTTAGTATGGTCATTTCCAGTTGTGTATTGTATACCTAACCTAGTCAATGGATTCACCACTCCATTTCTTAGCCAGTACCAGATTGTTTTAATGATTACAGCTTTCTAATACAGTTTGAGATCTGGTACAGTTAGGCCTCATTCATTCATGTTTTTTTTCATAAATTCCCTTGACATCCTTAAATTTTTGTTCTTCTAGATGAATTTTATTATTATTTTTTTCTAGCTGTATACAATAACTGTTGGTAATTTGATAGGTAGGGCACTGGATAAGTATATTAACGTAGGTAGAACTGTCATTTTTAAAAATTATATTGAGTTGGCCTACCCATGAACAATTAATATTTTTCCAATTGTTTAGATCTTGATTTTGTGTGAAAAGTGTTTTGTAATTGTGTTCGTATGGTTCCTGGGTTTGTCTTGGCCAGTAGCTTCCCCAAGCATTTTATGTTGTCTGCAGTTATTTTAAATGGAGTTTCTCTTTCTATCTCTTGCTACTGATGATCTTTTGGGTTTATTTTATATTCTGTGACTTTGTTAATGTTGTTAATTTCAGTTAACTTGTTTTACTTATTAACTGGGATTCTCCAAACATAATATTATGTCATATGCAAAGAGTGGTAGTTTTGTTTCCTTATTGTCTATGTAAATTCTTTAAATTTCTCTTTCTTCTTTTATTGCTATAGCTAGCATTCCTAATACGATATGGGCATCCTTGTTTCACTCCCAGTTTTACTGGAAAAGGTTTTTAGATCATCTCTTTCAAAGATAATACTTGCTATTGGTTTTCAATAGGTACTATTTATCATTTTGAGGAATGATCCAGTTATTTTATGCTGTCTAATTTTTTTAATAGAAATGAGTTTTTTATTTTGTCAAAAGCCTTTTCTGTATCAATAGAGATAATCATATGATTTGTGTTGGTTTTGTTATTGATATAATCAATTATGCTGAAATTCTTCCTAATACTGAACCAGCCCTGTATTCCTGCTTTAAATCCCACCCTTTAGTGTATAAACTTTGTGATATATATATATACATACATATATATATATGTAAAATCTCTTTGCTAGTATTTCATTTTTTAAATTTGGCATCAATATTCATTAGGGAAATGATCAATAGTTTTCTTTCTTTTTGCTCTTCTTGACCTAGGTATTAACACAATATTTGTGTCATAAAAGAAATTCAGCAAGACTCCTGCTTTGCTTGTTTTTTCCATATAATTTTTATTGTATTGAAATTAATTGTTCTTTACATGTTTGGCAGAATTCACTTGTGATTCCATCTAAATCTGGAGATTTTTTCCTTAGGTACTTCATTGATGACTTATTCAATATATTTTACTAAAATTGGGGATTTTAAGTATTCTATTTCTTCTTCTGTTAATCTGGTCAACTTATACTTTTGTAAATATTCATCTACTTGACTGACAACATCAGATTTCTTTGGCCTGTAGTTTGGCAAAATAACTTCTAATAATTGTTTAATTTCCTTTTAGAGAAGCATTTACCTTTTTCATTTTTGATATTGCTAATTTGGTTTCCTTTTTTAATAAAATCATCTAATAGTTAATTGATTTTTATCATTTTTCATAAACCTAGCTCCTAATTATTTTTTAATTTTCAATTTTATTAATCTCTTCTTGGGTTTTTTGGTGTCCAATTTGGTTTAATTGGGAATTTTTTTGTTCTCTTCCTAGTTATTTTTTTTATTTGCATGCCTAAATATTGTATCTTCCAACACCTCTTCTATTTACTGATACAAGTATTTAGTCATATAAAATTTCCTTAAAGGGCAGGCAGGTGGCACAGTGGTTAGAGCACCAGCCGCTGGAGTCGGGAAGACTTGAGTTCAAATATGGCCTCAGACATTTGACATTTACTAGTGGTGTGACCTTGAGCAAGTCACTTAACCCTGATTGTCTTGCATAAAATAAAATTTCCCTTAAGTACTGCTTTGGCTACATCCCATACATTTTGACATGTTGTCTTATTTTTGTCATTCACTTTAATGAAATTATTTATTGTTTATATAATTTGTTCTTTGACCCCATCATTCTCTAAAACTAGATAATTTAGTTTCCAATTAATTTTCAGTCTACATTTTCATGGTTGTGAGTTTTTTATACTCTAATATGGTTTCAACTTTTGTATAGTTGCCATGTGCCACTTAGAAAAAAATTATATTTTATTCCCATTCAGTTTTCTCCAGAGGTCTATCATATCTCACTTTTCTTAAATTTTATTCACCTTCCTAACCTATTTTTGTTTATTTTTTGGTTACATCTGTCTGATTCTGAGAGGGAAAAGCTGCAGTCTTCCACTAGTATAGTTTCATTATCTGTTCCTCCTATAATTAATTCAATTTCTCCTTCAAAAATATTCATTCTATAATATTTGATGCATATGGGTTTAGTCTTGATATTTCTTTATTGTCTATGTCACCTTTTAGCAAGATATAGTTTCCTTGTTTATCTCTTTTAAGTAGATGTATTTTTGTTTTTGCTTTGTCTGAGATCATGATTGATAATCATGCTTCTTTTTTTTTGCTTTAGCTGAACCATAATAGATTCTGGTCCAGCCCCTTAACTTTGTTCTGTGTATGTCTATTTCAAGTGTTTTTCTTGTCATGAACATATGGTATTGTGATATTTTTAATCCATTCTCCTGTCTGCTTCTCTTTTATGGGTGAGTTCATCCCATTCATATTCACAGTTTTGATTACTAACTGTATATTTCCCTCCCATGCTATTTTTCCCTGTTTATCTATGGCTCTATGTCTATTCTCTCCTCTATCCTTTCCCCATGTCCCCCCTTAAAAGTGTTTTGTTTGTGACCACCACCTCCCTAATCTACCCTCCTTTCTATTAGCCCCACCACTCTTTTATCCCCCTTCCTTCCTACTTCTCTAGGATAAGATAGAATTCTATAGCCAACTAAGTATTTATGTTATTCTCTCTTTTGGCCAATTGCAATGAGAGCAAGGTTCAAGAACCATCCCCCACCCCCACCCCCCATATTTCTCTCCATTATAAAAGCTCTCTCATGTATTTTTTGCATGAGATAATTTGCTGCATTCTTCCTGTCCCTTCCCTTTCTCCCAGTGCATTACTCTTTCTCATCCATTATTTTTTTTTTCTTTTTGAATATCATCCTATTTTAGTTAACACATACCCATGCTCTCTGTCTATGTATACATCCAACTTCCCTAATAATGATAAAGGTCTTAGGAGTTACACATATCATCTTCCCATGTAGGAATGCAAAAATTTTTACCTTATCAAATACTTTGTGATTTCTCTTTCATGTTTATCTTTTTAAGCTTCTCTTGAGTTTGAATATTAAATTTTCTATTCAGCTATGGTCTTTCCATCAAGAATGCTTGAAAGTACTCTAATTTTATTAAATGTCCATTTTATTTTTACCTACTTTTGCTAGGTAGTTAATTCTTGGTTGTGATCCTAGCTCCATTGCCCTCCAGAAAAATCATATTCTAAGCTCTCTGTTTTTTAATATAGAAGTTGTTGTATCTTGCCTTAACCTAATTGTGTCCCTACAACACTTGAATTATTTCTTTCTAACTTCTTGCAATATTTTCTCCTTGGTCTAGGAGCTCAAGAATCTGGATATAATGTGCCTAGGATTTAATCATTTTGGGATCTCTTTCAGGAGGTGATTAGCATATTTTTTATTTCTATTTTATGCTCTGGTTCAAGGATTACAGGGTAGTTTTCCTTAATGATTTCTTGAAATATCATTTATAGGCTCTTACATTTTTATCATGGCTTTCAGATTGTCCAATTATTATTATTATTATTATTATTATTATTATTATTATTTTGTTGGCGTTATCCATTGTTATGGAAAAGTATCAGTGACATCATGATCCCTTTTCTTAAATTAACATTTGAATGAGATAGTTTCTAGTTCTGCTACTTGTCTTGTTTTTTTTTCCTTTTTTTAAACTTTATTTATTTTAAGTTTTCAACATTCATTTCCACAAAATTTCAAAATTTCTCCAAGTTCTCCCCATCTCTCACGTCCTCCCACCCCATAACACCTTGCATTCTGATTACCCCTTCCCTCAATATGCCCTCTCTTCCCTTATCCCCATCTTGTCTCTTTTCTTGTAGGGCAAGGTAGATTTCTATATGCCACTACCTGTATTTTTTATTTCCCAGTTGTATGCAAAAACAATTTTCAACATTCATTCCTAATACTTTGAATTCCAACTTCTCTCCCTTCCTCCCTCCCCACCTCATCCCCACTGAGAAGGCAAGCAACTAAAAATCGGCTGTATATGTGAAGTTTTGCAAAAGATTTCCATAATAGTCATGTTGTCTAAGACTAACTATATTTACCTCCATCCTATCTTGCACCCCATTTATTCTAATCTCTCTTTTGACCTTGTCCCTCCCCAAAAGTGTCTACTCTACTTACTCCCTTCTTCCATTTGCCCTCCCTTCTATAATCCCTCTCACCCCACTTGTCCCTTTCTCCCCTACTTTCCTGTAGTGTAGGATAGATTTTCATATCAAATTGAGTGAACATGGTATTCCCTTCTTAAGCCAAATGTGAAGAGAATAAGCTTCACTTTTTCCCTCTCACTTCTTCCTTTTCTCCTTCATTGAAAAACTTTTTCTTTCCTCTTTTATGAGTGATAATTTGCCCTATTTCATTTTTTCCTTTCTCCTCCCAATATATTCCTCTCTAAAACCTTAATTTTATTTTTTTAGATATCACCCCTTCTTATTCCACTCACCCTGTGCTCCCTGTATATCTATCTATCTCCGGATAGATAGATATAGATATGTATAGATGTGTGTGTGTGTGTGTGTGTGTGTGTGTGTGTGTGATCGCTCCAGCTACTCAAATACTGAGAAAAGTCTCAAGAGTTACAAATATCATCTTTCCATGTAGGAATGTAAACAGTTCAACTTTAGAAAGTCCTTCACGATTTTTCTTTCCTGTTTGCCTTCTCATACTTCTCCTGATTCTTGTGTTTGAAAGTCAGATTTTCTATGCAGTTCTGGTCTTTTCATCAAGAATCCTTGAAAGTTCTCTATTTCACTAAATGACCAATTTCTCCCCTGAAGTATTATACTCAGTTTTGCTGGATAGGTGATTCTTGGTTTTAATCCCAGTTCCTTTGACTTCTGGCATATCATATTCCAAGTCCTTTGATCCCTTAATGTAGAAGCTGCCAGATCCTGTGTTATCCTGATTGTATTTCCACAATACTCAAATTGTTTCTTTCCAGCTGCTTGCAATATTTTCTCCTTGACCTGGGAACTCTGAAATTTGGCTACAATATTCCTAGGAGTTTTTCTTTTTGGGTCTCTTTCAGGAGGTGATCAGTGGATTCTTTCAATATTTGTTTTGCCCTCTTGTTCTAGAATACCAAGGCAGTTTTCCTTGATAATTTCATGAAAGATGATTTCTAGGCGCTTTTTTTAATCAGGCTTTCAGGTAGTCTCATAATCTTTAAATTGTCTCTCTTGGATCTATTTTCCAGGAGTTGTTTTCCCAATGACATATTTCACATTATCTTCCATTTTTTCATTCTTTTGGTTTTGTTTTGTAATTTCTTGGTTTATCATAAAGTCATTAGCTTCCATCTGTTCCATTCTAATTTTTAAAGAATTATTTTCTCCAGTGAACTTTTGAACTTCCTTTTCCATTTGGCTAATTCTGCTTTTTAAAGTGTTCTTCTCCTCATTGACTTTTTGGACTTCTTTTTTCAATTGAGATAGCCTATTTTTAAAGGTGTTATTTTCTTCAGCATGTTTCTGGGTCTCCTTTAGCAAACTGTTGACTTGTTTTTCATGATTTTCTTGCATTGCTCTCATTTCTCTTCCCAATTTTTCTTCCATCCCTCTTACTTGATTTTCAAAATCTTTTTTGAGGTCTTCCATGGCCTGAGACCACTGCATATTTATTTTGGAGGTCTCTGATGGTAAGCATTATTCTTCTTCATCTGAAAGAATGGAAGAAAACACCTGTTCACCTACTTATCATCTTATTTTTTTTCCTTTCTTGGGCTTTTTCCTAGTCAGTTACTTGACTTTTTAGTCCTTTGTCAAGAGGGTGTTATATTCTGGGGACCTGCAACTTCTCAGTTCCTCCAAGGTGGCTCAATCAAGGGAGAGGGCTTTACTCCTATCCTGGCCTATGCTCTAGTCTGGGAGCTGCCAAAGCTTTTCTGCCTAGGATCTGCAAGTAGAGTTCCCTTTCTAAAGCCTCCACCAGCTCCACCATGCCAGCCAGCACTCAGGACTGAGACCTAGATCAGCTGCTCAATTCCCCCAGGAACTTTAGACTGAGGGCTCCAAAAATGGATGCTGCTGCTGCTGCCACAGCTGCCACCTGGGGCCATCGTAGGGGAGGACCCTGCTCCCTTCTCACCCAGGAGAAAAAGCTTTTCCACTAATCTTCGAAGTATCTTTGGAGTTTGTGAGTAGAGGGATGTGAGAACAGCTACTGCTGAGGAGGATTCTGCCCCAGAGGCCTGTTCTGGTCTTGTCCCTGCTGCAAAGCACAGACAAGGCTGGGCTGGGCTCCATGGGCTATGCCCTATTCCATGCTCTGTGCAATAGACCTTTCCCATCAGTCTTCCAGGCTACCTTGAGCTGGAAATATTTTTCACTCTGTTGTTTTGTGACCTGATGCTCTAGAATTTGGTTAGAGTAATTTTTTACAGGTATTTTATGGGGGCTGTGTGAAAATACCTAGAGTATCTGCATCTTTCTTCTCTGCTATCATCTTGAATAATTATTATTACATTTTTTCTCCTGGATCTATTTTCCAAGTTACTTGTTTTTCCAATGAGTTATTTCACATAGTCTATTTTTTCATTCTTTTGAATTGATTACATGGAGTCATTAACTTCCACTTGCTGAATTTTAATTTAATTTATTTTTAATTTTTTAAGGAATTATTTTTTTTGTGAACTTTTATAACTCCTTTTCCATTTGACCAATTCTACTTTTTAAAGAGTTGTTTCTCAAGAAGTTGTTAAATTAATTTTTGTATTTTTTTTCCATTTGACTAATCCTGCTTTTTATAGACTTCTCTTCAGTGGAATTTTATTTTTACTTCTTTTATCATTTGGTCTATTCTGCTTATTTAAGGTGTTATTTCTTCTTCTATAACTCATTGATTTTACTAATTTACCCTCTACCTCTCTCATTTGCTTTTTAAAATCCTTTTTGAAATCTTCCATGAGTTCCTTTGGCACTGAAAGCAATTCTCATTTTTCTTTTAAGCTTTTGCACATAGCCATTTTGACAATGTCATCCTCTTCCCATTTTGTTTCGATATTCCCTGTTGTCATAATCTATGATTGGACTCTTTTTGTTGTTGTTGTTGTTTACTCTTTTTTCAGCCTTTTTCTTGACTTTTCATTTTAAGTTAAAGTTGGGCTCTGCTTGCAGAGTGCAGGGGGCAGGTCTGAAGCTACTGTTTTTTTTTTTTCTGTTGTTTTCACACTTAGTTCTAGGGGCCTGTGAATTTTTAGTTCTTCTGAGATTGCATGTTCTAAGGAGTTGTGTGGTCACTGCTTTCTTGGACTGTACTATTGTCTCAGATCAATCACAAGTACTGTTTTCTGCTTTGCTACTGTGTCCAGGTTCCCTGCTCCCTTGTGGCTGGGAGCTCTAGTGTGCTACCACCCCTGTCAACCTTTGAACTGACAGGGAACCAATTAAAAGAAATGCAAATGAGTCCTGTACCCAATGCTAGCAAAGGGCTCCTTGCAATCTCCTTCTGACCAGTTGTCTGATTCCCCCACCATCTTTGGCCTGAGAGTTCTGATGTAGATTCAGTTTTTTCCAAGGTCTGCTGCTGGCTTGGACTGGGCATGGTACCCTTGTGCAAGGGTAAGGAGCTTTGCTGCTATTTTTCTATGCAAAGTGAATGCTGACCTGACTCCTCCTTACTTCACTGAAATATACCTTTCTTGCCAACCTTCTAAGATGTCTTGGACTAAACTATTATTTTACTCTGTCTCTTTGTTGGCTTTGCTGTTCCAGAATTCATTTTGAGGCATTATTTTAGAGTTGTTTGGAGGGCAATTTCTGAGAGGTCAGGTAAGGCTCTACCTTCACTTTTATATTTGGACTCGATTAAAACTCAGGAAGAAGACTTTAATGTTAGCAGTTCTGTCTGCACTGCAAGTACAGTGACTCCAGTGCAGTGGTCCCAAACCTTTTTTGTGCCACGGACTACTTTGACAATGCAATATATATTCAGTATTATAATGAAAACAGATAATAATGAAGATATATCTTTCCTATCCATGTTAATAACCTCCCTGAGATCCTACTTGTGAACCCAGTGGCTAAGATAGATACACACACATACACAAACACATATACACAATACTTCTACATGTGCATACATTATATGTATGTGCATATGTACATACATGTACATGCCTAGATACATAGAGATGTGATTTATATATATATACATACACATATATATGTGTGTGTATGTATACACACACACCAATTCATACACATATAGATGTGTGTATCTATGCCCTAGGACTTATATATAGATTAATTGGGTAGTGGTAAACCAAATACCTCCCTCCTATGGTGTGAAAAGTCATAAGGTTGCTGAACCCAGTCAGATTACAATATCATGGAGGTGAATACAGAGTAATCCATTTTGAGAAGATCTTATGTGAACACCATAAGGTCAGATACTCCATGAGAAGTAGGCATTACAAGTAGCAAAGGAAAAGATAAATCCTCAGTGAGCAGCTATGTAGGGAGAATACTTTTGATTACATATGAAAGGCATTAACAGAAGAGCAATAAAGAAGTTGGTGGTCCTCAAAAGGAAAAAAAAAGACAGAATAATCCTGAGCAAATTCAATTAGCTTCTCTCAATCAAATAATAATTTCAAGATTTAGAAATTATGATTGCAACTTGTGAAATAAAGTGAGTAAACTAGATGCATATGAAATATTTTAGTTGTCAGATGTCAACTATATCTTGTTGATTAGGAATGATGGAAAGCAAGAATTATGAAAATACTAAGTGCCTGGCTTCCTGATTCAGTGCCATATACTGCCTTTTTATACTGGGATTTCATGCTTTATATAATAAGTGTACTCCCAATATGTAGTAAATCCATTTTTTCTTAAATAAATCTTATTTTCCTATCAGCCTCCAGTATGGGAGGCTGCATATTTTTTGGTTGCATATTTTTTTCTTCATTTCAGAATGAACTTGAATTGGCAGTGTCTTTTACATTCAAGATGCACCTCAGTTTCTTTATTAATCAGAGACTGGCAAATATAATTAACTTCGTTAGGAGAACCCCTACTTAAAATAATCTAGTGATGGACATTTCCGGGATGGAAAAAATCAACTCTATTCTATCAGTTTGTATATTCAGCATCTTTAAACCAAGGCACATCTGTATCTATCTCAATTCCATATTATTCAGTACATACTTATGAGGCCTTTCTGTCATGTAAGCCTTTTTGCAGATTCTAAATTTACTTAGTTAACATCAGGAATCTAGCCTGGGACTTGTAATCCTTTCATCAGTGAGCATTTATTAAGCAACAGTGTACATACAAAGCCTCTTATTAGTAGCTGGGTTATTGACCTATTTGTCTATGGAAAATTAAATACAAATTTTAAAAAAATATCAGAGTCTTCTCTGACCTCCAGTACATGGGAGTGTGGTCCCTATTTAAACTACTAGCCTGGTCCCAGACACCCACTTTTTCCTTGAGAATCAACATTTGGGTTCACTCTGAGGCTTGATATCCTCCCCTGCTTATCCTTTATCCTACATCTCTGGCCTTGGATTAGCTTTGTGTGTTCTGGCTCCTCATTAAACATGACCTGCATCTTTAATCCCCTGCTGAATGCTGGCATTAACACAACGTGAAATAGATATGAATACCTCCTTAATTGAATTGGTGGCCATCTCTTTTCCTCCTATACTCACTCTGCATTGGCAGGGACCTTTGAATATAGCTTGTTTTAGTGTTAAGGTATAGGGGGGGCAGTGATAACCTGTTTGTGTATGTATGTATAAACACACATAATATATGTGTATAAATATATGAATATAATAATGCTATATGCTAATATATTATATATAAACCTATATGGCATGTGCTTCTATGTATGTCTATATTTATATACACATACATTATGCATGCATATAAATATATGTATATATAATATATGCTATGTGCTTAGAGAAATAAACGTTAGAGCCTTTCTCGGATAAGGGAGCACATTAACATCCATTAGATCCATGCCCTGGGAACTCCTCATAGGTGAGAATGCCTCATAATCATGTCCTGTCAATACATCAGTGACTAAATCTCTTTATCTGAGATCCAAGAAATGTCAGACTTATACTAATTCCTGCTCTTTAGGAGACACTATTGTAGCATATTTTCCCTTTCCATAGTGAAAAGTCCTCCTACATTTTTCCCACCTTGGCTGAATGCCTACTAATTATGGGAGGTTGGAGAGATTAGAAGACGATGAGAAGAAACTTGACAGAATATGAATGTGATATTATTCCTTCATGTAGCAAAAGACAAGAATAGTCAGTCACTGTGGTGGAGATATTGTTCAGAAATATGTCAAGTGAGACCTAGACCTGGCGAGACCTAATATTAAGAATCTGCTTCACAAAATGAAATTTGCATTGATTGATTTGTTAAAATCATTAAGCATAAATCCCAAATCGCAACTTTATATAGACCCTTTAAATAAGCATAATACTGTTTCTTTCCGTATTTGGATATCTTGAAGAAAAAAATAATAAGCTAGCTAATTAGTTGAACTTTTAGCTCCCAAGATGAAATCTGCTTTTTACTTCAAGTGCTCTTAAAAATCCCATTGTTCAATCATTCTAAATAAGCAACCTGGCTTTTAAAATACTCCAAATTCTAAAAATATGTTATTTTAATGAAAAAATAATAATTTAACTCTAATTTCTCATTTTTAGGTAGAGTTTCAAAAGAAAAAAATGTAACTAAGCAATATAACTGGTACTGGATTGTCACATCTTGTACAAAATGCTAATTTACCTTTTTTTATTCCCTTCATGATATCTTCCTTCCTATAGCTCCTCTCCACCTAAATATTTTACCATCACTATCTGACAACCATTTTTTCCCCATTTAAATGAGTTGCTTGAGTTTTTAGACTGAATTTTTCTAATCCCTCTTGCTTTTCTTTAGATGTTTCATGTGCTATTTCCACATTTTTTCTAGTTCCTCAATATAGTATGAAAAAATTCTTCATGCTATATATTTGCATTTTACATAAGAGGAAAAACTCAGGCACCCTAATTATTGTACACAACTATGTTATCTTTCTCCTCTCTTCTTCACAATTGTAGAATCTTACAAGTGGAAGAAACCTCCAAGTCACCTATTCTATTCATATCTAAACCAGAATTGCTGCACAATATATCCCTAGTCTCTCATACGTTCTAAATTTGCTCTTCTCTCTCATTGTAACCTTGTAGTCCTTGGTCTCCTGGTGATCATTCCAGTTACGATGTCCCATCTGGTGCTTCCTTGCCCAGGCTACTGTTCTCAGCCATTTCAATGGTGTTCAAGTTGTCCCCTACAATCATGTGTCCCCTTGACCTTCTGGCAAGCTCAGTAAGTAATCGGTAGCTCTTACCTCCACCATCTGTTCACTTTCTTCTTGCTACTAGTACATCAAGAATTATTACAGAAAGCTACAAAATCACTTTGAAACATACAGACATGGTCCATTATAAAGTTCCGCAAACTTCAGTTTGGTCCTCAGTGGTGCTTGGCCATTTTAAGATATTATTTTCCATTATATTCCCCATAGCACTAACTTTTTTCCCATACTAACTTTGGGACCATAATGTCATTCTTTCCTCTTTGACTCTCAGCAAACTAATTCTGCCTTTTCTGGTGTGTTTTGTGGGGGAGGGGTTGGAGATGATTACTATGACCATGAATTCATTCAGTTCTTTTTCCCCTTAAAAATGGCTTTTTTTTTTTTTTTTTACTACAAGATCTTCTCCACCTCAAAATTTCTCTTCTTCTTTAGTCATCTCCTCTTCCTTTCTTCTGGTCTCAGAAGAAAATTTTCCTCTCCTTTTCAAGCTCAAATCCTCCCCACCTATGCACTTAATTTCATCCCCTTCAACTTCCTCTGGGACTTTAAAACCATCTCCTTTCCTGTTGTGATTTCAGTTTTTCCCCATTCATTGGCTCTTTTCCTCTATCCAGGCACCAGGCCTCACTGGCATAATTGCATGTTATTTTCCACTGCTGATATCCCCACTCAGTATAGTACTCCATTTTGTAACTGAACTATTTCAACAACACCCTAATTGGCCTCCTTTCCCTAACATCGTCCCACATCTCAACCTATCTTCCACACTATCTCCAAATTTATCTTTCCAAAGTTTTAACTGGCATGCCATGCCCCTACTCAAAAACTTCCAGTGTGTCCTCATTGCCTGCCAAATAAGCATAAACCCCTTACTTGGTATTCAGAGGCCTCTAAAATGTGGCATCAGTCTACCTTTTCACTCATATCATCTGCTTAATTGAATGTAGCACATATTTCTCCCAAACCAGACTACTCATCATTCTCTGAATAACTTTTACCCTTTCCTTGTCAATAAAATCTCCATCACTTCATTGCTTCTACCACTGGCATGAATTTCTAGTAAAATTCTATCAGTCCTTCATAAGGCCTGCCTCAAATTCTAGTCTCATCCATGAGACTATCTCATCTTTCTCCAAATTCCTAAGGCACATTTTGCCCTTGTTAAAGCACTTATCCCATAAGGCCTTGCTATGTGTGTATATATGATCACCACTGGATTGCAAACCCCTCGAGGGTGAGACTTTGTCTTCATCTTAGTATTCATCTCAGGACAGAGCAGGGTAATAAGTACTCAAAAAGACTTTGTTGAAAGAGTATTAGAAGAGTGACTTTCTCTTGAGTTAGATTTTTCATAGAAATGATTAAATCTAGCAATTGCTTTTAACTCATATATCCTTGGACTTCTAAATTATGAGTATTTATGCTTTGACAATAGTCCTTTAGTACTAGCATTTAAAAAAAAGCTAGTTAACAAAATGATATTGTCCCATCATAGGGTCAGCTTATTCATAATTTGAGACATTTTTTGCCAAAGGAACTATTGAGAAGTCCTAGGATTGAACAAGGATATACAGTTCTTCACAGTACTTCATATAATTCATCTTTCAAGTTAAACCTACTCTGGCAGAGGATAATTCCTGATTCCAACAAAAGGAAAAGGGAGAAATTCAGGTTGGTGATAAATTCCAACAACTGGACAGCATTTGAGGAAGAAAGAAGAGAGGAAAGATTGCATTCTTGAAAACCGGAGTGATTGTCTCTTGCCCTGAGGGATGAGACTTCATTACTTGGAAATACTATTTAATTTCCCTCAGAAGAATCTGTGTGTCCATCTGTGGAAATTGGAAGTATACTGCTTCCTTCAGTAAGGTAGTCTTTGCAATGACAGTCATTCCTGATACAGTAACTTTTGATTATTGGAAAAAAACAGGCATAAAAAATTAATAAACCAAAAGCTACATATTACCCAGGAAACTCATTTTAGCCATGAATTTCAACTGGACATCTGCCAATTTGTCACTTAGCAACATCCTCTCAGTTCTCTTTTTTGCTATGTACTAAGTAGGAATCCATACACCAGAACTGATTTTATCCTTGCCTGGGGAGTAAAAAAAAATAGCATCCACTAACCTCAAAGTTAGGGCAATAAAGGGTTTCTTGGTTAGATGGCACAGTGGATAGAGCATAAGGTCAAGAAGTCCAAGTCTTGCCTCATATACTTACTAGATTTTTCTAGGGGTGTTCAGATTTCCTAGTAAATTCAGAATGAATCATTCCACTCCAAGAGTGTCAGTAACTTCACAACCTGCTTCATGCTACTTCCATACTAAAATAAGCCTCTACAAATTCTAGACCTGAGGTTCTTAATCTGGGATCCACAAACTTTTTAGTTTTAAAAGATATTTTGGTGTCTTTATTTCAATATAATTGGTTTCTTTTATGATTATGTATTTTGTTTTCTGCATTTAAAAACATTACTCTGAGAAGACGTCCATAGGCTTTACCAGATGGCTAAAGGAGTTCATAACCATCACCTCCCCCACCCAAGATTAAGAACTGTTCTTCTATATTCATCCTAGGGCTGTAAGCTTGCTAATTATTACATATTTAAATCCTGGAGCAACTTATGGTAGTGTTGTATTGCTTTTTGTCTGAAGGTCAAAAGAGGTTAGTCAAACCAATCTTCTATTACAAAGCAGTCCGAGACCACACAAGTAGACATTCTGGTTCCCAGAATCCCAAGAAACAAATCCTGACCCTTAAGAGTTGGAGTATCTTAAAATATTTGGGGAGATCCGTGGAAAATGTTGGAGATTTGGCAAGTTTTAATCTGAATAATAGTTAGAGTGGGCATTGTATTCTAGCAGGCAGAGAGAAAACCTCAAATGAACCTACACCAAACTCTTTGCCTCTGCTTCTTGCCCTTAGAAAAACACATTGAGAAATATGGCAAAAATTTAATTTAGTTAAGTAGGTTTCCCTTTCACCTTCCTCCTCCACCAAACCTTTTCTCTAAGCCACTAAACAGATACTTTATTTTAAAAAGAAAATATATACACACATTTATCTGTCTATTATTATATATTTACTAATTACATATGAAAAAATTAAATATTATTTTAAAAAAATGAGTCCTAAATACACCTACCCCTTCCCTACACATTGGAAAGGCCAGCAATATACTTGGGAACTCATGAAAAACAGATGTCTATATTACCCATGGTGCAAAACAAAACACATGCAGAAAACTCCAAGAAAAATGAAGGTATGCTTCACTCTGCCTCAAGTTCATCAGTTCTCTCTCTCTCTCTCTCTCTCTCTCTCTCTCTCTCTCTCTCTCTCCCCCCTCCCCCCCTCTCTCTCTCTCTCTCTCTCTCTCTCTCCCCTCCCCCCTCTCTCCCTCTTTCTCTCTCTCTCTCCCTCTCCCTCTCTCTCATGGTGAATAGCATTATTCATCATGGATTATTTGGAGGATTATTGTCTTGAACAGAATAGTTAAGTCTTTCATAGCTGATCCTCATTACAATATTGTTTTTATCATATACAAAGTTTTCCTGGTTCTGCTCATTTCACTTTGCAACAGTTTATAGATAGATAGATAGATAGATAGATAGATAGATAGATAGATAGATAGATAGATACCTTCGCATATTTTCTTTAACTTTCATGCTCAACATTTCTTAGTATTCAATCACAATCATATACCACAACTTGTTCAACCACCGCCCCCCATTGATGAGCATTCCCTCAATTTCCAACTGTTTGTCACCGCAAGAAAAAGCTGTTATAGATAGAAATTTTCCAAAGCAATCAGTGCTAGCTATTACAATCTAGGTGCCCTTCTTTGACCTAATAATTTCCTAAAATGATTTTTTTTCTGGATATATAAATTTAATTATTTAACTTTTTTTTACATTCATCTTCACAAAATTTTGGGTTCCAAATTTTCTCCCCATTTCTCCCCTCCGCCCACCCCAATACACCAAGCATTCTAATTTCCCCTATCACCAATCTGCCCTCTCTTCTATCATCCCTCCTTCCCTTGTCCCCATCTTCTCTTTTATCCTATAGGGCCAGATAACTTTCTATTCTCCATTACCTGGATTTCTTATTTCCTAGTAGCAAGAACAATACTCAACAGTTGTTCCTAAAACTTTGAGTTCCAACTTCTTCCCATCCCTCCCTCCCCATTCATTCCCTTTGGGAAGGCAGGCAATTCAATATAGCTCATATCTGTGTAGCTTTGCAAATGACTTCGACAATAGTCATGTTGTGTAAGACTAACTATATTTCCCTCCATCCTATCCTGCCCCCCATTGTGTCTTATTTTCTCTTTTGGTCCTGTCCCTCCCCGAGTGTTGACTTCAAATTGCTCCCTCCTCCCATTGCCCTCCCTTCCATCATCCCCCCCACCCTGCTTATCTCCTTCTCCCACACTTTCCTGTATTGTAAGATAGGTTTTCATATCAAAAAGAGTGTGCATTTTATTCCTTCCTTTAGTCGAATGTGATGAGAGTAAACTTCATGTTTTTTTCCTCAGCTCTCCTCTTTTTCCCTCCACTGAAAAATCTCCAGCTTGCCTCTTCTGTGAGAGATAATTTGCCCCATTCCATTTCACCCTCTCTCCTCCCAATACATTTCTCTTATACATTTACCTTAATTTTTTTAAGATATGATCCCATCCTATTTAATTCACTCTGTGCTCTCTGTCTCTGTGTGTGCGTGCATGTGTGTATGTGTGTGCGCACATGTGTATGTGTGTGCGCGCACACATGTACGTGTATGTGTGTGTGTGTGTGTAATTCCACCAACTACCTAGATACTGAAAAGTTTCAAGAGTTACAAATATTGTCTTTCCATGTAGGAATGTAAACAGTTCAACTTTTGTAAGTCCCTTATCACTTCTCTTTGCTATTTACTTTTTCATGCTTCTTCTCATTCTTGTGTTTGAAAGTCAAATTTTCTTTTCAGCTCTGGTCTTTTCATCAAGAATGCTTGAAAGTCCTCAATTTCATTGAAAGACCATTTTTTCCCCTGAAATATTATACTCAGTTTTGCTGGGTAGGTGATTCTTGGTTTGAGTCCTAGTTCCTTTGACTTCTGGAATATCCTATTCCACACCCTTCGATCCCTTAATGTAGAAGCTGCTAGATCTTGAGTTATCCTGATTGTATTTCCACAGTACTGGAATTGTTTGTTTCTGGCTGCTTGCAAGATTTTCTCCATGACCTGGGAATTCTGGAATTTGGCCACAATGTTCCTAGGAGTTTCTTTTTTTGGATCTCTTTCAGGTGGTGATCGATGGATTCTTTCAATACTTATTTTGCCCTCTGGTTCCAGAATGTCAGGGCAGTTTTCCTCGATAATTTCATGGAAGATGATGTCTAGGCTCTTTTTTTGGTCATGGCTTTCAGGTAGTCCCATAATTATTAAATTGTCTCTCCTGGATCTATTTTCCAGGTCAGTTGTTTTTTCAATGAGATATTTCACATTCTCTTCCATTTTTTCATTCTTTTGGTTTTGTTTTATGATTTCTTGGTTTCTCAGAAAGTCATTAGACTCCATCTTTTCCATTCTAATCTTGAGAGAACTATTTTCTTCAGTGAGCTTTTGAACTTCTTTTTTCCATTTGGCTAATTTTGCTTTTGAAAGCATTCTTCTCCTCATTGGCTTTTTGAACCTCTTTTGCCAATTGAGTTAGGCTATTTTTCAAGGTGTTATTTTCTTCAGCAATTTTTTGGGTCTCCTTTAGTAAGGTATTGGCCCATTTTTCATGCTTTTCTTGCATCTCATTTCTCTTCCCAGTTTTTCCTCCACCTGTCTAACTTGATTTTCAAAATCCTTTTTGAGCTCTTCCATGGCCTGAGCCCATTGGATATCTATTTCAGATGTTTGGGATATAGAGGCCTTGACTTCTATGTCTTTCTCTGATGGGAAGCATTGTTCTTCCTCATCAGAAAGGAAACAGCATTGTTCTTCCTCATCAGAAACAGAAACATCTGTTCACCAAGAAAGTAACCTTCTATGGTCTTCTTTTTTTCCCCTTTACTGGGCATTTTCCCAGCTAGTTACTTGACTTCTGAGATTCCTCTCCACCCCTGCCTCACCAGTGCTTGGGGTCTGAGATTCAAATGCTGCTCCCCAGCCTCAGGGCTTTCAGCAGGGGGAGGGGCTTCTATTCAGTGAGAGATTAAGTACTGCTGCTCAGGTAGGGGCAGGGCCACCTGTCAGGCTCAGTTCCCTCAGGGGGTTTATGCAGAGATCTTCAGTAATGGAGCGGAGCTCCTGTCTGCTCCGGGAGCTCTTGTCCACCACCGCCCCCACCGCTTCCTCCCGAGGGGGCCCAAGCCATGGAGACACCCTGCTCCCTCTCGGCCAGTCCAGAAGGCTGTCTCACTGACCTGTAGTGCCTGTGGGTGGAGGGACCCTCGCGCTGCCGGAGATTCTGTCCCTGAAGCCTGCTCAGATCTGCTTCTCTTGGGGAGGCGTGGCCAGGGCAGGGGCTCCGCTCTGCATCCACGGACCTTTTGGGTAGGTTTTTCAGGGCTCTCTGAAACAGAAATCTCCTCCACTCTGCTGCTGTGTGGCTTCCTCTGCTCCAGAACCCGTTGGGAATTTTTTCCATAGGTAATTTATGGGCTGTGGGTTTGGAGCTCGCATATGTGAGTCTTTCTACTCTGCCATCTTGGCTCCTCCCCTAAAAATGATTTTTTAAGTATATAAACAAATCAGAGCTCAGACTGCCATTGATAATGGAAACTATCAAATTAACTTAAAAATCAATCAAAAACGAAAGAAAAAATACATTTTGATACTGTAGGAAAGGATAAAAACCATCTCTACTTGCCTTGCTCTTGAACTCCAAAGAGTCTGCTTAGCTCCCCTGGTGGTTCAAAGAACATCAAATAGATGGGCAACTCAGAGAAAGTGTCAATCCTGTGCATTCACAGCTCCAGTTGATAGCTGTTAGGCACACACTTGGCACACAGGAAGTTATCAAGGAAATTTATTAGAGTTCAAAGGAATTGAACACCTTGGCCAAGGTGAACTCCACCCTTCTTTAGAAAGAGAGAGACAGAGACAAAGACAGAGACAAAGACAGAGAGACAGAGACAGAGAGAGAGAGACAGACAGAGGCAGAGAGAGAGATGGAAGTGAAGACATTTTTATAAAGTTAGTGTAGGACAGATCCTCCTGTCAGAGGACAGATTTATCTGTTCACTTTCAGGTTACAATCTTTTGACACGCTCACTGTACCTCATTAACAAGTGCAGTTGGATTTTTAGGTGGCTCCTTGCAATGACTTCATGTTCTCTCAGATAGGCTTTACCTCAAACAGCTTGTCAAGCCTGCACACAGGTTTCTGATCTTTTTTACCTGACTCTGATAGGTCACAATTCTGATTAGCTTTCACCACTGAAAGCTTTGACCTTGTGGAAACAGAACTTTTTTGTTTGTTTCCCACAAATCCCCCCCATTTTTTTATTTATCAAAATTTCTGATTCCAGACCTAAATAAAATCAGTATCTCCTCATTTTCTTTCCCATATGAATTCTTCCCTTCATCTATCTCCCCTTTATATGATTATGGAAAGGGAGCAAAGTTGACTGATGCATTAACAAATTACAAGGAGGTCATCCCCTTTCAAAAGTACAGATACAGAGACTCAAAAGAAAAAGGAAAATCAATTAATTGTCCTTTTAGAAGTTCCATCTCATAGAGCAGTCTGGGAAGGAACATCATCTGAAGCAGTTTTCTGGTCAGGTTGTTTGTTCAAGCCATTTTCAGCCCAGTATCTCAGCATCTTCTTTCCTTTATCTTCTTGTAGAAATCCAGATATTCACTTTACTACAAAACTGACCTTGATATAGTTTTAGATTACCATTTCTAAGCCTTATGCTCTTACAAAATCAAAATTGGAACTTTGGCCAATTGTCATGTTTAAGAAATTCACATTGGAACCCAGTTTTTACATTTTACTTTAATTCACTATCATTTCCCCCATCAGGAGGATGAAATTGCAATAAGAAATTAATAACAGGCTTCAGCACTTACATAAATACAATAAGTAAATTTTTTTAAACACAGTGCATATCATGTCATAAAACAATTCCAATTTCTGGCCATGTGGTGCTTCTTTTAAAGCACTTACAAGAAGAACCATAAACCATTCTTCTTTTAACATTAACTAACTGAGACAAAAATAATATTAACTAAATATGGTTACCTGGCCCTTACTCTGTCTCCATGCTATTACTAAGAGTTAAAGGACCCTAACTTATTGTTAGGGTCTATTGGTCTAAAATCCCAAGCCCAATAATTTAATTTTTGGACTTAACCTCAGATGTTTCCCTACCAACAATCTATTATTTAATAGATCTGGTATTATGTTTACAAAATTTTTGATCATAGGAAATTGCCATTAAAAGCAGGGACATATCAGGGTAATAGTATCTCCCCAACTTCATGTCAATTCCAGGCAGGAGTAGATTGTCAACTGGCATTCAGTCAGGCTTAAAGTCTGTCAAGTGTCAGTGAGGAAATTGAATCAGGAGAATTCAGATGGAGTAGTTATTCTCTCAGTCTTCCCATGAGATCATCTTTTTTGTAGTTCATACCACCATCTCAAAGGTTCACTGGTATCATTGATCAGTGGCTCAGATAGCCTTTCTTACTATCCACACCCGGAATTAGACTCAGAAGTATGGTTAATTAATAATCTCATAAGATCTTAAAATAGCAAGTTCCAATAATCAGTTTTAGATATGACTATAATTTCACATTGGCTGAGGAACATCTTTAAAGCAAGTTTCAAGTACTTTGCATGCCTTTCTGTACTTGTTCTAGTTCTTGATTAAATAACAGTCATAAAATCAAATTTATCATTAAAACCATACATTATTGCTCTAATAGATTTACATCTGCTTTTCAAGCTTCTCTCTTTCTAACCATGCTCAGTCTAAAAGAATGAGTTACACATATGATAAGTTTGAACACTAACTTCAACTTAAGTTCATGAAACGAATTCAAATCAAAACAGAAACATTTAACTTTTCTACCAATGCAAAATATTACCAGAGGTTACCTGCCTCTAAGAAACTTAGACTGAAATTCTTTTGCCCAAACTGAAGATGTCTCTAATTTAGTGTCAGTAATTAATTCAATCATTTGTATTGATACCTAATTACTTTTACATCACTATGAAACCTACAAAGACTTTATTCCAAATCAAGATCTTTGCCCCTTACCCAAAGGAGATCTAGTCTCATTTATCCAAAAGACCCTGGAAAACCTCACCCTGAAAGCTCCTTGAAGTTCTCTAATTGATCTAGCTCTCTTGAGGTCCATAAGGTTTTCCCAATTCTCCAGGCCACTGGCCACTCCCATCAAGACCATCCTTGGACTCCTTCCTCAGGCCCTCTGTATATCAGATCCCTGAAAGTGCTCGCAAAAGACTCTATTCACCTCACTTAGGTTGGCACAATAAAGGCCTTTTCAGAGGAACACAATGGGGAAACTGAGCCAGAAGGATCCCATCCCAGGCAGGGGACAGGACTGTCCCCTGAGGCAAACTTCTGCCTGTTACAGTCACATTCTTCTCTGAGTAAGTAGAACACAATTAGTAATGGTCCCAGAGGCCTTCACATCAGATGACAGGTTTCACTAATCAAAAATTTTACCAGGACTTACATCTTAAATTTGTCCTAAAAGCCAATCACTAGAGATTACTTATCCCAAAACAAGTTCTTATTTGGGAATTCCATATACAAAATGTTTACTCTTTACATAGAGACTATAAATTTTACCAAGAGAGTTCACCCAAGTCTGAGGCACCACTGCTTTCTACCCTCAGATGCTATAGCTACTTGGGTGATGCTTTCAGGTTTTTCCAGTGTTAGGGGTTCAGGGTGGGATTGGCACCACTCCTTTCCTTTGATAATATGAAAGAATTGACATCTTTTTTCCCTTGACTTTTCCCAGTTTTGAGTGCAGATTAGTTTTAAGAAGTCCTTCTGTAATAATGACTGGACTTTGAAAGTGAATGAGGAGACCACCATAAGGCTGTTTGAAATTTATCATATGGCTTCCTGGAGCCATAAAATTCCTGGTCTCCCTTATCTTGCCCCTTATCTTCCAACCACCATAAAAACCTTTATATAACAAATTAGCTTACAAATATGAATTTGGTAGGCCTTCCAAAAATCATACAAAAGAATTTAAAACATTTCTTTGTACAACAAATATTTTCCTATCTTAAAAACAGTTTACAATTTATCACAAAACTCTCTTGAATCTAATTGACAAAAATTACAAGAAAAGATCTAAAACCAAGGCCTTTGAATATTTACCAAGTTTCCTTTTACAAACATACTTTAGTAAATTCTTGATTTATAGCAAAAGCAATTTTAGCTAAAACTTCCTTCTTGAGGGGCAGAGCCAAGATGGTGGAGTAGAAAGATGCACATAATCTAGCTCTTCCCCCACAGCCCATAAAACATCTGTAAAGAAAGACTCTCAACAAATTCTAGAGCAGCAGAAGCCACAGAACAATGGAGTGGAGGAGATTTCCAGCTCAGGATGACCTGGAAGGCTGATGGGAAAAGTCTGTCTCACTGGACATGGAGCAGAACCCAGCCCACTTTGGCTGCTGGGTGATGGGAGGAGGACCAGAACAGGCCTCAGGGGCAGAATGCCCAGTGGCAGCAGCTGCATTTCACAGATTCCTTAACCAAGGTAGCCAAAAGAAGCTTCAGAGGTCAGTGAAGGGGCTTTTTCACTTCTGTGACAAGGGACAGGGTCCTCCCTTAGCCCCAGACCCAGGTGGTGGCAGCAGCAGCAGCAGGTGGCAGTAGCTACAGTGGCCTGTCAGGCAGCAGTCAGCATTCACTACCGAATAAAGCCCCTGGGGAAATTGAAGAGCTTATATGAATCTCAGCCTCCAGCCCTTCCAGGGAGTGAACTCCTCTCCCTTCATTTTGCCACTTTGGAGGAAGTGAGATCTTACAAATCAAGAGTATACCCTACTCTTGACAAAGGACCCAAAAGTCAAGTAACTGGTTGGCAAAATACCCAAAAAAGGGGAAAAAATAAGACTATAGAAGGTTACTTTCTTGGTTATCTTCTTTCAGATAAGGAAGAACAATTTTTACTATCAGAGGAAGACATAAAAGTCAAGTCTTCTGCATCCAAAACCTCCCAAATAAATATGCAATGGTCCCAGGCCATGAAAGAGCTCAAAAAAGATTTGAAAATCAATTAAGAGAGGGGGAGGAAAAATTAGGAAGAGAAATGAAAGTGATGCAAGAAAATTATGAAAAGTGACCCAAAAAAATGCTGAAGAAAATAACACCTTTAAAAATAGGCTACCTCAATTGAAAAAGAAGTCCAAAAAGTCAATGAGGAGAAGAACACTTTAAAAAGCAGAATTAGCCAAATGGAAAAGGAAGTTCAAAAGTTCACTGAAGAAAATAGTTCTTAAAAATTAGAATGGAATAGATGGAAGGTAATGACTTTATGATAAACCAAGAAATTACAAAACAAAACCAAAAGAATGAAAAAGTGGAAGGTAATATGAACTATCTCATTGGAAAAACAACTGACCTGGGAAGTAGATCCAGGAGAGACAATTTAAAAATTATGGGACTACTTGAAAATCATGATAAAAAAAAGAACCTAGAAATCATCTTTCATGAAATTTTCAAGGAAAAGTGCTCTGATATTCTAGAACCAGAGAGCAAAATAAATATTGAAAGAATCTACTGATACCTCCTGAAAGAGATCCAAAAAGAGAAACTCCTAGGAATATTGTACACAATTCCAGAGTTCCCAAGTCAAGGAGAAAATATTGCAAGCAGCCAGAAAGATACAATTTAAGTGTTGTGAAAATACAATCAGGATAACACAAGATCTAGCATCTTCTACATTAAGGGATGGAAGGGCTTGGAATATGATATTCCAGAAGTTAAAGTGGATCTTCCTGCTTAAAAGCAGCAATAAACTTTTTAACATACTTAATATATCCTTGGATGGAACAGGCTTGAAAATCATACACACACACACACACACACACACACACACACATATGTATTCAAAGATTCTCCTTTTCTCAATAGGAATTCTACAACACAGAAACCCTTATACAAAATTCTTAACCCATTCATCATTTCTTTAACATTGCAATTCTTAAGACAAGGCAACCCATTATCCATTCAGGTGAATGCATTTCCACATCATCCTGCAGAGAAATTCATCTCCTTATTGCCACATGGGCACACACTATCACCTGATAATCATTTAATATAACTTTTTTTAATAGAAATTTGCTATAAAAGAAAAAGAGTGACAATGTAAATTGTAGTCCAATAATGTCTTAAATAGCAAATAAATATTGACTTGGTATCCTTTCAGATAGGGTCATCTCAAATTTGATTATTAATTATCAAATCAAGTTACATGATTTTTCCTTTCATCTAAAAATACTTCCTCGGGGGTGGAGTCAAGATGGCGGAGTAGAAAGACACATGTTTACAAGCTCTGAACCCACAGCCCATAGATTTAATGTAAAAAGAGATCCCCATAAGTTCTGGATCACTGCAAGGTGTGCAGAAACAGAGTGGAAGAGATTTCCGTTCCAGAGAGCCCTGGAGAGCCGTCCCCAGGGTCTGTCGCGCTCCGGAAAGCAGACCCCACCCCAGCGCTGCCCTGGCTGCGGCCCCAGAGAAGCTGATCCTAGGAGGCTTGAGGGATGGAAGCTCTGGCGGTCGAGAAGGTCCCTCCGCCCACAGAAGCTACAAGTCAGTGAGAGACACTCTTGGGCTCACTGAGAGGGGAGCGGGGTGTCTCCGTGGCTCGGGCCCCCTCGGGAGGAAGCGAGGGCGGCAGAGGTGGGGGCGTGGCAGCGGCCCGGCACTCCCCCAGCAGCAGGCAGGATCTTCATTACTGAAAGTCTCTTCATAAACCCCCTTAGGGAACTGAGCCTGGGAGGTGGCCCTGCCCTGACCCCAGCACCAGAACTAAAGCTCACATTGAATAACAGGCGCATCTGCCACGGAAAGCCCATTTGAATCTCAGACCCCAAGCACTAGCTGGGCGGATCTAGGCGGGGGTGGACAGGAATCTAAGAAGTCAAGTAACTGGCTGGGAAAATGCCTAGAAAAGGGAAGAAAAATAAGACTATAGAGAGTTTTTTCGAACAGATGCAAATGATCCCAACTTTCAGATCTGCCGACGACGAGGACATTTTCTTGCCATCAGGGAAAGACGTGGAGGGCGGGGCCTCAGTACCCCAGACATCCCAGAGGGATGTCGGTTGGGCTCAGGCCTTGGAAGAGCTCAAAAAGGATTTTGAAAAGCAAGTTAGACAGGTGGAGGAAAAACTGGGAAGAGAAATGACAGAGATGCAAGAAAAGTATGAAAAACGGGTCAATACCTTGGTAAAGGAGACCCAAAAAAATGCTGAAGAAAATAACACCTTGAAAAATAGGCTCACTCAATTGGCAAAAGAGGTTCAAAAAGCCAATGAGGAGAAGAATGCTTTTAAAAGCAGAATTAGCCAAATGGAAAAAGAGGTTCAAAAGATCACTGAAGATAATAGTTCTCTCAAAATTAGAATGGAACAGATGGAGTCTAATGACTTTATGAGAAACCAAGAAATCACCAAACAAAACCAAAAGAATGAAAAAATGGAAGAGAATGTGAAATATCTCATGGGAAAAACAACTGACCTGGAAAATAGATCCAGGAGAGACAATTTAAAAATTATGGGACTACCTGAAAGTCATGATCAAAAAAAGAGCCTAGATATCATCTTCCATGAAATTATCGAGGAAAACTGCCCTGACATTCTAGAACCAGAGGGCAAAATAAGTATTGAAAAAATCCATCGATCACCACCTGAAAGAGATCCAAAAAGAGAAACTGCTAGGAACATTGTGGCCAAATTCCAGAACTCCCAGGTCAAGGAGAAAATCTTACAAGCAGCTAGAAAGAAACAATTCCAGTATTGTGTAAATAAAATCAGGATAACTCAAGATCTAGCAGCTTCTACATTAAGGGATCGAAGGGCGTGGAATAGGATATTCCAGAAGTCAAAGAAACTAGGACTCAAACCAAGAATCACCTACCCAGCAAAACTGAGTATAATACTTCAGGGGAAAATATGGTCTTTCAATGAAACAGAGGACTTTCAATCCTTCTTGATGAAAAGACCAGAGCTGAAAAGAAAATTTGACTTTCAAACACAAGAATGAGAAGAAGCATGAAAAAGTAAACAGCAAAGAGAAGTCTTAAGGGACTTACCAGAAGTGAACTGTTTACATTCCTACATGAAAAGACAATATTTGTAACTCTTAAAACTTTCAGTATCTGGGTAGTTGGTGGGTCCATACACACACATGTACACGCATGCATGCACACACACATACAGACATGCACACACATACAGAGACAGAGAGCACAGATTGAATTGAATAGGATGGGACCATATCTTAAAAGAAATTAAGGTAAATGGTGAGAGAGAAATGTAGTGGGAGGAAAGAGGGTAAAATAGAATGGAGTAATTATATATCATTTAAGAGGCAAGTAGGAGACTTTTTAGTGGAGGGAAAAAGAGGAGAGCTGAGAAAAAAACAAAAAACAAAAAAAACAAGAAGTTTACCCTCATCACATTTGACTAAAAGAAGGAATAAAATGCACACTCATTTTGGTATGAAACCCTATCTTACAGTATAGGAAAGTGGGGGAGAAGGAGTTAAGCAAGGGGGGGATGATGGAAGGGAGGGCAAAGGGAGGAGGGAGCAATTTGAAGTCAACACTTGGGGAGGGACAGGATCAAAAGACAGAAGAGAAACAATGAGGGGCAGGTTAGGATGGAGGGTAATTCAGTTAGTCTTACACAACACGACTCTCAGGGAAGTCATTTGCAAAACTACACAGATATGGCCTATATTGAATTGCCTGCCTTCCCAAAGGGAATGGATCTGGAGGGAGGGATGGGGAGAATTTGGAACTCAAAGTTTTAGGAACAACTGTTTAGTATTGTTGTTGCTACTAGGAAAGAAGACATACAGTTAATGAGGAATAGAAAGTCAAGAAGGGAGCGATGACAGAAGAGAGGGCATATTGGAGATAGGGAAAATTAGATTGCTTGGGGTATTGGGGTGGGGGGAGGGGATAAAAGGGGAGAAAATTTGGAACCCAAAATTTTGTGAAAATGAATGTAAAAAGTTAAATAAATAAACAAACAAACAAATAAATAAATAAATAAAAAGGAAAAAAAATAAAAATAAAAATACTTCCTCACACACTTACAACTTACTAAAACCACCTGAAACTGACACATCTCAAACTTTCTTACTTGTCTTTCATATTTTTAATCACACTTTTTATTTATCTTTCCAAATCTCTCAATACCATTACTCAGATTATCCAGCTTTCCTTCACATTTTAACCATAACTGTCTTACTGGAATCCCATCCCAGCTTAAACAAAGCAAAGAGGTTAATGGCCAACCCTACACAATGATTGATTCTTACCTAATTATACTTACTTTGGAAAAATGGGATACTTCAGGAATTAAATGTTTCTAGCCAAGATTTCAAAAGAGAAATCTACCACTCTATGGCAAACATCAGCATTATCACTGCTTAATTATAACCAAATATAAGTTTCAAATTATTAAATAAATATCTATCATATCCTTTTAAAACCCCAATCTATATATAAAAAAATCCAAATTTAAAAATTGTGTAACTATCATATTAGATTAATGTCTGTAACATATGCCCATCCTTGCGTCAAGCACTTTACAATCATAAAAGCCAAATAACAATATCTTTTTCTGCTTAATCCTGGTAAAAGAAGCACTCCCAGATGCTGCTTTTTATTCTTTCTGTATAGATTATGACTTAAATCATATAAAATCTGGATTTATAGTCACTCGTGATAAACATTTTAACTCCCTTTTTTGTCTTTTAAGTCAAATACTCTTAGTACTTTAAAGAAAACTTTACTCATAGTTTCCCACGATCCCCTGAAGAAACACATGGTGGCCATTTTCAACTCTGAACAGCTTCCTTTTCCTTTCCCTACTTCCTTAAAGGACTGAAACTCCATCTTCTTTTTGAGGCTTCAGATACAAAAAGATACTCTAAGCTTTTAGTTTTGAACTGGATTAACTTAATTTAGCCCAGAAAAAAAGACCTAAGTAAAGTAATTAATGCTGACAAAGTGTGACTTCTAAAAATGGAACTTGGAAGATTAAAAACTAGTAGTAATAATTACAAATCACAGTAAACAATTTTTTTAATTTAAAATTTGATAACCTTCCATAACTTTGTCTATTAGTTTCCCAATCAAGCTAAATATTTTATGAAATAGGATGGGGAAAAGGGAGTAACTTCCCCTGGTACACAAGGTCCAAGCACATGGACACTCTGCAGTCTCACCCATATCTTTCTTCCTTTAAATTTCAAACAGACCAAATACTAACCAATCTCTTCCAGCCTTCCTGCTCCTTCAAAAAAAGAAACCTTACAATTTAAAAGCCCTAGAAATCTCCCACCACAAAACATGGAATATTTCACAAACACAGAGACAAGACATTTAACAAAGCATTATAGAGTGGACATCAATTTTGAATTCAAATTCAGATTGGTCAATAAGTTGTGGTTATTTATTCATATTTTTAGCCAAATTTAAGAATTAAATCCCTCCCTAATAAGTTCACTCCAGCTCCCCGAACAAACAAGAATCTAGAGGTCATTTGTCTATCCCTATACCAGATGACTTAGGAAAATGCCTGCCATTTTTGAAACTAAAGTTCCTGGGCCCCAGCAACCAAGATAGTCCATTTGACCTGAGAGTGTCCTCTCAATATAATTCCCGGGACTCTGTCCAAGTTCACTGGTTAGCTTAGGGTCAACCAGGAAACTCCTGGACAGGGATATGACCAACGAAGTGATTACAGCACCAAACTTCACTCCTTCAGTAAAAGACTGACCCAGAGTGCAAGTTCCTGAGCTGGCATTATCTTTGCAAGGTATACCAAATTACCTAGTCAGCTGGCAAGTTTCTTCCCCCAGTTACTCTGAACTCCTAACAATGGTTCAAGGTTGCAGGCTTGAACAGAGTAGATTTAACTCATAGGCACATATTTTTTTTACAGGAGTGCTCTTCCTTTATATTATTTCATTCTGCCCGAGTCAGCAAGTCAGGCCACACATTGGATGCCAAATTGTTAGATATGTGCTTGACACACAAAAACCAAAAAGGCATCAAGGAAATTTATTAAAGTAGAGTTCAGAGGAATTGAACACCTTGGTCAAGATGAACTCCATCCTTCAGAGAGAGAGAGAGACAGAGAGAGAGAGAGACAGAGAGAGAGACAGAGACAGAGAGAGAGAAGTGAAGAAATTTTTATAAAGTTAATGCAGGAGAGATTCTCGCATCAGAGGATGGATTGGTTCATTTGCTTTTGGGTCACAATCTTGTGATATACCCACTGTAGATCAGTAGCAAATGTAGTTGAATTTTTAGGTGACTCCTCACAATAATTTCATGTTCTCCTTTCTGTGAGGCTTTCAAATAGCTCATCAAGCCTGCACACAAGTTTCTGAACTTCTTTACCTGACTCTGCTAGGTCACAATTCTGATTAACCTTTACCACTGAAAGTTTTGACATTGTGGAAATGGACTTTTCCCTTTGTTTCTCACAATAGTCCAAGTCTTTGAGAAGACAATTTAGAGGAAAAATGAAATTATATTGCACCAGATGTATTGCCATTTCCTTAAGACACTATCTGCCCAAATGTGGCATTTTTTAAGGTCAAAGGAGCTTTATAGATCTGGAAGGGACTATAGAAGTCATCAAGGTAAATCATCTCATTAGATAAAGAAACTGAGGCATGGAGAAGTCAATTGGCTTTCCCAGGTTCATACAGCTAATAACTCTGAGACTGGAATTAAACCCAGATCTTCCCAAATCCAAATACTATATCCTACCCACTACAACAACAGCTGTTAACAGAGGATCCACACACTGTAAAAAAATATATATATATGTAATATATATATATATTAGCTACAGTTTAATGCAATTGGTTTCCTATGTAATTTTTAATATGTATTTAAACGGATTCAAAGAGAGGATTCAGAGACTTAATTAGATTGGAAAATGGTTATATAACACAAAAAAATCCTTAAGAACAATTTTATACCATGCTGCCTCTCCAGTCAATTCACAGAATAAAAAAGTCATAGAATCTCAGAATTGGAAAGAATCTCAATGCCATTTAGTACAACTCATATCTAAAAGAAACTTCCTTCTACAACTTCCTGAAGACTCTGAAGAATTTTTTGAAGATCTCTAATGAGAAGAAATTGTTGTATGTTCTTGGGAAGTAATTTATAGATAAAAAGATCCTTATCTACAGCATATATCTACAGAAGAATTCAACACGTTGACCACATTTGACTATGTATGACCTTTTTTTTTTAATAAAATATTTATTTATTTATTTAACTTTTTACATTCATTTTCACAAAATTGACCTTCTAAACCCATAGTCCCCTACTCTTCTAACAAAAGGATGGAGAAGCATTTTTTCTCCATAGATACTGTTGATCAGTATAATCATAGGCATTCAGCTTAACTTTAACATTCTCTTCATTAACAACACCAATGATAGCTAGCATTTATACATTATTCCCTGTTTGAACCAATACCAATGAGAGTAAGGTTCAAGTGATTCCCATTACCCCTTTCTCATCTTCCCCTTCATTGTCATAGACCTTTCTCACCTCTTTATTCTACTTCTCCCCTCCTTCTATATCCAATGTACTCCTCTTTCTCATCCCTTTTCTTTTGTCATTCTCTCAAATACACATTATGCTGGTTCCATCTATACATGTATATTCCTTTTATCTGTACTAGCAGTGGTACAACTTTTAAGCATTACAAGTATCTTTGCAGTGAGTTCTTATCCCAGAAGCTGGGGTATTTGGGTTTATCAAACAGTAGATTGTTATATTCATTTATGGAGGATGGAGAAATTTTTTTACCAAACAAGAGATAGGGAACATTACGAAGTGCAAAATGGATAATTTTGATTACACTAAATTGAAAAGTTTTTTGTACAAATAAACCCAATGCAACCAAGATAAGGAGGGAAGCAAAAAAACTGGGAATTTTTGCAACTGGTGTCTGTGATAAAGGTCTCATTTCTAAAATATACAGAGAACTGAGTCAAATTTACAAGAATACAAGTCATTCCCCAATTGATAAATGGTCAAAGGATATGAACAGGCAGTTTTCAAAGGAAGAAATTAAAGCTACTTGTAGTTAAATGAAAAAATGCTCTACATCACTACAGATTAGAGAGAAGCAAATCAAAATAACTCTGAGGTACCACATCACACCTACCAGATTGGCTTACATGACAGAACAGGAAGATGATAAATGTTGGAGAGGATGTGGGAGAATTGGAACACTAATTAATTGTTGATGGAGCTGTGAGTTGGTCCAACCATTCTGGAGAGCAATTTGGAACTATGCCCGAAGGGCTACAAAAATGTGCATACCCTTTGCAATAGTGCTCCTTGGCTGTATCCCAAAGAGATCATAGGAATGGGAAAGGGTCCCACATGTACAAAAGTATTTATAGAGGCCCACTTTGTGGTGGCCAAGAACTGGAAATCAACAGGATGCCCATCAGTTGCGGGGGCTGAACAAGCTGTGGTATATGAACATAATGGAGTACTATTGTGCTATAAGAAATGATGAACAGGAAAGGAAGACTTCAGAGAGGCCGGTAAAGACTTATATGAATTGATACTGAGTGAAAGAAGCAGCACCAGGAGAACTTTGTACACGGCAATAACCATAGTGAATGAGGAATTTTTCTGGTAGACTTAGGCCATCACAGCAATGCAAGAACCTAAAAAAATCCCAATGGACTTGTGAGTCAAAATGCCATCAACATCCAGAGAAAGAACGATGGAATTGATTGCAGAATGAAGCAAACTATTCTCTCTTGTGTTTTTTTTTTCAGGGTGGGGTTATTTGGTTTTTCTCATGGTTTCTTCCATTCATTTTAGTTCTTCCATGCAACATTACTAAGGTGAAAACGTATTTACTAAGAGTGTATCTGTAGAACCCATATAAGAATGCCACCATTTCAGGGAGGGAAGGTGGAGGGAGGAGGAAGTAGGGGAGAGGGAGGGAGGGGAAAAAGTCTAAGATTTATGGAATTGTAGAAGACTGAAAACAAATAAATTAATGAGTTAAAAATAAATAAAAATAAAAAGAATTACAAGTCGCATCTTCCCATGAAGGGACGCAAACAGTTCAGTTCCACTGAAACTCTCATGCTTTATTTTCACTTTTTCCTTTTTTAGGCTTCTCTTGGGTCCTGATATTGGAGATCATTTTTTTTTTGTTTTATTCTAGTCTTCTCTTTATGAAAGCCTGGAATCTTTCTTTTTCATTGAATGACCATGTTTCCCTTGAAGTATTAAGCTTAACTTCACTAGGTGGGTGATTCTTACTCATAGTCCTAGCCCCTTTGCCTTCCAGAATCCTATGTCCCATGTCCTCTGATCCTTTAATGTTTAAGGTGCTAAGTCCTATGTAATCCTGATCGTAGCTCCTTGATATTTGAATTCTTTCTTTCTAGCTATTTACAGTATTTTTCTTTGATATGACAGTTCTGATATTTGACTATAATGTTTCTTGGAGTTTTCATTTTGAGATCTCTTTCCTGAGGTGATTGATGGATTCTTTCAATGCCTACTTTACCTTCTGGTACTAGTATATCAAGGCAAATTTTTCTTGATAATTTCTTGAAAAATGCTTTCCAGATCCTAATTTTGATTATAGCTTTCAGGTAATCCAGTGATTCTGACATTGCCTATTCGGGATCTATTTTCCAGGTCAGTTGTATCTCCAGTGAGGCATTTTACATTTTCTTCTATTTTTTTTCATTCTTATGAATTTTTTTTTTATTGATTCTTGATGTCTCATACAATCATAAGATTCCACTTGCCCAATTCTAACTTTTAAGGAGTTATTTTCCTCAGCTTTTTTACTTCTTTTTCTGTTTGGCCAGTTCTACTTTTTAAATTTTTATTTTCTTTTTTCCATGCTATTTTCATTTTTTCATAATTCTCTTACATCGCTCTCATTTCTTTTTCCAATTTTTCTTCCACCTCTCCTATGTAATTTTAAACTCCTTTGGGGGCTTTTATAAGAATTCTTTCTGAGCTTGAGACCACTTCCCATTTTCTTTGGGGTTTTGCCCACAGGTGTTTTAACATTATTGTCCTCTTCTAAATTTGTGTCTTGATCTTCCCGGTCACTAGAATACATTTCTATGGTCAGATTCCTTTTTGGTGGTTTTTTTTTGTCATCTTTTTTTTGTCCTTTTTCCTTTCTTTTAAATTTGAGCTCTGATCCAGGGGTGAAAGGGGTATATCTCAGGCTTCTGGTGTCTGGTGCTGCACTGATAGGAAGTGGCTGGCACACTGCTGGAGGCTATAGGGGTCTGGCACCTTAGCTAGTACTGAGCCTTGCAGATGTTGATGCTGGGGGGTTGTTTCTGCATTTCCCTAAGGCTGCGCTGAATTACATGGAAGTCTAGCCCCTGGATGTTGCCTGTTTGTCCAGGGATATGCTGAATCATGTGACAATTCTTGGAGTTGGAATCTGCCCATTCTCCTGGTTATACTAAGGCATGTGGGGGTTCCTGATGTTGGAATTTGCCTACTCCACCACCACACAAGACAGAAACTGAGTCAATAGGGTGCTATATTTGGTAAGAGCTCAACTTTTTCCAGATATAAACATCGACAACCTACAGCAATCTAGATCATATTCCCTTTGAGCAGTTTGTGTCATTTCCTTCAAGTGGTGGATTACTGACTTAATAATATTTCAACATTTATTCCTGAATTAAAAACTCAAAATAAAATCAAATTACAATGTCAAAAGATTTTACCTGAAATAACAAAATTTTGTTAATCATAGTTTAGGATTAAGATACTATTGCTGTACTCAAGTTGTAATAACCATTATTGTTAAATAGGCACATTTGGGTCTTAGTAGTTTAGATCCATCCTGCAGCAAAAAAAAAAATAATAATAATGAAATATTTAAAAAATTAAGAGTAATCACATTCTGGAGTTTCACACATACAGTGAATACATGATATTGATTCAAGAACCCTAGAAAAATGCTGGCTACTCTAAGCTTCTAGACTAATAGATATTCATATTTCCTATTTAACCCACATAGCAAAATAAAATCTTTGAATCTAAGAGTCTTTTGCTAGTAAGTTGGCCCAAAGATGTAGTTCTAGTAATACTGTTTATTAATAAATATGGTTGAAGAATTTTGATGAGACAGCCAAAGAATCTTTAAGAAAACCCACTCTTTACTGTCAAACAAGCTCGTAAGTCTCCCCCACATACACACATGCACAATTTTTGGTAAGAAGTGTTTGTAATGGAAGAGGGGATCCCAGTTTCTCAGTAAACAAATTCATTATTTTAGAATTTCACAACATTAAGCAAGTTCTTTCAGAGGGGTGATAAGATTTTATGACCCTTCTCAAGCAGATGGTCCCAAGAAACTTGGCAAGTATACAAATAAAAAGATTTTACAAGATCTCTCTCCCTCTCCTCACATAGTAATTTTTATTCTTCCCTTTTAAATATGCTAAATTAATAGAAATCTGTATTATCCAAAAGGAAAGTAGAAGAGCAAGGGGATAGGAGGGTGGAGGTGATGATAGAAAGGACAATGGATTGGGAGAGGCAATAGTCAGAAGCAAAACACTTCTGAGGAGGTAGAAAGTGAAAGAAGAGAAAACGTAGTATAAATGGGGGGAAATTAGGATGGAGGGGAATACATATTAATCATAACTGTGAAAGAACACAGAAAGTTTTTCTGATAAAGGTCTCACTTTTCAAATATATGGAGAACTGAGTCAAATTTATAGAAATAAGAACTATTCACAAACTGAGAAATGATCAAAGGATAGAAAGAGACAAATCTCAAAATAACCAAAGCTATCTATAGTCATATAAAAAGATGCTTGAAATCACTCTTGATTAGAGAAATGCAAATTAATGTAACTCTGAGCTACCACACCATACCTGTCAGATTGGTTAATATAACAGAAAAGGAAAATGAAAATATTGGAGGGGAAGTAGGAAAATTGGGACACTAAAGCACTGTTCATGTGGTTGTGAACTAATTCAATCATTCTGGAGAGCAATTTGGAACCATCCATCATGCATACCCTTTGACCCAGCAATCCTACTACAAGGTATACATCCCAAAGAGATAAAAAATGAAAGAAAATGACCTATATATAAAAAACTATTTGTAGTAGCTTTTTTAATAGTGGCAAAGAATTGGAAATTTAGGGCAAGTCCATCAATTAGGGACTGGTTGAATAAGTCATGGCATATGATTGTGATGGAATACTATTATAGTATAAGAAATAATGAGTAGGATACCCTCTGAATATCCTGGAAATACATGAACTGATTGAAATGAGCAGAACAAAGAGAACATTACATATCTGCAAATGACTTAGTTTTTCTCAGAAATACAATGATCCAAACCAATTGTGAAGACATGATAAAATAATTCTACCCATCTCTAGAGAAAGAATTGATGGAATGTGATTGTGTATCAAAGTATTTTTTTAAATTTTATTTTTCTTCTTGGATTGTTTGGTGTTTTTTTTGTTTTGTGCTTTCTTTCACAATGTGACTAGTATAGAAATATATTTTACATGACTGCACATGTATAATTTATATCAAATTACTTGTTTTCTAAAGGTGGGAGGATGGAGGGAGGGTTAAAATTTGGAAATCAAAATTTAAAAATGAAAGGAAAATTACTGTTACATATAATTGTAGGAAAATAAAATATCAAATTAAAAAAATATGCTCAATTGAATAGGTGATAGGTCCCAACATTATAACAATAGTTTCTAATAATTTTATTAATAATTTCACAGTATCAGGGGGCGGAGCCAAGATGGCGGAGTAGAAGGACGCACGTTTACGAGCTCCGAAACCAAAGCCCATAGAATTAATGTAAAAAGAGTCCCCCATAGCTTCTGGGTGAATACAAGGTGTGCAGAAGCAGAGTGGAAGAGATTTCTGTTCCAGGGAGCCCTGAAGACCCGTCCCCAGGGTCCGGCGTGCCCCGGAAAGTAAACCCGACCCCCAGCGCTGCCCTGGCCGAGGCCCCAGAGAAGCTGATCCGAGCAGGCTTCAGAGACGGAAGCTCCAGCAGCCGGGAAAGTCCCTCCGCCCACAGAAGCTACAGGTCAGTGAGAAAGAAAGCCGGGCTGAAGGAGAGGGGAAGCGGGGCGTCTCCGTGACTCGGGCCCCCTCGGGAGGAAGCAGCGGCGGAGGGGACGGGGGCAGGAAGCGGCGGAGGCAGAGGTGTGGGCAGCGGCTGAGGCAGCAGCGGCCCAAGACTCAGGAATCCCCCAACAGCAGGCAGGATCTTCATTACGGAAGATTCCCGCATAAAACCGGATGGAGCTGAGCCTGGGAGACGGCCCTGCCCCCACCCCGCTCTGTTACTGAAGGCTTCTGCTTAAAGCCCCGAAGGGAGCGGGATTTGGGAGGCGGGCCCCCAACCCTGCCCCCACCCGTTCCATTCCTGAAAGTCTCTGCATAAAGCCCCCGAGGGATCAGTCTCGGAGGCAGTCCTGGCCCCACCCCAGCACCTGAACTAAAGCTCACTGATTGACAGCCAGCAGGAGGAAAGCCCATTTAAATCTCAGAGGCCAAGCACTAGCTGGGCGGATCCAGGCGGGGGTGGAAAGGAATCTCAGAAGTCAAGTAACTGGCTGGGAAAATGCCTAGAAAAGGGAAGAAAAATAAGACTTGAGAGTTTTTTCCAACAAATGCAAATGATCCCGACCTTCGGATCTGACGAAGATGAGGACGTATTCTTGCCATCAGGGAAAGACGTGGAGGGCGGGGCCTCAGTACCCCAGACACCCCAGGGGGGTGGTGGGTGGGCTCAGGCCCTGGAAGAGCTCAAAAAGGATTTTGAAAAGCAAGTTAGACAGGTGGAGGAAAAACTGGGAAGAGAAATGTCAGAGATGCAATAAAAGTATGAAAAATAGGTCAATACCTTGGTAAAGGAGACCCAAAAAAATGCTGAGGAAATTAACACCTTGAAAAATAGGCTCACTCAATTGGCAAAGGAGGTTCAAAAAGCCAATGAGGAGAAGAATGCTTTCAAAAGCAGAATGAACCAAATGGAAAAAGAGGCTGAAAAGCTCACTGAATTTAATAGCTCTCTCAAAATTAGAATGGAACAGATGGAGTCTAATGACTTTATGAGAAACCAAGAAATCACCAAACAAAACCAAAAGAATGAAAAAATGGAAGAGAATGTGAAATATCTCATGGGAAAAACAACTGACCTGGAAAATAGATCCAGGAGAGACAATTTAAAAATTATGGGACTACCTGAAAGTCATGATCAAAAAAAGAGCCTAGACATCATTTTCCAAGAAATTATCAAGGAAAACTGCCCTGACATTCTAGAACCAGAGGGCAAAATAAGTACTGAAAGAATTCATCGATCACCACCTGAAAGAGATCCAAAAAGAGAAACTCCTAGGAACATTGTGGCCAAATTCCAGAACTCCCAGCTCAAGGAAAAAATCTTGCAAGCAGCTAGAGAGAAACAATTCCAGTACTGTGGAAATACAATCAGGATAACCCAAGATCTAGCAGCTTCTACATTAAGGGATCGAAGGGCATGGAATAGGATATTCCAGAAGGCAAAGGAACTAGGACTCAAATCAAGAATCACCCACCCAGCTAAACTGAGTATAATACTTCAAGGGAAAATATGGTCTTTCAATGAAACAGAGGACTTTCAATCATTCTTAATGAAAGACCAGAGCTGAAAAGAAAATTTGACTTTCAAACACAAGAATGAGAAGAAGCATGAAAAAGGAAACAGCAAAGAGAAGTCTTAAGGGACTTACCATGAGTGAACTGTTTACATTCCTACATGGAAAGACAATATTTGTAACTCTTAAAACTTTTCAGTATCTGGGTAGTTGGTGGGACCACACATACACATGTACACGCATGCACACACATACACACATGCACACACATACAGAGATAGAGAGCACAGATTGAACTGAATAGGATGGGACCATACCTTAAAAGAAACTAGGGTAAATGGTGAGAGAGAAATGTAGGGGGAGGGAAAAGGAAGGGGGTAACTATATGTCATTTAAGAGGCAGGTAGGAGTTTTTCTTAGTGGAGGGAAAAAGAGGAGAGCTGAGAAAAAAAAAAAAAAAACAAGAAGTTTACCCTCATCACATTTGACTAAACGAAGGAGTGAAATGCACACTCATTTTGGTATGAAAACCTATCTTACAGTATAAGAAAGTGGGGGAGAAGGAGATATTGCAAGGGAGGGGATGATGGAGGGGAGGGCAAAGGGAGGAGGGAGCAATTTGAAGTCAACACTTGGGGAGGGACAGGATCAAGAGACAGAAGAGAAACAATGAGGGGCAGGTTAGGAGGGATGGTAATCCAGTCAGTCTTACACAACACGACTATCAGGGAGGTCATTGGCAAAACTACACAGATATGGCCTATATTGAATTGCCTGCCGTCCCAAAGGGAATGGGTGGGGAGGGAGGGATGAGGAGAATTTGGAACTCAAAGTTTTAGGAACAACTGTTTAGTATTGTTGTTGCAACTAGGAAAGAAGACATACAGTTAAGGAGGAATAGAAAGTCATCTGGCCCTACAGGAGAAAAGAGAAGATGGAGACAAGAGAAGGGAGAGATGACAGAAGAGAGGGCAGATTGGAGATAGGGAAAATTAGATTGCTTGGGGTATTGGGGTGGGGGGAGGGGATAAAAGGGGAGAAAATTTGGAACCCAAAAATTTGTGAAAATGAATGTAAAAAATTTAAATAAATAAATAAATTAAAATTAAAAAAAAAAATAATAATTTCACAGTATCCAAATTAGAAGTTAAATTTTTCAATGAAACAATTGCATCACCTTCTTAAGAGTATTTCTTATACAATAGCTTCCCAAAAATCACAATAAAAGAAAATTTAGAAACATAATAATAACATGCACAATATCATGAAATACAACTCAGTCATATATAAAATCAGTCAAATGAATTTCCAAAATATATTGAAAATCATTCCTTTTATCACCTTTAGCATTTTGTACTTTTTTCATTTAAAATCTAAAATAGAGGAATAATTTTCAATTAAGGAAAAATAATAGTAATAATGACAGTAAATAACATTTACATAGTCCTTACAATATGACAGGTACTCTATTAAGCATTTCACAATCATTATATCATTCTGATGTTTACAACAACCATAGGAATTGAATCATCACCCCTTTTACAAATTAAGGAACTGAGGCAAGATAACATTTAAGGTCACATAACTAACACATTTATGAGACTTGATTTTGACTCTCTTTTTGCCATAATTTTCTTCTAAATAGTAAATGTAGATTGTATTGGGCTCTAATTTATGACAATTATCCTATTTAGTTTCAGAACAAAATTATATCTATATCAAATCTGGGTTTTTATTCATTTAAATGGTAACACTTAAAACTTTAAAAAAAATCCCAAGGACCATTATTCAGCAATACTTCAAAATTTAAAGCCTATTATCATCAATTAGCCCAATTTCAAATTCATTTTGTGATGACACTCTCAGTTCCCCAAAACTTTCTCTTTATTTCCTTTTAAATCAAAGAGCCAAATAAATTACTTGTTTTTTCAACTAAAGCCTACTCAGATTCTTACAGATTCTTTCCCAGAAGCATGTACTATTTTCTGTAATTTTTTTTTAACTGGAGAGGCTTCATTTGATGCCTTCACATTCCTATTTCCTTGCTTTTAGGGTCCATGAGGATTTTATATTTCTCACATAACAGCTAAAATATATTCTTGTAATGGTCTTTCAAGGACAGAATTTTAATATACTATCTTCAAATAATTTCATGTTGCAAATATATTACTATAGTTTCTAGATCATAAAGAATAATCACATCAAGTTTTTCATATCCTTTTTTACTTCAAGAGATCAAAAACCTCCCTCATACCCTTCTTTGCAAAACTCCAAACCCATTTTACTTTCAAATCTTACTTGTTTAAACTTTCTCACTTCATTTCTCTATATATCTCTGCATTGGCCTTAACGCCCTGCAAAACTGGACCCTTCTTGTTCTCCTTACATATTCAGATCTGACACCACTATTTCCTATTCCAGAATTTCTATAAAACCCATCTTCACCCACTAAATTTTTCTTTTGAAATTTAGCACAAAAATTTTTTTTGTACAGCTTTGGCTAATTATAATACTGTTGCCTTTAAGGTTCCTAAGAGTTTACAAATGCATGATATTATCCACTTTCTTTTGGTGACCTTGCTTTTAGTATACCTAATCAATTATTTCAAACTGACTTTAATTCTATTTATTCTATAATAGGTAAAATCATTTCCTTAATGACAATAATGTATCTACCATCTCCAGTAAGGTGAGAGATTCTTGTGCTGTTCGCTCTTAATCTTAATGCTAGCTGTAAACTTTCAAAAATCCATTAAGATGTTTTTAGCAACTATAAAAACCTTTAAACCATACATGAAATTTACCATAAAGATAGTACAGAGAAACATTTTCTAGCTAATTTATTTTTTATCTCCCCCTGAAAAGTTTTTAATGAAAAATTAGTGCACACAATTTTTAAAAGCAGTCTCAAAGCTTTTAATTTGCACAATGATCAAAAGTGCCAAATCCCATTTTGCCTTATAGAGTTTTCCTCACTGGTGTGGAGGATAAGCTTATTCTTTTGAAGGAACTTCTCCAGTGTGGTGGATAACCTCAGGCAGCTTCTTTCCCAACAGCATGGAGACTTACCTATTCCCTTAGAAGGGATAGCCCTACCTGTTGAAGTAGAAGCCTATCTTTAGACTCAAGATCAAGGAAGAATTCAACCTGCCAGGCCAGTGCCTCCTCTTGACTCCTGGCTGAAAGCTCCAGTGTCACAATTAAAATTAAGGTGAACTGAGCAACAAAGATCTGATCCCATTCAATTTACTGGTAAGGTTAGCAGTTACCAACAAAAGGGGTCTCTTGTCTCCTCCACGTGACAAAAGATTTTGAATAAAGGTACACAGATCATTTTTACCCACAATAGGTGGAGCATCCAAAAACTAGAAGGCCCCATCATAAATATGAAAAGCAATGTGATTAGTTACAGTCTGAAGCATCACAGATGTAAGGAACAATATAATTGACTGGAAAGAGACAAGGCTAGCAACAACCCCTCCCTCCATCTTGTTTTTATGAAAAGCTTATTGGAGGTGTCTACCTATACAACTAGTTAGTATTACAGTGATAAGAGACCAGACTTTCTTGAAGGACAGGTAGTATTGCAGAGACAACAGACCAGACTCCCTGGCATCCACCTGCATCCTTCAAGGATGACAGATTCCCTTGATACAAGAATAAAACAGTAACTAGCAGGAAAGCTAAACTTGTAAACCTAATTAACTTAGAGAGAAAAACAAATGTCTGATTATTAACTTCTGAACAACTCAAAGACATAAACATGCCTTACTATACAAAATGTTGGTGATGATATGGAATAGAATCAGTACAAAACATAGAGACAATATCAATTTGCTTTTCTCACTACCTATTAGCAAGACATTGGTACTGACAAATTCAAGGATATATATTTATTAGTGTTTTGAGATGAGGAGCACAAATCTTTGAGGGTTTAAGGGACATCGTTGTAAAGTCTCCACATTCCTTGTCCTTTCTATCACTAATTGATTTTGTCAAGGAGAAAATATTCATCATCTAGTTTGTGCTCAGGCCCTGCTTGGCTCACAGTTCATACAGAGAATCTATTTCTTTCATTAAGAAACTTCAGTGAGGGTGGAGCCAAGATGGCAGAGTAGAAAGATGGACCTGTAGAAGCTCCCTCCCATATCCCACAAAATACCCGTAAAAATTGACTCTAAATATATCCGAGAGCAGCAGAAGCCACAGAACAACAGAGTGAAAGAGATTTCCAGGCCAAGGATGCCTGGAAGGCCAACATGAAAGGTCTAGAGCACCAGGTTCGAGGTGCAGCACAGCCCAGCCTTGGCCACGTGGCAGAGATCATTTATCTCTCTCTCTTTCTCTCTCTCTCTCTCTCTCTCTCTCTCTCTAAATGCTTTCAATGAGGATGAATACCGCATCAAGGTCAACTACCATAGTGATGGCAAGTTCTTCAATTTGAAAAGGCTACAAGCCAAGACCAAAGTGGGGGGAGTGTTGGTGCATGGTTTTCTGTTTGCCGATGATTGTTCACTCAATGCAACCTCTGAAGCTGAGATGCAACAAAATATGGATCAATTCTCTGCTGCCTCTACTAATTTTGACCTAATAATTAGCACCAAGAAAACATAGGTGCTCCATCAGCCACCAACACACTATCCACATGTGGAACCATCAGTGACAACAAATGGAGAAGTTTTGAGTGCTGTGGATAAGTTCACTTACTTTGGTAATGTACTTTCCAGGGGTGACAATGAGGTTGATGCATGCACTGCCAGAGCTAGCTCAGTGTTTGGGAGGCTCTGAAGAAAAGTTTAAGAGAGAAGAGATATTAGACTGACCAATAAGCTGAAGGTCTACAGAGTCACTGTGCTGACCTCATTGTTATGCTTGTGAAACATGGACAGTCTACCAGTGCCATGCCAGGAAACTGAATCATTTCCATTTGAATTGTTTTAGGAAAATTCTGAGGATCACCTGGCAGGATAAGGTACCAGACATTGATGTCCTTGCTTGAGCTGAACTGCCAAGTATTCAAACCATGCTTCAGAGAGCACAACTCCAATGGACTGACCACATTGTTCAAATACAAAATGTATGCTTGCCAAAAAGATTATTTTATGGAGAACTTGCATGGGGTAGGTGATCACATGGTGGCCAGAAGAAGTGATACAAGGACACTCTCAAGGTCTCTCTCAAGAACTTTGAATTTGACTGTGCAACATGGGAGACTCTGGCACAGGACTGCTCAGCATGGCATGCCCACATCAGAAAGGGTGCTGTGCTCTTTGAGCAAAGCAGAATTGAGACAGCAAAAAGCAAATGCAGGATGTGTAAATTTGGGATATCCACTCCAAATATTCACATAGACTATCTGCCCAACCTGTGGTAGAGCATTCTGAGCTCCTATTGATCTCATTAGCCACAATCAGACACACTGAAATTTCTCTTTATCATGGTGATGTCATTTTGGTCCTCTTCGAAGACAAAGAATAACAACAAACCAACCACATATATATATATATATGAATATATATATATATATATCATGCACACACACATGCACATACACACACACACGCACACACATGTAGGCTTTATCAGAGACACTGCTTGTAAAAATTGTTTCCCAACTTTCTGATTCCATTCTAACCTTGGTTCCATTGACTTTGTGCAAAACCTTTTTAGTTTAATGTAATCAAAAACATCCATTTTGTATTATATAATGTTCTGTATCTCTTGTTTGGTCACAAATTCTTCCCTTCTCCATAGATCTGACAGGTAAACTGTTCTTTGCTTTCCTAATTTGCTTATAGTATCAGCCTTTATATCTAAATCATGTACCCATTTTGACTTTATCTAAGTACAGGGTATAAAATGTTGGTCTATGCCTAATTTCTGTCATACTATTTTTCAGTTTTCCATGCAATTTTTGTCACATAGTGAGTTATTATCTTATCAAGTCTTTGGATTTATCAAATTGCATATTTACTGTAATCATTGACTATTGTGTCTTGTATACCTTACCTATTCCACTGATTCTCTACTCTATTGCTTATCCAGTATCAAGTAGTTTTGATGATTGTAGCTTTATAATACAATTCAAAATCTGCTACAGTTAGGCTAATTTGTCTTGCATTTATTTTCATTAATTCCCTTGATATTCTGGACTTTTTGTTCTTCCAGATGGATTTTGTCATTATTTTTTCTAGTTCTAGAAAATAATTTTTGGTAGTAAATTAATTTTGATAGAATTGTCAATTTTATTACATTAGTTTCATCTACCATGAGCAACTGTTATTTTTTCTAATTATTTAGATCTGACTTTATTTGTGTGAAAAGTGTTTTGTAATTGTGTTCTTATAGTTCCTGGTTTTGTTCTGGCAGGTAAAAATCCCAAATATTTTATAATATCTACAATAACTTTAAATAGAATTTCTCTTTCTATATCTTGCTATGGGCTTTGTAATTAATAAATAGAAATGCCAATGGTTTATATAGGTTTATTTTATATTCTTCAACTCTGCTAAATTTATTTATTTTGAGTAATTTTTTACTTGATTCTCTAGGATTCTCTAAGTATACCATCATATCATCCGCAAAGAGTAATACCTTTGCTTCTTCTTCGCCTGTTCTAATTTCTTTTTTTTCTCTTATTGCTAAAGCTAATATTTCTTGTGTTCATCCTTCATTGCCAAAGACCATGCCATTAGAGAAATGATGACATGACTTGTACATGACTTTGTTTTAAGTGAGGGAGGTCTGTGCAAGGTCACCAGCCTCACTTCTTCTCCAGAACCATCTGAATTCAGTGACCAGATATTCATCAGGATAATTGGAGATGACCCAGGATGCACTGGTAGACCTTGGACCCTTTAGGCCAAGGGTTTTACAGGTACTCCCTTAGGGTGAGGTAATGCCCACTCATTGAATAGGATTATTTAAGAAGTAGCCCGGGCATGTCCCCTTTAATGAGGCCAAGAAAAAGAAAGACATCAGGCTGGGAGGGAAAGAGTAAAAGTTATTATTAATAATCTTAAAACCAGGAGTGTCCAAAAGAGCCCTTAGGTAGGGGCCCATTGGTGTAAGGTTTTGGGAAAGGAAAAGACAGGGAAAGGAAGGGAAGGGAAGAGAAGGGAAGGGAAGGGAAGGGAAGGGAAGGGAAGGGAAGGGAAGGGAACTAGTCAGTAAAACCCAAGTCAGCTGGGCATCTTTTGATCATCCAAATTTACCTCCCTTTGGACAGGAGAAGGAATGGGAGGGGGAGACAGACAGGAGAGGAGGAGTTGAGTTACTCAGCTAGCTGGGTCCCCATTCAGCCAGCTGCATCTACTCACAGGATTGTGTTCATCTTTTGTTTCTGAAGAGAAACAAATCAGAGAAATGATGGCATGACTTGTACGTGACTTTGTTTTGAGTGAATGAGGGCTATGCAAGGTCACCAGCCTCACCTCTCCTCCCAAGCTAACAATTCTAGTGCAATATTGAATAACAGTGGTGTTAATGGACATCCTTGTTTCACCCCTGATCTTATTGGAAATGTTTCTCACTTATCTCCATTACATATGATGTTTGCTGATGGATTTAAATGGATGTTTTCTATCATTTTAAGGAAGATTCTATATATTCCTGCGCTCTCTAGTGTTTTTAATAGGAGTAGGTATTGTATTTTGTCCAATTCTTTTTTGCATCTAATGAAATAATCATATGATTTCTGTTAGTTTTGTGGTTGATATGGTCAATTATGCTGATAGTTTTTCTAACATTGAACCAGCCCTATATTCCTGGTATAAATCCTACCTTTTCATAGTGCATTATCCTTGAGATAAGTTACTGTAATCTCTGTTAATATTTTATTTAAAATTTTTGCATCTATATTCATTAGTGAAAATGGTCTACAGTGTTCTTTTTCTGTTTTGGCTCTTCCCAATTTAGGTATCAGCACCATATTTGTATCATAAAAAGAATTTGGTAGGACTTCACCTATTTCCCCAAATAATTTATATAGTATTGGAATTAATTGTTCTTTAAGTGTTTGATAGGATTCACTTGTAAATACATCTGACCCTGAACATTTTTTCTTAGGGAATTCATTGATGGTTGTTCACTGGTGGTGAACTCACCCTGTTCATTTTTGATGCTGGTAATTTGGTTTTCTTCTTTTACTTAATTAAATTAACCAAAAATTTATCTATTTTTTCATAAAACCAACTCTTAGTTTTATTTATTAGTTCAGTAGTTTTCTTAATTTCAATTTTGTTAAGCTCTCCTTTTGCTTTCAGTATTTCCAACTTGGTACTAAATTGGGAATTTGCAATTTGTTATTTTTCTAACTTTTTTAGTTGCGTGCCCAATTCATTGGTTTCTTCTTTATCTATTTTATTCCTTTAATCATTTAGAGATATAGAACTTTCCCTAAGAAGCACTTTCACTGAATTCCAAAAGTTTTGATCGTCTCTTTATTGTTATTCCCTTAAATGAAGTTATTGATTGTTTCCATGATTTGTTGGTTGAACCTCTCATTCTTTAGGATTAGATAATTTAGTTCCCAATTAATTTAGTCTATTTTTCCTTGACCCTTTATTATATGTAATTTTTATTGTATGATGATCTGAAAATGATGCATTTAATATTTCTGCCTTTCTGCATTGGATTGTGAGATTTGTATGCCCTAATACATGGTAAATTTTTGTGTATGTGACATTTACCACTGAGAAAAAGGTATATTCCTTTCTATCCCCATTTAATTTTATCCAGAGGTCTATCATATCTACTTTTTCCAGAATTTTATTCACCTTCTTATCTTCTTTCTTATCTATTTTGAGGTTAGATTTATCAAGTTCAGAGAGGGGGAGGTTGAGGTTCCCCACTAGCATAGTTTTGCTGTTTACTTCTTCCTGTAATTCCCTTAATTTCTCTACTAAAAATATGGATATGATACTACTTAATGCATGTGTATTTAGTAATGATATTTGCTTTTGCTTTGTCTGAGATTAGGGTTGCTATCCCTGCTCTTTTTATTCTTTTTTTACTTCAGCTGAAGCATAATATATTCTGCTCTATCTTTTACCTTTACTCTGTTTGTATCCCTGTGCTTCAAATGTGTTTCTTGTAAACAACATATTGTAGGATTATGGTTTTTAATCCACTCTGCTATCTGCTTCTCTTTTATAGGAGAATTCATCCCATTCCCATTCACAGTTATGATCACTATCTGTGTCTTTCTCTCCATCCTATTTTCCTCCTGTTTTTGTCTTTCTTTCTTTCTTCTTTTACTTTCTCATTAGAATGTTGCTTTTGACCACCACCTCCCTCAGTTTGCCCTCCCTTCTATCCACCCCCTTCCTTTTCTTTCCCCTTTCCCCTCCTACTTTCTGTAGGGTAAGTTAGATTTCTATACCTAACTCAACACACTATTCCCTCTTTAGGTCAAATCCAAGGACAATGCTTATCTCTTTCCCTTCTTTCCCTCTACTGTAACAGGTCTTTGTGCCTTTTTAAGTGATGTAATTTATCCTTGTCTGTCTCCTTCTTTCCTCTCCTCCCAGCATAATCCCTTTTCACACCTTACTTAGATTTTATCATCACATCAAGGTCAGCTTATACCCATGCCCTCTGTCTATGCATATCCCTTTTAAATCTGGTAATAACAATACAGTTCTCAAGAGTTTAAAGTGTCATCTTCTCTAGGGGTGTAGGGTGTAGGGATGTATACAGTTTCCCTTATTAATAACATGTTTACCTCTTTATGCCTCTCTTGAGTCTTGTATTTGAAGATCAAATTTTCTGTTGACCTCTGGTCTTTTCATCAAGAAGGTTTGGAAGGCCCATATTTCATTGAATGTCCATAATCTCCCCTAAAAGATTATGCTCAGTTTTGCTGAGTAACTGATTCTTTGTCGTAATCCAAACTTCTTGCCTTATGAAATATCATATTCCATGCCCTCCAATGTTTTAATGTAGCTGCAAGGTCCTGTGTAATCCTGACTGTGGTTTTGTGATATTCAAATTATTTCTTTCTGACTGCTTGCAGTATTTTCTCTTTCATCTGACAATTCTGGAATTAGGATACAATATTTCTTGGAATTTTCAATTTAGGATCTCTTTTATGAGGTGATTGGTGGATTCTTTTGATGACTATTTTACTCTCTGATTCTAGGACCTCAGAGCAGTTTTCCTCGATGATTTATTGAAAGATGCTGTCCAAGCAGTTTTTTTCATCTACCTTTCAGGTACACCAATAATTTTTAAATTATCTCTCCTGGATTTATTTTCCAGTCAATTGTTTTACCAATTAGGTATTTTACATTTTCTTCTTTTTTTTGCCATTCTTTTGATTTTGTTTAACTGATTCTTGATATCTCACAGAGTCATTAGCTTCCAGTTGCCCCATTTTATTTTTTAACAAATTGTTGTCTTCAAGTACTTTTTGTACCTCCTTTTCCATTTAGCCCATTTTAATTTTTGAGGAGTTCTCTTTAGTGAGTTTTTGTGCCTCCTTTTCCATTTGGCCAATTCTGCTTTTTAAGGAGTTGTTTTCTTCAATGTACTTTTTTCCTATTTAGTCAATTGTATTTTTTAAAGACTTGTTTTCTTTGGCATATTTTTTCCCATTTGGCCAGTTGTATTTTAAAAGAGTTGTTTTCTATCATCAATTTTTGTCCTTCCTTTTCCAAGCTATGGAATGTCTCTTGCTTACCTTTAATTTCTTTTTTTCCATTTTTTCTTCTACCTCTTTTTTCTGACTTTTAAAATCCTTCTTGACCTCTTCCAAGAAGTCTTTTGGGGCTTGAGATCAGTTCATATTGCCCTTTGCAGTTTCTGATGTGAGTATATTGACAATATTGTTCTCATCTAAATTTGTGCCTTGATCTTCCCTGTCCCCATAATAAAAATTTGTGCTCATTGTTCATTTCTTTATTGCTGCTAGGACTGTATCCCAGAGATCATAAAAATTGGAAAGGGTCCCACATAATACAAAAATCATTTATAGCAGCTCTTTTTGTGGTGGCCAAGAACTGGAAATCAATGGGATGCTGGGTCAAAGGGTGTGCACATCTTTGTAGCCCATTGAGCATAGTTCCAAATTGCTCTCCAGAATGGTTGAATCAGCTCACAAAATCCACCAACATTGAATTAGTGTTCACACATCTTCTCCAACATTTATCATCTTTCTGTTTTGTCATGTTGGCCAATATGATAGATGTGATGTGGTACCTCAGAGTTGGTTTGATTTGTATCTCTCTAATCTATAGTGATTTACAGTAAAATGGACATTATTTCTCCCTGGGCCCCTAGACTGAGAGATCTCTGTTAGGTTACTAGGCAGAATAGCTTGCCTAGTAACAGTTTCCTTCTGTTGTTAAGCCCCTGTCAAAATGTTATTCCCCTTTGGTTTAATATCTGATAAATTGTTAACAGTCATTTCTTGTTTAGTCCATTTGCATGGTAACCACCAGTGCCCCCCTAATGTTAGACCAAAAACTGCCAGGTAACCACCTTCTGCTGAGCCCCCCCCCCTTTCCTGATTGGTTACCTCTACTGGCACATGTTTCCTGTTGGGGGTCCTTTACCTAGTAATACCCCTGACAACCCCCTCTGTTTTGCCTACTAGCAAGCCCCCCTCTTACTCTGTCAGAACCCTGTTTGTTGTGGAAACCTCAAGGCTGTACCGAGTAGTGCTGAAATGCTTAAAATGCACTCACCCACCTCAGTTCGGGGCTGTCTCCTCTGGGTCTCTACATGAGGCAGCCACCAGCCTGGCTAATAAATGACTCTCTTGAAATTTTCAATTAATTTTGCCTGTGACTTATTAATTCAGTCCATTTCAACAGCATTTCTTCATATGACTATAGATAGCTTTAATTTCTTCCTCTGAAAACTACTCATTCATATCCTTTAACCATTTACCAATTGAGGAATGACTTGTATTCTTGTACATTTGACTCAGTTCTCTTTATTTTTATTTTAGAAATGAGGTCTTTATCACAGACACTAATTACAGATATTCTTTGCAAGTTTTCTGCTTCCTTCCAAATCTTGGTTGCATTGGTTTTGTTTGTGCAAAACTTTTCAATTTAATGTAATAAAAATTATGCATTTTGTACTTCATAATGTTCCCTATTTCTTGTCTGGTCATAAATTTCTCTGTTTTCCATAAATCTGACAGTTACACTATTCTTTGCTCCCCTAATTTGTTTGTAGTATCAATCTTTATACCTAGAACATGAAATTAAGAAGGCTATTCAACTAATAAATAAAACTAAGAGTTGGTTTTATGAAAAAAACAATAAAATTGATAAACTTTTGGTCAATTTGATTTAAAAAAAGAAAGAAGAAAACCAAATTACCAATATAAAAAGTGAAAAGGGTGAACTCACCTCCAATGAAGAAGAAATTAAAACAATAATTAGAAATGATTTTGCCCAACTGTATGCCCATAAATTTAACAAAGTGAGATCGATGAATATTTTAAAAATATAAATTGTCCAGATTAACAGAAGAGGAAGTTAACACTTAACCCCATCTCAGAAAAAGAAGTTGAACAAGTTGTCCTTGAACTCCCTAGGAAAAAATCTCCAGGGCCAGATGAATTTACAAATGAATTCTATCAAAATTTAAAGAATAGTTAATTCTAATACTATACAGACTATTTGAGAAAATTGGTGAAATAGTCCTACCAAATTCCTTTTATAATACAAATACAGTTCTGCTACCTAAACCAGGAAGAGCCAAAACAGAATATTATAGACAAATTTTTTAATGAATATAGATACAAAAATTTTGAATAAGACATTAGCAAAAAGAATACAGTAGCTTATCACAAGAAAAATACATTTTGATCAGGTTGGATTTATACCAGGAATGCGGAGCTGGTTCAGTATTGGGGAAATTATCAGCATTATTGATCATATCAACAACAAAACTAACAAAAACCACATTATTATCTCAATAGATGCAGGAAAAGCTTTGGACAAAATACAACACCCATTCCTATTGAAAACACTGGAGAGCATAGGAGTAAATGGAGCCTTCCATAAGGTAATAAGCAGTACCTACCTAAAACCATCAGCAAGTTTTATATTCAATGCAGAGAAGCTAGATGCATTTCCAACAAGATCAGGGGTGAAACAAGGATGTCCATTATCAGCAATGTTATTCAATATGGCACTAGAAATGTTAGCTATATCAATACAAGAAGAAGAAGAAACTGAAGAAATTAGAATAGACAAAGAAGAAACTAAGTTATCACACCTTGCAGATGATACAATGGTATACTTAGAGAATCCTAGAGAATCAAGGAAAAAACTACTTGAAATAAGAAAAAAAACTTTGCAGTTTACAAAATAAACCCACATAAATCATCTGTATTTCTATATATTACTAACAAAGACCAAGAGCAAGAGATAGAAAGAGAAATCCTATTTAAAGTTATACTAGACACTATAAGACATCTGGGAGTCTACCTGCCAAAACAAACCCAGGGACTCTACGAACACAATTACAAAATGCTTTTTGCACAAATAAAGTCAGATCTAAGTAAGTGGAAAAACATCAGTTGCTTGTGGGTAGGGTTAGCTAATATAAAAATGGTGACTCTACCTAAATTAATTTACTTATTCAGTGCCATACCAGTGTGGTGAAAACTGGGCATAAACCAATGCCTGACACCATACGCAAGAATAAAGTCCATTTCTGGTTTTTGCTCATAGTGTTTGCTTACTTCCTGACTTTTAAAGTTATGCTCTCCTGCTGAACCAGGAGAGGCATTGACTCAAATTTCTTTTGCTAGAATACAGGGACCTGGTCACTGGCTTTGTGTGCTGGGGCCTCAGATACTGGCAGCTGGAAGCTGTAGGGGCCTGGTAGCATATCTGGTGCTGAGTTGGGGTTAGTAACACTGAAGCTCTTGGGGTTGGGAGTCTGGCCCCTGGAAGATACCTGCTCACCCAGGCTTTTTTAAAGAACTGGAAGGTTTGGCAGCTGGAGGAGACCTGTCAGCCTGGAACTGTGCCTCCTGGAGTTAGTTGTGCTGAAGTACCAAGACATTTGGCTGCTAGAGGACACCTGCCCACTAGTGCACATGGTGGTTTTCTGAGTGGGTGTCTACCAGTTCCTCTGCCTGTGCAGAGGTACTCAGGGGGTTCAGATGTTTGTGCTTGCCTGCTCCACTACCCTGGGACTCAGGATCTCCCCCAGGTTTGCTGAGGTGTGACTTGTCACTAGCTTGCTGGGGCTCCTCCTGTCCTGCTCTCCCTCCACCAGAGTGAGAGGGGCCTGTCCCATTTATCCCCCAAGCTTCATGGGCTAAAAGACTGCTGCAACCCACCTTTATGGGGGGCTCACCTATTCTAGGGTTTTTCCATGGGGTGATATTTTGTGGACTTTCAGAGATCAATAAGGAAAAGTGAAAGCAACTTACATCTTACTCTGCCATCTTGGCTCCTGGAAGTCTGCAACCTCTCATTTCAAGGGCACATTTTGAAGTGTTCATCATTGAACATTTGCAAAACATCAATCTGAAGATAATTGCAGCTTCTGTGACAATATCTATCACAAAGATATAGAAAAGGTATAGAAATTATATGAAGAGTCAATAAAACTTCCAATTAAATCATGTATTTTAATTCTTGTTTATTTTAATACAAGGACTTAATTTAATTTAGCATAAGGTTGTGTTTAAGGAATGATAGAAAATGAATTTATTTTAAAACTTCTTTCAAAGATAAGAAGCAAAATAGGTCAAAGGTCTATTGGCTGTACTGAATTTTCATGCCTATATAGTGACAGCTTTCTTTAGGAAAAGAATTGGGAAGTGTTGGACATAGCAGGTATCAAATAGAATGACAAAAATGAAAATAATTCTATTTTAAGAAATAGGAAGCAATCTATAGGTAGGAGTCATTTCTGTGTTCAGTCAGGCTATCAATTTTTTAATGCAAAGATCAAAATAAAAACTGAATGAAACAAGAAATAAAAATGAGACAATATGACACAACTGAAATAATTATAAAGTTGACTTACAATGAAAATCTATTGGTACAAAAATGGCAACTATATAAAGGAATGGACATTGAACCATTATTATTATTTCCTAAGGAAGTTTAACTTCAGTAAATCAATCATCACAAAGAACAGACCAAAAATAAAGCCTAAAAACATAAACCAGGGAACACTTGATCTCTTTGCTAAGTAGAGAGATTTGGTAACCATTGGCGATTTCAGCATAGAGTATGATAAATATTCTTGTAAAATCTTACAAAAGAAGAAGATCAAAGAGCATGAGGTGTTTCACCTCATAAAACAGTGAAAAACAGTGGATGGAAAATCAAGCTTACAGAAAACATGATGAGATATCCAACTAAATCAGATGACCTCAAGAGGATTTAAAAGTGAAATTAGGACAACAAATATGAAAAATAATTGAAAAGAGCTCTAGAAATTTCAATGGCAGATTTGTTACTCCAGCATAAACAGTTAGGCTAACACTTTTCAATGATACTCTCACAGTCCTTAATCTATTATAAGAGGAAATATAAATGGCAGAAAGAAAAACAAAGATGGAAAAGGGAATCTGACAAACCCAATAGATACAGAGTAGAGGCATGCTGAAAGTGATAGAAATTGGAGGACCTTGATGATGTTCTCAGTGTGGCAGAAAACAAGAAAGTATATGAAATTCTTTGGGGAAAATTATGGACCTTATTATTACCTAAAAAAACAACTAAAGAACTATCAAGGAATGTTGATCATATACCTGTTTTTTTCTAACCCAACAAAACCTTAATAAGAGTAATCTAAGCATGCATCAAGGTTATATCTCATACTTTAATGAAGGTATAAGAAGAATTAGACTTTTTTGCAGGCTTTTCCAAACAATGTTCCACAGCAGAAAACATTGCTGTAGTCACAGACTTAAAGTTGTAGAGATTATGATCCCATGGTATTTATTGTTTGCTAACTATAAAAAATAATGACTTAGTAGAGCAAAATGCCACCTTCAACAAGATGTCTTCTGTTCTTATATAAAAGTCATGATTCTTTGAAAAAAGTGGCAATAGAAATAACATTGCCATCTGTATCAGTAAGCCCCCCCTCCACAACATACACAGCGAGGTCTGCTATCACAGGTTCTTAGATCTGCATTCATAAAAAGAAACCAACTTTCAAGGGGTTAACAATCACTTTAATCAAGCATATGTATCATTCCTTTAACCAAGTACATATATCATTCAATTAGTTCAGGAAGTCAGCACCCTGAATTTCAAGCAGACATGGCTTCCTCTGTCTAAATTCAACAGACAATTGGACCCCAACTGTCTGACCAAAGTTACAGAGAGGGAAGTATGACATTTGGGTTCTCAAAGCTGGGGGCTCCTCAGCAGCTTCCCAGAGTCCCCATCTGGCACTCAAACCTTCTTACCAAAACCGGAGCCCCAAAGTAAAACCTCAGCTCAGAGTATTTATACCTTTTTTAGAGTCAGAGGGACATTACAAGCCTTTGACCCAATGCCTCAATAGAAAAAGCAAAAGGTACTTGGGACTCTCCTACAAAACAACTCCCTTAATCAAGCTTCACATAATGAGCAGGCCCATCATTGAGGTGGGGGGGGGGAACATGTCTAATCAAATTAAAATAATTAACAATACAAATACATACACTGTTTCTAGTTCAAGAAACTCTTGTTTCTTCACTTTACTCCTTGTAAAAACTCTGATTGATAAAGGCAAGATTCAATCAGAGGCACTTGATTATACTAAAACAAAAACAGCAAAAGATTCTATTTTGATTGCCATCACACCATCCTCAGATTATTAGTACAGATGAGGTATAAAAGATGTTTACTACCATCTTGGAGGATCTTTAATTCAGAGTACAAATGAAAAACATGTTCCTTATGAATGGTGAAGTCTTACACCTCCTTTATGGATGCCATTGTGCTGATAGCATCAAGCCTTAGGATATTGTAAAGATCCCTAAATGAGATGCATAATCACTCAAAAGTTATGGAGTCAGCAGTACAATGGAAAGAAAATACTGAATCTGGGTTTCAAAGACTTGGGTTCTAATTTCAGACTTGCCACTCACCACCTCTCCTTCAGCCTTAGTCTCCCCATATATAAAATGTATGGGACAAGATAATTTCTAAGAGTCCTTGTAACTCTAAAGCTTTAATCCCATGATATTATAAATTTTCATATCCCACAGTAATTATCCCTTTACTGGTTTCCTGCCTTTTGTACAGAATATACCATTAGTTGGTAGAGCAGTCTGAAAAAATATCTCTAGTCTTTATCTGACAATCTGTCTCTTTTCTATATATATGCCCCCTCTTCCTATTATACTCTGTCACTTCTCTGGAATCCCATCTATCTGGAATTTTATGTGCCTTGATTTTCCTGGCTAGACACTTCAAATTCCCAGGCAGAGTTGCTGACCAGTGCCTCTTTGCCTTTGACCTCAGTGGTGGCAAACTTATCAGATACTCCTAAGCAAGACCTCTCTCCTCCTGATAAGATGCTTATCTTCTCTAACATGATTACAAGACTATGTTATATGGGACAATCCCAGTCCACAGTTGAACAGGAGAGTGAAAAATAGCCAGCATGTTATAAGGGTAAAACAGCATAATCTAAGGTATGAACATACAATGTGATGGCATCATTGATCATTTCACCCAAGTTCAGGATCCTACCTCCTTCTGAGACATGGTTCTTCTTTGTCTATCTAGGGAACTAAGATCCTGAATATTTATTTTCCCTCCTCTTCATCCTTTCCTCCAAAGAATAGTGTCTAAATTTAAGGGATAAAATATAATCACAATTTTTCATAGAAGTAATATAACAATAGATGACTAGAATAGGGAGTGGGCAATTACATATGAAAAATAAAATATAACTCATGGATAGCCTGAAAGCCCTATTGGTATCCTCATAATGTCAAAAGATCTAGAAGAAAAATGACAGCATTTTGTAGATCCTCTGTGGCAGATTTGTGAAAAGATATTTAGAAAACTATACTAGATAAGAAAGCTTAGATGAAGGGCAATTTTTAATTTTAAAGGAAGAAGTCATATCACTGATAGAACCATTAAAATATAAAAAAAGTATTACTTGGTTACTTGACTGATAAAGGATAATGCACAGAATCACCTTACAAAATAGCAAAGAATAGTAGACAGTAAAATGAACCTACAAGAACCAAAGCATAAAGTCCAATTAAACCAGTTCATGCTGAGAACACAATTATAAATGAAACTAGAAGTGAGAGGGGAAAATAGATGCAAAATGACACAGCTCTGTCATTGCTTCTATGATTCATTCTCGTTACTGACAATAAATCTAACACATTTAAACTCAGTATCTCCACATTGACGATGAAGAAAGTAAAGTCATTGTTGCCTTAATGTACCTATGTGCAATGCTCTTCCAACAGCTGACATTTTCCTTTCATGTACAGAACAATTTTGTTATATTAACAAATTATAAAAACAAGTAATTTTGAAAGACAAGAATTCTGATTAGAACAATGACCAATCATGACTCCATAGGCCTAATGATAAAGAATGCTACTACCTCAGGACAGAGAAATAATGGATTCAATATTCAGAATAAGGCATATATTTCTGTACTTTTCCAATGCAGAATTTATTTTTTTTGCTTAATTATGCATTTGTTTTAAGGTTTTGTTTTCAATTAGAGGCTGATGTGGGGAGAGAAAATTAATGCTTAATAATTGGAAGGAAAATTTTTAATTAAAAAAAAAAGTCAGGAATAGTGGCTGGCTGAACTTGTTTCATACAAATAGAAGAAATTCCTGCCAGAAGTGTCATAGTTTTAAAGCATTTAGAGATTAATTTTCTTTAAAAAAATATTTCTTCCAATTGCATATAAAAACAATTTTAACATCTTTTTACAAATTTTGAGTTTCAAATGATCTTCCTTCATCTCCCTTCACCCCTCTGTGAAAGGCAAGAAGTTTGGTGTAGCTTATTCATGTGCCATCATGCTGAACATATTTCTGTATTGATCATATTGTGAAAAAATAGAAAAAATGAAACAAGAAAAATAAAGTGAAAAATAGTATGCTTCCATATAAATTTAGACTCCAGTTCTTTCTCTGGAGGTTCAGTGCATTTTTCATCATGAGTCCTTGTGAATTATCTTGGATCATTGAATTGCTGAGAATAGCTGAGGTATTCACAGTTGATCATTATATAATATGTATACAATGTTCTCCTGGTTCTGTTCACATAACTTTGTGTCATTTCATGTAAGTCTTTCCAGTTTTTCTGAAAGCATCAGCTCACCATGTTTTATAGCAGAATAGTATTCCATTATAGTCATATACCACAATTTGTTCAGTCATTCTCCAATTGATGGACATCCTATCAATTTTCAGTTCTTTACCACCACAAAAAGGGCTACTATAAATATTTTTGCACAAATTGTTCCTTTTCATATTTTTTAAATCCTTTTGGGATACACACCTAGTAGTGATACTATACATAGATTTTAGCCCTTTGGGAACAGTTCCAAATTACTCTACAGAATGGCTGGATCAATCCACTTCTCCAACAGTGCACTAGTGTCCCAGTTTTCCCATATTTCTTCCAACATTTGTCATTTTGAATTTCTGTCATATTAGTCAAACTGATAGGTGTGAGATGGTACAAAAGAGCTGTTTTTAATTTGCATTTATCTAATAAACAGTGACTTAGAACTTTTTTATATTTTAGTTCTAAGAGGGGCAAGTTGAAGTCCCCAAGTATCCTGTTTTTATTGTCTATTTCCTCATGTAACTTTATAATTTTTTCTTTAGGAATTTGAATATTACACTATTTGGTGGAAATATGTGTAATATTGAAACTACTTCATTGTCTATAACAACTTTTAGCAAAATGAAGTTTCCCTGCTTATCTCTTTTAATTGGGTCTACTTTGCTTTTGTTTTGACTGAGATCATGACTGCTACCTCAGCTGGTTGTTTGTTTTTTACTTCAGCTGAGCATCATAGATTTTCCTCTAGCCCTTCACATTTGTGTCTTTCTGCTTCAAGTGTGTTTCTTGGAAACAACAATAGGATTCTGATTTTAATCCACTCTCCGATCTGCTTCCATTTTATGAGTAAGTTCATCTCATTCACATTCACGGCTATGATCACTAGCTATATACTTCCCTCTATCCTATTTATCCTTCTCTCTCTCTCTCTCTCTCTCTCTCTCTCTCTCTCTCTCTCTCTCTCTCTCTCTCTCTCTCTCTCTCTCTCTCTCTCTCCCCTCTACTTTCATCCTGTCCCTCCTTACCAGTGTTTTGCTTCCGATCAACACTTCCCTCTGCCTTGCCTTCAACCTTCCTCCTTGTCTCAACCCCTTACCCTACTACTTCCCTTTAAGATAAGAGATTTAAATATTCAACTGAGTGTATATGTTATTTCTTCTTTGAGTCAATCTCGATGAGATTAAGAGTAAGGAAGCATTGCCCATCACCTCATCACCTTCCCTCCCTTCTTTTATGCCTCTTTTTTATGAGGTAATGTACCACATTCTATCTCTCCCTTCTCCCTTCTCCCAGTGCATCCATTTTTCCATTCCTTAAATTTATTTTTGGGTAATATATCACCATAGCCAACTCACATCCATGCTATTTGTCTTTGTAAACTCCCTCTAACCACCCTAATAAAGAAAAAAAGTTTTCTAGGCATTATAAGTAGTATCTTCCCATGTAGGAATGCAAACATTTTAACCTTATTGAATCCCTTATAATTTATCCTTCCTGTTGACTTATTTATGCTTCTTTGAGTCTTATATTTGAAAATCAGATTTTCTCTTCTCTTTGGTCATTTCATCAGAAATGCTTGAAAGTCCTCAATTTCATTAAGTATCCATTTTTTCTTCTAAAAGATTTTACAGTTTTGCTGAGTAGGTGGTGTTTGGTTATAATGTTATTTCCTTTGTCCTCTGGAATGTCATTTAATGTAGAAGCTGTTAAATCTTGTGTTATCCTGACCATGGATTCACAATATTTTATTATTTCTTTGTAGTTGCTTGCAATATTTTCTCTTTTGTGTGGAAGCTCTGGAATTTGACTATATTAATGGCATTTTTTAGTGATTCATTTGCTATTTTTCCCTCTGTTTCTAGGATATCAGGGCAGTTTTCCTTGGTAATTTCTTGAAAGATGATGTCTTAGCTCTTTTTTTTTTTGAATGTAGCTTGCAGTTTTTCTAGTAATTATTAAATTATCTCTCTTTTATTTTACAGGTCGTTTATATTTTCTTCTACTTTTTTATTACCGAGATTTTGTTTTATGGTTTCTCAATGTCTCAAGGAGTCATTAGCTTCCACTTGCCTGATTCTTGTTTTTAAAGAATTACTTTCTTCAGTGAACTTTTGTACCTCTTTTTCCATTTGGCCAATTCTACTTTCTAAGGAATTCTTCTCTTGGTTGATTTTTTTGTACCTCTTGTTCCATTTGATCAATTCTATTTTCTGATCAATTCTTCTCTCCAGTGATTTTTGTGCCCCTTTTACCATTGGGCTTATTGTGTTTTTAAGGTATCGCTTTCTTCAGTATTTTTTTAAGCTAAGCTCTTGAGTCTTTCTTGCATCACTTTCATTTCTTTTCCCCATTTTTCCTCACCTCTCTTATTGGATTTTTAAAAATCCCTTTTAGCTCATCCAAGACTTGAGATTCACATTTTTCTTTGAGGCTCTGCATGTAGTTTCTTTGACCTCATTGTCTTCTGAGTTTGTGTTTTGATCTTCCCTGTCATCATAATAACTTTCTAGGATGAGGTTAGTGTGTGTGTGTGTGTGTGTGTGTGTGTGTGTATGTGTATGTATGTATGTGCATGTTTGCTCTTTTCTTGACTTTTAACTTTATTTTAAATTTCGGCTCTGTTTCTGGGGTAGAGGTGGTGGATGCATTTTTCTTGCTATGTTCAGAAATTGTTCTGGGAATCTGTAAGTTTCAGTTCTTCCAAGGTGGTATGATCTAAAGAGAAATATTGCTCTCCTGGACTCTATCTGTGAATGACCACAAGAACTATTTCTTCCCATAGAAATATCAAGGTTACTGCTTTTTCCAGTGCTCCTCCTCTCCCTAAGACTTCAACCCAGAACCATGCAATGGAGTCCTGCACCCAGTGCCAGCAAAGGATTGCCTGTAATTCCTTCTGACCAGTGTTCTGACCCCCTTACCATCTGTGAACTATGCTGCCATTGCCATTGATCCAGACACTTCCAAGGCCTGCTGCTTGTTTGCTGTGGCTCAGCCTGTGCTGGCACAGCCTGTACTGCACACTATTCCTCTCTCATCCCAGTAAGCAGGCACAATGGAAGGAGAGGTTTGGTCTAGAGTGGGGCATTGGGGTGGCTGGTTTGAGGGTGATTTGAATAAAAGCATAGGTAGTGGAAGAATGAAGTTTCTACAATGAAAGCCAGGTGTCCAGAATCCTTGGGATAGGGAGATTTTAATGGAGGCGAACAATGCTAACCACTGCAGAAAGTATTCAGGCAGATTTATCTTTGACTAGAAAGAAATCCAGCAGCTGGGTGGCAGAGTGAACAGAGAGCTGGGCCTGGAGTCAGAAGGGCTCATCTTCCTGAATTCAAATCTGGCATCAGACATTTACTGGCTGTGTGACCCTGGGCAAGTCTCTTAACTCTCTTTGCCTAGGTTTCTTCCTCTGTAAAATGAACTGGAAAAGGAAAGAGAAAAGCACTCTAGTATCTTTGCCAAGAAAATCCCAAATGGGTTCATAAAGAATCAGACACAATTGAACAACAACAGAAAGAAATTCATGGAATGAGAAAGGGGATTAGGCTGTTTAGGGCTCCCCATTGACATTAAAATTTGTGGCAGGTGAAGATAGTGAGTTCTGTAAACTTAGTAGGCCTACCTCACAATTGGGAGGAGCAGTGAAGGGGAAAGTCAAAGAAAACCAAAAACACTTCTTGCCCTCAAAGAATGTCTATTCCAAACAGGAGAGACAATGGATAAGTAGGTAGATACCAGACATATACGCTGTAGACAGAAGGTAAGCTCAGAGGGAAAGGCATTAGCAGCTGCGAGAGCAGGAAAGGTGTCCTGCAGAAAGTAGGGCATTAACTGAATCTTGAAGGAAGCCTGGAAAACCTGGTTGTGAGGAGACAGAGCATTCCAGGCATGGAGAACAACTTGCTCAAAAAACAGGTATGAAGGCTGGACTGTTGCGTTCCAGGGACAGCAACTAAGTCTATGTACCTAGTTTGAAGACTATATGAAAGAAACTAAAATACAAGAAGCCTGGAAGGTTAGGATGCAGCATGATTATGAAGAGCTTTAAAGTCTAAAATAGGATTTTATATTTTGGAGGTAATAGGGAGTCACTGGAGTTCATTTAGCTTACAGAGGGGGCATGGTTAGACCTACATTTTACAACCATCATGTCTAAACGGAGGATAAATTGGAGTGAGGAGATACTTGAATTGAGGAGACTAGTTAAAAGGATATTGCTATTGTCCAGGAGAGAAGTCATTAGAGACTAAACTGGTAGTTATGAGGTGGAGAGAATAGAATATAGATGAAAGATGTAATCAAGGTAGAAATGACAAGATTGGACAACAGATTAGATATATGGGTCAGAGTGAGGAGTTGCAGATGGTTCTGAGGTTTTGAGTCTAGGTGACTAGAAGGATAATGGTGCTATCATCAGTAATTTATAATGAAAAGGATAATAGATGGCTACCATTATTGCAGTCCTCTAGAGTAATTCTCTCTGGAAAATTCATAGTAAGAAACAAAAATAGCAGAGTATGAGGTGTGTGGATCATAATTCAGAGATTCAGAGCTAGAAGTCACCTTAGAGGTCAGGTCAACCAACCATCTCATTTTTTGGATGAGTCTGAGGATGAAAGAAATTAAGTCATTTGTTCAAAGTCATGCAACTATTAAGTCTTTGAAGCAGTGCTTGAAAGTAGGTCTCCCTCACTTACTCTGGCAGCCATTGAACTATATATGAATGGGTTGCAACCTTTAGCAGTTGAAGTTTCTTTGGCATAAGATGTTAGTGGCAAGAGTTTAGAAAATGAAACAGAGTACTGTTCAACTAGGTCCTTATCATTTTAGCAAGGTCTCATGGAGAAAATGGGATTCTAGGATCTTTCTGAATGATGAAAAAGAGACAACATAGTGAATTAGATCAAAATGCATAGATAAATATTAAAGATATCTAGAAACATGGTACAACTTTGGAGGAGGTATGGATATATGGGTAAGAAGAGGTCTACAAGGGTTTTGCCAAGACTGATGTTAAGGGCACTCTTTATGGGGTACTGCACTTTCAAACCCATTCTTCACCTTCTCCTATTGAATTTGATCATTCCTTTTAAAACATTGTCTAAAGTGCTTTTCCAAAACATATTCATTGTTCAATCATGCCTGGCCCTTCATGACCCCATTTGGGATTTTCTTGGCAAAGATACTGCCATGGTTTGCCATTTCCTTCTTCAATGGATCAATTTTATCAGACAATCAGAAGTTAAATAACTTACCCAGGTTCTCATAGGTAGGAAGCATCTGAGGCTGGATTTGAGCTCAGGTCTTCCTAACTTGAGCCCAGTTAACTCTATCCATTGAGCTACCAGCTTTCTTTGGTGAGAGTCCTATGATGCATATAAGTACAATGGTATTGTTGTCATCACTTCTGATGTGCAGAACAAGAATTAAGTGTGTTGAAGGTCCACTGACAGTATTCTTGGCAATAGACTTCATACATCCTGTATTCCCATACACCATACTGGTCACTGAACCTTTTAGGTTGCCTATTAAAAGAAATGGATTTAAGAAATGCAAGTACTTGTCTGGTATGTGTGTCGGTTTCTGTATTTAGATCTGGAATATCATGTGTATAATTACACAAAGCTCTATGATTAATCTATTGATTATTACCATCTTCACAGTTAAAGCAAGCATGACCATGGATGATCACTGCTGAGAAGATTAATTACTGTGCAGGTCTGGTGATATTAGGGAGGAATGATTATAAAATTAAAGAAGAGAGAAAATCAGATTTACATGAGAATTAAAAAGAAGAAAAACAATTGTTAGTTTCATTTAGTTTGCTACTTCTTCGCAAAGGTAGGAAGAGCAAAGTTTCATCTTTCATTATATTGCACCAACATAGGTGATATTAATAGGAGGAAAATGTTTCATAAATTGTGAGATATCTAAAATCCACTAGGAACTCTCTGCTAATGGGTTTTGAGGGGAATTAACTGAATTTACAGTCCCTTTGCTCAAAAGATTGGAAAAAGATTTCCTTTGATTCAATCAATGGCTATAGCCTATAGATTTAGAGATCTCTGTGGTATTTGACTTCCTATATACTGTGCCCTGGCCTCAGAGTACATTTACCATAAAAAAATAAGTTTTTTTTTCTCCTTTTTACCAAAAACCTGTTGAAATAAAAGTAGAGCAAAAAGGATAATAAAACACATTTTAACCAAGATTTTTGAAAGTGGATGTGGGGCTTTAAATTACCATTTCATTAAGCAGATTTATATTTGCTTCATGGCCTTCCTCTGTCCCCCTCAAAAAAAAAATTACATGCTCTTCTTGTTTAATATCCTATATTTAGAGTGGAAGAAATTTAGAAATCATCTAATTGAGCTCTTTCATTTTATAAGTAATAAATCTAAAGGTCCAGAGATATTAAATGAATTGCCCAAGGTCATACAATTAATAAACGGCAGAGCCATAATTTGAACCCACATCCCATCATTCCAAGTTTAGCATTTTTTAAACTATATCACAATACCTGACACTGAAGTAAATTTTGAATTTTGTCATAGTCTGTTGCTGGGCCCCTCCTCAAAGATTTTGTGTCTTCCTAAGACCTTTGAGAATTCATATTCTGCTGTGATAGCTTTAAAGAGTCTTGGGTGATCATAACACTACTAAGAAACATTACTTCTAACATATTATTAAATATGGTATTTAATTTTTGATTACTTTATTTTGCTGATGTATTTTGTACTTTTCTCACCTTTGTTCTAAACTATATCCATCCTTCCTGCTATGCTCAATGAGTCATTTGTAACCTAACCCACCTTATAATTTTCTTACACTCTCCCCATCCCACCCAACATACTTGTCATTCCAGGAATAGCAGCCTCCTTGCCGTACCTGGAATGAGGCATTCCATTTCTGGTCTCTGGAAAGTTTTGCTGAATGTCCCCCATGCCTGGCGTGCAATCCTTCCTCATATCTATCTTCTGGATTCCTTCAAGTCCCAGTTAAAATCTCTCCTTTGTAGGAAACGTTTCTCAATTCCTCTGAATTCTAGTGCCTTCCTTCCATTGATTCTCTCCTATTTATCCTTTACATAGGTTGTTTGTGTACAGTTGTTTGTGGCAGCCATGTGGCACAGTAGATAAAGTGCTGGGCCTGAAGTCAGAAAGACCAGAGGTCATCAAATCTGACCTAAGGCACTGATTAGTTGTGTGGCCCTGGGCAAATCACTTAACTCTAGCCTGAATAAAACTGGGGAAGGAAGTGGCAAACCACTCCAGTATCTTTGCCAAGAAAACCCCATGGACTGGGTCCACAGGGTCATGATAATTAGGACATGACTGAAAAAAAACAACCCAATTGTCTGCTTGCTGTCTCTCCTATTACATTGTGAGTTGCTTGAGGGAAAGAACTGTCTTTTGCCTTTCTTTGTATTGCCAAAGCTTAGAAAAGTACTTGGCACATAATAGGCACTTAATAAATGTGTGTTGATCAAATAGATTACTGATCTTATAACAAAGAATATTTTAAAAAGGAAGAAAGACAGTTCAACAAAACCAACCAAAAAATCACCTGTGCCTCCCAATCCACACAATATTCCACAATTTCAAGTACCATACATCTACAGTGAAGAAAAGGAAGTGTACTTTTTCAACTCTTTTCAGGGCCAAACTTATAATTATGGGATGGACTTTAATTTTCTTCCACATTATCACAGAAAATTCAGCTGAAATTCCCAGAGGTAGGAATTTGCCTGAACTCTGTCCAAAGAAGTTTGCATAGTACAAAGTTTTATGAATAGTCTTTCTAGACCTCTTATCCAATCCTTTTTATCCACAAAAGTAATAACAGTGAATTGATGAGAGCTTTAAAGTTTGCAAAGCGCTTTGCATACATTATCTCATTTGAGTTTCATAACAACCCAGAATGAGGTCAGTTCATCAGGTGGTCTTTCCTCATTTTTCAGATGAAGCAATTGAAGATCAGAAAATTAAAATGGCTTCCCCAGAGTCTTCCATCTAGAAAATGGAAGAGACAGGATCCAAAGTCTAATTTCTCACTGTGCACTGGGTCATTCGTGCTGCCTCTCTCTCTCTCTCTCTCTCTCTCTCTCTCTCTGTCTGTCTCTTTGTCTCCGTCTCTCTCTGTCACACACACACACATACACATTTTGTTATGTTTTGCTTTGTTTTGCTATGGCAGCACGAGTCATAAATTTGGAATTAGATTTGAGTCCTAGTTCTATCTCTTACTAGCTCTGTGCCCTTGGGTGGGTCCTTTGGTAGGTTACATATTCTCTCTAAGCCTTAGTTTCTCCTCATTTGAAAAGTGAGATCATAATATTACAGATGTAATGGGGTTCTTATGGCAAAAGCAATTTGTAACTATGATAATATGTGCAATTATGATTAATACTTGAAACCTGGTTCAACTCTACAGTCCTCCTTAACTTAAGTCCGATTCACTTGCATGGCATGACATGGCTTCCCTGATGTCATGGTCCTCTTGGAGAATGAAGAACAAACAGCAACAATCTTAGAGCCCCTCGTGAGCTGTCCTGGGTACAGGACCTCCAAAAACCGTTGCCTTAGCACAAGGCAGTCTAGCCCCTGTTACCCCAAACAGATGGGAGACTCTTACTAATTAATGTATTCTTTAAGATCTCCAGGGAACACAATTTCACAACCTCTCTCTGTAGACTTCTCTGGAAGTGTCTCACAACTCACTGTGGGAAGTTTTTTGTTTTGTTTTGTTTTCCTCCCTTCTCTCTAAACTAAATCCCTCCTGCTGCAATGTAAGCCTATTTCCTTTTGTTCTTTCCTCAGTGGAAAAGAGGAACAGCTGGTCACCATCTCTGTCTAACAGCCTCTTTTATACTTAAAAGGGGTATTGAGTCGCTAGACTGAATTATCCTAATCCTTCTCACTTTTCCTCACAGGCCCTATTTTCTAAGCTTTCAAATCATGGTCACTACTCTCTGCTGAAGCCTTTCTAAATTGTCCCCCTGTAGGTCTCTTTTAACTTATAGACACCCCAACTGGAAGCAACGCTTCTTAGGAGGGAAGTCTGACAAGCCTTGGGTAAAACTCAGTGACCTCAAGCTTTTCCTTCTGGTTTTGAGAGATCCCTCACAGATATCCTTTGCCTTTCCCTTTTAAAAGTACTGTTGCCATTTTAGTCATCCCTGCAGACCACCTAGAGCTGCTAATTAGCTAGCTTTCCTTGCTAATTAATCCCCACCTGTTTAATCTCTCCTGATCTGACTTTCAGGACAGATGATACTGTTAGCCTTCCCTAAAGGAGTGGTGCGCTGAGGGGAGTTAGCTGATAGCACTATGATAAGAAGATTGCAGTGATTGTTATGAAGAATATGAAACATTTCTTCCAAAATGCAGCTGGTTGTGCTTTTAAGAAAATCAAGTAATACAAGAGAATATATGTGCCCCTGGAAAATCCTTGACATCTATTCATTCATTCAGGTCTATCATCAGCCAATACATGAAAGAGAACAGATACACCAAACACCAGAACCTGTGTTTGATGTTTGATCCCTTGCTAGGAAGCATAATATTGACACATAATGAGTAGAAATTACAATTTTAAGCAGTAAGGGATGCAGAAAGCTATTTTTGCCTCTCTATATTTTGCTGTATTACTTGAGAGACAGGTGTTTTAGACTTGGCAATAGGAAAGAGTTCTGTTTGAATTTCACCAAATATTTAATCAATTTTCTCTCTCTCTCTCTCTCTCTCTCTCTCTCTCTCTCTCTCTCTCTCTCTCTCTCTCTCTCTCTCTCTCTCTCTCTCTCTCTCTCTCTCTCTCTCTCTCTCTCAAGTTTTTTCCAGTACTATATCTTTCCAATATGTCATTTTCCCATCACTCATACCTCTACTTCTCTAGTCATGTCTTTATCAATCCTTTCCCTCTCCTTCCCTGCTTTCTTCTCTCTCCTTCCCTGCTTTCTTCTCTCTCCCCCTCTTTCTCTTCTCCTTCCCATATCCCCCTTCTCTTTTTCATCAGCCATGTGTCCCTAGACAAATCACTGAACCTAACTATGCCTCTGTTTCTTCATCTGTAAATAATAATAGCATTCACTCCCCAGAGCTGCTGTGAGAATCAAATGAAGCAATAGTTGCAAATCACAATGTCTGTCACGTATTAAGCATTTTATAAATGTTACCTATTAGCTATTGAACACACAAGGTAAATACAGAAAAGATGGAAACTACCTTAGAGGAGATGAAACTAGCATATGGGGGAACCAGAGAAACCTCCTGGAGAAAATGGTCCTAGTCTCTAAGTCTCTAAGAGCTGCAGTTTATGAGGAAGAGCATTCCAGATGTAAAGTACAGCCAATGCAAACAAACAGAGATGGGAGATGGAATGGTGTGTGCAAAGGTTCGCAAGTAGATCAATGACTTGATCGCAGAATGCATGGAAGGCAGTAACACATAGGGAAGCCTGGAAAAAATAGAAAGAGGATATATTGTAAAGAACTTTAAATGCCAAAGACCTTAAAATTGATTCTAGATGCAACTGCAAGCCACTGGAGTTTAGGGAGATGATGTGGTCAAACTTGTACTTAAGGAAAATTATTTTAGCAACTAAGTGGAGAATATCTTGGAGCAGAAAGAGAATTGATGCAGGGAGACCAAATAGGGAGTTTTGGTTATTGCTTAGGGAAGAGGTGATGAGAATCTGAACTAGAAAGGTGGAGGTATGTGTGGCAGGAAGGAGACACATTGGATTGATGTAGTAGAGAAAAGAATTACAGTATTTAGCAGCAAGAGTAATGTGCATACATTTCAAAAGGTCAGGAAGAGTCAGAATATGAAAGGATTTAAATGCCAAACATAGAAGTTTGTATTTGATCTTAAACGTAATTGGGAGTCACTGGAATTTATTGATCTGGAAAGGATATGATTAGACTTATATTAGAAATCTCATTTTGGTGGTTGTATAGAGGATGGATTAGAAGGGAGAGTTTTGAGATTTAGAGGCCAGTTAGCAGGCTATCTTAGTGGTCCAAGAGAGAGATTATGAAGGTCAGATTTAGGCAGATAGCTCACAGAACTCACATAAGGACTGAAGAGGCAATATGTATAAAGTGCTCTCTAAACAGCAGCCACTTTTATTCTTGTGGAAAGCTCACTGTTGCTTTTGTCTCTTAGTTTCACAATGATTGTCAATGCCTCCAAAATTCTTGATTTTTACAGAAAAGCCCATTCAGTCTATTTAGTGTTACATTGTTATAGCCTATAATATAGAAGGGCATTTGTCTCTCCCTTAGTTCTTCTATCCTACCTCTAATCAATTCTTCCTATCCTTCTTACTTCTCTCATTTAGGGTATTTCTCATTATTTCCTAAAAAGAAAATTCATTGAGACGTCTCTGTAATTCTGTTGTTGATTTTGATTCTTTTATTAAAGAAGTCTTTCCTGAGGCCTCCATTTTGTGAAAGGACCCAGACTGAGTGGCCCCCATTCCCTTCCTACTTCTGTTCTGACTTTTTGGAAACCATGGCCCTGACTCAGGTAACTTCATCTCCTAATCCCAACTACCCTACACAAACACACACACACACACACACGTACACACACGTATACACACGTACACACATACACATATACATCACTCACACACATACACACAGTCACACACATATACACATACACATATACACCTACTCATACACACATACACATGTACACACATACGCACATACTCACACATACACACATTCACATACACATTCACACACACACATACACACACACACCTGCACACACACACATACACATACACACACACACACTTTAAGTTTCATTTTGCATGTTATCTTCCCTCATCAGAATGTAAGCTCCATGAAGGCAGGGATAGATTTTCTCTTTGCTTGTATTTGTATCCCCAGCACTTAACACAGAACCTAGTACATAATGATCTCTTGAGAAATGGTTGTTTCCATATTTACAGCAGCTCTTTATGTGGTGGCCAAGAGTTGGAAACTGAGGGGAGGTCATCAACTGGGGAATGGCTCAACAAGCTGTAGTATATGAATATGGTGGAATACTGTTGTACTATAAGAAGTGATGAAAAAGAGGACTTCAGAAAAACCTGGAAAGACTTATATGAACTGATGCTGAGTGAAGTGAGAAGAACCAGGAGAACATTATAGACAGTAACAGCCACACTGGGCAAGGACTGTTTTTGATAGACCCTTCACAGCAAGGCAAGGACCTAAAATGTTTCCAACAGACTCATGATGCAAAGTGCCATCTACATCCAGAGAAAGAACATGGAGTCAGACTACAGAGTGAAGCAGACTGTTTTTCTCCTCTATTATGTTTTGTTTTTCTCATGGTTTCTCCCATTCGTTTTAATTTTTCTGTGCAACATGACTAATTCGAAAATATGTTTAATAGAGATGTTTGTGTAGAGCCCATATAAGATTGTGTACCATCTTGGGAAGGAAGAGGGGAGGGAGGGGGAGAAAATTTAAAGTTTATGGAAGTGAATTTTGAAAACTGAAAACAAATACATTTTTAAAAGATGGTTCTTTCTTTTACCTTCTTTCCTTCCCTCCTTCCTTCCTTCTTTTCTTCCTTCCTTCCTTCCTTTCTTCCCTCCTTCCTTCCTTCCTTCCTTCCTTCCTTCCTTCCTTCCTTTCTTCCTTCCTTCATTCCTTCTTTACTTCCTTCCTTCCTTCCTTCTTTACTTCTTCCCTTGCTTTATTTCATCTTTCCAACTCCCAATTCCAATAACTCTCATTTTTCCCTTCCTCACAACCTTTGTCCTCATAGGCTGCCCCTTTCTCTAAGATACTGTAGTATTTATTTTACCCACTGATCATTTTATACTTAACAATTACTACTATAAACTATCTCTGCAACTACCCTTTGAGAGAAGAGGTATAGTCTTATCCTCATTTGTTTCCCTAGTTCATAATATTTAGATTCTCAGAACATTTTTCCTATTGAAAAATCACAAAGTAATGGCATTTTGAGAGTTGGAAGGGCCTTTAGATGCTGCTCTATCCAACACAAACCTAAAAGGAATACAATGAGGGGATGACCATCACTTTCTGAGGCAGTGCATGGCACTTTGGATGGCTCTGATTATTAGAGAGGGGTTTGTGTGTTTGTTCATTTTTTCTGACATCAAGCCTAAATTTGCTTCTTTGACTCTTCTAACTGCTGTCCTTCATTCTGATCTCTAGTGCCAAAAAGGACATGAAAATAGTGAAAAGTAAAATGGTGAAGAGAGAAGGAAGATGTCACTCATAACTGATGTACTAGTAAGGGGAAGGGGGTGGGAGCTGGAAAAGGCTTCAAGGTTGTTATGACCTTTTCACCATTTGGTCTTTCAGGATCTGGAAACTTGATGGTCAGCTTACCCAAGAGTGACCAAGCTCTCAAAAAACTGAGTGAGATTGCCTAAATTCACACAAGGCTTATTTGTGACAGAAAATCCATTTTCCAATTTGTAATCAAGAATATAGATGCCAAGTTTACTGAGAGATGAATAGTGAATTATTTTCCCAAGAGAAAGGTCTACTTGACCTGGAAATATATTACCTGGACACTATCATTACCCACATTAGTAAAAATTATTTAAAATAGAAATAGGTTGAAATTAAATAGAATATAAAATGAGCATGCTTAGAATTTTTTTATATCTAACAAGTGATTTCTAGACTTTTTTCTGTCCATTAATAGAAGGACATTTTATCAGGGAGAGACCAGGCAAATGATGTTGTTTAGCAGTATTTTTTTTAACCTGATAAATGTTGTGAGACAGTTTTGAAGCATAAAGAAAACAATCATCAGAATAAGAGAATCTCAGAATATCAGAACTAATCGGGATTGCAGGGGGTCATAGGATCACTGAAAAGATCTTAAAAGCCAAATCACTTTCAGATAAGGACGCTAAGCCTGGGTGCTTCAGTCACTGGTCCAAAATCACAGAACTATTAAATATCTGAAGCAGGATTTGAACCCAGCATTATATGCAACAGGCTACATTGCTAATTAAAATTATTCCTGAAAAGTAATTTCCTCTAAAACTTCCCTACGAAGGGGTAATTTAACCTTCACTTGAAATCCTCCAATGAGAGGAATGTACCACCTCCTCAAGAAAATCATTCCATTTTTGAAGCTCCATTTGTCAGGAAGTTGTTTTTCTTTTTTTTTTTTCCTGACATCTAGCCTAATTTCTTTTTAAAACTTCTACCACTTACTTATACTTTTCTTCCTTCTAGGATCAAACGAAAAATATAACCCATTTTTTCACACAAAATCCCTTTAAATACTTGACAAGGAATAAGCTTGCAAAGTCTTTTCTTCTCTAGACTTCATGGACTCTTTTTCTTCAAGTAATTATCATATGACATTGAACTCCAAGTCACCTAGGTTACTTTTTTCCAGATTATATCTACATTATCAATTTATGTTCTAAAATGTCCTATAGCAAAGTGAATGCAATACTCTAGATGTAGTCTTACCAAGGCATAGTATCACCTCCCTTTATGTCTACAAGCTATAGTTCCTTTAATGTAGCCTACAATGACATTACCTTTTTTGGCCATCATATCATCCTGTTGACTAATGTTGAACTTAAAACACTTTAAAGTCACAGATTCTAATCATATGAATGGCTGTCTTCTGTGACTCCTCTATTATGTACTTGTAAATTTCATTTTTAAAAAAATGAAATGTAAAAGTAGATTCATATTCAAGTTTCATTTTGTTTCGATTTGGCCAAAAATTCTAGTCTAACATGACCTTTATAAAAAGTTGTTTCCATTTTCATCCACTTTTCAAAATATCTGAAGATATGCCCTTCCCCAATACCTCTCCTGTTCTCCACAATTTTTCAAAGATTGTGGCTGTTGGGGTTTACCAATCACATCCATTCTGACTTTCAGGACCCAAGGAGGTAGTTCATCTAGGTCTGTCACTTGAACTCATTAAGGTCACTTGGGTGTTCTCTTGCTATCTCTTTAATTTTAATTATATCGTAAGTCTTTGATGCAGAAAGGAAACTGGATCCATTATTTCAATGGTATTTGAAACTCTTGATGAAGAAACTCTTATAGTAAAGATCGGCAAATACTCTGGTGCACTGTGAATATATGTATCTTGAGCAGGGTTGTGCAGCCAGTAGGTATTATAAGTGAGACTTGATCCTAGATCTTCATGATTTGGAAGCTACCTCTTTATCCTACTAAGCTGCCTCAAATCAGTTATGAGTTAGTCATATTTATTGGTTCTCCCGTCCTCCCCAGTCCAAATATCATTCTCCCTGAAGCCAAAGCAAAAGGAGAATGATGAGTTAGTTTTGCCATTCCTGTGCCATTACTTATCATCATCATGCCAACTTCAGGTAATGGTCTTATTCTTTCTTTCATCCTCCTTTCCCCAATATAGTTTAAAATAAAACTATTTTGTTGTCATAATCTTTCCTCACTAGCGTTAGTGCATTCTGACCTTTAGCATTCTGAACACTACATCTCTTTCCTTTTAGATGGCTCTATTTGGATAATCTAGGAAATCTGACTCCCAATTCAACCTTTATTCTAAGATACTTCATAGTCCAAGCCTTACAAGTAAGAAAACCAGGCACTTAGGAAAGTCCCCTTAATCAAAATTATCTCTTTTAGGTCTTAGCCAAATTTTATTCAGGAAAAATTCACTTGGATTAATATCACTAAGCGGGTTAAGCTCAATTATTTATTAATATCCAACTGTCAACTAGCTTATGCAGACAGCTTTCCTAGCCACAGCTGAGGAAAGGTATATTTTGATGAGGACACGGAAGGAGCAAGAGGTTATTGTAAAGCACAGAACATATCTAGAAGATTATATGGGAATTTTCACTCTGTCATTGACAAAAACGAAAGCATTCCACACCAGATAAAATGCCCTCTCATCTTCCTGCCATCCAGGGTTATGGACACATTGCACATATTACTATTTAAATTCCACTTTTTTATAGACAGATATAGATACGGATGTTTCAATTAGCTAAACAATTAATTTATATGTATACATATATACATACATATATGTGATCTAAATGCATTTATTTTCTTTTCAAAATCTTCCCTTTGTTAAAAAAATCCTGTAATATTTTTAAAAACTCTAATTATTAGGCCATGTTCTTACACATGAAACTTAAATTTACTTGTGAGTAGTTGTTCCCAGTTCCTCCAGAGTCAAATAAAATGAGCCTAACCCTTCTTCCAGGCAATAGACCTTCAAATTTTTATATACATAGTTTTCATGTCTCCTCTAACTCAAATATCTCTGTTTTCGTTATTTCCCAAAAGGGCTGGGACTAATACCCTAAAACCAATATAATCTCTCAATCCTTTCAAGCTGAGTTGGGTTCAGTGCCTTCAAACCAGAATAACCCACTGACTCTGAAGTACTACTGACCTGGGTAGTAGGTCACTGAAGTAAACTACACTGAAGTAAAACTGGGAAGGAACAAGGGAGGGATACAAGGAGAAATATCACTAGGAAGCCCTGAGTCTGCAGCATAACCATCTATAGGCCTTAGAAGGAAGAGAGCATTTATTTTGGTTTATTTCTCCTGGATCCATGCTTCATGTAATCTCAGGCAGCTGCATGAATCAGTGTAACTTCTGGGTCAGTTAAAATGCCATGACCAATTCAGGAGGAGGTCTATGCAGGTATGTATGTATGTATGTGTTTGTCCTTCGTTGTCAAAGAAGACCACACTATCAGAAATAATGACATGACTTTCACTTGACTTTGTTTTGAGTGAGGGAGGGCTGTGCAGGTCACCAGCCTCACTTCTCCTCCAGAGCCATCTGAATCCAGTGACCAGAAATTCATCAGAATGACTGGAGATCACCCAGGATGAAGCAATTGGGGCTAAATGACTTGCTCAAGGTCACACAGCTAGTGCATGTCAAATGTCTGAGATGAGATTTGAACTCAAGACCTCCTGACACTGGTGCTCTATCCACTGAACCACCTAGCTGCCCTGCTATGCAGGTATTGCTACAGAGAAGAAAGTGATCCTTTGTGGGTGAGTCCTCTGTGGTCATAGGTGGGGAATGTCCATTCAGCTAGGAAGTTAGAAGTTGTGAACCTGAAAGATTGCAAGAATAAAAGTTTCAAGTTTCCCAGTGAGGAGGAGGGAAGAGGATAAGGTTCTAGAAGAAGAGCAAGGCAGGTGGGATGAAGGCCCCTGGAGTAAGAGATCAAACTCTGAACTTAGAATCAAAAGACCTGTGTTCAAATTGTGATTCAGGCACTGACTAGCTGTGTGAACGTGAACAAATCATTTAAGCACTGGGGGTCTCAGAACCCTCATCTTTAGGATGAAGCAGGTAGACTAGATGACTTTTAGGGCTCTAAATTGGTGATTCATTCAGGAGTATGTGTCATGACTAAGAAACAGGCAGTCCGTTAGATGAAAAAGTACTTGACCAGAAAAATTTGAAGTTTTTTGGGAACTGAAATACCCCCATTTAGGACCATGCTCTTACTAGCTGAGCTCCCTAGGTTTCCGTTTGTTATCTTGCCTCCAGCACTAAAGTCACAGATCATAGGATAGCAGTCCTGGAAAAGGACCCGCAGAGATTATTTGGACCAACTTGTCAGAGAGGAAGAAAACAAGTCCCAGAAGGGCAATGGTTCTTACCCATGGGCATACACCTAGTACTAAATGGAACTCAGTTCCCATTATCAACACAATGGTCTTTTCACCAAACCACAGTATGTTTAGTAAAAAAAGGACATTTGTCTTCCATGACAAATCTATGACTATCCCCTGGTTGTTCTGGCTTTCATCCACATGCTAGGCAGGTTTTTAGGGCCAAATATATACAGGAGTTTAGAGACCTCCTCCAGTCTGTGCTCAACAGTAAGACTTTCATCTGGAAATCAGCTTTGATTTACATGAGTTTACATCCAAAATGCAAATCACAGAACTCCCAGAACAAGAGTAGGAGGAAGGCTAAGGGCAGCTTTCTCTCTTCATCTCAAAAAAAAAGAAAGTCAAGCTGTGTTCTGTTGATTTTTTATAGTGGGAAAGACCCCAAAGATTTTTTTTTCTGCAGACAGCCTCATACGCAAAATGTAAAATACTTTATTCATGTGTACATAGCCTCCTTTATTCTCTCTGATGGGCAATTCTGAATCCCTGCCTTCTTCCATCTGTACTTGATTTACATGTCAGACACAGTTGCTGCCTTTCTAAATTGCCCCTTAACACAGGGGAGAGGGGTGAAGTAGTGAGGGCTGCATTTCAAAATACAGAAAACCACAGAGACCTCAGGCAAAAATCTGGACCCAGTCTAATGGTCTGATCACTTTGTTGAGAGGGCCAAGTTAGGTTTGATGGGATGCCCTTGGTCATGAATAGAGAGGCAATTGGGGGTCAGATTTTCTCTGAAGTTGGTGGTGAAAGGGAGGGGCAAAGGTTATGTATGCATTTGAAAAGGTATAAGGGATATTAAAGGAAGTTGACTGCTTCAAAAAGACTGCTTTGATGTGAAGCCAGCTACATCAGAGTCAAGGTCCCCATACACCACTCTGCCAATAAACTGTAATGACAATCCATTCGAAAAAAAGGTTCTACATGGGGAAGTCCAATAATTAAGGGTGGGAACTAATTAAAATGTAGCTGCTTTTTGTTATTCAAAATGTATAGACATAATGTAATACAAGCTCAAGAAAAATTGCCAAAAATAAGAGTAGGAAAATCCTGACATCTTCATTTCCATAAATAATCCTGCTCCTTGGTCTAAAAAAGGCATAGATTTTGAAACACCTGAACAGCGCTATAGTGAGAACATTGGGTCATAGACTGCTCAAACTGGATAACATTGGGTCATAGACTGCTCAAACTAGATAACATTGGAGATCATGTAATCTAGTATGTTGTAATGGAAACTTTTATGGATTTCCAAGATTTACAAAATACTCTCTTCCCAAATACTTGTACAAAGAGCAAGTTATATCATCCCCATTTTAAAGATCAGGAAACTGAGTCTTAAATAAAGGAAATAACAAATGAGGGAACCAGGACTCCAAAGGACTAGATAAAAAGTAGTCTTTTAACTGCTTTGTTTCAGCATTTTCTAGCGTAAAATCAATGATAACTACTGAGTTTTGTTATGCTTGAAAGACCTTGAGGAATAAGGGACAGGGACTTGCCTTGTCATCAGGAAGACCTGAATTTAAGTAATGACTGATACATGGGGGTCTATTATTTGACTTCTCAGTGTCCTAGGCAACACTCTAAAGCTAGAGGCAGCTAAATTGTACAGTAGTTAGAGCACGGGGTCTGGAGTCAAGAAGAATTGAGTTTATATCCAGCCTGAGATGCTTCTTAGCTGTGGGACCTTGAGCAAAACATTTAACTTCTTTTTGCCTCAGTTTCCTTGTTTATAAAATGAGGATGATGATAGCTTCTACTTCACAGACTTATTGTGAGAATCAAATGAAATGATAATTATAAAGCATTTAGCACAATGTCTGGCATATGGTGAGCACTATATAAATACTAGTTATTGTAATGATTGTTGCTATTTATCTTTATTTATTTCTTTTATTTATTATTTATTGTTATTAGGTAAGTTATCAACTGGCTTCAGCGGAAGGAGTTTTTACACTGGCAGTTTACAAAACCCAATAAATTCGTAGTCTGCATAAGAACAGCAAAATATGTTAATCCAGAACATATTGGTATTATTTCAGCTCCAAAGTAATCTGTTTAGGTATTACATACTACGTGTACTTTCATAATAGCTCACATTTACTTAGCACTTTTAGAACTGTAAAGTGTTTTATATACATTATCTCAGTTGATTTCTCCTGAAAGGTAGTTGCTATCACCCCCATTTTGCAGATGAGAAAACTGAGGCTAAAAGAGGGTAATTGACCCAATGCAACATACTACAAGAGGCAACCAGCTTCTGACATAATAAGATGTGAAACAAAGCTGTATGTAGAGTAATGCCTGGTAACAAATATTTCTTTTTTACTGGATCCAGAATAAGAGTTCTATTCTTTACTTCATCCTAATACTAAGGACAAAGAGTATCCTTTAGAATTATTTATGATCCTCTAGTCCTCTCTGTGTACAAGCAAATATATATAGACTTACTAGTATATAGTTTGTAATTGAGTTGAGTGGTCCCTATACTATCCCAGGGAATTATGCTAGTTTGAGTACCTGCTGATTATATTAGCCTAAAAACTCATGAGAAGAAATCAGAGAACAAATCAAAAAATGTTTGAAAAATATAGTAATTGAAGGGATTAAAATTCTGGACTTAATTGTTTGCAAAATTTTAGAGCAATCCTGGTCTGCCTAAATCATGAGTATCCAAGAAAGTATTTAAACTCTGGTCTTCCTGACTGTGATTCCAAAACTGTCCATTTTCCCAATAATCATGAGGCTATAGGATCCAGTACATTTCAATAATATCTTTGGGCTTTTTTCTTTCTTTCTTCTTTAGCTAGCTTAGGCACTAAGCTGGAGGGAAGGTCGAAAAAAGGTACTGTCATAAGAGGTCATTTTCTTTTTTTTTTTACATTTGTCTAGTGTTTGTTAATTATAGAGTCCATACAGCAACTAAAAGTTTTTCTGATGGATAAATTCTGTGCTGAGATTTACAAAGGTCTCCCTCCCTCCCTGAGAATCTCAGATTCACAGAATTTGAGCATCAGAATGGAAGCCAGAAGCCATCCATCCTGACACATACCTAAAAAAAGAATCCCCACCATGCCTGAAGACTTCTAGTAAGGGAGAAGGCATCACTTCTCCGTTCAACTCATTCCACTCTTAAACAGCAATAATGGTTTAAAAAAAAATTCTCAGCGTTAAGACTAAAGTTGCCTTATTCAGGAACAATTTGCTTAGTCATTCTCCACTCTCTGGGTCTCTTCATTGGATGTATTTCTTTATGAAACCAAAAAAAAAATGCTGCTAGGAAAATTTTGATGTATACAGGTCCTTTTGCCATGTCTTTGACCTCCTTGGGAACAAATATCCCTCAGTGGGATCTTTGTGAAAGGGCATGAACATTTCAGTAACTTTATTTAAGTGAAATCCTGCAATGGTTTTTAGAATGATTGGACCAACTCACAGCTCCATCAAGATTTTGTTAACGTCACTGCCTTTCCACAGCTCTCCTGTATGTGGATGATGCAATCGTTCTTGTTTTACTTGTTGCCTTTCTTGCTGGCTTGCTGGGTATGAGAAGAAGCCTAAAAGTTGTGTTGATTTGCATTTCTCATATTAGTAGGAATTTGGAACAAGCCTTCAGGTGGCTGCTCACATTTGTTTATAACCTTGGACCACTTGTCCACCGGGACATGGCTCATGGTCTTCTCTACCTGTGTTAGTTCTCTAGAGAGCTTGGATAGCAACTGTTATCGGTCCTTTGATACAATCTTTTTTTTTGTAATAATCAACTTCCTGTCATATTCTCGAGTTGAATTAATGTTGTTTATGTGAAATCTTTTCAATTTCATGTAATTGAAATAATTAAATTCATCTCCTGGGATTAAAAAAATAAACTTGCCTTATTAGAACATCTACCCATTGTTGATGGTTTTGCCCTCTTGTACCAAACATAACAAACCTAATCCCTCTCCACGTGACAGTTTTTTATATACCTGAAGACACATACTTCTCTCTACATCAGACCTCTTCACATTTTCTTTTCTTCAGTCTTACCATGGCCAGTTCCTTCAACTGATAATAACCTGACAGACTCAAGGTCCATCACCATCCTGCTTGTTGTCCTCCATATATCCACCAGCATGTCACCATCCTTCTTAAACTGGGGTACATGGAAGCAAACCAAATTCCTTGAAGCAAGAAGCAATCTAAAGAGCAGTAAAATAAGAAAGCAATCCAACACTTTCTATCAAATGACCGTAGGCAGTTTTTTTTTTTCTTTTTTGTGTTGTTCAATGATGGCTCATATTTGAAAATGTCATGTGGTTGGGTCAACGGCAGACTTCCAGTGGACCATCTGCAAGTAATTTTCTAGTGCTGGACATGAGCTATTCTTATATCAATAGCAACTGGGGAGATCTGTCGATCAATGGGTCAGAAAACAAAAAGAACTAGGTTGCCTTGTGTTCATATGTGCATTCAGACAATATGTGCACAGATTTCTAATTCAGGTTTGAATAAGCAATTCCTCAGGACCAGCACCTTCAAAAATTTCCAACCTCTGCCCTGAATGTCAGTTGTATAAATGCTTTTCACCAAATTTTCTTCACTAAACACAACATCATACAAAATATCTGTGAATTTGGGATCCACATTTCTATTTAAAAGCTTATATAGTCTTTCTGTAATGACTACTTATTAAGCAGATTCTTTATCTTCCTATTTTCCTGAAAGAGATGGCTTTCCACAGTGAGCTCCCTCAATGTGCCTTCTCTATGCTTAAAAATATCTCAGTATCATCACCCCTTCCCTTCTCTTAGGATCATAGACTAAGAGTTAAAAGGGTCATCAGAAATCATCTAATGCAATGCCTTCCATTTTACAGAAGAAAAGAAAGCGAGATATGAAGTGGTAAGGTCACTCAGATAGGAAGTGTTAGAGGTCAGAATTGAATGCAAGTCCTCTGATTCCAATTGTTGATATCTCTACTGCCCCCTTCTTCATTTTGCTTATAAAAGAATACTGCTCCACATTATAACGAGTAGTTCTACCTATGTCCTTTGATTACCTTCACAGCAGAATCACATAATTTGAGAGCTTTAAGTGAACTCAAAAGTCATTTGGTCTACCTCTTCTACCCCCCCACCAAAAAAAATAAAACTTCTCTAGTATACCTGTTAAATGCTCATCTAGCATCTGTGGATGTCTCCTTACACACTGGGAGAGCTCCAACTGTGAGACAATAACTGACAAGGTGCCTAAATTTGCCCCTATACAACTTATAACCATTGCTCAATTTCCTCATCCAGAAAATGAGGGTGCTGGACTAGATGGATGGCCTCTGAGCCTCCTTCCAGTTCTAAATCTGATCCTGTGATCACTTGTAAGGCACTTGATAAATTTAAGTTTTTATTGATGTCAAGGGGTTCCCTCTTTCATAATATTCATAAGACATATCTTGTTTTTCCTTTGAGTCCTACTCATTGTAATTGAAAGTCATGTTTTATATGAAGCAGTCAACATTATCAATTCTCTTAATTGATTAGAGTTCATCAATTGAAATAGCTACTTGAATATCTTGTTTGAGGAGTAATTGAAGAGGGAAAATACAGTGATTAGTGATGATGCTCAAGTTTAACAGTAATCAAATGGTTAAATACAATGAAATTCATTAAATTTGTTTTGCTTTTATTTCTTGAAACAGATAATTGCAAAATGGATTGATTATGCCGGAATGATATTCATCAAAAGTTTAAGTACAAATACATCTAAGTCATGTTTCTAAGGAAGGATATAATTGAACAATCCAAAAATCTATTATTTAAATGTTCTAGGCTATTTGCTAAAGTCCCAGTATGATCTTTCATTGTAAAATAGAATTCTATGCCAGTGGAATGTATGCTTAAAAGTTTTGAGCAAGGGTGTTGTGATAGAATGTCTGTGTGTTTATCTTAAGTCAAGTCTTGATAATTTTGGAAAGACTCATCAGGAGAAAGCTTGTTGTCAAATATTTGATTTTTGTACAGGAAATCATAAAGGCTATATACTAAGATATGAAGGGGTTTCGATCTACATTGGTGGAGAGAATATCCACACAGATGAAATAATGGATCACTTTTAAAAAGAATATTATACAAACCTACTGGAAGAAACTAAAAATTTTTCAGTAAGAGAATTATATGATCAAATCTGAGCTTTAGAAATTCTGCTTTGGCCACGATATGAAGAACAGTTTAAAGACTGGAAGCCAGAGAAATAGGAAATTATTACAATTATTACAATAATTTAATCATATGGCAATGAACTTGTAGATGAAGATGCTGGTATTAGACTAGCAACAGATGTGAAGGATATTTTTGAAAATAGAACTGACAAGATTTGGCAGTTAATTGAAGGTGGAAATTGAAGGAGAGATGGAGACTCAGTTGTAACTCTTAAGATTTTTGAGCCTGAATAAGAAAGCTTTATAGCAAATAACATTTATATTGTACCCGCTATGCTGTAGACACAATGCTAAGTACTTTATGAATATCTCGTTTGACCTTCATGATTACCTTGGGAGGCCGGTGCTTTTATTACATATTGTTAAGAAAACTGAGACAATCTGAGATTAAGAGACTTGCCTAAAGTCACACATCTAATAAGTGTCTGGGATTAGATTTGAAATCAGGACTTTCTGAATCTAGGTCCAGTGTTTAAATCTGCTGTGGAACCAGATGCCTTTAAATGTTCACATTAAAAAAGGACAATAAATAATTTATAGATTAGAATTCAGATGATCATTATTTCAAACTTGTATTATTTCAATATTCTCCTAATCTTCTTGATTTAGTTTTCCTCAATCTAGTCTGTATGTCACTTTCAGATTAGTGTCTCTACAGCACTTTTCATTTTGTCACAGTAAAATACAAAACCTTTAATGACCCCTTATTGCTTACTGAATAAAGTCTAAATTTCTCACCATCTCATTCAAGCCCTTCCATAATATCTCCCTAATCTACACTTGCAGATTTATTTTCCACAATTGTGTTACATATGTCCTACTCTCCATCCAAGCTGTAAGTTTTGCCTCTATCTGCTTGTAATTTCCACCTTTCTGTCTGTCTTTTCTTATGTTGTTCCTTCCATCTGGATTGATCTTCCCTTCAATCTCTTTTAAAATAAGGCTCATCTTTTGAAGTTCAGTTCAAATGCTATTAGCTCCATAAAAATCTTCCCTGGTAACTTCAGCCAGGATTAATCAATAAGCATTTTTTAAGTGGCTTCCATGTGCCAAACACTGATGTCTCTTTCCCCAATCTACTATATTTCCTTGTTTGCCCCTCAAAGTGGCTATTTGGGTACATGCTTTTATCAACCACTAGGCTTCAAGTCCTTGAGGGCTCAAATTATGTCTTGTTATCCCCCATATCAACTAATATAGTGCCTAAACATGGTTGGTTGATCGTTGTCCTTCATTCTTACAGAGGACCAAAATGACATCACTGTTGGAATCAAGTACAGTGTTTCTGACTGTGAATCATCAGGAAAATACAAGCTCAGAAGGCTCTACCAGAGGTCAGGCACAAATAGTCCATATGATATTTGGAATGGAGATGTCTTCAAACTGGTGCTTCACCTATAGAGTACGGTGCCTTCTTTGATGAAAGTGCCATGCTGGATGGTCCTGTGTCTGTTTCTCTCTTTTCTCACAATCAGTTCCAAAGTTCTTCAGAAAGATCTTGAGAGTGTCATTGAATCACTTCTGACCACCATGTGAGTGCTTGCCTTGTGTAAGTTCTCTGTAAAATAGTCTTTTAGATAAAGGTATGTCTGGCATTCAAACAACATGGCTAGCCCATTGGAGTTGTGCTCTCTGTCATAGAGATTGAATGCTTTGTAGTTCAGCTTGAGAAAAACCTCAGTGTTCAGTACCTTATCTTGCCAGGTGATCTTCAAAATCTTCCTAAGACAATTCAAATAGAAGCTATTTAGTTTCCTAGCATAGTACTGGCATTACTGTCCAGGTATCACAGGCATACACAATACAATAGCTCTATAGACCTTTAGTCTGGTAGGCAATCTAATATCTTTTCTTTCCCATATTTTCCTTCAGAGCCTCCCAAACACTGAACTACCTCCGGCCATTCATGCAGCAACCTCATCATCTATGTGTACATCCCTGGAAAGTACACCGCCAAGGTAAGTGAACTTATCCACAGAATTCAAAAGTTTTCTACTTGTAGCCAACTGGGGATGTAGCTAGCTGGGGGAGAACCTGTGTTTTCTTGGAGTTAATTGTTAGGCCAAAATTAGCACAGGCAGCAGAGAATCAGTCCAGATTTTGTTCACTGCTGTGCACTTTTTACTTTGTTCTTTCCTCCCCCTTTTTCCCACCTTCAAAGGATCACTCCCTTATTTTCTCATTCCTATTAACCTAAACACCCTACCATACTGCCCTTTAACCTACTCTCTCACCTTCCCCTCTAAAGATCCCTCCTTTTTCCTCTCCCTCTTCCTTATCCCCTTAGCATTTTATTTCTTCGTGAATTGAATACTTTTATACTCTTCTAAAAATATATATATTGTTCCCTCTTGAATCCAATCCTGATGAAAGTAAATTTGCAGAATAACCAGCCCTCCTCTCTCATCTGATTCCTCTGCTTTGGTTCTTCCTCTGGCATCTCATTTGTATAAGATAATTACTCTTTTAACTATCCTTGAACAGTTCTACTTTTTGAAGTCATACTATACTCAGCTGTACCCCAGTCTTTCTTGTAAACTACCTAATTGCTAATAACAATCCTGGACATATATTGTACATTTTACCTAATAAAATGTAAGAAGTTTATCCTTACTGAGTCCTTTGTAATCAGTCTTCAGTATGTATCATATTTCTGTTGGCTCTTGTATGTCAAATCTTCTATTAAGTTCAGCATTTTATTTTTCTTTTAACAAACTTCTGAAAGCATGACAATTCGTTAAATATCTCTTTTTCATTGAAATTATGCTTAGCTTTGCTGGGTATGATATTTTTGGCAGGAATCCCAGTTCATTTACTCTTCGATATATAGAGTTCCAAGACCTGCAATCTTTTAATGTCGCCACTGCTAGGACTTGTATGATTTTAATTGTGGTACTGCCATATGTAAATTGTTTTTTTTCTTGTTACTCATAATATTTTGTCCTTGAGCTGAGGCGTTTGGGATTTGACTATGATATTCCTGTGCGTTTTCTCTTGCAGATGGTGATCAGTGATTTTTTTTTTTCCTATTTCTACTTTACCCTCTTGTTCTGAAGCTTCAGGGCAATTTTCTTTAATTATTTCTTGTATTATTATATCAAGTTTCTTTTTGTAATCATAGCTTTCAGATAGTCTAATGATTCTTGTATTTTCTCTTCTTTATCTGTTCTCCAGATTAGTTGTTTTTCTTATGGGATACATAGCATTCTCTTCTATTTTTTCATTCTTTATATTTTGTTTAATCATTTCTTGATTTCTTATAACTCTGCTGGCCTCTCCTTGCCCTATTCTAATTTCCAAGGAGTAATTTTCCTCCTTAAGATTCTGGCTCTCCTTTTCTCATTCGTTGACTTTCTTTTCATAATATTCTTGTTTTCTTGGATGGGTCTTCTTTTTTGTTGCTGTTTTTCCTCAATCTTTCTTATTTGATTTGAAAGTCTTTTTAAAGTTCTTCTATGAGTTTTATGGGGGTAGATGACCATTTAAAATTACTCTTTGGGGTAGAAGAGGATTTCTTTTATCCTCCTCTGAAGATGAACTCCAGTCTTCTTCATTCCCAAAGTAGTTCTACGGCTAAATTCTTTCTCCTTTGCCTGTTCATTTTTTTTTTAATTTGTACCAGCTTATTTTTAGCATCTCTAGTCCTAGAGAATGTGGGATGGTATCCCTGGCCTCAGATCTTCCTTCAGGTCTCCCTTCCAGCCTGGAAGCAAAACCAAGACCTCCAGCCTCCTGTAAGTGCCCACAGACAACAGCACCCCCACCCCACACCTTCTACATTCACTGGGTGTGTTCCTTCTTGTCCAGGGCCATGTCTTTTTTAATCTTATTTTATTTTTTATTTTTTTTAATATAAATTTATTTATTTAACTTTTTACATTCATTTTCACAAAATTTTGGGTTCCAAATTTTCTCCCCATTTATCCACTCCCCACACCCTAATACACTGAGCATTCTAATTTCCCCTATCACCAATCTGCCCTCTCTTCTATCATTCCTCCCTTCTCTTGTCCCCATCTTCTCTTTTGTCCTGTAGGGCCAGATGACTTTCTATTCCCCATTGACTGTATTTCTTATTTCCTAGTAGCAAGAACAATACTCAACAGCTGTTCCTAAAACTTTGAGTTCCAAACTCTCCCCATCTCTCCCTCCCCCCCCATTCCCTTTGGGAAGGCAGGCAATTCAATATAGGCCCTATCTGTGTAGTTTTGCAAATGACTTTGATAATAGTTGTGTTGTGTAAGACTAACTGTATTGCCCTCCATCCTATCCTGCCCCCCATTGTTTCTATTCTGTCTTTTGATCCTGTCCCTCCCTGAGTGTTGACTTCAAATTGTTCTCTCCTCCCATTGCCCTCCCTTCCATCATGCCCCCCACCCTGCTTATCTCCTTCTCCCCCACTTTACTGTATTTTAAGATAGGTTTTCATACCAAAATGAGTGTGCATTTTATTCCTTCCTTTAGTCAAATGTGATGAGGGTAAACTTCATGTTTTTTTTCCCTCAGCTCTCCTCTTTTTCCCTCTATTAAAAAGTCTCCTGCTTGCCTCTTGAATGAGAGATAATTTACCCATTCCATTTCACCCTCTCTCTTCCCACTACATTTTTCTCTCACTGTTTACCTTAATTTCTTTTAAGATATGGTCCCATCCTATTCAATTCATTCTGTGCTCTCTGGCTCTGTATGTGTTTGTGTGTGTGTGTGTTTGTGTGTGTGTGTGTGTATGTGTGTGTGTGGTCCCACCAACTACCCAGATACTGAAAAATTTTAAGAGTTACAAATATTGTCTTTCCATGTAGGAATGTAAACAGTTCACCTTTGGTAAGTCCCTTATGACTTCTCTTTGCTGTTTCCTTTTTCATGCTTCTTCTCATTCTTGTGTTTGAAAGTCAAATTTTCTTTTCAGCTCTGGTCTTTTCATCAAGAATGCTTGAAAGTCTTCTGTTTCATTGAAAGACCATATTTTCCCCTGAAGTATTATACTCAGTTTTGCTGGGTAGGTGATTCTTGGTTTGAGTCCTAGTTCCTTTGACTTCTGGAATATTCTATTCCATGCCCTTTGATCCCTTAATGTAGAAGCTGCTAGATCTTGAGTTATCCTGATTTTATTTCCACAATACTGGAATCGTTTCTTTCTAGCTGCTTGCAATATTTTCTCCTTGACCTGGGAATTCTGGAATTTGGCCACAATGTTCCTAGGAGTTTCTCTTTTTGGATCTCTTTCAGGTGGTGATCGATGGATTCTCTCAATACTTATTTTGCCCTCTGGTTCTAGAATATCAGGGCAGTTTTCCTTGATAATTTCATGAAAGATGATGTCTAGGCTCTTTTTTTGATCATGACTTTCAGGTAGTCCCATAATTTTTATATTGTCTCTCCTGGATCTATTTTCCAACTCAGTTGTTTTTCTAATGAGATATTTCACATTCTCTTCCATTTTTTCATTCTTTTGGTTTTGTTTGGTGATTTCTTGGTTTCTCGTAAAGTCATTAGACTCCATCTGTTCCATTCTAATCTTGAGAGAACTATTATCTTCAGTGAGCTTTTGAACCTCTTTTCCCATATGGCTAATTCTGCTTTTGAAAGCATTCTTCTCCTCATTGGCTTTTTGAACCTCTTTTGCCAATTGAGTGAGCCTATTTTTCAAGGTGTTATATTCTTCAGCTTTTTTTTGGGTCTCCTTTACCAAGGTATTGACCCGTTTTTCATGCCTTTCTTGCATCTCTGTCATTTCTCTTCCCAGTTTTTCCTCCACCTGTCTAACTTGATTTTCAAAATCCTTTCTGAGCTCTTCCATGGCCTGAGCCCATTGGATATCTATTTTGGGTGTTTGGGATACAGATGCCTTGACCTCTATGTCTTTCCCTGATGGTAAGCATTGTTCTTCCTCATTAGAAAGGAAAGGAGGAAACATCTGTTCACCAAGAAAGTAGCCTTCTATGGTCTTATATTTTTTCCCTTTTCTGGGCATTTTCCCAGCCAGTTACCTGACTTCTGAGATTCCTGTCCACCCCCGCCTAGATCCGCCCAGATAGTGCTTGAGGTCTGATCTTCAAATGCTGCTCCCCAGGCTCACGGCTTTCAGCGGTGGGCGGAGCTGCTATTCAATGTGAGCTTAAGTTCTGGTGCTCAGGTGGGGGCAGGGCCGCTTCCCAGGCTCAGTTCCCTCAGGGGGGTTATGAGGAGATCTTCGGTAATGGAGTGGAGCTCCTGTCTGCTCCAGGAGTCCCGGGCTGCCACTGCCTCTGCGCTGCATCCTGAAGGGGCCTGAGTTATGGTGACACCCTGCTCCCTTCTCAGCCAGCCCAGAAGTCTCTTTCACTGACCTGTAGCGCCTGTGGGTAGAGGGACCTTCTTGGTCACCAGAGGTTCCATCCCTGAAGCCTGCCCGGATCTGCTCTTCTCGGGGTGTGCAGGCAGGGAAGGGGCTCTGCTCCATGTCCAGTGTGCTACGGACCTTTGGTGCTGGTTTTTCAGGGATCTCTGGATCAGAAATCTCCTCCACTGTGTTGCTGCGTGGCTTCCACTGCTCCAGAATTTGTGGGGAGTTCTTTTTACAGGAAGTTTATGGGCTGTGAATTTCGAGCTAGCATACGTGAGTCTTTTCTACTCTGCCATCTTGGCTCCTCCTCCCCGAACCAGGGCCATGTCTTTACAACACAGCTGGGTCTGGAGTTCCTTGTCAGCTCCCTTGATCTTCCCCAGCTCAGATGTCCAACTGTTCTTACTGTTCCAGGGGTAAAAGTTCCTGTGCCTGGTACCGAGGCTACCTCCCAACCTAGCTAAGCCCAGGGCTTGCCTCCTGTTGTTTAAGTGGGATTAGCCTGGAGGTGTTTATTCTTCATAGGGACCCAGACTTATCCTGAGATTTTTCTTCAGATCTCTGATTGTCCCAGAAGAACCACTGTTCTGACCCTACTCATTTATTTTTACAGTTCTATGTTCTCCCTGAGGTGTTATTTTATCTCATTTGTGGGGGAAATCTGGAAGGATTGAAATTTTCTGACCTTCCACCATCTTCCCAGAACCTTATCCTGGTCCATACTTTGATGCAACTCAGCCCCAAAGGCTTCATTGAGAGCACAATTATCTGTAAACAAAAAGTAATACACCAACTCTTGCTCTACCTCAGTCTTGGCTTGTAGCTTTTTCAAGCTAAATACTTTACCATCAGTGCAGTAGCTGACCTTGATGCCATTTTCATCCTCTTTGAAGGCATTTGACAATACTACAGAAAACATCATGCCAAAAAGAATGGTAGCAAGCACACAGACCTGCCTTACTCTGATGATTGGGAAAGCATAAGAGCACAGTCCATTATCCAGAACCTAAGCAAGTATGCCATCATGAAACTGACATACAATTCTGATGAACTTCTCCAGGAAGCCAAATTTTGCTATAAATTTCCGTAAGCCTGCACAATTGACAGTGTCATAGGTCTTCATTAGATCTACAAATGTGTATAGACCTCTCCTCTGCTCTTTGCATTTCTCCTGGAGTTGTCAAGCAGAAAACACTATATGGATCATTCCTCAAACCTTTCTGAAGTCACACTGGCTCTCAAGTAGATGACCACCTTCCAGGTGAAAGAATTTTGCTGGTAATGACTAAGAGAGAGAGACCTCATCCCTGTAATTGTCACAGGACAACCTAATTCACTTTTCTTTACAAAGATGAACAATGGAGATCTCCTTGAAATCCTGGAAGATAACATCCTTTTGTTATATAGCCCATAAAATTTATTTTAACTTTTTTATGAGCTATGGAACCCCAGTCCTATAAATCTCAGATGAAATAGAATTATCGATGGGGCGGAGCCAAGATGGCGGAGTAGAAGGACGCACGTTTACGAGCTCCGAAACCAAAGCCCATAGAATTAATGTAAAAAGAGACCCCCATAACTTCTGGGTCAATACAAGGTGTGCAGAAACGGAGTGGAAGAGATTTCCGTGCCAGAGAGCCCTGAAGAGCCGTCCCCGGGGTCCGTCGCGCCCCGGAAAGCGGACCTCACCCCAACGCTGCCCTGGCCGCGGCCCCAGAGAAGCGGACCCGAGCAGGCTTCAGAGATGGAAGCTCCGGCAACTGGGAAAGTCCCTCCACCCACAGAAGCTACAGGTCAGTGAGAGAGAAGGCTGGGCTGGAGGAGGGGTGCGGAGCGTCTCCGTGACTCAGGCCCCCTCGGGAGGAAGCCGCTGCGGCAGAGACGGGGGCAGGAAGCGGCAGAGGCAGAGGTGTGGGCGGCGGCTGAGGCGGCAGTGGCCCGGGACTCAGGAATCCCCCAGCAGCAGGCAGGATCTTCATTACGGAAGGTTTCTGCATAAAACCTGAGGGAGCTGAGCCTGGGAGATGGCCCTGCCCCCACCCTGCTCTATTACTGAAGGCCTCTCCATAAAGCTCCTGAGGGAACTGAGCCTGGGAGGCGGGTCCCCCACCCCGCCCCCACCCGCTCCATTCCTGAAAGTCTCTGCATAAAGCCCCTGAAGGAATTGAGCCTGGGAGGCGGCCCTGCCTCCACCCCAGCGCCAGAACTAAAGCTTGCCACGGAAAGCCCATTTGAATCTCAGAGGCCAAGCACTAGCTGGACGGATACAGGTGGGGGTGGAAAGGAATCTCAGAAGTCAAGTAACTGGCTGGGAAAATGCCTAGAAAAGGGAAGAAAAATAAGACTATAGAGAGTTTTTTCCAACAAATGCAAATGATCCCAACCTTCGGATCTGACGAAGATGAGGACGTATTCTTGCCATCAGGGAAAGACGTGGAGGGCGGGGCCTCAGTACCCCAGACACCCCGGGGGCGGGGGGCGAGTGGGCTCAGTCCTTGGAAGAGCTCAAAAAGGATTTTGAAAAGCAAGTTACACAGGTGGAGGAAAAACTGGGAAGAGAAATGACAGAGATGCAAGAAAAGTATGAAAAACGGGTCAATACCTTGGTAAAGGAGACCCAAAAAAATGCTGAGGAAATTAACACCTTGAAAAATAGGCTCGCTCAGTTGGCAAAAGAGGTTCAAAAAGCCAATGAGGAGAAGAATGCTTTCAAAAGCAGAATGAGCCAAATGGAAAAAGAGGCTCAAAAGCTCACTGAATTTAATAGTTCTCTCAAAATTAGAATGGAACAGATGGAGTCTAATGACTTTATGAGAAACCAAGAAATCACCAAACAAAATCAAAAGAACGAAAAAATGGAAGAGAATGTGAAATATCTCATGGGAAAAACAACTGACCTGGAAAATAGATCCAGGAGAGACAATTTAAAAATTATGGGACTACCTGAAACTCATGATCCAAAAAAGAGCCTAGACATCATTTTCCATGAAATTATCAAGGAAAACTGCCCTGACATTCTAGAACCAGAGGACAAAATAAGTATTGAAAGAATCCATCGATCACCACCTGAAAGAGATCCAAAAAGAAAAACTCCTAGGAACATTGTGGCCAAATTCCAGAACTCCCAGCTCAAGGAAAAAATCTTGCAAGCAGCTAGAAAGAAACAATTCCAGTACTGTGGAAATACAATCAGGATAACTCAAGATCTAGCAGCTTCTACATTAAGGGGTCGAAGGGCATGGAATAGGATATTCCAGAAGGCAAAGGAACTAGGACTCAAACCAAGAATCACCTACCCAGCTAAACTGAGTATAGTACTTCAAGGGAAAATATGGTCTTTCAATGAAACAGAGGACTTTCAATCATTCTTAATGAAAAGACCAGAGCTGAAAAGAAAATTTGACTTTCAAACACAAGAATGAGAAGAAGCATGAAAAAGGAAACAGCAAAGAGAAGTCTTAAGGGACTTACCAGAAGTGATCAGTTTACATTCATACAGGGAAAGACAATATTTCTAACTCTTAAAACTTTTCAGTATCTGGGTAGTTGGTGGGACCACACATACACATGTACATGCATGCACACACATACACACATGCACACACATACAGAGATAGAGAGCACAGATTGAACTGAATAGGATGGGACCATACCTTAAAAGAAATTAAGGTAAATGGTGAGAGAGAAATGTAGTGGGAGGAAAGAGGGGGAAATGGAAGGGGGTAACTATATGTCATTTAAGAGGCAGGTAGGAGTTTTTCTTAGTGGAGGGAAAAAGAGGAGAGCTGAGAAAAAAAACAAACAAACAAGAAGTTTACCCTCATCACATTTGACTAAACGAAGGAGTGAAATGCACACTCATTTTGGTATGAAAACCTATCTTACAGTATAAGAAAGTGGGGGAGAAGGAGATATTGCAAGGGGTGGGGATGATGGAAGGGAGGGCAAAGGGAGGAGGGAGCAATTTGAAGTCAACACTTGGGGAGGGACAGGATCAAAAGACAGAAGAGAAACAATGAGGGGCAGGTTAGGAGAGATGGTAATCCAGTTAGTCTTACACAACACGACTATCAGGGAGGTCATTTGCAAAACTACACAGATAGGGCCTATATTGAATTGCCTGCCATCCCAAAAGGAATGGATGGGGAGGGAGGGATGGGGAGAATTTGGAACTCAAAGTTTTAGGAACAACTGTTTAGTATTGTTGTTGCAACTAGGAAAGAAGACATACAGTTAAAGAGGAATAGAAAATCATCTGGCCCTACAGGAGAAAAGAGAAGATGGAGACAAGAGAAGGGAGGGATGACAGAAGAGAGGGCAGATTAGAGATAGGGAAAATTAGATTGCTTGGAGTATTGGGGTGGGGGAGGGGATAAAAGGGGAGAAAATTTGGAACCCAAAAATTTGTGAAAATGAATGTAAAAAATTAAATAAATAAAAAAATTAAAAAAAAAAAAAAGAAATAGAATTATCACCAGGTTCTTTGCCATGTGAGATGAGCCTAGAGGAATCCAAAACCTCTTCTTTAGTTGGAACTTCAGCTAGGGAGTGATTGACATCAAACTGAGGTAAACAGTCAATGGCTTCAGCATTGATTGATGACTATCTATTGAAAACACTATAGAAGTATTCATCCCATCTCTCTAGGATCATGTCCTTATCACTAATCAATGTGGCTCCCCTGGCACTGAATAGCTGAGATGCCCGAAGTTTCTTTAACCCATAAAAAGCCTTCTTGGCATCATAGAAGCACTTTTAATTCTTCCCATCAGTGTAAAACTGAATTTCATATGCCTTCTTATCTAGCCACGAATCCTGCATCTCTCTCAAGTTTCACTTGTGTTTTATCCTTAATGAAATTAAATGCTACATTCTTATAGATGAATGAACTATCCTGCTGGTAAACCCTGTGGAGTTCTCATTTTTCATTTGGGAGTTTCTGAGTTTCCCCATCATTTTCATTAAACCAATTTTGATATTTGTGAGTGATCTGGACCAGATGAGTAAATGTAATGCTATATACTATATGCTAAATCTCTGAAAGCTACCCCCTCCTTTTCTGCTCAACTATTGGCAACAGTGTGTTAGATTCTCTTTCCATCCAAATTAGCAACAAACTGTTCACACTCATAGAAGCACTCTACTCTATTGACAATAGGTCTTCTAGTAGTTGTCTTGCTATATCTGTTGAATATGAATATTTAACTTAGTGAGGATAAGTCTATGATCCGTCCAGCACTCTGTGCCACACATTGCCTTCATCACTCACATCCTGTCTCTTCTTCTTATAATGACATAGTCTATTAAATATCAATGTGAGGATATATACATGGAGTTTTATTGCATTTAGGTAAATGAAAGATAGCGTTGGTGATGAGAAAGTCATGAAAGACACACCTTCAGTAGTAAATGACTGTTGTTGTTGCTTTTTATGATGCATTTCTCCCAATGACTCTTTGTCATGTCTGATAGTCTGTGCCTAGTCTGGCATTAAAGCCACCCAAAATTATATTTTGTCCCCTATTGGAACACTGGTGATCAGAGTCCCCAGGTCTTCATAAAATTTTTCTTTGATCTCATCAAGGTCATCATGGTAGGAGCATATGCACTGATGATGGTGGCATGGTGCTTTACTGCAAGTGGCAATCACATGGTCATGAATCTGTCACTCACTCTTTTTGGCAGGCATACAAGTTTGTTGACTAGATTAGTTTTTATTATTAAAACCTATACTAGCTTCTTTGCACTCCCCATCACTGCAGCCACTTCAGAAAAAAAATATATATGCAGCTCTAATTTGGCCTTCATTTTCCAATGTTATTTCACTCAGGGCTGCTACTTGGATGTGATACTTGCTGAATTCTCTCACAGCAAAAGCATCTTTCAGATCTATTGGATATCATGTTGTCCACAATCATATTCACATTTCCTGTACTTATGGTGAATAGAATCATCTTTGCAAAAGTTTGCGTGTTTTTCAACTGCAAGGTAGGATTCCTACCTGCCATAGCAAGTAGGCCAAGACTGAGTAAAGTAGACAATTTTAAGCCACCTTTGCTAGCCTCTTCTTCACACCAGGATGTAAGCAGTGTGGTCCTTAAAAAGGCTGCTTGGATACCCAGAGGACTGACAACTCCTATTGCTGCTTCAGCACAGTAAGAAAATGACCCTATAGGCTGAGCCACCTGTGCACAGGCTTGTGACTACAGCTAATAGTATATCTACATCTACCGCTTCTCCAGTTGCCTGTTACCACAGGACTTTGAGTTAGGAAAAATGGTAAAAAATGATAGGAGTGATGTCTTTTGACTCACACATGAATTGGATTTAAGGGAGGTAGAGATGTGCAAAGTCCATGGCCTCACTCTTTTTCGCCAGTCGTTCAAATCCTGTAGCAAGAAAAAAGTCAAGACAATTAGTGATGGTTCAGGGTGCAGTGAATGACTTTGCCGTCTTTGATGTCTAACCAAGCTCTAAGCAATCCATGGCACCTGCTTCAGCCACCTTCATTGCCACTGGAACGAATTGTTCTCATCTGCCCATTCCACTGAGGGAAGTCATCACATGCTTGGGGTAGAGCCCTCCCAACTCAGTGAAGAGTTGAGACCTTTAGATTGCCCTCAACCTAGTTTAGTCTGTCTGCTGAAATGGTTTGACAGGGTGTGGCCATTGCCCATTCTACAACTTCTTGGCACCACAGGTGAGAGTTGAATGATTCAGGTGGACACCAAATGTAGAAAAGCAGCCCTGAGAAGGGCTCAGCAGCCCTCACGCTAGAGGTACTAGTCTTCCCTGAATACCTCTACACACCCTAAACTACACACCCTAAACATAGTAGATACTCAATAAATGTTTGTTGAGTAAACAAGTGAGAGAGACCTTATGAATTATAAGAAAGGTTGGTTTTATAGATAGATGTAGTAGACCAAAAAAAAAAAAAAAACAAAACCAGAGTAGAAAATCTCATGATTTTAAAAAAAAGATATTTCCAGTTAAAAGATGTTTTCTCCCACCTAGAGTCTGAAGTATCTATCTGAAAAAGAAAATTTTGAGTAATAACATAGAGCCAGAAGGCTAATTCTATAAGAGCTACAGAGGAGACAATTTCATTATGTAATAGTCAAATCTTGTGGACTCAGCATTGTGGAATCTTAGAATTAGAAAAAACTTCAGAAGTCATAAAGTCCAACTCCCATTAGAATCATTCTTTCGAGGTCTCTTTTTCCCTTGTGAGGGTTAATACTTATTTCACAATAAGTTTTCTAGTGACTTACTAGATCCTTTTCTATTTACAGAAAGGTATCAAAGTGAGGGGATGAAAGGAAAAGTAATAGGATGCAGGAGATAAACTTTACCAGGTATACAATTTTACCTCAAGCTGGCCCTAATTACCGGTGGCAGGGAAGGAAAGTGTTGAATGAACCTGAGTTCCTGCCTTAAAATGCAATATGTGTGCAACTAAAATGAAAAATTTTAAATGTATGGATTGGTTCATGTGTGATCAATACAGTGGAGGACTAGAAACTTTCTCTGATGCCTATAACTTCTCAGATCTCTCCAAAAAAAACAGAAAAAGAAATTATGCACCAAAGATAAAGCAATTTCAGCTGTCTCCATGGCATAGGGACATCTCCAATGCAAAAGAAGTTAAAAAAAAATGAACTGACACTTACCTTGAACTCACTGAGTAGCATCTCCCTTCTTACCATAATAGCAGAGAGAGTCTATGCTAGCTGACCCAAGGACCCCCAAAATGGACTTGTAGCAAAACCCAACCTCACACGTTCATCTCCCTCCTTTTTGGTGGTATAGAGATTCAGGCTCCAGACTTTAGAAGTTTGCTAGGGCCACAAATATACAGCCAGCATTATAGAGGCAGTATTCTTTGCTGCACAGATTTCTGCAAGAGAGAGGCTGTAATAGAAGGAAAAAGGCAGAATATGTATACAGGTTTGAAAGAGCACTTAACTCCACAATGCATCCCAAACTTTTATCAGAGTCCTGAAGACTCAAACTACCGAAATCAACCCCATCGCACTAAGTGGAGCAGCTCTCTGACCTGCTGATGCAACAGCAATTGGACCAACAGAGAAAGTTGGAAAGGATAACAGGGCAGAATACCACATGTGGAGGCTTATGCAGCATTCCACTTAGGAGGGAAAGAGGGAAAGAGCTCAACATCCAATTGCATTCAGTTCATCCACCTCACCCCAAAAAATCTACTTGTGGCAAATAACTAGGATAGTGAAACTGAACTACTCAGCATGGGAGCAGGCTGAGATTCTTTAGAGATTCTGCCACCATTCAAACCACCATCAGAGAGGATGGAGAGAGAAAGTGAGCAATGATAAAATAAGGGATGGGGGACGATCATGAAATTATCAAAGATCTGAGGAAGATGGAAACTCAAAATGCCTTAAACATAATCAGATATATCAACATGTAAAATGTTAAAAGCAAAGGGGAATATGACTTCCACATTTAGAAAACAAATTCAGGCATCTATGAATAAAAAATAATGTAAAACAAAAGAAAATCATCCAATGCTTCATGAGACAAAGAATATTGTGGAACTTGAGAACATGGAACCACAACATGCTGTTCCTGAATGATTTAAAAAACAAATTAGAATTATGAGAACCAAGTTTATGAACATAGAGAAATAATGGAAAGAATACAAAGAATTGAATCTGTGATAGCAAGTCTAACCCAAGAAACAAAAAAGAAAACAAGAAGTCAGGAACACAAATACATATAAGTGAAGAACAATCTAGAAGAAGGAAAGCAAAAAAAAAAAAATTCCAAGAAAATACCCTCAGCAAAAGACCAAAACATTCTGATCTATAAAATCACCCCAAGGGTCATTGGTCTCCCAGAAAAAAACACAGGAGAGAAAACCTGAAAATGTGATGCAAGAAATAATGCTAGAGAATTGTCCAAAACTTCTGAATTTAAAAGATAAAATACTATTTAAAAGAATTCACAGATCACTTCCAGAAAGAAAAAAAACATACTCTATAAACTCCAAGACACAGAGTGATTAAATTTAACAACTCAATTCAGAAATAACAGTTTCTGCAAGCAAACAGGAAAAAAGATCTTCAAATATAAAAAAAGGAATTTTGAAGAAGACAAAATACTCTACACCCACCAGAAAATGCAGGAGGGAAAGAAATAATGTATTCCCAAGAACAATTGAGTTTAGGTAACAGCCCAGCATGACCTAGCCTGAAAATGTGAATTTAAATATAAAAGAAAGGAGTAGTGTATTCTATGATGAAGAGGTGCTTGAAGCATTCTTAGAAAAAACCATACTTGAAGAGATTGTTTCCTTCTCAAATGTTCCAGAAACAGAAGTGTAGGAGAAGTGAATAAATGAATAAGAGCCAAGAGCAGAAGAAGCAGAGTTACAACAGAAAGACCAGTAAGAATCAATTTTCTAAATGTACCCAGAGACAAGAGTGAAGTGCAAGTCAGATGGAGATAACAGTAAAGTGGTAGATCTAAGACAGTTAGGTTACACAGTGGATAGAGTGCTGGAATTGGAGTCAAAAAGAGCTGAATTCAAATTCAGACTCAGAAACTTCCTAGCTGTGTGACCATCAGCAAGCCACCTAATTTCTGTTTGCCCATGGATCATTGCCTTGTCAAAAAGGTGATCCATTAGAGAAGGCAAAACACTCAAGTAATTTTGCCATGGAAACCCCATGGATGGAGGTCCATGGGGTCACAAAGAATTAGATGTTCCTGAAATTACTGAAGAACAACCAAAACATGGGCCCGAGGCACTATGGCCATTGTGGGCCTGGAATCTTACAGACATTATGACAATACCTTGCCTTAAATCAAGGTGAATCAATGATTTTATGGGTTTTTTTTGGGGGGGGTGGAACTATATTACAAAATGGGGGAATATTATGAAAGTTCAAGAGTAGCATGGAGATAGAGAAAAGTGTGGGATGTGTTAGGTTCAAATCAAGGCTTAGCAATGAGGGGAAGATGAACCCTATGGTCTCACAAGAGGAGAATACAATGGAAGAGCAGGAGAGGAGGAGGGACAGGTTGAAAAAAGAAAAGGAGGAGGACCTTTTTTGGTAATGGAAGAAGTTTCCACTGATAAATGCTGCTATAAAGAGAAAGATTGTCTGAAAGATCTTGTGCTGGGTGTGGTGTGGGGGATCTAACACTTGAAAAAACTCAGCTTATTATTGGAGAGTAACAGTTGGAACTCCTGGGTAAAATTGGCACATGGAGTTAGTGTAAGGACATGTAGTCAGGGAAGAGATTTCAAGGCAAATTGGGCAAGGGAACGAATATAAATCACTGGTAATTTATAAGGAGTGGGATGGGCAGATATAGGTTTTCCCAGGGAGACAATATCTCCTCTGTCACCAGTAGAGTAAGTTAAGCACAATGGAAAGGGGAATGAATCCAAGGAGTGAAATCTAAAAGTCAGTAGGAGAAACTGCCTAGAGGGGAGAGCCCAGAATAGATATCTTGAAAGTTTTGATTTCATGAGGAATACAGAGAACAAAGAGGGATTATAGAGGTCATGAACCAGAAAATGACAATGTAGAGCAGGGATTCTTAAAGTTTTTCCACTTGTGACCTTTTCACTTAAAAAATTTTTGTGCAACTCTAGGTATGTAGATATATACAGTTAGTTGGTATACAAATCAAACATTTATTGGTAATAAATCATAAGGAAATTTATTTTGAAACAATTCTTTGGTATTTATTATTTATTAAAGATGAAAGCAAATTTGCATGCTAATGAGATGTGTTTGTTCATTTTTACATAAAGAATTAAATCTTGGCAGAATATTTGATACTGCAGGATTTAGAGCATCTTTAATATTTTTCAGAATTGATTGATATTTTGGTTTTATAATCATCAATGCTGAGATTCCTGCTTCACATAAAATATCTAATACAAAATTTCAGAATTATATTTAGGATCATTTCAGAAATGGTTGGAAATTCTGTCCTAATCCCAAATCAAAGTTCATTTAACATTTTTTTAGGAAACTCAATTTCTACATCTGTGTCACTTAATAACTTGGCAAATTCTTCTTGAACGTTTAATGTCACGTGACTGACTTTTTAATTACAATTGAGTATGGTTTGTGAAAAAACTTTAGTTTTTTAGAATCAAAATTTGAAGGGGGGTATTTCTGAAAGTGTGTCTCCAACCAGTTCAGATGATCAGTTCTTACAATCAAATCTTTGGGAAGGTTGTTTTCAACTATAAAATCATATGTAGGTGTAAACATTTCTAAGAACCATTTCCACCCTATGCTTCCATATGCTAACTTTTTTAGCAAAATTTTCAATTTTAACTTTTAACATAAATATGCTAAATTTTTTCCCTTGAAGTGGCATGTTTAAATCATTGGGTTTTTCAGAAATAACACAGTTTTGAAAGTCATAAATCATTATGAAAAATAACAAAATTGGATTTCTACTCAGTCAAAAATATAACTTCATCTTTCAATTTCAATAATCTGTATAAAATTTACCCTCCTGAGAGCCACCTAACCTCTGCATGTCATAATAAGCTTTTTAAAAATTGGAGTCCATGTCTTTCCAAAGATTTGAAAATAAATAATTACTAAAGGCATGATTTTTAATGAAGTTAATGATTTTGCTAGTATTTTGAAGCACAACATCTATCTGCATTTTTGGTTGCAAGTGCCTCCTTCCTGATGGATCTTTCAGTGAGGGAGAGTGAAATGTTCATTGCCACCATCTTTAATTTTTGCTACAAATCCAACATTATTGCCCATCATCGTTCTAGCACTATCTGTACAGATTCCAAGGTCATTTTTCCACTATAAACCTTCATTTATGAAAAAATTTGACTTTGTGACATATGTATCTTCCCTTCTTATGTGTCCTTCCAAAGGGTGACAAAACAATAATTCTTCATGAACACTTCCTTCATAAACATATCTTATATAAAGTAACAACTGTGACATGTTAGAAATATCAGATGTAGCATCTAACTGAATCGCAAATTTGGGACTGCACTGAAGTCTGTAATAAGCTGCTGGAACTGGTCATTACTAATTTCAGAAATTGTTTTAAAAAGAGTATCATTTGATAAAGGAATCTTATAAATTTCATCCCCATACTTTTTCCTATGAACTATTTCTGACATTTTAATAGCAGCTGGTAATAGGAGATCTTCTCTTACCATGTAGAGTTTTTTAGTTTTTCAATTAAATAAGAAGTTTCATTAGCTGAAAGTAAATACTTTTTGTTGACAGTAACATTTCTTGAAACATTGTTTTTCTTTATTTCACAATTTCAAAAGTTATTCAAAATATTCCTTTGGTTTATTTCAGTATGCTTCATGCTTGATATTAAGATGTTGTTTCAGTTGGGCTGGTTTCATGTTATCAATAGCCAAATCTTTATTACAAATTAAGCAAAGAGGCTTTTACACACTATCATCATTATTAGAAGTAAATACATATTGAAAAAATGATTCAAAATATTATCTTTTTCTTGTCAATGTAGGTGTATTACAATTCGATAGCAAAGACTCTGTCACATAGTCATCAACATTTTTGCCATTTTTGTATAAATTTAGCCACTTATCCATAGCTGAAAAATATTTTTTCCTAGAATATCAATAAATATTGCTAATAGTTTCTCAAACAAATACTAGGTTTTGTTTATGAAATTACATGTGTTTATGCTTAATTTTAAAAAACCTGATATTCACACATATACAATGGTCATAGTGGAGAAATATTATTAAAGGACTTTTTCTTGCTGCAACTAAACACTTATTTTTCTGTGAAAGGAGTTAACATTTTTTTTAAAAAAATCAAACATTCTAACACAATACAATTCAAAGATATGCTAATTTGATACTTACATGTTGAGGAATGATGGTAGAAAAATTTTAAAATTTTTATTTTCTATGATTAAACTTATGTTTCCATAAACGCAGAAAACTTTGTGTGTGCAGTAAAAATACTGTAATTCATAACACACAATAATCTCAAATCTGAGCTGAAGTGTTTCTAGCAACTTTTGTTGGTGGTGTGTGGTGCGGTGTCATGCACAGTGCAAAGTGAACATGTTGAGTGTCAGAACAAGGCTGCTATAAAAGTTATGTGATGCAATATGGGCAAACTGCCATAAACACCACAGATTCATTACACATTTGATTTTGAATTATTTTTGGTTATTGCACATTCAGAAGCCTCTTACTGTTGTCAAATTTTTCATGATCCCCACATTTAGATATGCCACTCGTTATCAGGTCCCAACTCACAGATTAAGAAAAGCTGATCTAGAGTGCACAGAAAGAGAGGCAAGGGGCACAAAAAATTAAATATAAAAACTAATGAACAGGACAGGTTAAATATTAGAAAAATGAGTAGAAATCTATTTGAGTGGCTGTGGGGAAGGAGAAGAATGAAATAACACAATTGAAAACAAGAATGAATATAAAACCAGTGAACAAAACCCAAAAAGGAAGTGAGTAACAAATGGGAAGAGAGGTAGCAAGGGAACCAGTGAAAAATAGGGCTACATTAAAAAAAAATAAGCTAAAGTCATAGAAAGAATGTAGTACTGTGTTTATATTTGAAGAGTGGAAAATCACAATGTAAAAAGTTAGAAATAAATGGAAGAAAATGAAAATATAACAGATAACTTTAAGTGTAGATGAATTAAATAGAAAATAAAATGAAATAAAGTGACAAATTGGGTAAGACAACAAAATCTTACAATCTGCAAGTACAATCTACTGCTTACAAGAAACACATTTAAAAAACAAAGACATATGCAAAATAAAATGGAGGGGATAGAAAATAATTGTTGTGCATCAAGTGACTTCAAAAAAAAAAAAGAAAAACCAAGAGTTGCAATCATATCATCTCACAAAGCAAAAATAAACTTTTTTTTTTTTTTATTTTTTTTTATTTTTATTTTTTTATTTTTTATTTTTTTTTATTTAATTTTTTTACATTCATTTTCACAAATTTTTGGGTTCCAAATTTTCTCCCCTTTTCTCCCCTCCCCCCACCCCAATACCCCAAGCAATCTAATTTTCCCTATCTCCAATCTGCCCTCTCTTCTGTCATCCCTCCCTTCTCTTGTCTCCATTTTCTCTTTTCTCCTGTAGGGCCAGATGACTTTCTATTCCTCATTAACTGTATGTCTTCTTTCCTAGTTGCAACAACAATACTAAACAGTTGTTCCTAAAACTTTGAGTTCCAAATTCTCCTCATCCCTCCCTCCCCACCCATTCCCTTTGGGACAGCAGGCAATTCAATACAGCCATATCTGTGTAGTTTTGCTAATGACCTCCCTGATAGTCGTGTTGTGTAAGGCTAACTGTATTTCCCTCCAGCCTATCCTGCCCCTCATTGTTTCTCTTCTGTCTTTTGATCCTGTCCCTCCCCAAGTGTTGACTTCAAATTGCTCCCTCCTCCCTTTGCCCTCCCTTCCATCATCCCCCCCCTTGCAATATCTCTTTCTCCCCCACTTTCTTATACTGTAAGATAGGTTTTCATACCAAAATGAGTGTGCATTTCACTCCATCGTTTAGTCAAATGTGATGAGGGTAAACTTCTTGTTTTTTGTTTTTTGTTTATTTTTCTCAGCTCTCCTCTTTTTCCCTCCACTAAGAAAAACTCCTACCTGCCTCTTAAATGACATATAGTTACCCCCTTCCCTTTCCCTCCCCCTACATTTCTCTCTCACCATTTCCCCTAGTTTCTTTTAAGGTATGGTCCCATCCTATTCAGTTCAATCTGTGCTCTCTCTCTCTGTATGTGTGTGCATGTGTGTATGTGTGTGCATGCGTGTACATGTGTATGTGTGGTCCCACCAACTACCCAGCTACTGAAAAGTTTTAAGAGTTACAAATATTGTCTTTCCATGTAGGAATGTAAACAGTTCACTCATGGTAAGTCCCTTAAGACTTCTCTTTGCTGTTTACTTTTTTATGCTTCTTCTCATTCTTGTGTTTGAAAGTCAAATTTTCTTTTCAGCTCTGGTTTTTTCATCAAGAATGATTGAAAGTCCTCTGTTTCATTGAAAGACCATATTTTCCCTTGAAGTATTATACTCAGTTTAGCTGGGTAGGTGATTCTTGGTTTGAGTCCTAGTTCCTTTGACTTCTGGAATATCCTATTCCACGCCCTTCGATCCCTTAATGTAGAAGCTGCTAGATCTTGGGTTATCCTGATTGTATTTCCACAGTACTGGAATTGTTTCTTTCTAGCTGCTTGTAAGATTTTTTCCTTGAGCTGGGAATTCTGGAATTTGGCCACAATGTTCCTAGGAGTTTCTCTTTTTGGATCTCTTTCAGGTGGTGATCGATGGATTCTTTCAATACTTATTTTGCCCTCTGGTTCTAGAAGGTCAGGGCAGTTTTCCTTGATAATTTCATGGAAGATGATGTCTAGGCTCTTTTTTTGATCATGAGTTTCAGGTAGTCCCATAATTTTTAAATTGTCTCTCCTGGATCTATTTTCCAGGTCAGTTGTTTTTCCCATGAGATATTTCACATTCTCTTCCATTTTTTCATTCTTTTGGTTTTGTTTGGTGATTTCTTGGTTTCTCATAAAGTCATTAGACTCCATCTGTTCCATTCTAATTTTGAGAGAACTATTAAATTCAGTGAGCTTTTGAGCCTCTTTTTCCATTTGGCTCATTCTGCTTTTGAAAGCATTCTTCTCCTCATTGGCTTTTTGAACCTCCTTTGCCAATTGGGTGAGCCTATTTTTCAAGGTGTTAATTTCCTCAGCATTTTTTTGGGTCTCCTTTACCAAGATATTGACCTTTTTTTCATACTCTTCTTGCATCTTTGTCATTTCTCTTCCCAGTCTTTCCTCCACCTGTCTAACTTGCTTTTCAAAATCCTTTTTAAGCTCTTCCAAGGCCTGAGCCCACCCAACACCCCCCTGGGGTCTCTGGGGTACTGAGGCCCCACCCTCCACATCTTTCCCTGATGGGAAAAATACGTTCTCGTCCTCGCCATCAGATCCGAAGGTCGGGATCATTTGCATTTGTTGGAAAAAACTCTCTAAAGTCTTATTTTTCTTCCCTTTTCTAGGCATTTTCCCAGCCAGTTACTTGACTTCTGAGATTCCTTTCCACCTCCACCTGGATCCGCCCAGCTAGTGCTTGGCCTCTGAGATTTAAATGGGCTTTCCTCCTGCTGGCTGTCAATCAGTGAGCTTTAGTTCAGGTGCTGGGGTGGGGCCAGGGCTGCCTCCGAGACTCTGATCCCTCAGGGGGGCTTTATGCAGAGACTCTCAGGAATGGAGCAGGTGGGGGCGGGGTGGGGGGCCCGCCTCCCAATCTCAGCTCCCCTGGGGGTCCCGAGCAGAAGCCTTCAGCAACAGAGCGGGGTGGGGGCTGGGCCGTCTCCCAGGCTCAGCTCCATCAGGTTTTATGCGGGAATCTTCCGTAATGAAGATCCTGCCTGCCGCTGGGGGATTCCTGGGTCCTGGGCCGCTGCTGCCTCAGCCCCAGCCCACGCCTCTGCCACCGCCGCTTCCTGCCCCCGTCCCTGCCGCCGCCACTTCCTCCCGAGGGGGCCCGAGTCACGGAGATGCCCCGCTTCCCCTCTCCTTCAGCCCGGCCTCTCTCACTGACCTGTCGCTTCTGTGGGTGGAGGGGCTTTCCCGGCTGCTGGAGCTTCGGTCTCTGAAGCCTGCTCTGATCAGCTTCTCTGCGGCCTCGGCCAGGGCAGCGCTGGGGGTCGGGTTTACTTTCCGGGGCGCGCCGGACCCTGGGGACGGGTCTTCAGGGCTCCCTGGAACGGAAATCTCTTCCACTCTGCTTCTGCACACCTTGTATTCACCCAGAAGCTATGGGGGACTCTTTTTACATTAATTCTATGGGCTTTGGTTTCGGAGCTCGTAAACGTGCATCCTTCTACTCCGCCATCTTGGCTCCGCCCCCCAAAAATAAACTTTTAAAAAATAAAAAGGATAAATAAAAAACTAAATTATACTGAAAAGAACCATAGGAAAAAAACAATATTGTAGTAAATTTTCATGTTCCAAACACCTTAGAATCCACATTCATAAGGGAAACACTAACTGTGCTAAAAGAAGACGTAGACAGTAACACAATAGTGACAGAAGACTTTCGTATTCCTCCCTGTTTTCAATAAATCTAACAGAAAAATACACAAAAGAGAAAAATATTAAACTGAACTTAGTGGTGAAGAAAGCAAAGTTAAAATTATTGTGGCATTTTCTAAATCAGACTGAAAAAATATGTATTTTGTAGCACCCCCTGTAACTTTTACAAAAATTGACTGTTGGGGCAGAGATGTTACAAACAAATGTAAATGGGCAAAAAGTTACTGTATCGTTTACAGACCACAACAAATAAAAAATAACCATTGTTTCATGAACCACACAAAAATACAAACCCAAAAGGAGAATTAACAATGAAATCTTAAATAATTATTGGATTAAACAATAAATCACTGAAATGATTACTAATTATTTAAAAGAAAATGGTAATTGTGAAACAACATATAAAATTTCTAATATACAGTTAAAACAATCCTTAGTGGAAGAATCGCAACCCTCCAAACATTAACAGCATAGAAAAGAAATTTAATTAACTAAATATGAATTACATATTAGAAAGCCCACAAATAAGCAAATTCAAAATACGCACAAAAATAAGATATTAAAATTTGAGGAAAATAGATAAATTATAAATAAAAGCCCATTGAAATGATAAGTGAAACTAAAAGATGATTCTTTGAAAACACCAATAAAATTAACAATTTGATTTTTAAAAAGAGCAGAAAATGAAATCAATATAGCATAGCAAATGAGCAAGGTGATACAGCAAATGCAGAACAAATTAAAAGAACAGCTAGAGTGTATCAGGCAGTTATAAAAAATAAGAACACAAAAGAAATAGAGGAATACCTTCAAAAATATACAATACCCAAAGTATCATAATACCAGATAGAAATCTTAAATAATCCAAATTGAGAGAGTCAAATAGATTTCGATACAAAGAAACTACCAAAATATACATGAGGAAGTTACAGGGGGAAAGGGGTTCTTCTTGTCTTTATGGATTCACAGAAGAATCCTACCAAACTTTTAAAAAGCAGTACCCATGCTTCACAAATTATTCTGAAAAACTGAGAAACCTTACCGCAATCCTTATGTTTGACAAATATACAGAAGGAAAACTTTAGACAAATGCCATTAATGAATACTGTCAGAATTTTTTTAAATAGGATTTTGTCAGATTACAGAAATTTGTCCAAGAAATGATTCATTATGACCAAGTGGGATTTATACCAGAGATGAAGGATGATTCAACATCAGTAACATTATTAACATAATTAATCATATTAAAAACCAAAATATCCAAAACCACGATACATATGTAGAAAAAATCTTTGACAAATTAAATCATTCTTTTGCACTAAAAACTCTGCAAAGTAGAGACATGGAATGACCTTTTTTAAATTATGTTTTTATTCGGTTATTTTAGTTATGTCCTATTCTTTGTGACCTCATTTTGGGGTTTTCTTGGAAATGATACTAGAGTGGTTTACCATTTCTTTCTGCAGCTCATTTTACAAATAAGGAATTAAGGCCAACAGGGATAAGTGACTTGCCCAGGATCAATAGCTGGTGAGAGTTTGAGACCAGATTTAAACTCACAAAGATAAATTTTTCCAATGTAAAAAAAAATAATAATCCAGGCAATCAGAAAATATATTAATTGAGGCAAATAATAATTTCAGACAAGTTGCAGTCTTAAAAAATTAACCCTCAAAGACCAACAGCATTTCCATATGGTAACAATAAACCCCAAGAAGCAACAATATAAAGGGAACTCTCATTCCTAAACGAATTAAAATATCTGGGGATTAACCTCCCAAACACTTGTATAGATTCAATTACAAAATTCTTAAAGAAATAGGAAACAAATTAAATAACTGAAGAAATATCCAGTGCTTATAACTAGACCATGCTAATATAATAAAAATGACAATACTACTGAAGTTATTTTAGCCTTTTAATGCTATGCCAATAAAACTTGACAAAATAATAAAATTCATTTGGAAAAATGAAAACTCTAGAATATTAAGGGAAAGGATAAAAAGAAGTAGGAATGAAGGAAGAAAAGCACTTCAAATCCTCAAGCTGTATTATCAAGCAGCAGTTATCAAAACCAGCTGATATTGCTTAAAAATAGAGAGATAAATTAACAGAAGAAGCTAAGTAAGGAAGAATTGGAAACAATTGAACTGATTGATGTAGTGTTTAATGAAGTGGAAAATACAAATCACTTAGGAAAAATCTCTTTACTTGATAAAAACTATCAGCAAATTTGGAAAGCAGTTTGTCAGAAATTAGGCTTAGACCGATATTTTACAATATATTATAAATGACTATATCACCTTAATATTAAAGAACATACCAAAAACAAAGTAGAAGTTCTAACAACAATGGGTAGAAGATATATTCATATCCAAACAAGAGATAGAAGCAATTGCAAAATATAAAATAGATAACATTGATTATATGAAACCAAAAGGCTTCTGCACAGACAAAATTAAATCTAGACTATGAATAAAAGTGGTTGTATGAGAAAATATTTTTTAATCAAATTTTCTGGTAAAGATTTGATATCTAAGAAATATAAACAATTAATAAACATATATGACTAATAACTATTCTCCAAAAGATAGATAATCAAAGGATGTAAACAGTTCAAAAGAATTGCAAACTATTCAGGACTATATGAAAGAATGCTTAAAGTCACTAATAAGAGAAATACAAGTGAAAACAACCCCTGAGGTTTCACCTTACCCTCTGAAAATTAACAAAGATAATAAAAATTGCAATGGTTGATACTGGAGGGTATGTCAAATGATAGGTACCCATTGTTGGTGAGCACCAGTGCAGGAGTCAGGAGGACCTGAGTTCAAATCTCATTTCAGACACTTGACACTCACTAGCTATGTGACCTTGGTCAAGTCACTTAATTGCCTCATCCCGAGTCATCTCCAGTCATCATGATGAATATCTGGTAATTGGATTCAGATGTCTCTGGAGGAGAAGTGAGGCTGGTGACCTGCACAGTCCTCCCTCTCTCAAAACAAAGTCAAGTGTAAGTCATGTCATTATTTCTCTGACAGCATGATCTTCTTCAGCGATGAAGGATGATCACATACCCATTGTTGGTGAAACTGTGAATGGTTCCATCATTTTTTTATTTGATATTGCTTGCAAGTAAGTCAGCAATAAGAAGTCCTCATATACACCAAAAGAGTTCTAACAGCACTTTTATAATAGTAAAATACTGGAAACCAAGTAGGTGTCTGTTGATTGGGGAAAGTCTAAAACAATTGTGATACATTAACATAATGGCATACTACTGTACTATATGAAATGATGTGTGCGATGAATATTGAGAAGCATGGTAAGATCTATATGAGCTAATTTAGAGTGTAGTAAACAGAGCCAAGCAAACAATCTACAAGGTAAGTACAACAATGGAAATGAAAAGAATACCAAAAAATATTCAAAAGTGAATGAATGTAATAATATTAGAAAGATCCAGCAGGACTCAAAGAGATATGAGAGTACATATTCCTTTCCCTAAATGAAGGAGAGAAGTTCATGGTTTTATACATTGCATATTTTTAGACTTTTTCAATGTATGCACCAGCTGTGCTGATATTTTCCCTCTTTAAAAATACCATTTGTTAAATGAAATGGCTTTCTGAGAGAAATAGGAGATGAATACTGAGGATAATAATGATGATATTAAAAAAAGACAAAAGCTTATTTTTAAAATAATTCAAACACATGGTTATTTGCTTCATTGGTCACTGATTTTTGACTTCAATGAAATAACATAGTAAAACATTGAATTCAGTATTCAAAAGGCACCTTATTGGTCACTTTATCCAACTTTTATGCAAGTCCTGAATCTTTTCAATAAGTACGCACCAAGCTTCTGTTTAAACTCTTTTACTGAAGGTGAACTCACTACATGAAAATAGAGTCTTGAGTTGGAAGGACAAAAGAAGTCACAATCAATCTCTAACCAGTTAATAAATTCTGCCCACTATGTCCTATATAAGTGGTCATGAAATCTCTTCTTGAATTCTACTGATATGGAAACTTGCTGTCCCTTATTTCCATTTTTAGACTTCTTTAAATATCAGTAAGTTTTTTTTTCCCTCCTGTTGACACTTATACTTCTTAAATTATTTTCTTATCAGGTTTGGCCACTGTTAAGATCTTTCTAAAGCTGAATTGTGTTATCCAGTGGACTGATCAGCTATTTCTTGAGCAATGGGTCATTTGCAAATTTAACAAGCACATCACCTATATTGACATTTATGTCATGAATGAAAGAAAGCTAACAGCAAAGAGCCAAGGACAGATGCTTGAAGTATTCCATTAGGCACTTCCTTCCAAACTGTTATCAAATCATTAATGACTACTTTGTGGGTAGTCGTTCACCTAGCTCCAAATTAATCTTACTGTGCTACTCTCACCTAGCCTGAAGCTCTCCATCCTATTTCCAGGCATTGCATCCTAGAATCTAAATATATTGTGCCTATAACCATTTCCTAGGTCTAAAAGTCTATTACATTTTCAAAATAAAAAATAAATTAGGTTATTCTGGTTTGACTTGGTCCTGATGATGCCACACTGGCATTTAATAATTGCTGTTCATCTTTCTAAACACTAAAAACTATTTCTTTGAGACTTCTAGAATTTTATTTCTCTTCTAGAACTCAAACTCTCGCTTTTCCTTTTCTTAAAATCAAGACATTCCCCTTTTCCAGTACTGTAGCACCCTTCACCCCGATCTTTTAGTTCCTTCAGATATCACTTAAAATCATTTTGACGACTTGAACTATTGATGACAATTAAATGCTGACTAAGGATTTCATAATTTTCAGTGGGCTTCCACTCCATCTTAATAATTTTTGTTCTATCCTTCTAGGTCTAAATATGAAGAAGACAGAAGTAACATAAAAAATGAGTAAAAAGTCCTCTTGTTGTCGCCTGTTATGCTCATCACATGCACCCCTAGCAGTGGTCCTATTCCTTCTATTCTTCACATATATGTCTATCATACATACTATCCTGAACGTATCTAAAAAGCCTTTGTCATCCTTAGACTTAACCACCAGCCTCAGCTCATTCAGAGCTTTAGTGTTTTTGAAGTAGTTCTTTGAGATCTCCACTATTGTGTTGCATTCATTCATAGATATTTAGAAAAGCTGCTTAGTGTATTGACTTGAGAGTTGTACTTCAAGTCAGGAATATTGGGGTTCAGCTCCAGCCTCTGACACAGATTGACTACATGACTCTGGACAAGTCATTGAACCTCTCAGTGCCCTAGGAGACTCTCCAAGTCTATACACTTTAGAGCAGGTGCCCATCCATATTGACCTTAAGAAGTTTGTTCATGAGGAGCTCCCTATACCAGTGTAAACACAGGTTGCCCTCCCCTGCCATAAAGTCAAGTAGTCTGTGGTATTTACCAACAATTTTAACTCTGTTTCTACTTTATTGCTCTCACTCAAATGCTTTCCACCATGTTATTCCTCTCAGGTCCTTTTATTTCCTCACAACTAATGTGAGGTATCCTTAACATACAACGATATCCAACTCCTTTATTATCTTCTTTTTGAATAAGGCATTCACTTTCAAAACAAAACCTCAGTCATAAGTCAATACCCCAAATCTTGGTGATAATTATGAGGTTAAATTTGCTTCCTTGCCTTAGGATTTCTAGTTCAGTCCATTTGCTGCACACACTTCGTGAATTTATATTTACAATCCAATGTTCTTTTTCTTCTGGTGAATGTATTGTGTCCAGCACTTTCGAATTACAGAACTTACTTTTCTACTATTCCTTCTCTGATATTTTTCCAACATTTTATCAAATCTATTTGTGGACAGTTTTCTCTATGTCCCTCTTTGGTATAAAGCTTTCTTAATTTGATTCAGAAGGTTCAGGAAAAGAAGTCAGTCCTTATTATAGGTACTCCACTCCTTACTAAGAGTCCATCATTCTTATATATTAATTTGTCATCCAAATCTGCCTTTCTCTTCTGAGAAGTAGTACTGGCGAAAATATTACCTGTACTTTGCATCATCATTAATTTTTTTCTAAGTCTTCATTAACCATAGCCATGCATTCTAGGTGTTTTCTAGGGGCATAGTTTATCCAAATTTTACCTAAGGTATTCCATTTTGTCTCTTAACAATTCTGCACACAGTTTACATCAATGAAGAACATCTGTTAAGCATATAATATATGCCAGGCACTGAACTAAGAGCTGAATATACAAAGAAAAGCAAAAACAGCTACTGCTATCAGGAAACATAAACTGTAATAGGGGAAGACAACATGTAAATAACTAGGTACAAACAAAATATGTACGAATAGACAAAAGGCAATCTCAGAACAAAAGTACTAGCTGCTGGAGAAACAAGACAAGGCATCATACAGAAGGTAAAACTTGAGCTAAGTCTTGCAGGAAATCAAAGATATCAAAAGTTCAGAGGTGATGAGGAATAACATACCAAGAATGAGAAACAGTCAGTGAAAATGAGCAGATAAGGAGGATGAGGTGTCCCATTTGAGAACTGTGATTAGGCCAGTGTGGCTGGATCATAAAATGCAGAGAGAAGAGAGTATGAAATACAAAAAAACTGTAAAGGAAAATGCCAAGTTGTGATTCCATATGTTTGGTCAGTTGCCATATCTTAACATTTCTACCCTCACAACATCTTTAAATGTCACCCCTTACCTCCATTCACACAGCTACCACTTTATGTCAACTTCGCCTCACTTCCCTCCTAGATTCTTTCAATTGTGATCTAACTGGTCTCCCTGGACCAAGTCTTACACCTCATGGGTCTGTTCTACACACTGCTAATAAGGTAACTTTCAAGAAGCACAGGACTGACCATTTGACTCCCTTACTCAACCAGCTCTAGTTGGCTTCCTTTTGTAACTGGGATAAAATATAAATTTCTCTGTTTAGACTTCAAAGGTCCATACAACCTCACCCCAATCAATCTTTCTGTCTTTATTTAATACCATTCCTCCTGTGATCAAGTCACTGGCCTTCTCTCTGTTCCTCACATAACACACTCTCCCATCTCCATGCTTTGCAGTCCTCAATGACAGGAATGTATTCCTTCTGTATTTTTGTCTCAGAGTCTATTTTTTTTTCCCTTAAAATGTAGCTCTGACACCATTTTATGAATGAAGCCTTTTCTGATTCCCCTACCCTCTTCCTTCCAAACTATGTTAATATTTCTATATATATTGTAGAATATCTATAATGTGAATTATTATATTTCCATTTATTATCTTTGTGTGTATACATATATGTATATATAGTACATGTGTTTGCGTGTGTATTTTTCATCCAGTAGAGGATAAAATAACTATGAATGGTTTCATTCTTTATACTTGTATGTCAGTGTTAAAAGTCACTTAATGAATAATTGAGTGATTGAAATTCCAAGTAGAGGAGTTTGTATTTGATACAGAGTTTGTATTTGATACAGAGGTAATAAGGAGCCACTGGAGCCCATTGAGTGGGGGTAAGGATGACATGGAGAGTTTATATGTTCAACCAATACTTTAAAAGGGCAGCTTGTTGGCACAAAGGACAGAGTGATATGCCTGAACTCAAGACTCATCTTCCTGAGTTCAAATCTGACCTCAGAATAGTTGTGTGACCTTGGGCAAGTCATTTAACCCTGTTTGCCTCCGTTCCTTATCTGAGAAGGAAAGAGTAAACTACTTCAATATTTTCCAAAAAAAAAAAAAAGGCGGGGGGTGTTATAAAGAGTCAGACATGATGGATGAATGAACATACTTTAGAAAAATTGCCTTGGTGGCTGACTAGAGAAGAGAAGGAAATTGGGAGAGACTTGAGGCAGAAACATCAAAAATCAGAAGGCAGTTGCAAGAATTTGAATTAGGAATTTGGCTGTACAAGTAAAAAGAAGACAGTATATGAGACATAAATGAGATTTTGCAATGGATTTTATATGTGGAATGAGTTAAAGGAGCTGAAAATGACCCTGAAATTGTAAGCAAGGGTGCCAGAAAGGGTGGTGGTTCCTCGATAATAATAGTAAATTCAGGAAATAGGAGGGTTTGAGGGGGAAAAGAGGATGCATTTTGTTTTAAACATACTGAGCTTGAGATACCTATGAGATACACAGTTTGAAATGTCATGTTCTACTATTAGATGTACTGCATGTTGGTAATGGTTAACATATTTACTCGGTACATATTAAATAGCTGTCATAAATATATTATGAATATTTACCAAGCATAACATTAAAGATAGGTTTTATTTACTTTATTATCACTTTAATTCATTTTTATTAATATTATACATTGTTCTAATAAAAATGTTTTATATAAACAGTGAAAAGGTAAAGATAAACTACTGGCGGACTAAAAAACATGATAGCCCTGGTGAGATATGCCATAATTTACAGGATAATTTCAGACTGAATCAAATAGTTTATCTGCACATGTCATCCTGTCACTCCAGCCCATGCCACCAACAAAAGCAGATGCAGAGAAAGGGATGTGGAGGATATTTTTCATTGTACTAGGGGCCTATCAGAGCTTAGTAGAGTAGCTCTGAGGAGAAAAAAGTTAAACCCCTTACTGAACAGAAATCAGATAGCCATTTGTAAAGCAAGGAAATGAAAGAGTTCATATGTGTCTGACAACTGCCTGGGTTCTATTGTTGAAATTCTGAGCTCCCCGTTCACTGTTGAGGAACTTGTTGACATGTTCTAAGGAGGTCTGAGGCTCTGGCTTCAAAAGAGATGTAGCAACGAGAGAGAGAGAAAGAAAGAGAGAAAGAGAGACAGAGACAGAGAGAGAGAGAGAGAGAGAGAGAGAGAGAGAGAGAGAGAGAGAGAGAGAGAGAGAGAGAGAGAGAGAGATCAAAAGAGTGCCCAGTCTTGAGGTAATTTTGTTTAAGTGAAGCAGTCAAGTAGCACCACCCCCTCTATCCCCCGCAGAGAAGGAATAGGCATTTTGGGATCTGATTTTGTACTTTAAAGATTTTCAGAACCTGCAGTGGAGATGTGCAGTGTTTGTGAGGATGAGGAGAGGGTTGAACAAGAGTGGAATTATATTCCTGTCATCAGTATTCATAATGATATCCAGTCATTTTTCTCTTTCTTCTCTGTAAAGGCTCCCCCCTCTGCCTCCACCGCCTTCCAATTTTCTTGTCTATACAGCCAGACATAAGATTTCTAGTTCCTAATCCTACCTACAACAATCCTTGAGCAAGTCCCTTTGACTCTTCTCATTTGAGGAAAGAAAATAACCACAGTTATTAATGACTGCCTCTTTAGGGTTTGGTAAAGAGTGATGAACTGCTAGGAGATGGGGGTGAGGATAAAAGACCAAGTCCAGGTAAGGTATGGAAATAAAAGAAGAGACAAGTTTAAGCTGGTGGAAAGCCCCAACTAAGGAAAGACCTTAGTTTCTTGAAAGATGGAAATATCAAATATATATTGAGTCAAGATACTTCAGGGTAAGTGTGGCTAAAATGAGGCATGAAAAACTTGGAGAATAAAATCATGACAGAGAAAGTAGCTTATACTAATGAAAGGGAAACCTTGGATCTCATAAGAAATAGACTCAGTTGGCCAAGGGATTAAAAAAAGGAAAAGGGAAGGGTATGACAAGGAAAGGAATTAAGTTGTGTAGATGTGTTAATATCGATACTAAATTACTTTAAAAACAAGATAGAGAGATAGATAGATGATAGATAGATGGATGGATGGATGGATGGATGGATGGATGGATGGATGGATGTATAGATGACAGTGGCTCAAGTAGGGGAAAAAAGATTGCTCCTTGAGATAAGAATACACATTCCAGCAGCCAAGGCAATAACCATGATAAATTTTAGTCTACTATGTAGGACTCACTCAAAAATATGACTTGATTGCTTTGCAAATAGATTATAAGATAATGCCCATATTAATGTATTGAGGACAGATTATGGATTAAGGGGGGAAACATGAAAACTCACATAGAACTGAAATTTCAATAATGTTTTAAGGGGAACCAAACTCACAATCCCATAGGTAAAAGGAAACTCACTCTCTCAATAAAGATTCTGTAATATATAGTCTTAAAGACTTGACTGAGGCAGTAAAAAGATTAAGTGACTTGCTAAGAATGGAGCAGTCAGTATGTTTCAGAGGGATGATTTGAACACACATCTTACCAATTCTGTGGGTAGTTCTCATCCACTAGGCTACTTTGACTCTAAAACATAACACATACATTGGTCCAAAGCTAAATCGGTTCCTCTAGCCTCTGTAATTATACTAAGAGTAAAAATAACTAGCGTTCACATAGTACTTACATATATTATTTCCTTTAGAGTCTCACAATAATCCCATGAGGCAGAAAGGCAATAGACCTCATCCCCATTTTACAAAATGGAAATTGAAACTCAGAGAGGTTAAATTATATGCCTATGGTCACACAGCTGTAAGCATAAAGGTAATATTTGACCACAGGTCTTTCTGTCTCTGGGACTAATCTTATCCCAGTGAAACTAAGGCAAGTCAAGTTGTGAAAATTAATTTCATTTCGATTAAACTCAAAACCAGGGAAAACTAGAGTTTGCCAGTCATATCTAAATGAGGAAATTGCAAACTTCTGTCTTGGTGAGTGATTTTCTACAGCATCCATGATTGAGAGGATGTAGGCAGCCAACCAGAGAATCTGAATTTTTTAATAAAATTCCCAAACAACTTTGACAAGGACAACTTCTCATTTTAGCAGCAGCAGCAACAACCAAAAAAAGACAAATTAAAATTGCAATTCTAAAAGAGAAAAGATTTGAGATGGATAAATATATGGTAATATATCTAGAGGAAATGATCAGCATTTACATAAAATGAGACATAGCTACTTAGAAAGAAGCAAACACTGAAAAGGTCCTGGAAGGTATAGATGATAATAAACTGTATGGAAGCTTATAATATAGCATTCTTGCCCAATATGATAAATTCCCTCCCACAGCATAGGAATGGTGGATTTTAGCACCAAAATCTAATAATACCTCTTTAAGTAGCATTTCTAAGTCCATGCTGTAATTATTCACTGTGTTGGGATCACATTATTTTATGAAAGAGTCTGAGAAATTAGCATCATAACAAATGATACAATATTGTATCAATTCCCAAATGAAGTCAGGGAGACTGTCAGCTTAATGAGATATAATAGGTATTTACTAAGCATTACTAAGTAAATATTAAGTATTTACTATTTCCAAGGCACTCTGCCAGGTACTAGGGGTAGATAGGTGATATGTAAAGTCCCTTTCAGCTCTAACTGCTAGGAGCTTCTAAAAACATGGCCCCATCCCTCAGAGAGCTTCTACTTTACTAAAAGGGAATGAGACAAATACGCAGGCAACTATAATACACATTAGAGGGTGAATGGAGTCCAAAAAGAGTATTATGAAAAATTCAAGAAGACAGGGAGAGATCACTTACAGCTGGGCAGGGGAATGAGGGAAAGGATATAATCAGAAAGACCTTTGCAAAGGATGATTCTTGTTTTGGTAACTGAGAGGACTGGGAACAAAATGGCTTACGGCATTGAAATCTTGTAGAGAATCTGTGAAACCAATATGGAAATAGTTCTGGTTATACTTAGGAAAATAATTTTTCACTCAACCTGGTAATTAGAAAGCCAAATGCACCGTACCAGGGTAGCAGCTATTTCTTTTTCATTTAAGATATTTAGAAATCAACCTGTATTGAATTAGTGTGGAAGAAAGGGAGTTTTAGGGGACAAGATGGTCTAAGGCACTGGGGGCTTCTCTTCCCCTTTTTAATCTTCTCTTCTAAGCCACTTTAATACAAATTACTTTGAAGAAAGAAAGAAAAAGAAGGGGAGAGAAAAGAAGGAAGGAAGGAAGGAAGGAAGGAAGGAAGGAAGGAAGGAAGGAAGGAAGGAAGGAAGGAAGGAAGGAAGGAAGGAAGGAAGGAAGGAAGGAAGGAAGGAAGGGAAGGAAAGGGTTTTCATTTGACGGCAATAGCAGCAGCATGTATATTTGGAACTTAATATCTACAGCATGTGGAGAAAAATTGAGAGGCTGCTCCTATGCGATAGGAAGGTATAAGCCAGGCTCTCCCCTACTACTTTTCCCCTTCTCTTTCTCTCTTTATGCTACCCCTCCCGCCTCCGTATTCAACCTTCACACCTGGATCCCAATGATCCCTGAGTGGCAACCGCTCTAAACTGAATTGCTAGGGAGTGTGCCCTTCTGCTAAACCAGCAGAAAGCCCTGCCAAGAATGCTTCAGCTGTAAGGCTTTTTGCACGAGTCACATTGTCTGCCCTGATTTACTGACACACGCCCACAGGAGGTCTCTTGAGGCCCCTAAAAGGGAGGCCAGTGATGCCTGTTCTCCCTGTCCCCAGCTCTCCTGAGGATGGGGGTAAGGGAAGATGGACTGGGTGTAAGACACAAACAAATTCTGCCCAGGAGAAAGTCTGATCTGTCCTCAGTCATGGTCTTCCAAATACCTCCTGCTGCCAACTGAAGGGAAAGGGTTAAGGTGTGGTGGTGGGTGATGTTTATTAAAGAGCATCCCTTTACACATGTATTCCTATCTCTTCCCCACCCCCATCTTGAATCAAGCACCTTTAGTGACAGGAACCTTCCTTTTTCTTGTCAGACTCCTTTTGTTTAACCAGAGGATTGGAGCTTTTAGTGTCTGATTAATTAACAGTCAGGACAGGATTATGCCATTTTGCAGCTTCCACATTCCCATTAGAAAATTGAAATCTGGCACTTAGGTTTTGAATGGTTGGGGCTATGAGCAATTTACATTCCTTGAAGCACCATATATTATTAGCCTGAGCCTGAAAGATAAAATGATCTCACCCTATTCCTACTATTTAAACTCTAGTGCTGATAGAAGTAATGGTTACAGAAAATGGAAAGATTAAAAACAAAATGCTGTTAGAGGAGTTTCTTTAAAATAAAAAAAAAAGGCAGAGTCCTAGCAAATAATGCCCATATTCCATCTGGTCCGGATTCTAGCATTGGCAAAGAATTGAAAAGAAAACATTAAATTATCAGGAAAGCAAAGTATTCTGACTGACATTTAACTTGGTGCTCCTACTCTCAGGCATGTTAATAGATTGTTTGGGGGATAAACAATAAAGTAAAGGAGAATACTGACCAATGAATAAGTAAATCCACTTCGTTAATGAGTGGGGAAACCAGAATTTAGCCTGAATTTCCTGAATGGTTTGTGAACATTGACAACTCCAAAATGAGGCGAAAACTGTTTTCTACAAATTCTCCTTCTTCCATAAAATAGATACCTAAACTGTTGCAGAACTGAGAGCACAAAGTAAACTCAGGATGTGCAAATTTGGGATATCCACCCCAAATATTCACACAGACTATCTGTGCCCAGCCTGTGGTAGAGCATTCTGAGCTCTTATTGGTCTGGTCAGTCACAGTCAGACACACTGAAATTTCACTTTGTCATGGCAGTCATTTTGGTCCTCTTTGAAGATGAAGGACAATTACCAACGAACCAACCTAAACCGTCAGCACTCTCTGCTCCTCTTCCCCCAGACTATTATCAGCATTGGACCTGCCTTACTATTTGTTCTCCCACTTAACCTTTATTTTTTCACTATTCACTTGAACAAAGCCTGATAGGGTAGGAGAGTCTGGTGTCCTTTCTTTTTCTGCTTTGATTTCTCCACCTGTGTTTCTCATGGAGTCTTCTGAAGTACAAGTGAATGACATCTAATGGTCACAACCCTTGCTCCCAATCCTGATTGGATTTTCTTTTTTCCAAATTAGGAAGTAGCTCTTCTAGGACCTATATAAAAAGGTTTCTTGACAATTTTTCTGTCATGTACCACTTTGTCAGTATAGGTAGATCTCAGAATGAAGATTTTGAATGCATAAAATAAAATATATAGCATCACAAAAGAACTGTATCAAAATCATTATTTCAATAATATTATATTGAAATTATAAGATTTTTTTAAAACAAGTCACTGTACCTCAAGTAAGGAACCCTGACCTAGAAAAAGATAAATGTATGGGAGGAATGAGATGGCATGGGAGAAATGGCTTAAGAGAATGTCATTGTCATCAACAAATGAAAGATAAAAATGACTTTGGGGTCAATTAGCAAAAAAGTAGAAATGTAAAAATTCCAAAACACATAGGCAATAGTTAAATTACCAAAGCTAAAAGTAAAAGTCATAATTATTTGAATAATTTCCATTTTTTCCTTTGATACTTTCATTCCAAAATGGTTGGGGGTGGGGGAAAGTGGAGAGAGAAAGGACAAGGAATTATACAAGCATTGGAAAACTGATTAGATGTCATTCTCTGTGTTCCTCGTTATTGTTTTGGATTATTATTACTAGTTACTAAGGAGCTGGGAATCCCTATCTTATCTCCAAAAGCTATCAATGGGGAAGGTAGTTAGCATCCAACTCTCATTTTTCTTTCCTTATGTCATGTCTTCATCATGAGGAAGCCTGCATCCACGAAAGGCTGCATTTGTGTATAAATGAGATGGGCAGATGATTTATAAATAATTGAAAGTTCTCCCTCATTATCAACCATTTAGTAGTTCTTTTGCCTTCAGTTTTCAGATTTAGGCCATAAACACTTTTAGTTCAGGCCCCAACTTTTGCTTGTTTCTACTCACAGAGCTAGAAGTTCAGTGAGGATGATCAATAATCCTGATCTTCCAGGCTAAGGGAGGTACAAGGGTTATTAGTTTTTAATCTTATATCCATCCTGGAGAGAACAGAGTATATTTCACTTAAAGAAGTATCTGCCTTTTCAAAGGAGGAACAAAATAATGTATGCTTGTTAGGAAGAGAAGGAATGATATGAGGGGAAAATGTTTCTTAATTTTTTTCTCTTAAAATGTGCAGAATCACAGAAGGAAATATAGTTATTGATTAATGCCTCAGGGTCAGGAGGTCTAGTTCTTAGATCTTCTGTAACCATTCATGATCTTAAAATGCCCCATTTTCTATCCTAAAATTTTAGATTCCTCTGTTATTAAAACAAAACTTAAAGTCATAAATAGGTTTGTAGATCTAGAAGGAACCTCAGAAATCATATAGTCTGATTTGCCTCTTCTCTCATTTTAGAGATTAGAAAGCTAAGACTCAGGGATATATGTGACTTGACAAAGAGAAAGGGTATTTGAACTCAAGAGTAGTATGAGAGAAAGAGCCTACGACTTAGAGACAGTAGCAGCCTAGGTTAGAATTTCACCATCTGCAACTAGCTGTGTAGCCATGAGCAAGTCACTTAATGTCACATGTAAATAGAGGCACAGTACCTACCTCACAAGTTTGTGGCAAAGAACCAACCTCAAAATGCTGTATTAATGTCTGCTGTTATATTTTATATTATATAGTTCCTGTAGTTGGAAAGCAAGCATTAACAATAGTTTACAGAAGGGGTTTTCTATCAACCTAGAAAAAGCTAAACTCACACAGGAGTAAAAGGCAGATAACCTCCCTTTTAGGATCGTAAAATTAAACTGTGCTTTCTGAAGGTGCAACCAAAGTCATGACTGCTAAACTAGCAATTCACAGACTATAAAACTATAACCCCTACTGCGCCCAGATATGGGGCAGAGCCTTTGATGGGCTATGAGCAAGCTCACAATCCCATACTACATGCACATTAAGATTCCAGCCTATGTGTAGGTCAGGAGGGTTGAGCTGCTTCTTAGATATTTTGGCAGCTCTTTCCTGGCATTTCTTCCTTCCCCTCCCCTCAATTTTCCCTCCTAAGAGTGACAGACATGCTCAGTTTGTGAGATTTGGGGGGTTAGGGTTGCTAAGCAGCTGTTTAGGCCAATTGTCTTTGTGTGGTTATGTTCCATTTTTTAATTGGGCCCTACCTTAAACTATAGTTAAGTCATGACTGTTAGTCACTTTATTATTACCAAACTTTGGTACTGTTTCAAGCAGAAACAAAATGAAAAGTTCTGACCAGAAGAGCTTTGAAAAGTTCTGACCAGAAGATTCTGGGAAGATCGCTGAGTAGGTCAGAAAATTTCAAGTTCTCAAGATTTTCCCCCTCAAAAGAGTTAAAATAGCACCTAAGGTGTCGAACAAAGTTTGGTCAGAGATAAATCAGAAAAGGGGCAAAGCAGTGGTCTTCCTGAGACAATTCAAGAAGATCCTAAGGAAAATCTTAGAAAGAGATTTGGTCTGGGTGCAGAGTAAACACCTTCAGGCTAGGTTCTGTTTCAACAACAGGCTGCAAGCCTAGGGATTAACTGGTTTGAGAGGCTGCCTCCGCTCCACCCATAGGAACTTTCATCCCCTGGGATAGTGGGAGGAGTTGTGCATTTGAGCCCAGGAAGATTGAGGGATCCTTTCTAATAAGAAATGCCAAACTCAGCTATAGACACAGATGTGGAATCCATGGGGCAGAAAGCCTCTGGCTATGAGCACTTACAGGAGGCTGGAGGATTGGCTTTGTTTCAAAGCTAGAGGGAAGAACTAAAGATCTGGGGCAAGAGATGATTACAAAAACTAAGCTATTACCACTAAAAACTGCACAGGCAAAGGAGAAAGAATTCAACCATATGGGAATAAAGATGACTGGGGTTCATCTTCAGAGGAGGATATTGAAGTAAAGAAACTCACAAAGAGTAACATCAAATGGTCACCTGCCCAAAAAGAATTTATAGAAGATTTTTAAAACGACTTTAAAAATCAAATGACGAAGATGGAGGAAAAATTAAAAATAAAATAAAATAAAGAATAATCCAAAAAAGCAAGAAGGTTATGAAAGGAAAGTCAACCAATTAGAAAAGGAAATCCAGAATCTTAAGGAAGAAAATGACACCTTGAAAATTAAAATCGGGAAAAGTGAAGCCAGCAAAATTATATGAGATCAAAAAATAATTAACCAAAATACGAATAATGAAAAAAATGGAAGAGAAAGTGAAACATAAGAAAAACAGATTTGGAGAATAGATCAAGAAGAGAAAATATAAAAATAATTGGACTAACTAATGACCAGCAAAAGAATCTTGATACAATAATACAAGAAATTAAAGAAAATTGTGCTGAAGTATTAGGAACAACGGAGGAAGTAGAAATAGAAAAAAAAATTCATTGATCACCACTTGAAAGAGATCTTATGAGGAAAGCTCATAGGAATATCATAGTCAAATTTTGAAACCCTCAGCTCAATGATAAAATATTAAAAGCATCAAGATTAAAACATTTTAAATATGATGGAGCCCCAATTAGAATTACACAAGACCTAGCAGCAGAGACATTAAAGGACCACAGGTCTTTTATCAAAGAGCAAAAGAACTGGGGCTCTGGCCAAAAATATCATACCCTGCAAAGTTAAGTATTATTCAGAATGAAAAAAAAAATGGACACTTGATAAACTCTCAGGCTTTCAAGACTTTGTTAACAAAAATCCTGAACTTGATAGAAGATTTGACATACAAGAACCAAGAGAAAAATAAGGTACATACCAAAGATGATTATAAGGTATTCATAAAAACAGACTGTTTACCTTTTGTATATATAAAATGTAAAATGTATGTCTAAGACTATTGCTAATAATTAGGTAGCTCATAACAAAGATTAGCGTAAACCCGACTATGATATTAATTTTAAAAGTAATACCATTTAGGAATAGCTAAAAAGAGAGTAATTATTCTGTACAAATGAGATACAAATGAGGTACAACTGATACTGAGGAATTAGATAGGATAGGAGGGCTGATAGTTCTGGTAACCTACTTTCATCAGGAATGAGTTTAAGAGGGAACAAATTTTTTTATATTCTTCTAAATACACATTCAGAAGAATATAAAAAAACTTCTAAATTCAGAAGATATAAAACCATAGGGGCATAAGAAGTGGGGAGAGGACAAGGGAGAGATCTTTAGAGGGGAGAGTGAAGGAATAGGTAAAAGGGGCTATAGAAGGATGTTTAGATTTATGGGAATGGGAGGATAGAGGAGGGATCTTTGGGGGGCATAGGCAAGTAAGAGGAGGGCAAGGAGTGGATAGAAGTTAAGTAGAGGAGGCAAGAGGTATAGGAAACAAGAGATTTGCACAGATATAAACACCAAAGATCAGTTGTAGAATAGGTCTGAGAAAGTATATGTCTATATATGTATATATGTATGTATGTATATATGTATGTATCTATAGCTATCGAGAAATATTTAAATCTCATTGTAGCCTTCTGGGAGGGATAGGGGGAGGGGAAAACAGAACAAAGTAAAAAAGTACACAACAGAGAATGAAAGAACTCAAAAGGAAACAAAGAAAAGACGGACAATTTTCAATACAAGTATTATTTATCATACAGGCTTTCTTGAAATGAAAATATATTGTTACATAATTTGAATCCTTTCTTATGTTCTGCTATGCATATGACATTTCTTTTTCTTTTTAACTTTGTATTTAAGTTCCAGTATTTAAGTTTATGGTATGTTTTTGTTTCTTTTCTCTATTTTGTCTTTGTGTCCTGGCATTTGAATCTAAAATAAAATTAAAGAAAAAAGAAAAAAAAAGAAAGAAAAGATCTGGATCCTGCCCTCTATGAACTTAGAATCTATGAAAGATTAATCTGACACCAGGCTTCCTATCTCTAGCTTTAAAACAACTAACAATGACTTCAGGACTGATATAACAGGAAAAGAATTTAAGAAAGAATGCAGCCCCAAAGGGACTCTTAAAGAGATTAGAAATCCCAGGGACATCAAGCAGTTGGTCCAAACAAGATCCAGCTATTTTAATGAACTGTGTGATGTGCAGCCAAAGAAACTGGTAGGACCTTGGGCCACATGAGAAACATCACAGCTTCCACAAGTAAGGAGATGGTGGGTTTTTTTCCTGAACTCTGTCCTGTTGGACTATATCTGATGGCCTGTGTTCAGCTCTTGAGATCACAATTAAGGAAGACAATAATATGCTGGAAAGAGAGAATAAAGGGCAATGAAGTAGTTGAAGTACCCAAGTTCTGTGTCATATGAGAATTGGTTAAAGAGAGTGGGCAGATTTCACTTAGAGAAGAGAGGACTCGGGATGTGTGATAGTGTTCTTTAAGAGCTTAAAGGGCTTCTTAAAAAGATTTCTTAAAGAGTTTAAATGTCAGGAAGGATTAAGTTTGTTCTGGTATGAGCAAGGGTAAAAGTTGTGGAGGCAAATTTGGGCTTGATGTCACAAAACAAACAAACAAAAAACTTCTTAACAATTAGAGCTGTCCAAAGGGAGACTGGGCTGATGTGGAATATCATAGGTGCCCCCTGACTGGAGGCCATCAAAGTGAGTCTGGATGACCATTTACTGAATATGTTTCGTTAGAGGACTCTTTTTAGGTATGGGCCAGATTAGACAGCCACCGAGCTCTCTTCCAACACTAAAATTACTTGATTGTCTCAAGTACAAGCAGTTCCCAATAACTGAAGACGAGTGGCCAATAAAGATTTCCCTGATGACACACTGGGAGATGGAGCCCCACTGACTCCTTTTCCCACAAGTCCCTGATTACTTAAGTTTTTCCCCAGAGCTGTAACACCAGTTATTCAGTTGGCAGAGTCTGGGTCCTTTGACTTCCAACTCATTTTCTACAGGCTCAGGCATTCAGAATGGCTCAAGGATCAGATTTCAAAGAATTTCATGTGTCAGAGGATTGAAAGTGGGAGGAGGGAAGATGCTATTTAAGGTAGTTTAACTCATAATGTAAATCATGAGTTAAACAGGTCTCTATTGATTCTATGGAAAACCTAACTACAGATTTATGATTCTTTCTTTCTAAAGGGGAAGACAGTCACAGTTCCAAAACTACAAACTAAAGAATGATCTATTTAGAATGTTAGAATTGGAAGAGGTCATGGAATTTAGCTAGTCTTTGCTTTAACCGAGGAGGAAACCAATGCTTAGAGAAGTGAAGAGATTTACCTTAAGATTATATACATCTAGTGAAGCGAGGGATTAGAACACTACAACTCAGATCTCCTTATTCCTTGTCTGGTACTCATTTCGTTATATCTTATAGTCTTCCACTTGGAACACCACCCTTTATTAAGTTGGGACTGTCTGGACTGATATACAATTCACTGTGACATCATTACACATCACTGACTACAGGACATTGTCACTTACTGTATTTGGAAAAATTCAAAGTAAAAGCTGACAGGATAAAAGCCTCTTCTTAGAAAACAGGCACCACTCTTATTTTCAATGATCCTCTCTGAGATGGTGGGTTCCCATTTTGATGACCCTATTGCTAAAGCTATCTGAGCAGTGGAACAAAACTCAGGGTATTTTGTTCATGGAAAATAGTTCTTGTGTCATATGGGACACTTCAAACTCATATTTGAAACTCAGAATGATACTTTTGTCTTCAGAATATTTTTGTATCTCCCATGCCCTTTCAGTTCCAGAGAGGAGTTAAATTGAATCAATGCTATCATCCCATTTTGTAGACAAGAAAAAAGTAGTGAAGTTAAATGAATCACCTCAGGTTATATTGCCTAAGGCAAGCGAGTGGAATAAAGGTGTGTAGGACTCATTTCTGATCCTAGGTGCAGGGATTAGGGTTCAGATTGCCATAGTGAATGAGCACTTGGTGTTTGCCGTCACAACTGACATAACAAGACTTAAATCTGTGTGACATTTTCAGTGGTGTGCTGGTAAATGTTTAACAGCAAGCTGTACCAAAATATCGACCTTCTGGGCATACTTTTAAATTTAATCTGTGGTATTAATATTTTCTCCATCACTTTCCTAAATATTGACAAAAAACAACAATCCAATATAACAAGCCTTGATTTGTAGCATTTGCTGATTTCCAAGGTTTCAATGTTTACATTGAAAACTGCCCAGTTGGCTTTTGAAGCCTTCATTCAGGCTGACTCCAGTGTACCTCTGAGTGGTCTACACTTTCTGTAGCACTTTGTTTGCAACAATTCTCTGTAACAGTTTCACTGAGATGAAGTGACTTCCCTTAGGTCACATGGCTTATTAATAAGTGTCCAAGCATGTTTTTAAATCCAATGTGCTGATTCCAAATCCAGCAAACTTGCAAAACATCAAAAGTAGTTGTTACATCATGACAATAATCACATACTCTTCTCCTAGATCAAAAGACAGTACACAAGCAAGGGTCAAAACATACGAACACTCCTTTTGCATTCTGGATACTTTATGATAGCATCCAACAACTGGAGCCGAAAAGATACAACTTAGAGTTGATTTGGTCCAAAACCCTCATTTTCTTTTGGGAAAATTGAGGTTCCAAGAATTTAAAAGACTTGCATGAGGTCACATACATATTAAGTAATAAAGTTAGTATTTTAACCCAGTGCCCCTCAGTTTTAATTCTAGTACTCTTTTCCCTGGCCCAGACTGCCTTTTAAGGGAAAATTCTGTGAAAGGGGTCACCTTCTTTGCACTACCTTTCTCCTTGCTTGGGGAAAACATTCAAGCTTTTCCTCAGGAAGCCCATATAAAACATAAGAGGCATGGAAAGAGGCCAACCTCCACACAATGAGTTAATCACTGCACAATGGAAGCTCTTAAAGTATAGATTTCTAAGAAAAGGAACTCAAGCTGAACTGTATACCACTGAATATTTATTTACAGTGCGGACTTTAGCTGCTGGCACACCAGTTGTGAAGGATTTAATAGACCACTGCTCAGGCTGACTCTGTGTTGTTACTACAGGGCTGGCTCTAAAGACCCTACCCTGGTGAGACAGATAGGTCCTCAATTCGGGTTTATATTTTGCAAAGAATATGCAAGAAAAGGCAAAAAGTAACAAGATCCTGGGATCATTGAAAGTCAGATAGAATCTCAGAGATCATCTTGTCTGTTCCCCAGACCCCATTTCATAGATGAGGAAACTAACAGGAGTTTGTGACAAAGTTTTGCTTCCCTGTCCCATGCTGTGGCTACCCTAGGATAAGGAGCTGAAAAGAAACCTAGAGATCATCTAGCTCATAGGTCCTTAACTTGGAGATCTGCGTAATTGTTTTTCAAATATTTTGATAATTGTATTTCAATATAATTGATTTTCTTTGGTAATCCTATGTATTTTATTTTATTCATTTAAAAAATATTATTCTGCAGCTAGGTAGCTAGAACACTGATTCTGGAGACAGGAAGACCTAAGTTCAAATCCAGCCTCAGGCATTTATTAGCTATGTGCCCCTGGGAAGGTCACAGTCTCTGCTTCAGTTCCCTCATCTGTTAAATGAGTATGATTATAGTACCTATTTTCTAGGGAGGATTAAATGAGATAGTAATTATATAATCTTAATACGTGCCTGGCATATAGTAAGCAATATATAAATCTTAGCTCTAGTTGTTATCATTATTATTTTAATATTATTGTATAATCATTACTATTATGAGAAAGGGTTCATAGGTTCCAATATACTGTCAAAGGGGTCCATGATACTAGAAAGGTTAAAATTACTTGATCTAGTCCAATCATCTCATGTTTGCTGACAAAGAAACTGAGGTATAGAGAGATTAAATGATTTGCCCAGGGTAAAACAAGCAGTGTCAGATTTGGAACTGGAACTCGCCTCTCCAAATCTTGTACCCTCCCTACACCTGCCTCTGCTAGTTGCCACTGTCTTTATATAGCTGTATCGATTATTCCAACACCAGATGATCTCTCATATCCCTTCCAGCTCTAAATCTATGATCTAAAGGGCTAGTTTTTAATTATCCAAGATCATTTTTCTCTCTCACTGACTGCTTATATTTTCATTTCACTGCTCATTAGCACCTGCACCATAAGTTGGACTGGGGAGAATAAAGGAAAAGAACTGTCAGTTAGTTGTGCGTGTTGTCAACAGCCCCTGGAAAAGATTTGGTGGCAGAAGAGAGTTTGTAATTATGGTTGAAATGAAATGCGTATCTATTCACAGATTTCAGAATCCAAGAAAATTATAGTAACAATTATACTGTTACCATGAAAATATGGTACCAATTATGTGGTCTCATGAACTACCCTGCCAAGTGGTAGTAGGGATCATTCTACAGGTGGGGAAAAGGAGAGCCCAAAGGCTAGGGGTTTTCCCCAAGGTTACTATGAAACTTAGTGAAACGGATGAGTAAATTATTTAATCCTGTGATATCATCTATAAGTCTTTTAAATTCCATTCTCCTTTCTCCCTTAAACTAACTGGCACCATAATCCATGGCCCTTGGGAAGAAAAATGAAAATACATATATGTTTGTGTTTACCTATACCAAGTGTAGTAATTTAGCAAAATACAGGTGTGTATGTGTGTGTGTACACCTATAGCAAAGATAGAAATTTACTCCCTCTGACTACTATCCCAAGAGGTATGGTTTATAAAATGCCTTGAGATCTCTGGAGGACAGGCACAAAGCTTCTCCATTGTCATAGTAAAGTTTGTAGTAGAGGAAATAGAAAAAGGATGTAGTCAATATCCTGACAATCTCTAAAGCTGATAAAGAATAACATGCTGCGATTCAGTACTATTGATATAAAATATTTATTTGGTCATTATATATATATATATATAAAACCATATATGTGTATGTGTGTATATATATATATATATACATATATGGTTTGCAGCAGTTGATATTATATAAGAGTACAAAGGTCTTTTCCATTGCACCGCTGGAAGGTATAGTCACTTGATATTTTGAAAATTAAATTCCAAATCCTTAGTCTCCTAGGATTTTTGGAAGTTAGAAATCCCACAATATAGAACAATACAACACACATAAGTATTTATTGAAATAATGATTTTTATTACCACTATAGGATACATTGTTAGATGCTGAAGGAAAGATATGAAGTTCAGATAAGACCTTAGTCCTTAACTAACTCATAGTTCACTGGGAGAAATAGTATAGCACTATGAATTGTCATAACACACAATACTTCAGTACTAAGTGTAGTAAAGAATCACACAACAAAATGCTAGAGGGTAAAGTGGTTACCAACTGATAAAAGGAAAGTCTTCGTGGGGGAGGTAGCATTTGAACTGCACTTTGAAGAATAGACATGACTCTAACAGATAAAGAGAGGTAAGATGTTCTAAATGAAAATGAAATTGTAAAGTCATTGGAGGGATGCTACGGAAAGGGAGGAAGTTGCCCAATATGGCTAGAGACTTGCTGTTCATCTTGAATTCTCAAAGAAGACCAATGACATCACTTCACTTACAAATGAATTGGATGTAAGTGACATGGAACTGCACAAGGTTGTCAGCCTCACTCTTTCCTTCAAAATCATCAAAGGTCAGTGACTAAAGAGTAGAGTGTTTCAGCTATAGTTATACAATGACAGCTAGCCTTTATATACAACTTTAAAGTTTAAAACTCACTGTAAATAATCATTTATCCTCACAACAACCCTGAAAATTGTTATGATTATCTCCAATTTATAGATGAGGAAACTGACACAAAAAAAAAACTTAAGTCACTCTTAATTGAGTTGCCAGTGTCACAAAACTAGTAAGTTTCTGAGACTGCATTTGGATTCACACCCTCCTGACTCCAGATCCAAAGCTCTGTCTACTGAATCATCTCAGAGAAGCCACATAGGGTACACTGCCACTGATTTTGTTCAAGATTTTGAATGCCAGATTTTTTTAAAAAATGAACTATAATTGGTAGGCAACAGTTGATAAAGATTTTTGAATAGAGGAATGATGTGACTAAATCTGTTTTTTTTTTTTTAAATCATCATCCTGGCATCTGTACTAAAAATAAAGGGGAAGGGCAAGAGGATAGATGCGGGAAAACCTATGAGGAGGTCATTGAAACTATCCATGAGTATGATATTAAGATTAATATTAGAGTGGTGGCAATAGAAATAGAAAGTAGCAGAGAAATTAGAGAGATGTTGAGATAGAAATGATAGGACCTAATGGTGAACAAGAGGAAATAATCAAAGAAATCTCTAAAGTGAGAATTATGAACAGTATGTCAATGGTAGCACTACCAGCAGAAATAGTGAAATTACATAGAGAATATTTAAAGGGAAAGAAAATGAACTCAGTTTTGGATATGTTAAGGTTAACATGTTGCTAGCACATCTGCATGGGGATTTCCTAAAGGCAGATAAAAAGATACAGGTGTGAAACTTGGAAGAATGATTTTAACTGAAGATGAAGATTTGGATATATCTATGCAAGGTTGCTAATTGAAGTCCTGGAGCAAATGTGATTGCTAAAGGAGAGAATATAGAGGGAAAATGGAAGAGGTTCAAACCTTTAGGCACCCACATTAACAGATTCAGAAGGTAATATGGAACCAGTGAAGGAGACAGAGCAAGAGCAGTAGACAGAAGTAAGGAGAACCAGGAATGTATAGTATCCCTGAATATCCAATAGAAAGGGGGGTTAAGATCACAAAAAGAAGCAGAGAAGTCCAGAATGATGGAGACTCAAAAAAGGTCATTGTATTTCATGACTAATTTTTTAGAAATCTTGGAAAGGACAGTTTCAACAGAGTGGTGGGGGCATAAGTCCAGTTTCAAGAGGTTGAAGAGAATGAATGATGAGAAAGTAGAAGTATTGGGTACTTTTTCTCAAGTAGTTTTGAAGTTGATTCAGTTGGTAGGGAGAGGAAAGGTTCTTCCCTCCCCTTGAGACACAGAAGTGACTGTGATGGAGAGACAAAAATCTATCAATAAAATATTTATAAAAATTGCTGTGAGGGAAAGGGCATATATAGGATGACAGCTGCCATAGAAGAGTCAAGGGAAGGGTTTTTTTTAAGGATTAATGAGGACTGAATATGTTTGTAGGCAGACAAAACACTATTTAGAAAAAGACAGAAACAGAGATAGTAAAAATGCAGGAGAGATAGGGAATAAATGCTGAAATAAGATCCTGGTAGTGGCAGGGGGATCATTAGAGCTTTTAGCCTTAATGAAAAGTGGGGCATCCTTCTGTACCTGAAGGGAGAGAAAAAGGTGGATGAAGATGCTAAGGAATGATGGAAGGAAGTTAAGGGAGTTCACGTGGGATATCTTCAGTCTTCTCAGTGAATCTGGAGGGTAGGTCATCAATTTAAATGTGGGATGGGATGCATATTTGGTAGCTTGCAGAGAAGTTTAGAACAAAGGCTACTTGGAATGAAATAAACAGTTCAGATGACCATCAGTATGTGGTGGGTAAAATTAACTTGATTTTGTGCCTTTTATAAAAAAGGCCTAGTGCTCCTTGAGCAAGAAAAGAGAAATGAAATGGTGGGAATAATTTAGAGATGGAGAGTTGTAGGTTAATACTTATGATGCTGATGATGATGTTCAGATAGGCTTAAAAATTTACAAAACACTCTGCTTCTCATATTTGATTCCTACCAAACTACTTACTAGCTATGAGGTAGGTTCTACAGATATTGTTATCCCCATTTTACAGATGAGGAAACTGAATCTCAGAAAGGTTAAATAACTTGACCATAGTCCATTAGCCAGTATGTATCAGAGGCAAGTTCAATGCCAAGTTTCTCCTGAAGGCAGACTCAGTACTCTTCCCACAACTGAAAAATGGGGAAAGGGATGAAGATTTTTAGGACAATAGTAAAACATGAAAGTAGAAAGCCATAAGATCAAGGCCAGGAATGAAAAATGATTTGGGGAGATGGATTAGGAAAATAGGAATGGAACCAAGAATCATAGTGAATATAAAGCAAAGAGTACATTTAGTATGGGTGAAAGATTAGAAAAAATGTAGAAGAATAATATGTTATGGTCAAAGCTGAATTTAAAGGTCATGTATTAGAGCTCTGTAATTTTAAAAGACAGTGAAGTCTAGCATGTGGCCATATTGGTGTATGGTTGAAGTGTAATAGATACTGAAATTCCACCCGCTATGACTTTTCAGGACATCACTTATATTCCCTTTCTCTGAAAATCTACCACATAGTTTATACCATGCAATTTAGCATTATACAATACCTTATAGTATTCATCAATTATCTTCTGAGTTTAAGTTTTAAAGTTGTAGAGAGAAAGTTGACCTTAAATCCACGAAGACCTGTTCAACTCTGGACTCTGGCATACTGCCTGGGCAAGTAAGTCACTTAACCTCTTGATGATCAAGGTCTCTTAAGATTATAAGAGGCAGAGAAAGTGGCAAAATACATTTGTACAGGGAGTATCTTCAATTAGAAATTACAGGTGCAGTGCCCTGCCCCTAATTGCCTTACTATTCTCTTATCTCCTCAATTAGATTACAAGCTCTAGGAAGAGAAGTATGTTGTATACAACTTTATATCACTCCTTCACAGTACTCCAAAGAGTACAAGGTGATGTAGTAGAAAGAACTCTGAATTTGGCTCCAAGAAATCTGTGTTTGAATCCTGAATTTGTGTATCTTTCCTGGAACTGTGTGTTCCTAGACTAAGACCTCTCTACGGGATTCAATTTCCTCATACTTAAAATAAAGCACTTCAGCTAGATGATGATAATACAAATAGCTCCTATTTTCATAGATACTAATGCTTACAAAGTGTTTTCCTTATAACAGCATGGTGAAATTGGTAGGTTAGTTCAGCTTTCATGTTCCTTCCAAATCTAAATCCTATAATCCTATGTACTAGGCACCAAACAGGTGCTCAATAAATAATTACTAGCTGATTGAGGAGAAGAGGAGGAGTATATTAAACATTCAGTCTTTGCTTCTATGCCTATTTTTTGCTTTGGTGGGCTTTTTTTTAGGACACACACTCATTTTCAAGGTTCTCATCGTATTTCACTCACATAGATGCTCTTAATTAAGCTTTTCAATCCATCTATTTTGCCTCTAATTATTTTGTGAAATTTATTACTATACTTACTTGGTATTAAATAATTGAATATACCAAGAATTCAATAAAATGGACTGAGAATAAAAGCCTAGGTCAATATTAAATTTAAAGAGAGAAAATGGAAAACACTTAGACGTTTGAATTTAGTCTGGGCATTTGACTTCAGACAAGGAAATGTACTAGGAAGACTTCATGGTACACCTAGAGATGCCAAATGTCAGCTACATCATTTCTCTTATTAAGAATAGAAGATTCTCAATAGTTACTCACTGTAATTCTTAATAAGATGTTGACAGGAGTTGGTCCTACAGAGGATATCTAATGAGCATCTCTGGGAGACGGTAAAAGAAAGACCTATAACTCATATAATAGCTTCCAGTGTAGTCTTCGTCAGTGTTAAAGAGCTGCCTGTAGAAACTGGCGCTAATTGTAGCTCCCAAAGAAACATTTATTTTGTCAACTGTGGGGGCAAACAGGATGTAAACAACAAGGTAGCTTCACTTTCCTTTGAGAGAAAGCTTGCTTTTATGGTCTAAAACCTGTTTGTGAGCCATGAATGCCTGGCTAACAATTGAAACTTCTTTCAAATGAAAAAAAAGGTTCAAATCAATCAATATTTGAGGAAGGAACATGGGGAGAAAAGAAATGAGAATATTATATCAGTCATAGTCAGTATTTCCTGCCCCTATATCTAATACTATTTAATGACCATACATAGGCTCCGCTTTGTTTCATACTCTGACACCAATCCCTTGAACCCAGGAAGGAAAATCTAAGAAGACGACTGTCAGAATTTGTTTGATCTCTGCGGTCTCTCACAGTCAGGGTCATGTGACATACATTTAAATTTATTTTGCATTATTAATATTTTCTCCACAACTTTCTTAAGTTTAGATGTTCAACACAATAATAACTCAAACCATGATTTGTTGTATTTACTGATTTCCAGGGTGTAAATGCTCATCTTGAAAAATGAACAATTGACTCTGCCAGCCAGAACTGATTTGAGCTAGCTCCTGCACTCCCTGCTTCTAGTCCCTCAATTCTACTATTATGTTTTACCTACTTAAGGACTTACTAGGGCAGCTTTCATGAATATATGACTCATTTTAAATTAGCACATACATGTTTGTCTTCAAATGGATAATGAAAAAAACTTGAAAAAGTTTAACCTATTTAAGAGAACAAACACCCCCATTATTCTTTTTGCACTATTAATTTGCTCCACAAACCGTTTCACCATAGCTAATAATAATACTAGATTATATTAATATGATTTTAAAACCATATTACATAATCACATCATATGCTTCTGTTTTCCCTGCTAAGAAGAATGACCCCTGGACAGGAAAGAATAGAATAGAAATGACTAATAGGGAATTGATCTAGCAGATAAAAAGGAGATAGGAAAGGAATCCTCAGCTGCTGTTGCTGGCTTCAAGTTACCTGGCCCAGATGAACTCCATGTTCCAGTACTGAAGACCTGGCAGCTAAGAGCTCACATTATTGAGCTGCCAGCAGTGATAGCTAAAAACAAACAAACGAACTACCAAATAAACAGACAGATGTGGTGAACAAGACAATTGCTGCGAAACTAGAGAAGTTCAAAGACTGTCCTGATTTTCCACAAGAAGCAATAGGATAAAACCTGCAAATTATAAGCCAATGAGCTTGACTGGGATTACTAGAATAATCTTAAAAACAGGTCGTTAATGTAATAAATAGTAAGCACCTCAGAAAGGGAGTGGTGATTATAAAGAACCATCTTGGCTTTCATGAACAGGAAGGTCAGACTAAAAACTTAGTTCCTTTATTGATAGTGACAAATCTGGTAGATAAAGTTATTATAGGCATGGCTTTTGTTTTTCTAAATTTTAACAAAGTATTTGACAAAATATCTAATAGTATTCTTGTGGAGAAGGGAATAAAAAGATGGAGGCTAATTCATGGTACAACAGGATGAAATTGGATTCAAAGAGCAGATGTCAACAATTCTATGTCAACAGTCTTATGTTAAACTCCTGTATGCCAGGCACTGTACTCAGCAATGAGAATATAAATATAAGCAGAAAGAAAGAATAGTGGCTGCTGTCAGCAGTTTACATTCTAATGGAGAATGACAACACATGAAAGAGTAGAGAAAAGCAGAGGGTGGAGGAGGAAAAGGTACTAATGCCTAGGCACGGTGGTGATGTCCGAGAGAAGAGACAGAATAGTTAAGGACTAATGACCTAGGGATTTCCTCAAAATGGAGGTTCTGGGATGAATACAGTATGCCAGAGGGGAATGAAGGGAGTAGAAGGATTTTCCAGGTGAGAATGACAAAGTGGAAGAGAGAGCCGAGACCTGATAGCAAAGTTCAGAGTTAAGAATGGAGCTCGCAGAGGGTTGAAGAATAGCTGGTCTGGGCAATTCTGTTCTGAGAGGAGCTCACCAATGGGAGGAGGGAACTGTAGTGTGTCAGTGTCTTCCAGAATGAGAAAGCACCTAAGGAAACAGCAGGAGGTCTTCAGTGTGATGCCTCAGAGACCTGGGTTTTTCCCTATCTACTTAGCATCATTACAAATGCTTTGGCTAAAGGCATAGATGGCATGTTTATATTTTCAGAAGGCAGAGAGCTGAGAGAAAGACCTAAGATTCCAGGTGAGAAAATCAAACACATCTTGATAGGTTCAAGCACTGAGCTGAATTCAATAAGATAAAATTGAATAGTGTTACATAGATTTTTTTTTTAAAAAGAACTTCTCAGTATAAAATGTGGGAGGCATTGTTAGATAGTATTTCATTTGAGAAAGATCAAAATGAGTTTGGATTGAAAGCTTGATATTAGTCAGCACTATAATATGTCAGCCCCAAAACTTATGTAATCTTTAGTTATATTAAGTAGAGTTTATAGGAATAATAAAGTGAGCTCACCCTACTCTATCCTAGAGAGATCACATAAGGAGTATTATGTTTAGTGTTGGTTACAGTTACTTAAGAAGGACTAGAATAGAATGAAGAGCATTGACAGGAGGTCAGCAAGAATGGAGAAGGGCTTTAAAAATGTGTCATATATAAGAAACAGTTAGAGGAAGTAGAGATATTTAGCCTGGGGAAGAGAAAATTTTGGTGTGAGGAGGAACATGCTCAATCAACATGCTCAATCATTGTTAATTCATCACCTACTTTACCAGGCACTGAGCTAATTGCTGGAAATACAAAGACAAAAGCCTCAGTCTAGCTAGAACAGACAAGTACATACATAGGCATATTTAAAATAAGTAACAAGGTAAGTTGGGACAGAGGAAGCATTAGCAGATGGGAAGATCAGGAAACAGTACAGAAGAACGTGGCAATTGCACTCAGCCATGAAGATGACAGGACGTTCTAAGAGACTAAGTTGTGGAAGAAGTTAATTCCAGGCACAGGAGACAAGATAAATACACGGAGGTGAAAGGCAAAGAGTGTGCAAGAGGAAAAGCAAAAAAGCTAGTGTAGCTCGATCATCATGTGCATGAAGGGTTGTAATGTGTAATTAGAAAGGTAAGATGAAGTCAGATTGTGAAAGGTTTTCAACGCCTAACTGATGAATTTCCATTCAATTTTGAAGGTAATAGGAGTTGGAGTTTATTGAGTAGGAGAGTAACATGGTCAGATGTTAGTCTTTAGACTTCAATCAATGCTTTAGGAAAATAATTTTGGCAGTTATGTTATTGCAAAAGTTCAGATGAGGTCCTGACCCAGGTTATGGCTATGGGATTGCGGAGAAGGGAATAGATGAAAAATCCATTGTGGAGGTAGAAAGAATATTATTTGGGAACTGATAGGTGATGGGAGGAATTGAAGATGACAATAAGGTTGAAAACTTGGGTGAGTAGTGAAGTTTGGAAGAAGAGGAGATTCAGGGGGGAAGACAATAACTTTAAAATTGGGACATGTTGAGTTTGAGATGCCTATGGGAAATACATTTTTGAAATGTCCATTAGGCAGTTGGTTATGTGAGACTGAAATACAGAAGAGAGAGAGAGACAGAGACAGAGAGACAGAGAGAGACACAGAGAGAGAGACAAAGAAAGACAGAGAATAAAACTGGATAAATAGGTACGGGTGTCATCAACTTAAGGAAAAGAGTTAAACTAACATGAGCTGATGAAGTCACTGAGTGAATACAAAGCAAGAAGAAAAATGAAATAGATGATGATCCCACAATAGAAACTGAGGAGTGATTAAACAAGTAAGAGAAACAAGTAGCATCAGGAAAACCCAGAGAGGAGAGCATTTCCAGGCTGGTTAATTTTGTCAAATTCTACAGAAAGGAAAAAAAAATTAAAAAGGAGGATTGAGAAAAGGCCATCAGAATTATCAGAGACAAGATCATTGTTACCTTTGGAGGGAAGTTTCAGTTAAATTATGAACTCTGAAACCAGATTACAAAGGGTTGGAAAATGAGCGGGAAGTAGACTCAATGAGCATAGACGTTGTTGATATTCTTATCATTTCCTTCTGGAAGTCTGGCTGTAAAAGAGGAATGGGACTTTAGCTAAAAGGAAGTGTTATCTAATAATCAAATTTTTAAGAAGGGGGAGATCTGGATGTCCTATAGTCTGATAATTATCTTATAGTATTTGAGGAATGGAATTTGAGGAAAGAATTTGATTATGTGAAGGAAAGAATAGTTAGCCCCAAAAGACAAAACCAGGAGTAGTGAATGGAAATCACAAAGGAGAAAATTTAGGCTTGATATCATGACAAAATTCCTAAGTTTCAGAGCTATCCAAAAGTGGAACAGGCTGCCTTGGAAGCTGGTGGGAGTCAACTGGAAGTCTTCGATAAGAAGCTGGATGACCACTTGCTAAATATATTTTGATAAGGATTCCTTCTCACATATAGGTTGAATCAGAGATCTACTGAAGTCCCTTCTAAGTCTGAAATTCTGTGACTCAGAGATGCTTCCAGTAACCATGTAATATGAGTAATAAATATGTTATCATTCTCATTTACAGCTGAGTAAACTGAAACTTAGAGACACTGTCACTTGCCCAAATTTTCTCAACTAGTCAGTTGCATAGCAGGGAAGTGAACCAGGGTCCTTGACTCTAGAGGCAGTGCTTTAGGTTTGTTTTTTTTGTTTTTTTTGTTTTTTCTGATAGCTCAAATATGCCTCCCTGGATGGTATAAAGGTAAAGTTAAGAGGAAGGAGGAAGAGTCCAGGTCTCACATTTTGGTAGGATCAAATTAACAAAATTTTCTTGCGTATTTTTCGGTGTCCCATTAATAAATCTGAAGCTATATTCATTTCCACATATCTACCTCCTAAAAAGAGTGAGACAGATTAATGAGCTAATAGTTAAACAATGCTTTGTATCTCTCATGATGAAAATTTCATCATACATACAATTTCTTGCTCTGCCTATTTGTGAGTCACTTTTTTTCTTTGTTATGTTCATTTCCCAAATGAAACATCATAAGGATTCAATCTGGGATAGAGATGGATAAGAGAAATAAGATAACTCCCTTCTCTTTTTCCTTTTCCAGTGCCACCCATGGTGTGGGGGTAGGGGAGAGGGTACAAGAGAGAAGAGGAGTCAAAAGGGGAAAGGTGGCTTTCCACAGACAGTACAACAAACTTATGACTAAGCTTCTTCCTCTTGGCCAGATGTAAGTTCATTAGGAGCAAAGAGTAAAAACTTATTCCTGTGCCGATGTTTTATTAACACTTAAAATTTGGCTCTATAGTAACAGGACAGTTCCAAAATCTGTTTAATTCATTAAAATCTTTGTATTTGTTTTAATTAAGCACCAGCAGAATTCCATTTGCAGTAGCATATTGCATACTTATGTAATTAGCAAAATCCAGATAAACCTCCCCCACTTTCTTTTGAGGTACTGAAAAATTTGGAAAACAGTACCTGCTGCCATTTTGGGTCACTACAGACAATGAGAGAACATTTATCTTTGGCTGGCAGGAGGGAAGAGATTTTCAGTAACTTAAAAACAATTAAATTACAAAAATACAAATATGTTAAAGCTCACAGTCCAAGGATCTCTCAGGAGAAGAGAAAGATAGTTTTATAGTGCTAAAGATGGGAAAGCATATTGAAATCCACAAACTAATTAGAACAAAAAGTTCTGGCTCAAAAAGGAAGCAAACAGGAAGCTGTGTTCTGTGTCACTGAAAATTCTGATTTCCCAATGGTATCGCCTCAGTAAGGGACCAAGCTGGCCAGAGTGAATCAAACAAGAGTGCATTCTATTTCCAACTGCATCCAGTTGCCCTCTGAGTGCCATAGTGTCTGTGCCAGCATTTCCTATTATTTGGAAAGCAATCATTGTATTATTCTCATCTCCTAGGGCTACTATTCCTCCTAGAGCCCCAAACCTCCAAAATGAGCAGAATTCAAGAGTCCACAAATCTCAGGCTATTAATACCTTCATTATTATATCTGTTAGGCAAAGATACACAAAGATTTCTTGGTGCTCACTAGAATCTTTGTTTCTCCTAAGACCAGAGTAAAGATCAATCAATTTGTAAAGCTAATGCTACTTTCATACTTTATTGGAGACATTAAACAAGGCTTCAACAGGGGGCTGTTTACCGCAAGGAAAAGATCAGTTTGCATTAGTGCTCTGGGTACTGATGGAAAAAGAAACTTGCAGATTCTCATTAGAAAAGAACCCAACACCCCCACCAGCCTCACCCAGCCCTGCCATTTTTGTCTCCTCATTTAGCTCTGAAAGAGGGTAGTTATAATTTCATTGAATATTGGCAGCTGCTGCTGAACACAAAGAAATCAACATGTCAATTTGCCAAATGCATCGCTCCCATCAAATCTGCAGAATATGCATATGCACTCCTGATTAGCAGTAAGGGATGCCGTTCCTCATTAGCACTTGTGGGGGTTATTTTGCTACATGTTCAGTGAGCAACTCTATTAAACTGAGCTTGGCTGCTTTCCATTCAGAAGGGGTTCTGTCTTAGACTTTTAGGCTGACAAGTTAGGTGGAAGTCCTCATCCTACTGCTTCCCTAGTCTTTCACCTCAACATAGTGACTATATCATATATATCTTCCAAATGGCAAACAAAATCCCCTCAATATGAAATAGCACCCGTGATCACATGGAAAAATGAATTACTTACTGTGCTAAGGAAATTAAATATATTTTAAATTGAATAGACTCATGAATATGCTAACAAGCCCCAAATAGCATTTAATAATAACAGATCTTGTCTATCCTCTTTTTATCAGGAATCCGGTACCTTTAGAGACATTCGTAATAAAGACTAACAGCACCTCTATGAGAGAGGTGGGAGACATTATTATATGTTGGTGTAGTCAGACTATATCTATCAATGAAAAATTAACAGATTGCAAAACCATCAATCCATTAATTTTGGCTTTCATCACATTTGATACCAGTCTCTGAACAATGGATATCACTGTGAGGAGCAACACTGGGATTGTGAGGACAGCATAAATCAGCTGATTGGTTATGCTACATGCACTTTATATATCTAGGCTTGCCCTATGTTAACTGTGGAAACTACCATATGACCATTATTGTACTGTGGACGGTGAGGTGTGTAGAAGATAGGACCCTGGATTTGTAATCAGAAGAACTAAGTTTGAATTCAGATTTTACTACTTATTAGCTGTTTTCTAAAGTTCTTTCTAACTCCTGTGCCTGAGTCGAAATACCTCATGTTTTTAAATCTTTTCACTTCTCTGACACACATTTATATTTCTCAGCTTGTCATAGGCCACTTTCAAGGAGGATCTCACATTCAGTGATGGAGGGGTTAGTGTAGAAGGGAGATAGCTGAGCTAGATGAAAAGGCAGAGGCTTACCTTTGAAAAAAAATACACTTGATTTTGGTAATGGAGAAGAAGAAGGAAAAGAAATATACAGAGACACTCATGGTGAGTTTCTGTTTACCAATAGAGGACAAGATTCAGCTAGGTCTTGCCCTGAGCTGGTTTACAGTTTGAAAGGATGAGGGATAAGTTGAAAAGGAGATGAAATAAGAGAAAAGTAACCATCCTAGTAGCAGTTCATGCAAAAGAGTGAATCTGTGGGGCTATTACTATATATTGGTCTCAGTGCTGAAAATGGTAAGAATACAACTTCCTGTTTAACTGTGCTTTTAGTCTAAACAATGTTTTGTTTTGCTTTTTAGTTCTCCAAATTGGAAATGAAAAGAAATCAAGTTTTCAGAAGCCTCATACAAGTTAGAAATTCAAAATAAAAGCTTTTATATGTATCATATTAGATGTCTCATGCCCAGGTAAACAAATATATATGGACTTATTAGTTGGGTCTTGGAATTATAGTACAGAAAACTGATTCTAAGTCCATACTAGAACAAGTATTAGTCCCATTTTCTAAAACTGTAAGTTATACTACATGAAGATAATAAAAATATAAATAATTGTTGCCTTTTGGATCAAAGATACTGTTAGTGTTTTGAGTTATTTTGCTAGTATAGGTAATGGGACTGATCGAGCCTATCCCTGTTAAGGCTAATGTCACTTTATAAGTGACTGGTTGAGTTTAGATGTTCAGTCTAACAATCAAGTCTTATGTCTCATACAGGCAACATACCTATGGCCTTGGCATCATGCTCCTGGAAATCTTATGAATCGGCTCTGGTTCCTCCAAGAGAAACCTAGGCACTGCTCAGCTCTCTCTCAATATTTTGTTTGACCATGTCACATTATGCATTTGCAGGCTCCTCTAAGAAACTGAGCTTCCTCTTTCATCAAAGTATAAGGTGCCATATACTGGGCTTTTTGAGCTGAGTTTAGGATTAAATTCAACTGAGCAGTTGTGACTTCTGAAAACTATGAACCCTTTGATCTATATGAAAGTAGAGAGAGCTTCAAACCCAAGCAATTAGATTTCTGCTACTTAATCCTAGGATAAAGAGCTAGATGAGACCTTGGGTACCATCAAGTTCAACCTCTTCATTTCTGAAAAGAAAAAACTAAGGCCTAGAGAAGTGAGAAGACAGGCAGCAAGAGACTTGAGCCCAAGTATTCTAACTCCAAATCTAGTATTCTTTCCATTTTTTAGAGTTCTGTGATTCCTAATTTGATAGCATTTTAATAAACTTTGTAGTATTTCAAAGAAGAGGAGAAAATTTCTTGAAGAAATGTGTAGAAGAGTCTACAGGTTGGATAACTTCACAGTATAACCTCTATTTTACTTACTGAATCTGTAGCCTATCATAGGTAAACTAAATGATGGCTGAGAGGTCACTGAATTGCTTCAAAAAATTCATTCCTGCAGGTTCCTATGGTAGCCTTTTTGGCATTTTACCCTACAGAGAAATATAATTTATTTTTAAATTTCAGAAACACTGTAACTTTTCATGACATAGTGGATCCAGGCAGTGCTTTCTGGAAACCTACTTTCTTTGCCCTCCTTTGGATTCAGAGAGACCATACCAAGTCATCCAGTCCCTCAGTCCATTCTCCACAGCTGGTCAATAAGACATCATATCTAGAGAGCTGTCTCCATTGTGTTTTCTTGCCATGGTCCTCCCCTGGCACCATCACACTGGACAATTCCAGACAAAGGAACCCATGGACAGCCATCACTTCTTAATTATCAGTTCAACTAATAGAAAAGGGCCCATCGCCTTTGTGTGAAGTAGGGCACAATCATTTGAAACACCATCTATAAGAAGGGTTTACCTTTTCATTTGCCTTTAGCTGGTGCCTAATTAAGATCTAGGGCCACAATGGCAAATCATGGATATTGATTAATGGCTTTCACAGAAATGGTGAAGGCAAGACTGGCATCTGGTAGACCTGACAGATGCACGAGCCATTCACAATGCCCCTACGTCAAGCAATTCAGGCCCCAGAAAGGCAGATTACATGATTAATGAGCCTCAGGCCTCCTCTTCATGTGTTCTGCAGCATCCCTATTTGATACAATTCATTAGGCGCTTATTTGGGTCACCATTAGCCCACTGGCATGGGCGTGTCTAAGGGCTGTTATAATAACAGGCAAAACGCAAATAAAATGAAAAGCTGAAAAGGGAGAGAAAGGGGCCTGAAAGGCCAAATGCGTCTTGAATCTGTTTTTGTCAATGTCTGTACTGAACATTTGCTTGGCATTTGGTTAAAAAAAAAAAAAAAGAACATTTGGAAGTTGATAAGCATGCACTGCCTGCCTATAAAAAGCATTCCTACTGTACATTTTATTAAACTGAAACAATTGATGACAGCTTTATAAGGTTTTGAAAAGATCATATAAACTGAGAACTACCAGATATCTCCTTTCTGAAGGCACAGATCCCATTGTGACTCTGTAGCACTTGCTACAGTATTCTCTAGCCCTGTGGCCCTGCTTTGACATTCCCAAGTTCTGTTTCTGTTGCTTCTCCCCATTTGGTTCTTTCCACTCCTCACTTAGCCCCCACTCCAAGGGTGAAGGAAAGTTCTGACCTTGAACGTTGGAGGACGAGAACACTAGCTATGCGATCTGTGTGATATCACCACAATTGGACTTTACCATTTGTAAAAAGAAGATAACAATGTTCGTAGCTTAGTGTGAGAGTTAATGAGTTACTATGAGTGCTTTTCAGAGAAAAGGGATCCTGCTAACACAAAAATCACAACATGCTGCCTAGAAAGATGTTTTTTGTGACATCTTGTCACACATCTATGTAGTTTCCACTGCCTTCTCCCTCTCTTTCCTCTTCTCTTTCTGTGCTTCTCGTCTCTCTGGCTCATCCTTTGTCTCTATCTTTCACTCTGTCTCGATTTCTTCCTGTCTCTGTTTTGTCTGTCTATCTCATTTTCCTGTCTCTGTCTTGTCTATTTTATTGTTTTTCTCTCTCTACCTATCTGTCACTCTCTCTCATTTTTCCCTTTTTCTTGTTGCCTTTGTTTGTATATATCTGTATTTTAACCCTGATTTTAAGGGAACCGTCCTCATATTACTTAGGAACTTACTTCTTTTCTGAGTTCAGTGGAAATTCGGAAAAGCACATCAAAATGAAACTGTATTCTTCGTGATTGGGGAATATAAATTGTACTTTTAAAAAACCACAACACACACAAATCCCTCTGATTTTATAAAATTCTTGCCAGGCCAATATGCAGATTTGATAGTGGCTGTCAATAGCCATGTACCATATTAACATTTTTTACACAAAGCCTGTGTTTGCTCCAGTATTAATATTGACAAAGAAAATGTTGTATCTTTTATTCTGTCCCTATTGCATTGGAACATTTTACATAAACTTACAGCACAGATGTAACCAATCAGGGCAACCTACTCAAGTTCCATAGAGAACACTGATGATAATGCAACGTCCCTTAAACACACATGTTCACACACACACAGATACACACACACATATCTCACACCACACTGACAAAAATATGATACCACAGCTTCCATTTTTGTAAACCCAGGAAATGTGAGGCTACAAAGGCAGAGGTATAGTCTCTAGTCTTTCTGGGATTTTTAGAAGGAAATAAAGAGGTAGAAAATAGGGAGGTAGGGAAGAATCCCAGGCACCAGCTGCCACTGAGAGCTCTGGTCTATTCATACAGGTTTTGTTCTCTGTTCCAGCCCAAAGCAGTACATTAAAGCCTCATATTGTCTAGGTTTGGCCACAATGAAGTACACTCTTTGGAATCAGATACAAGTGCTTTGTGTAGAGACTGTTGGGGGAGAGGACTGAATATACCTCAGGCTTATCCCAGAAGAAACCAATATCCTCAATGAGATCTTTGAGTGACTTCAAATCTTGTGAGACTCTCTTCGTTGAAGTCAAGATTCCTTAGAAATGAAGTCAGATCTTTCAGACCTGCTATGGACTATGATTAACAAGTCAACCTACAAAACTGCCTGAAACTCTGCTCTGAAGTCTAGAAACAGATTTCGCCTACATGGAATTTTGGTTCCATGTTGATCCTCATCACCCTCATCGTCATCATCATTCTCCACAAGATGTTATCTTAGTAAGAATTTTCAGACTATTGACGTTTCTCTCCCTACCTGAAACTCCTCCTCCTGTCCACCAATCTACCATTTTAACAGGACAGGAAAAAGACTCAGCTTATTTCCTAAGCAAGAAGCCAAGGAGTGGCACCTAAAAGTAGTAGCAGGAAAGAATTACTGTAGGCATAACTTGCCACAGGAACTGGTTCTGAAGTCCTGTTGCAAGGTGGGTTCTCAGGAAGAGCTCAGCACCCCAGAGTCCTTTGAAGGAGAGACTACATTTTCTCACTCTACTCTAGGACCAAGCAGGCTGCCCAAACCAATTGTGAAGCCTAACTGAAATAGAGCCCACCCAATATAGATATTAAGGCTGCTAATGTGAGCAAACCATGGGAAGCTCCAAACATTGTGAGGAATTACATTGGCTTGAGTGACACTCTGGGAGAAAACCACAGGGATATAGTAACCCCACAACAAGTCCAGATAAAATTGCAAAGGAAAAAAAAATGTCCTGGCCACAAGGACTCTAAGACTTTCTAGAAGAAATGAAATAAGAAATTCATAATGGAATAGACAGAGAGGAAAAGAATGGCAAAGACAATTGATATCTTAGAATAGACAGAAAACCTTACCCAAGGACTAAGTCAACGAAAAATCAGAAAGTGTTAGAAAAAAATAATTCAATAAGACAAAAAGACATATTCAAACAAAATCAAGCCTGAAAAAAGAAGAAAATCTAAAATACTTTATATCAAAAATAATTGACCTGGAAAGCATGCTAAAGAGAAAGAATCTAAGAATTATTGAATTATCTGAAAACCATAGCCAAAAGAAAAATTTGGATATCATTTTCCAAAAATGTATGTATGTGTATATATTTGTATATGTGTGTATATATATGTGCACACATGTATATGTATGTGTGTATATAAATATATATATACATATATATGTATATGAAAATTGGTCAGAACTCTTAGAACCAAGAGAGGATAACTGATTCAAGAAAGCTAATGAGATCCCTATGTGTGATACAGAGAGAAGATGGCCCAGGACAAGGATTTGGGGAACACCCATAGTTGATGAATATGATCTGCATCCGACAGAAAAGGAGTCTGAGAATGAGTGGTCAGCTAGGTAGGGGGAGAATCAGAAAACAGTGTCACAAAAACCTAGGAAGGAAAGAGTTTTCAACAGGGTCAAAGATGGAGGGAAGCTGAAGAAAAGTGAGGACTGAGAAAAAGTCATTCAATTTGTGAACATCAGTAACATTAAAGAAAGCCTTTTCAGGTGAATGACGAAATGTGAAGCCTGATCACAGAGGGTTAAAAGAGAGTGAGAGGAAAGGAAGTGGAGGTACTAGTGGTAGATGGTTTTCTCAAAAAGCTTAACCATGAAGGTAAGGAGAGACTGAAGTTGGTAACTATCAAGGATAGTAAGATCAAGGGAAGGATTGCTTTTTTAAGGATTGAGGAAATATAGGAGTGTTTGTAGGCAGCAGGGAATAAGCCTGTATATAGGGAGTAACTAGAAAAGCAAAGACAAGGGCATTTTGTAGGCAGCAGGGAAACGGTCAATCTATATAGAGTGTTTTAAGCTAAAAAACAAACAGTGGATATTACAATGAGTGGGGAAATCTTTTGAAGAAGACATGATGATTTCATATCAAGGGGAGGGATTTGCTGTGGTAATAAAGGACCCTTCATTTGATACAGGGGTGCAAGAGAAATACTAAACCAAGACGTATGAGTGATATGAGATGAGGAGGCAGGGAGAAGAGGGATCTCTTAGAGAATGGCCTCATTTTTTCAGTGAAGTTTGAGATGAAGTCCTCAGCTGAGAAAGTGGGGGGGTACCATTTGAGTTCCCTTCCAAAAAAGAAAGGAGACCTATCCCAGGCTAATTTTATTCCTAACACACTGAAGCATTAAATTATTAATTCAAAATTCTGTGTTTTCCTGGCTCGGCCAAGGCATTTTTATTACTTATAAACACAAGGGGAGAATTGGATTATTGGATATCCAAGGAGATCTTGTGGCCATTTTCTCCCTTCAGTGTAGTATGACTGACTAATGTATAGGCTCATAATTTGGTTGAGAAGAAAAAGAATAAATTGGGAGTTATACAGACATCAGAGGTAAATAGGGAGTATTACAGTGTTGAGAAATGGAAGTACACACTTAGGAGGTGGGAGCAGGAACATGGTGGAAACATCAGGAAAATAGCCAATCAATAAAAGGAGGAATGGAAGCAATAATGTCAAGGAAATATACTACAGACCACCAAGGGAGTAGGAGATGAGGAGTTTGTAAAGTAGATCGCAAATATATTTTGACTGCTCCCAGTACCAAATTTTAGAGAGGATATAGACAAACTAAAACACATTTAACAGAGGGTGACCAGCTTTATGATGACTAGAGATAATTCTACATAAAAATCTGTATGAAGGTTCTGTCATGTGGGAAAGGAATTAGATGTTGTCCATGTAATTTTATAAGCTTTTGGGGGCTATCTTGTCTTCTCTGAGCCTGTTGGGTAAAAATAAAGCAATGAGTTAGGGCACACCTAGAATAAAGTCTCTGTAGGGAAAGTTATAATTTAGGAATGTTTACTTTACATAGAATGGGAAGCTAGAGAACAGAGAGTCTTTGGGAGTAGGGACTACAGGTGTGATGTGGTTATGGGTAGTTGCTAGGACTTACTCTTTTATTATTGCCGACTGCTCTGCACGTATAACAAAAGCAATTGTCCCCTCTTCATCCGTACATCTATCACTAAGGACATTGCGGTGCACATGACTGACTGATTGTTTGTCACATACCAGGGACTAGTGTCTGTCTGCTCTAACTTTAAGAACAAAAGCTACCTCCAAACCCTTTTCATTGGTATTCAGTAAGTCAGTTCCTTCCCAAGAAAGTGCTTTGAACTTTTATGATAGCCAATGGGGAAAATATGTCAATTGAATAATTGAAACAAGTCATTCTTTCATGTTCTGTGAATTGGGCTTGTAGAGATTTAGCATCCTGCTCTGGGGACTCCCTGACATGCTGAGCCCAACAGCTGCTGGCTACAAGGACAGCACACTCCTACCATTCCATTTGGTAACAACATGAGTGTTTTCCTCTTGTCCCTGAATATCCCAGCCAAACAATGTGTCCTTGAGCTGTGCAAATTCTCTGGGGAAGTTCCAGCTGCCTTGCCCTTGAAACCATCTGGCTCTTCTGAGGATTCACACATTGCCCTATGTCATTGACCTAATAGAATTCTGGGCTTAGCACCATTTTTACCTTCTCTGGTAAGCTGGTTTCACCAGGTCATGGAGCTCTGCAACCTTTCAGAAGAACAACTTGTTCCATTTTTTAAAAGATGTTCTGAGTACCTGTTTGTGTTTTGCTCTTTGATCTCTGAAGAAAACCAAATCTTTTTTTCAGAGTACATTTACCATCTCCAAACTACCATGGTTACCTGGCAAAGCAAGCTTACTCTTGCATTCCAAAATCCCAAGGAAAAGTATATTGTTGTCATATGTAATATGTTAGTGTCTAAGAATTATGAGTTAGGAAAGCTGTCTAAAGCCCCCCCACCTCCCGCTTTTGTCTGTCTTCTTGAGTATTAATATTGTAAGTCCATTCTTGATCTTGGACCATGTATGTCCATCCTACTTCCCTCTAACCTCAAAGGTACTTAGGTGTGTCTGTGACAAATTACCCAAGTCTATGTGACCACCCAGGTGTGTGCATGTGTATGCATGTGTGTATGCACATGTGACAGATCACATTACCTGCAAATAACTGAAGTGTTCGGAATATAAACTATAATAACTCCAGAGCATTCCTTTACATTTATTATTCATGTGACATTTCTGCCACAGTGTCTGAGAGCTATATAAAACATATGTCAAATTTGGAAGGGTGTTAATAATTAGTTTCAGGGCTAAGGTGAAAGAAGAGTAGAATGTAGGTCCATGGTTTATCATACCTCTACCCCATATCCAGTCACCTACCTGGCCTGTATCTAGCAATTCACACTCTCACAACACCAACAATAGGGTAGAATATCAAATCTGAAATTCTGGATCAAGTTCCCTAGTGACACAGCAAAAGTCTGTGTTATTTGAAAGCATTCATCTACAGTTCCATTGTAATAGGCTTCTTGTTTTCGGCTGGTAAATTCTGTGAGATTATAGCTGCTTCTGCAACAGGAGCGGCATCACCAGCCAAGGCTGTCTAAGCGACAGTGCCAGTTGGAAAGTTTTGATATAGAGACAGTCTAGAGCTGTGTCCTTGAAAAAGAAACCTAGTCCCCCAAAGGCCATTTAACCCCTCTGCACACCATATCAACTATTATCAGTTGGCATGATTTAGGACTGTCAGCAAAGAAAATATGAATGAAATGTGTCTGCAGACTAGTATATTGTGATAATGTCAAAGATGCTTGCAATGCAGAATTTTATGTACCCCAATGATAACTAAGTAGCTTCTTTTTCACCAGGAGTGAATTAGTTGGGTTTTTTTTTTAACTTCCGTTCAGTGAAGTACATTATATGGACTCATCCATAATGCCTAAACGTTTAAGTAGTGGACATGCCCCTACTACATATGGATTCAGGGGACCTGGTTTCTGATCCCAGCTTTGACATACAGTTTTTGACCTGTATGACCTTGAACAAGGCAATTTAACTTCTCTGGATCTCAGTTCTCATTTCTAAAATAAGGAAGCTGGAAGGGACAATGGAGTCTTTCTGGATTTAAAACTAGGTCCAATTTGCAACTTTGCTGTCATTCCATGAGCTATTGTCCTACAATTAGTATTCATCTACTATTGTGCTATAAGAAATGCTGAGCAGGTAGACTTCAGAAAAACCTGGAAAGACTTCTATGAACTGATGCTAAGTGAAATGGGCAGACCCAGGAGAAGATATACACAATAACAGTCACATTATGTGATCAACTATGATAGATTTAGATCTTCTCAGTAATGCAAGGATTTAAGACAATTCCGAAAGATTCAGATGAAAAATGCTATTCATATCTCGAGAAAGAAATTTGGAGTCTAAATACAGATGGAAACATAATATTTGCTCTCCTTTTCTTTTGTTGTTTTGTTTTATTTCTTCTTTATCATTGTTCCTCTTATTAGTTCTAATTCTTCTTTACATCAAAACTAATGTGAAAATATGTTTAATATGAGTGTATAAGTACAAGCTAAATCAGATTGCATGCCATCTTGGGGAAGGGGAAGGAGAAGGAGAGGGAGAAAATTCAAAACTCAAAATCTTATGGAAGTGAATGTTGAAGACTAAAAATAATTATAAAAAACAACTTAGTATTCATCTATGTAATTAAAATTATCATTATCCTTTATACAATACTTGTTGGACCTCCAATATAGGCTTTTAAGCTTAAAGGCACTTTAGAGATCATCAAATCCCCCTTAGATGGGGAAACCGAGACCTCTAGAAGTGAAGTGATTTGTCTCGTCACATAGGTAATAAATAACAGGGCTAAATATTGAACCCTGATCCTCTGACTCCAAATCATTACATTTTCCACTATAATGTCATACATTTGTAATTACATACAGGAAATATGTGCCAAATATAGTGTTCTCAGTTTCTGGGAGGAATGAGCTGCCTCAGGAAATAGCTAATGCTTTGTAGCTGTATTTCTTTCTCAAGATGACAAATGACCACTTGTTAAAGATGTGGAGGGGATCTGTGCTTCAAGAAAAGATTGAAGTACATGATTTCAAATTCTCAGAGTTTAGGACTATAATTTTATGATTTTAAAAGATGTTAGATACAGGAAAGTGGCTTGCCCCAAACCTGCAATTTCAAATACTAAGTATCTAGAAGACAAATGTGGTGTCCCTCATCCTGTATAAAATGTAGCAAAATGATGTGTGTCCAGATGTCTTCTGGGTGAGATTCTCATGCTACTCTTTTAAAGAAATCTGCTACATTGATTTGTTCTTTCTACTCAGTTTAAAAATGCAGATTTCCTGAATGAACATTCTAAAAACAGTCTTCGTAATAAAACATCTTATCCTCTCCTAAAGGATAAGAGGTTTTTAGTTCACTGGCCAACATTGTTGAGTAGGATATTTGATTTTTTTTCCCTAACTCATTTGAATAAAAATGAGTTAATATGGCCAATAAGACATTTCTGTTATAGTTCTAGTCTTCTATGGCCTTGTAAAAGTGTTTTTGGCATATCAGTTATTTCTGGTTTTAGCCTTTTCTGTTGAGACAACTACCAAACAATCATCAAATGATATCTTTCTTGCTTCCTATCTACTTTTATTGTGTTGAAGGGGATAAAATCATTTTTGTGTTACACTCTTTGCCAAAATCAACTCATTAGCTCTCAAATTCTTCTTCTTCCTCTTCCTCCTCCTCCTCCTCTTCCTCCTCTTCTTCTTCCTCTTCCTCCTCCTCCTCCTCTTCCTCTTCTTCTTCTTCCTCCTCCTCCTCCTCCTCTTCTTCTTCTTCCTCTTCTTCCTCTTTTTCTCTTCCTCTTCTTCCTCTTCTTCTTCTTCTCCTCTTCTCCTGCTCCTCCTCTTCCTCTTATTGCAACTCTTTCTCCATTTCCTTCTTAGTGACTTGTAGTTGAGCAATCAATATATAGACTTACAGAGTCACCTAGGCTATTATGAGGTACAGTTCTTTCAAAAACTGAGACCACCTGTCATCCACTATACCATGCTCCTTCTATTTAATGTCTTCATTAACAGAAGGGAATAATACAAATTATTTGAAAAGACAATAAAATTAATTTGAATGATTTAAATTTATTTTAGGAGATCTGTTTTGTTTAGACAATATTTATTGAATGCTGCCTCTTCAGCAATGGTGATAGTGACCTAGACATATTCTGTGTGGCAGAGAAGGCCAGTCTAAAAGCCAAGTCCACAAGTGGGTATACTACAATGATCGTTGCTGGTTGACCGTGTTTGGATTATATCACTCCATCCTGACAGCAACATTAAAAGGTCTTGTGGAAATAGAAATACTAGTTCAGCTCAGATTTTATGTGAAAAGACACGTATAATAATAGAAGTCAACATTAATATGACACTTTAAGATTTATGAAACACTTGACCTGCAGTATCTCAACTGATTCACATAGTAACTATAATATGAGGTAGGCATTTTGAGTATCTCCCATTTTCAGATGACATCAAGGCTCAGAAAGGTTAAGTGATTTGCTTAAAGTCGTGTGGCTAGTAAATAATTTGAAGTAGTTCATTCTGACTCTGAAAACAGTAGCCTGCCATCACTATGCCACACAGTCTCTCTAGTCATAATCAGGAAAAGAAAGTCTGCTGTATCTGTGTAGTGATGGAGGACCCACCTGAATGCCATAGCTTTAAAAACATGAAAAGCAATATTACAAATAAAGATTTCTGAAACTTCCAAAAGCAAAGGTGTGTTCTATCTCTTTTCTCCTTTCAAAATATGAAAAATATGATCTAAATCATATCATAATGCCATAATTTGAACTTATGAATTAACTTTAAAGTGTGTTTTATTCCTTTTATTTAAAGATATAGTAAAGAAAAAAGTGCGTGTTTGGAAGATAATTTATTGGGTGTTTGTTAGCCTGATGTAAACACTATACCAAGAAAGAAAAAACTGGCATTTTTATTTTATTTATGTAGAAAATTATGTTAATGTTACTAGAACTTGATAAATTTTAGAAGAATATGTAAAAAAGAATATGTAAAATGTTAGTAGAACTTGATAAATTTAAAAAAGAATATATAAAAAATAAAAATATGTAAAAAAATGACATTTAATAGTAATTTTGGTAATCTTCTATGCCATGCCTATCAAGATCTTCTACAAATTCTAAGTAGTTTTGTGGTGCTAAGTGAATAATGAAGGAGTCTTGTCCTCCAGCCCTGAGTTACTTTCTGTGATGACCACTATCTAAAAGTTTAAAATATATCATAAAATGCAAAGTCAGATCTGTGATAACAGTTAAAGAATAAATCTTTATGATATATTCTTATAAATCCATCATTCAGTTTGGTGTATTTTTTTCATTTCAACCCATGAGGAGACTTCGTCTTTCATCTATTTTTTTTCTAGCTGGTATATAGATCATACATAGCTACACTTTCTTTCTTTACCTTTCTTTCAAGCATAAGAAAATTTCTAGCAGGCACTTGGATTAAAAGTCAAAGGATATTGATTAAAATTCTATATATGTCACTTATCGTCTTCAGCTTCTTGCTCTGAGCCTCAGTTTCTTCATCTGTAAAGTGATAAGATGGCATTCTAGTGTTCCTTCAAGTCCTAAATCTGTTATCTTAATTACCTGTTAAATGGTTATAATGTGTCACTGATTTTCATATTATTAATGATACATTATACAATCTGCTTTCTGTAGTGGATGGAGTATTGGATTTGTAATCAGAAAGATCTGGGATCAAGTCTTATCTCTGACATCTATTGACTGATCCTGGGAAAGTCACTTGACTTTTCAAAGTCCCAGGCATCTCTCTTAAGACTCTAAGTTTCAAAACAGTTGCTGGTATAAAGTGCTAAAAATTCCTTATCTGGAGTTCCCTGTATTGATCAAATTACAAATCTGGAAGTAATAATAATTTATAGCACCATATTTTGTTATTGCTTTGTTAGTCACAAAGTACTTTCAGTGTTTACTTTGATATACCAGTGGGATCATGAGCTCATCCCGGTACAGATCTCAATTCATCTCTGCACTTTCTTATTCTGCTACCCAATAATTGTCCTGGAGTGTACCTCTCCCTCCCCAACCCCTCATGTGCTATAGTGCATAAAAACATTTCAGTCCCTAGAATTAAAACATTAATGTATTTTTCTGATGCTATCTTGCCTATATATCTAACACAATCAATCAAGAGAGGGAAATGAGCACCTTTTTCTAAGTTCCAGGTTTCTCTTGAGCCATTTTAGCACTATATGAGGTTAAGAAAGTGTTGTAAACTGACTTCACTGTTCTGAAGCATCCCACCCCAACCCCAGTGTGCTTGTATGTCATACTTAAAGAATTTCAGCATGCCAGGAAACAGCAAGAAGTCATTTTTTGGTTAGATAGTATGGAGGGGACAATGTGGGGAAGAGTGTTTTCCATCAGCACCTCTGTATTAGGTGACATTTAACCTAAGTCTGAACATCACTTTGGATTGTAATTGTCACTTGTGTGTACTATTCTTTCTTTATACAAGCAGGAATTCATCAAAACTCTATTTTTCTATTAACATTCAGAACTCTGGTCTATTCCTTGTTTTTCTAGGTCCTTGAATTGCTGATTCAGAAATACATTTTGAGTACAGAGTCCCTGACTTAACCTGGAAGGGTTCAGAATGACTCTATCAGATGGATAAGGCATAACGAATGGAATGCTTTTATTCTAAGGCTTGAAGGCTCAATCTCTTGCCCTTATAGTCACAGTTCCTGTAGTTCTGCCTCTATAAGGTTATTAAAACCAACTCTTAGTAGGAACAAAGATACATGTTTAACATGTACTATTATACAGCTTGTTAAGATTCTAATTCCTCATCACTCTAAATTTAGTTTCTCAGTCTTGTGTGGCTGACAGCACATAATATAATATCATTACACTGTCATAATAATAGCAGGAAGGAATTTGTATAGGTATAGTACTTTAAGGTTTTAAAAAGTTCTTCACATATATCATCTCAACTGATCCTTACAACAACTCTGCAAGGTGGTCATTACTCTTATCCCTATTTTATAGAGGAGGAAAGTGAGGCTAAGAAAGGGTAAATAACTTACCAAGAACAAAAATCTAATAAGTTTTGGAGGCAAGATTTGAACCCACATTTTCCCGATCCAAAGTCCAATGCTTAATCATGGAATGACTCTGTCCTGAATGTGAATATAATAAAATTTAATACCTCCATTAGGAATTTCATGAAATAGGACAAATGGTAGCCTCATGTTTCAGAATTTTCACCATGTATCACAGATTTTTTTTTTTTGCAATCATATTACACTGTGCTCATTATTCCCTCATTCCAATATTCACATGAGTTTTGTCAACTTAATGTTCCATACTAGGGATATCTAGGATGGTTTCATGTGCTTATGCTCTGTAATGTTGTGAACAATTACTTATCAGTTATTACATGGAAATTTTCCTTTGGAATGATAATATCCAGAAAATATATGTGACATTATAATAACTAGGAGTCCCATGTTAATGGTGTATTCAGGATTTTGGTTGTCTGACCACCTCCTGAAGTTTCTTTTCTTTTGAGACTCTTGTAATCATGTTTACATGGAATATGGGCTTGCCATGTGTCAAATTTCTCCATGAAATAACAAAGCTGGTGTTACAGGTAAGTAGATTAGGGAGCCAGTCACCTATGTTGTGATAAAGTCTTCTGCAAACCAAAACAAACAAAAAACTTAACCTCCTCCCAAATATCAAATCTAGTTTTTTTCTTGGAGTTAAAATTTTCCCTCAGATCTTTGAATCATATAATATTGGAACTGAAAAGAATATCAGAAGTCTAACCTTAATTTTATTAAGTTTAACCTTAATCCTATTTTCCAATGCAAACATCCTTGGAAGGAAGTATGTCTCAATTCACTAATATGTTAATGTGAATATGTTAATTCACTAATACATAAATGTGAATATGTTAATTCACTAGTATGTTAATGTGAATAAAAGTGAAAATCACTTTTCTCTGACAATTGAGACCTAAGGTAGCTCAGAAGCTGCAACTGAAGAAAAGGAGAAAAGAAAATGAAAACTGAAAAGGGGAGAGAAAACAGAAAAATAGAGAGAAGGCATAGATAAATTGAAATTATTTCATCATATGTTTCAGAAATGTCCAATAGCATTATATCAAGGTTCTCAGGTGTTTGCAGTATCGCATACTTGAGTGTAATTAATCAATAATGTTACTGGAATCTATCCCATCTTCCCAATCCCCAGCCATTAATTTCTTAAGCAAGAACTAAGTTTAGCTAATAGTTTGCTGGTAAACGTTTAACAACAAGCTTTCTAGAAAAATGCATGCAGGACACACATTTAAGTTTACATTATTAATATTTCGCAATCAACTTCTTAAGTCTAGACAATAAAAAAATACCAAGCCTCAATCTGTGCCTATTTCTAAGATAGAAAAGCTTAGACCAAAAATTTAATAACCAGCATTTCTTGAGCTAATGTGAGCTGCCTCTAACACATTCCTAATTTTGTTTGAAGTTCCTTTAGGTGATTGGGGCAGTTCAGGGACCAAAAAGATGCTGAATCAAACACATTAACCATTTGTGACCACTACCATGTCAATGACAAAAATCTTTTCAGGACCAATGAATAACTCTGTTGATGAACCATTTTATATACTGAAAATATCTTAAGCCCTTTAATAGTATGAATATATTTATAGCTCTCAGTTCCTTTTACAATTAAAATTATTAATGCTGAGATCCAGAATCAAAGAGGAAAGTGAAAAAATGAGGGATTCAGCTACAAAGAAATATTCTAGGCACCAGTGATCAATAGTTACACCACCTCAGCACCTGGACCATAGGAATAAGATGTAACTCTTGTTTCGTCTTCTTTAAAAAAAGAAAAAAGTTTTCATGAGCCAGAAAGGGTATTCAGGGGTAGGGAACCTGAGGCTTCATGGCCAAATGTGACCTTCTAGGTCCTTGGGTGTGACCTTCTGGCTGAGTCCAAATTTTACACAACAAATCATTTTATTAAGGAGATTTCTTCTTTGAAGTTTGGATTCAATCAAAGGGCTGAACTTGAGGACCTAGAGGGCCACATGTGGCCTCAAGTCCATAGAGTCATCCCTATATAGATCTGGGAAATTAGGGGTGATAATTGAGCCCAGAAGAGCTGATGAAATCATTAATCCAAAAAAGATTAAAAGAAGAAGAGAATTCAGAATACAGCCTTGGAGAGTATTCATAGTTAATGGATGTGTTCTAGATGCAGATACATCAAAGGAGAATGAAAATGAGGTGTCAAAGAAGTGGGAGAATTGAGAGAACAGTGCCATGAAAATCAAGAAGGAGGAAAGTATTAAGGAGAAATGGGTGATCAACATTGTCAAAGGCTCCAGGGAAATCAAAAAAGATAAGGTTTGGAAAAAATACACCGTATTGAACAATTAATAGGTCATTAGTAACTTTGGAGAGACAAGTTTCCATTGAATTATAAGGTTGGAACCTAGACTGAAGAAGATAGAGAATTGGGCCTGGAAGGGGCTAAGGGATAAACTCTGGAATAAACTGGAAAGGATAGCATGATCATGATGTTGCACAGATAGTGTGGGGTAGATCAAGGTCAATGGCAATGGTTCAGAGGAGAGGAGAGTCCACAATGAGAATGAATTCTATCTCAGGCAGTTTAGGGTAGAAGAGAAGGGAGCAGATTAATGTTGCAGAGACTTTGTCTCTGTTCAAGAAAGTAAAGAAGAAACAACAGAAAATCTTTGGGGATGACATCTGCCAGAACATGTACAAAGGAATGACTAAGAAGATTCCAAGTTTAAGAGAAAGGTAATGGCAATAGGAATAACCTTGAGTATTTTTGCTCAAGCCATTCATTCAATCTACCTGAAATGTACATGTGTGCCCATGCACACACACAACCACACACAATCTATGACAAATCCTTTAAAACCTAGGTCATATCCTACTGCTTTCATTCTTTCATCTTCCAAAGCTTTTCTATGCAGTTTTCTCCAGCCTGAAGTTAATTTAATATTTTGTTAACTTCAGCAAATGTGTATTGAGTGCTTATTATATCCAGGACACTATGGTTGGTTGGTTGTTGTCCTTCATCTTTGAAGAGGACCAAAATGACATCATCTTGATAAAATGAAATTTCAGGTTGTCCAACTGTGGCTAATCAGACCAATATGACCTCAGAACGCTCTACCACAGGTTGGGCACAGATAGTCCATGTGAATATTTGAGGTGGATATCCCAAATTTGGACTATCTATGCTCAACCTGTGGTAGAGCATTCTGAGCTCATATTGGTCCAATCTTAAGAGTGTCCCTGTTTTGCTTCTTCTGAACACCATGTGATCACCTGTCCCATGTGAGTTCTCCATAAAATAGTTTTTGGCAAGCATACATTTTGCATTCTAACAACGAGGCCAGCCCATTGAAGTTGTGCTCTCTGAAGTATAGTATGAATACTTGGCAGTTCAGCTCAAGCAAGGACTTCAGTGTCTGGTACTTTATCCTGCCAGGTGATCCTCAGAATCTTCCTAAGATAGTTCAAATGGAAGCAATTCAGTTTCCTGGCATGGTGCTGGTAGATTGCCCATATATCACAAGTATATAACAATGAGGTCAGCACAAGAGCTCTGTAGACCTTCAGTTTAGTAGTCAATCTAATACCTCTTCTCTCTCAGATTTTTCTTCAGAGCCTCCCAAACACTGAGCTAGCTCTGTCAATGTATGCATCAACCTCATTGTCCCTGGAAAGTACACTACCAATGTAAGTAAACTTATCCACAGCATTCAAAACTTCTCCATTTATTGGAACCATTGGTTCCATCTATGGATGGTGTAGTGGTGGCTGATGGAACACCTGTGTTTTTTTGGTGTTAGTTATTAGGTCAAAATTAGTACAGGCAGCAGAGCATTGATCCATAATTTGTTGCATCCCAGCTTCAATCATCTGTGAACAGAAAATCATGCACCAACACTCCCTCCACTTTGGTCTTGACTTGTAGTCTTTTCAAATTGAAGAACTTACCTTCAGTATGATAGTTGACCTTGATGCAGAGTTCATCCTCATTGAAAGCTGTAGAGGGCCAGGGTGGAGTGTGGTTGACAAGGTCAGGTTAGACCTGCTTATTATCATCCAGAATGGCTCTCCATGCCCCGCAGATGTTGCTATCTCCATGAGACAAACAAGAGAATTACAGAAAACAAGGGATATGTAAAATAGATGCCCTCTAGGCTCACAGTCTTTAAGATAAGACTGTTAAATCACTAGGGCAGGAGACAAGCAGAATATCACATAGGCTTGAAGTTTCTGTCTATAAATACCAGGACCGTCAGATCAATAAAGGGAGTTGGTCTTTCTTCTCCTGCCTCCTGCGTCTTTCTCTTCTCCACATCACGGTGCGGTGCGTGTAGGAATGCAGGACATCTGCTACAGAAAGCATTTGTCAACATGACTGAAAATATCATGCTAAAAAGCATGGAGCAAGCACGCAGCCCTCTTTTACTCCATTGGTGACTGGGAAGGCACGGGAGCATTGTCCATTATCCAGAACCTGGGCAAACATGCCATCATGAAATTGACGTACAATATTGATGAACTTCTCAGGGCAACCAAATTTTGACATAATTTTCCATAAGCCCTCATGACTAATAGTGCCAAAGGCCTTAGTCAGATCTACAAACGTTGTCTACAGACCTCTGTTCTGCTCCTGTTGTTGAGCAGCAAACATCATATCAACTGTTCCTCAGCCCTTTCTGAAGTCACACTGGCTTTGAGGTATGTGACCATCTTCCAGGTGAAGTATCAGCTTATTAAGGAGGACTCTAGCACGAAATTTGCCAACAATGACTAAGAGAGAGATCCTCTTGTGATTGTTGCAGGACAATCTATTCCCTTTACCTTTATAGAGATGGACAATGGAGGCATCCTTGAACTCCTGGGGGATAACCTCCTCTTGCCATATATAACCTGGAAAATTTCACTCATTTTCATGAGCAATGGTCCCCCTACCTTGTAAATTTCAGCTGGAATAGCTGAAATTAAGCCTGTTGGCTTAAACCTATTTGTGAATTAGGGAAATGTCTACCCCAAGCATGTGAAGACCTCCCCTGGTGGAATGAGTGGATAAGAAAAAAAAGCACCAGGTGCTTTGCCATGTGAAAGAAGCCTAATGGCCCTCAAAACCTCTACTTTCTCTCCTGTTGTTGGACATTATGGTAAACCTTGCACAAAGGTGCATAAGATAAGGTTCCTGACCTTACAAAGATTATAATTTATTTTTTCTGAATTTCTATGGCAGTTTTTGTCTAGATATGTTCACATTCATTTGATAATGAGCTATATACTGCATTCTAGGGTCTCTTGTATTGTGGTCTTGAACTATTAGATCTTTTGCTATTTAACTTTTACTTGTTTAGATCTAGTTTACTATAAGAACCCAGAGGACAGGCACTGTCTTAGCCTTCTCTTATTCCCCAAAGGTCTCACATGTTGTTGTTTGTCCTTCATTTTTTAAAGAGGACCAATGACATGATAGGATGAGGCCTTGACTTGTGCATGAATTGGATTTAAGTGAGGCAGAGTTGTATAGTCATCAGTCTCACTCTCTTCCAGAGTCATCAAAGTTCAGTGATAATACCAAAGCCAGCATGACTGTGATGACCTGGGATAACATTGACATTTTTGATGTCTGACCGAACTCTTAAGTGTTTCACAGCACCTGCTTCACTGCCTTCATGGCCATTGGAACAATTTTTTTTTTTTTTTTATCCACTCATTCTACCAGGGGAGGTCTTCACATGCTTGGGGTAGACATTCCCCTAACTCACAAATAGGTTTAAGCCATCAACCTGCTTTAGCTCATTTGGCAAGATGGTTTTACCAAACTGTGGCCACTGAATATTCTGTAGCCTCTTGTGGGGATTATAATTCTCTGATTTGCTAGAAAAACAACAAAGGCAGAGCTCTGAGTCAACAGCACTTTATAAAAGGGCCCATGGTCCCCCCTAATGAAGTGAACCTCAAATCTTCATGATATGAGATGTCCCCTTCTTCATATTTTTATAACACTGAATACCAGATTTAACTCTTTAACATTCTAGAAAGGTTACACAAAATACAGAATCCAAATGGTTAATAGAACTTGCTTTGAGGGCCAGAAATGGATTCATCAGCTAGAAATAGTATGACAGCAGAGGGGTCTCAAGTTGGGCAAAGCACAGGACATCTTCACTGACTAAGTGGTCAAAAGATGGTCATAAAATGGTCACTTGTTCATATTGGACAAAAGAGAGTGGTCCAGAGGTACAAAAATAAATTGGGGAACTTTCCATGTAATTGAGTCACCTCCACCATTCTGGGCTTGATCATAAAAACAAGGAAAAACAAGGGTAGGGCCTCTAGTTAGCTTCCTGTGATGAAGTAAGTGAAGGAACAATCTGCAGTTCACAATTTTGGAACCTAATGTGCAGAACTGTAAATCAGTAGCCCTATGGAATCATATCAAAATGATTAATACTAATTGTAAGAGAGTAGGCGTTCAAATGAAACATTCCTCACACTCTGTGAGCCTCAGGAGAGAGCCAAACAGCAGATAAAGAAGGGATGGATAAGCAATCTAAAAAGGACTCAGCAGACCTCACACCAAATATCACACAGATCTCTTCTCACATGGTAAATGTTCAATAGATATATCCCAGTATGACCCTGAATAATTTGAAGATGTGGAAAGAACTTTGGATTAAGAATTAGAAAACCAGGGTTTGACTATCACTTCTGACACTTATTTCTATGTGAGCTCAAACAAATCAAGTAAATTCTCTGCATCTGTTTCTTCATCTGTAAAATGGGAATAATGATATTTGTACTACTTACCTGAAAGGGTTTTATAAGGATCAAACATTTTGTAATTCTAAAATGTAAATTAGCATCATAACACTCTAGTTTGCAAAGTATTTCTATCACTATGGACCCAAAGAATTAAAATACCATTGCTAAATATTCCCAGCATAAAAGGAATATCATGCACATATAGTTTCCTCTCCTATTCTAATTTCATTTAACTTACTCTCACATTTAAACTACTCAACCCATATAGTATATTATGTAACTATATGTAACTATATATTTATACATATGCATATCCATAGTAAGCATTATATATATATACATATATGTGTGTGAATAATATAGTCAATAAACATTTATTAAGCACCTACTATGTCCCAGGCACTGTTCTAAGTGCTGGAGACACAAAGAAAGGTTTAAGATACTCTCTGACCTTATGGACATTCCCCTAACTCACAGATAGGCTTAAGCAATCAACCTGCTTTAGCTCATCTGGCAAGATGATTAAGGAGGAAGATGACACATAAAAAGAATTTGAAATGTTGGTAGGAATATCACATACACACACACACATATGTGTGTGTGTGTATACACATGCATATGCAGACATATATACATATTATATGTATATATGGGTGTGTATACACATATATATCTGCATATACTTATATAGAAAAATTAGGTGTTTATTCATTCTGAGAAAACTCATTACAGTACAGTATAAGAATCTAAATTTACAAAATAGATAAACTGTGGATGGGGTAAGAGTGGGAACAATGACATTGTCAATGAACATGTAACCTTCCAGCAGCATTGACTGAAGTAGTTTTTTTAAATGAGTTCCTGAAATGTTTCTGATCTCCAGTTTGTTCTGAAAAAAATGATCAATGTCCATTTTTTAGGATGAATACATGTATGAAGTGAAGTACCTTTCCTATAATATGCATTAGGTATAAGATAGACTCACAGCAGATTGGGAGGTTTCTAGTAGCCAAACAAATTGACATTGATTAATGGTGCCCAGAGGCTAGGACATTGACCCAGTGGCTGCAGGGAGATGAACTTGTTCAATAAATCTGGCCAGGGCATTCCATTCACACCATAAAGAAGGAAAAATCAGAGAAATTTGTCTCCAGGTGAAAAAGAAATATGACTAAAAAATCCAAGGAAGGGGGAAAATTGTTCCAGGAAAATATATTGTATGATTTTAAAATAAATAAAGCTAATGAAAATAATGACTAACATTTATGTAGCATTTTAAGGTTTCCAGTCCACTTTACATATATTATCTTCTTCTGTCCATAGACCTACCAATGAAGTAGATGCAATATAAGCATCCACATTTGTCAGGTAAGGATACTGAGAATGAGAAGTTAAGTGACTTGCTCAGGGTCACACAGCTAGTAAGGGTAGGAAGCAGGATTCAAACTCAGGTCTTCTTGACTCCAAGTCCCACACTCTATCAAATGTATTTCCTATCTGCCAAAAAGCAGGCTATAATCCTTCAAAAGTCTGGAAAGGTGTTGAGCTTTGTTGGTTCTATGATACTCAATTTCTACAAGTTAAAGTGTACCTTCTTTTCAAGGATAATAAACTCAGTAATATTAGGCAAATGACTGTCACTACCAGTATTATCACTTATTGCATTTGATCAGGTTGCCAATTTTAGTCATCTCTCTGAGATGTACAAACAGGAAATTGACTCATGCTTTTTTATAAACCTGACTCATTCTTCCTAAGGAGAAAAAAGAGGGCACTGTTCAGGGGACCTGGTTTTCTCAAGTTCTCATCTAGATAGAGACAGGATGCATATGATGGACAGACCTATTTTTAAGGATTTGTTTTCCTTTTGATTTGTGAGCCACAAAGGGAAAAACAAGTAGAATAAACACCAGTGGATGTTCAGCCATGAGAATCTGTCCACAAGGAAGGAGAATAGACTACCTATTTTCAGGATATTTGTTTTTTCATTTTAGAGGAGGGTGGGCCCAACACCATAATGGTCTTAATCCATGACTGGCAGTGGGAATAGGAAATACCAGTGAAGCAAAGAAAAAGTCTGCATTGACAGGAAGGAGACAGATGAAAAATTGAAGTATCAAAGTTCTGATGCTGATGAAAAAATCTAAGAAGAAGAAATCATTTATCACATTTTAAGTTTAACATACCCTGAAAAAATCATTACCTTTGGGAGATAGGTTTATACTGAAATTAAAATCCTAACTCAGGTTCATTTTGATGAATAATATCTAGCTTTGAGATTTTAATGTAAAAACACAGAGCGAAGGAATGACTGAACTGACCCATTTTACCAGAATGGGATTTCTTTACAGTTGTAATGTCTCATGACCTATTTATCACAGCTCTGATCTGGTATGTGCTGACATGTTATTTAGTTCAGTGCAACTTCACTAGCTGAGAAGTTGCATCAATAATGAAGTGAAAGTGATGACTGCTTCTGTGGAATCTTAGAGGATGTATCTATAAACTCGAAACTTAACTGGAAACTGAAAAAACCAACAAGTTTAGAGATGCCTGGGGTATCCATTCTGAATCAAATGTTGGATCTCAGATGCTTTTCCAACCACTGTTGGTCAAATGGTGCTAGCGACTTTTTTTTTAACTTGGACTTACTGATTTTGCTAATCATATTAGTGCAGAGGATAGAGCCCTGGACCTGGAGTCAAAAAGATCTGAGTTCAAATTTGATTTCAGATACTTACTATCTGTGTGATCCTGGGCAAATCACTTAACCTCTGTTTCCACAGTTTTCTCAACTATAAAAGAGGGAAAACTTAATTCTCAGGGTTATTATAAGTATCAAGTGACATATATTTGTAAAGCACTTAGCACAGTGCCTGGCACATAGTAGATATGACATAAATACTTATTACTTTTCCTTCTCACACCTCGTCTTTGAAGCATGTCATCTGAGTGGCTCTTGCATTCTACTGAGTGTTTGAGCTGTTTGAGCTCTCCCCTAAACCCCTAAAAATGACACTAAACAAATTCTAGAGCAGCAGAAGCCACAAAATGACAGAATAAAACAGATTTCCAGCCCAAGACAATCTGGAAGGCCAATAGAAAGGGTCTGCTGCACTGGGCTCAGAGTGGAACATAGCCTGCCAGCACAGATGGGATTGGAGCAGTCCTCAGGGCACTGAATCATTGGAAGCAGCAGCAGTTTCCAGACTTCTCAACCCACAAATGCCAAAGATAGCTTCAAAGGTCAGTGGAAAAGGTCTCTCACCTGGGTGAGAGAGGAAAATTGTTTGGTCCCAGCCCCAGGGAAGTGACAGTCACTGCCACACAGTGGTGGCTACTTTTAGAGCTCTCTGCCTAGAGATGATGGTGGAATCAAGTGACTGATCTGGGTCATAGTCCTGGGTCATGGTCCTGGATTGAGGAGGAGTGTTGGCATGACAGAGCTGGTAGTGGCTGTGGAGAGGAAATCCTACTTACAGTTCCAGGGCAGAAAAGAGTTCCTGTGATTTCTCACAAACTAGAGTGCAAGCCAGGAGAGGAGTAAACAGCTCTCCATTGATCATACCACTTTGGAGGAACTAAGAATTTACAAGTACCTACAGATATCTCTGAAAACAGTAGCACAAAACCCCTGAAACTTGGGGAAGTACACCATCCACTTAACAAAGAACTCAAAAGTCAAGTAACTGGCTGGGAAAATGACCAAATGGAGGGGAAAAGAAGACTATAAAAGGTTACTTTCTTGTTGAAAAGGTATTTTCTTATGTCCTTGGGGATGAGGAAGATAAAAGCATACAACTGGATAAAAATCAAAGCATATGACTGGAGGAAGACGGCAAGGTCAAGGCTCCTAAATTCAAAACCTGCAAGAAAAATATGAAATGGTCTCAGGTCAAGGAAGAACTCAAAGAGGATTTTGAAAATCAAGTAAGAGAAGTAGAGGAAAAACTGGGAAGAGAAATGAGAGCCATGCAAGAAAATCATGAAAATCAAGTCAACAGCTTACTAAAGAAGACCCCCAAAAATGCTGAAGAAAATAATACCTTGAAAATAGATTAATCCAAATGGCAAAAGAGATTCAAAAGGCCAAAGACGAGAAGAATACCTTTAAAAGCAGAGTTGGCCAAATGGAAAAGCAGATCCAAAAGCTCACTGAAGAAAATAAATCCCTAAAAATTAAAATGGAGCAAATGGAAGCTAATGACTTTAAGAGAAATCAAGAAATTTTAAAACAAAAGAAAAAGAAAGAACTTTTACAATGCAGGGGCGGCGGGGTAAGAGGGAATAAATGAGTCTTACTCTCATTGAATTTGGCTTAAGGAGGAAATAACACACACTGAATTGGGTATGGAAATCTATCTTACCCTGTAGGAAGACAGGGGAGAAGGAGATAGGAGAGGGAGGATAATAGAAGGCAAGGCAGATTAGGGGAAGGGATAATCAGAAGGTAATACTATTATGGGGGGACAGATCAAGGGAGAGAATGGAATAAATGGAGGTCAGGACAGGATAGAGAGAAATGTGGTTAGTCTTTCACAACATGACTGTTATGGAAATGTTTTGCTTGGCTACACATAAATGACCTATATGGAATTAATTGCTTGCTTTCTCAATGAGGGTGGGTGTAGAGGAAGAAAGGGAGAGAATGTGGAGCTCAAAGTTTTAGAAATGAATGTTAAAAATTATTTTTGCATGCAACTGGGAAATAAGATGTACAGGTAATGGGGTATAGAAATCCATCTTACCCTACAGGGAAATAGAAGGGAGGAGGATGGGAGAAGGAGGGGTGATAGAAGAGAGGGCAGATCAGGGGAAGGAGTGGTTGGGGTATATGCTGTCCTGGGTTGGGGGAAGAGGAGAGTTGGAGAAAAATTTTGGAATTGAAAATCTTGTGGAAGTGAATGTTGAAAACTGATGATAAATAAATTATATAACAAAGATTTAAAAAAAGAAAATAGTATGTTTCAGTCTGCATTCAGACTCCATTAGTTCTTCATCTGGAGATAGATAGCACTTTTTCTCATGAGTCCTTTGGAAATATCTTTGATCATTGTACTGCTGAGAATAGCTAAATCATTCAGAGGTGATTATCATTCAGTAGTTATTACTGTGTACAATGTTCTCCTGCTTCTACTCATTCTACTTTGCATCAGTTTGTGTAAGTCTTTCAAGGTTTTCTGAAATCATTCTGCTCATCATTTCTTACAGCACAGTAGTATTCTGTTATAATCATATACTACAATTTGTACTCAATTTAATAGACATTTCCTCAATTTCCAATTCTTTGCCACCATAAAATAAGGAACACTTTCCCATTTTTTTATTCTCTTTGGAATATAGACATAAGAGTGCTCTTTGGGATATAGACCTAATAGTGCTATTTCTGGATCAAAGGGTATGCATGGTTTTATAACTCTGTTGACATAATTAATGGTTGGATCAGTTCACAACTTTACCAACAGTGTATTGGTATCCTAGTTTTCCCGCATTTCCCTCCAACACTTATCATTTTTCTTTTCTAATAGCCAATCTGATAGGTATTAGATGGTACCTCAGAGTTATTTTAATTTGCATTTTTATACTCAATAGTGATTTAGAGCATTTTTATATGACTATGGACAGCTTTGATTTCTTCATCTGAAAACTGCCTGTTCATATCCTGTAACCATTTATCAATTGAGGAGTTACTTGCATTTTTATAAATTTGACTTGGTTCTCTATAAATCTGAGAAATAAGACCTCTTTCAAAGATACTTGCTGTAAAAAAAATTTTCCCAACTTTCCAATTTCTTTCTAATATTGGTTGATTGGTTTTCTTTGTGCAAAAAAAATTTAATTAGATATAATTAAAATTGTCCATTTTATGTCTCATAATCCTCTCCATCTTTTGTTTGGTCATAAATTCTTCCCTTTTTTCATAATTCTGACAGGTAAAGTATTCCACCATCTCCTAATTTGCTTATGGTATCACCCTTTATGTCTAAATAATGTACCCATTTTGATCTTGTCTTAGTATATGGTGTAAAATGTTGATCTATACCCCATTTCTGCCATACTGTTTTGTAGTTTCCCAGGAGTTTTTGTCAAATAGTGACTTCTTGTCCCCAAAGCTTGGGTCTTTGGGTTCATCAAACACTGGAATACTATGGTCATTTACTACTGTGTACTGTATACCTAATCTAGTTCAGTGATTCACCACTCTATTTTGACTAGTTCTTATAAAGCCATGTTGGTTCCTTGTAATCACCATTTCTTTTTCTAGATGCTCACCAACCATCTTTTTAGAGACCTAAAGGTGAAATACATACAGACAAAACATTTAACATAGAAATTATGCAAGTATATACTTGGTATTTATTCTTTCATTTCACATATGATTATTGTATCTGCTATATGAAAGAGACTCTGCTGTTTTCTGAGGAGAGCTAAAAAGCTTATATAAAAAATTATTTTAGACTTCATGTATCCTGAAATTTTAGTAGGAGAACAAAAAATATAAATATGATTGTACTACAGAATATTATATCCTGAAAGCATTCAAGGTAGAAACATACAGGAAATCTCAGAAGAAGATCATTACTTTGAGGGCCTTTCAGGGAAAGTTTCATGGAAAATGCCTTATTTGAACTTGGCTTTAAAGATACATAGCAGTTGAGCAGGTAAAAAGACAAAGGTAGGACTTCCTTGTTTTAGGAAACAAAAGCAATAAAGGCTCATGAGTAGAAAAGTATACATGGATATAAGAGCAGTTTGGGACAATAAGAGACAACATAGATAACAGAAATATGAGATCAGATTGTCAAGATCAAATGAGTCTTGGTTGAAGTGGTTCTTAAAGTCAACAAAAAAAAAGTTTGAACTTAAAGGTTAAATGAATTTCCTGAGTTGATATTGAAGAAAAAGTATAGAGGGGGCTCATTTGTATCTTAGAAAGAGGTACATTGCTTTCCTGTTGATCTGCCTTAGCCAACCAAGAGTTGGAAATACAGGATCTAGCCAACACTACCAAAACTAGAATCACAAAGAAAAGAATCAGGTATTAGAATTCAAGTAAAACCATGTCACTTTACTGGCAATAATGCAGACAGAATAAAAGCAGACATGTTTATGAACACTGGAGGTCAGTATCAGGTCACTTAACCAAGACCAGGAACAAAAGAGATTAAGGGCCTCAAAGTTCGGGCTCACAGATCAAACCAAGTATAGTTGGAGAGGCAACATGCACCTGGCATTGTCTCTTCCCCTGTTTGAACATAAAGGCCTATTGCTTAAAGTCTAAAGGTCTACTCTTCTTACTAAAGCTGCCAGACTCTCTGAAGTTCTTGCTCATATGTCAGAAAAACTTAGTCTCAACTAGTCAAAGAACAACTTTATGAAGAAAATGAGATTTCTAGGATCTCTGAATAATGAAAGGGAGATTACCAGAGATATGAGTAGTTAAGAATGGTCCAGGCCAAGGTGTGGTAGAGCAAGCTCATGCCAACCTTTAAGAGCCAATTATTAACTTTTTAGTGTGAGCATTTAGACTCAAAAATCTGCAAACACTACAAATCAGGGCTAGATTCATTGTTCTGTTGATTGTCTAGACTTAAGGAAGTTATAGAAAAATGCCAATTAAACATAAAAGTTCATTGTGGCTACATTTTTCTTTTTACCTGCACATCTCTGGTTCCAAAATATGAGCAAGCAACTCAAAGGTAGGAACTTGGAAAGATCAAATATTTCCCTTGGAGGAGGGAAGGGAAAGGAGTAAGGGGATTAAAGGACATGAGAAAAGTGAGATAGCCTAAAAGATACTTTTGAAGAGTTTGGATACTGAAGGCAAGTTGCTGTGCAACTATAAAGAGAAGCAAAGCTACCAAATCATTTTGATTCCTGAATTATCTGAATCATGATTATACTGATATTAAATGGATCTCCTTAAAATTCAAATAATTTAAAACAAATAGAATTCACTTTGTTTTAAATTGTAAAACAATTCTTAAAGTCAACAGTGAAATTATTTTCACGAAAATCCACATAAGGGCTACTTCAGAAGCAATAGCCAGATAATGATGTACACATAACTTTGTTTTATTCTAGGAAGAGACTTAGACGTAGAATCAAGGGCCCTAGTTTTCAATTACAATTCTGTTGTTTAGCAAACATTAATAAAATACTTTGGATGAGGTTTGAGCAGGGAAGAGATCATTAAATCTATTACTTCCTTCACCATGCTTCCATTCTTCCAAGTATTGTATGTAGGATGCTATGTCATACTATTGGCTCATCTCTTTAAAGTGAGACCTTGGGCAAATCTCTTAACCTGTTGGGCTTCAGCCTCCTTATCTATAAAAGTCAGGAGCCAACGTCAATGATCTCTATAGCTTTAAATCTTATGTTCCTTCTTTGGAGCTTAACCTGAGTGAGTTTGTCATTAGGTATCATCTTTTTAAACTTTTTTTTTGTAATATTGCTTAAAATTGATATCTTGAGATCTGGGGAATGCAATTTGGCTTAGCTTTGTAGACAGAAGACAAATCTGTTGGATTTTTAAATAATGTTAAAAAATATTGCTATGGCCTTAATGCATTCATCTGAGCTTGTTTGTTTCCTTAAAAAATCCAAAGAGCATAGGTCTTCAGATATGAACAGTAAGAGGATTTATTGTGTTTATTTGAATGTGCTGTGAGTCCATTGTAATGCAGTGGTGAGCACAACCTCTATGCAAGCAGCTGACCCGGAAATTTTTCAATGAATTCACTAATATTGTCAAGGAGAATGAGGGGGAGGGAGTCAATACTGAAAACTTTCAATGAGTTACAAGGATAAAGACAGTCAGCTAAATTCAACAGGGCACACCATAGGGATGAAAAGTATAGATGAACCTTGAAGGTGCATAGTGGTAGAGGGAAAATATATTACAGAAAACATAATATTATGAGCACTGTATCTGGACTAAGTGGAAATGCCAAAAAGACTCTGACAGTCACTGGAAAAGCTATTATAATAAGCATAGTTTCAAATATCAGACACACAAACTGCCATAAAGACCTGTGAGTAATTAACGAAGGTTCATGATCACTAAGGTGTGGCTGATTAGAAGCTAAAGGTGAAGCAGGATGGCAGATGTTGTTTGCCTTTAATCACAGAATCAACCTTATTTGTCCTTCATTTTCAAAGAAGATCAATGACATCATGATATGATGGGAGATTTGCCTGTGAATTGGATTTAAGTGAGGCAGAGTTTCACAAACTCATCAGCCTCACTCTCTTCCAGAGGCATCCAAGTCCAGTGGTACGACAAAAGTGACAGCTGCTGACATCTTGGGATGCAGTGGATAACTCTGCCATTTTTTAAATGCCTGACCAAGCTCTCTGAGTGCCCGATTGTGCCTGCTTCAGTTGCCTCTATGCCCATTGGAACAAATTGTTCACATTGGTCAATTCCGCAAGGGAAAGCTTTCACATGTTTGGGTAGGCATCCCCTATCCCACTTATGGGTTTGAGGTGTGTCAAACCTCAACCTAGATTGGCCTGTCTACCAAGATGGTTTTACCAGGGTGTGGCTGCCATGCATTCTACAGTTTCTTGGACCATAGAATAGAAGGATGAACATATACTCAGAAAGATTTTGTGAGTATACACATACACACACACACACATTAATCCCAACAGGTAATTCGGTGGGGACAGGGAGCAAGGGATCAAAACAGAAGTAGACTTAAGGAGGCATTAATCATAAGGAAGATGAAATATTTTCAAAGAAAGGGAATATAAAGGAAGAAATAAAAGGAAAAACAGAAAAATTTTTGAGCACTAAAATTCCTATGATTATTAATATAAATAAATAAAAATATAAAATTTCTAAACTTATAAAAATACAAATTATATAATACCCTAAATGAATATTAAGACAAATATTCAAAAAAGAATATTTGTAAAGAGACTGTAACAACATGTTTAAAAGATTAAAATTTATAGTCATACAGGAGTTATGCCAGAAATTCAAAGTTGGCTTTATATTAGGAAAGCTATAATTATAATAGACCATATTAATAAAAATATCAAGGCTGTAGATTTATATCAATAGATGTAAAAAGGCCTTTGAGAAAACTTAGCCATCTTTCTATTTAAAAAACACTAAAAAGCATAAAATAAATTAACATGTATAATTACATTTATATTTAATATTTAATAAATTAAGCCTTTTAATTTGACAAATACTATCTATCTGAAACTACATGCAATTTAAAGAAAATAGAACCTTGCTAATAAGATCAGGAGTAAAATGTTCATTTTCACTACTATTACTTTCAACATATTATGAGAAATGCTGGCTATAACAATAAGAAACAGAAATTGAAGCAGTAAGTATACGGAATGAGGAAACAAAATCTTTGTGTAGGGGTTTGTTTTTTCAGCTAATGTGATGGTATTCTGAGTGAAGGCTCAGAATTAAATTAGAATCCATTGAAATAACTCATAACCTCAATGCAGACTGGTAAATCTAGACCACAGCTACTCAGGGAAAATATTTGACAAGAACTACGAGAAAACTGGAAAGCAATTTGGCAGAAATCAGGTACAAGGCAATATTTCAAACTATATGATACAATAAAATACAAATGGATGTGATTTTGATATAAAAGATCATCTCATAAATACATGTCAGGGACATGGATCAAAATGTCTTTCAAAACGTGTCTAGGAAAAGAGTTTATGATCAGACAAGAAAAAGAGAGAATTGGAGGAAAAATTAAGTACATAATAGATATAATAAAATTGAAATTTTTTTCTATACAAACAAAATCAATGCACTAACAAATTGGAAGAGAAATAATTGGAAACAACACAAAAGAGGAGGAATGAAATATAATACTTTTTAGAAACCAAAAAAACTTTTGGAGCAAGTTTCTCTGATAAAGATCTTATTCATGGGATGTATAAAGAACAGGTTCAAATATAAAAATGATAATTATTCCCTAACAGGTAAATGTTCAAAGGATATGAACAGGCAATTCTCAAAAGAAGAAATCCAAATATTTAATATCAGTCTGAAAATGTTTTAGTGACAATTAAAGAAATGCACTTTAAAACAACTCTTTAAAACACTTGATGAAAATGATAAAAAATAGAAAATTACACTTGTTAGAAGGGCTATGGAAATATAGACACACTGATTTATTGTTGGTGGAACTATTAATTGGTTCAGGAATTCTGGAAAGTAATTTTAACAGTCACTAAATTATGCATACTCTTTGACCTAATGATTTAGGTCTAGGCCTATTACCACAGAGATCAAAGAAAAAGCTGGCAAATACATACATACATACATATATACACACACACATATACAAAATATTATTTTTAGTTGTGTCAAAATCTTGGAAACTAGTGGGTGCTCATCAAGTGTGACATGGTTAAATAAGTTATTGTAAATGAATATTATGAAATATTTTTATGTCATAAGAAATGGTGATAGAAAAAGTTTCGGAGAAATCTGAGAAGATGTACAAATTTATACTGAGTGGAGTGAGCCTCAGACAGTTAGTAGCTGTGTTGCCTTGGATAAGTCTCTTAACTTCTGTTTGTCTGTTTCTTTAATTGTAAAATGGGGATAATAATAGCAACTATATCCTGGGATTTTTATGAAGATCAAATTGGATATTTATAAAGTATTTAGAACTAACAATGCCCTGCACATGGTAGGTACTTGCATATATGATCTTTTCTTTCTCTGTTCTATTTTGCATATAGGAATGTCCTCATTTGTTTTTTGATATTTGTAAAATTCAGAATAATTTTAAAAAAAACACCTGAATAGCTCTTTTGAAAAGTATATTAACAAAACTTTTCAGTGCAACCATCAACACTCTAGAATAAACCACTAATTCCTTGGTGTCTCCTCACCAGATCATCTGGGTATTTTGTTGGTCTTAACAGCTACTGGGGCTTTGGAGCTCCTATGACTTGCTACCTACTGCTAAACACAACTAGATTATCAATCATGGAGCTGGGGAAGTGAATTCAAAGGCAAGGGCTGGCAAAGGGAGCCTGTTGCCTTTTTCTCTTCTCTGACCGCAAGTTCAAATTTCCAGTGGTCCAAAGCAATGTTACTTCTCTTTCAGTGTGTTTCAGCTGACATCAAAGTTCATCTCCAGTCCATATCTTAGCAGTACTTGGTGACATTATTTCTACCAAATTATTACGCTTCTGTATTCTCCATTGCCTATACATCAATTTTTTGTTTCTATGCCTATGATTTAAAAACCTACGTGTGCACACACACGCATCATATGTTGATGGTTCGACATCAGTCTCTTTAGATGCTCTCATTTTTCTTCAACCTAAGAATAATTTATGTGTTTTCTTGAATTTTAATTGTAGAGTTTTAGGCCACTGCCTCAATAAATTAGAATTTATTAAGTGGCTACAAAGTTTCAGGAAAGTCTAAATCCTTTATCACTACAATGTCATGTCTAAATGCAGAAATTGTGACCTGTTTTCAGAACTCTTTGTCTAATTCTTCCTTGTGTCCAGGTGGTCTATTAAATAATATATTACAATATTCTACCTCAGAGGTAACTAGGTATTGCAAGGAATGGAGTGCTAGGCATGGAGTCAGGAAGACACACCCTCTTGAATTCCAATGTGACCTAAGACACTTACTAGCTATGGGACGAGAACAAGTCACTCAACTTTGTTTGACTCAGTTATTTGTCTATTAAATGATCTGGAGAAGGAAATGGCATGTCGCTCCAGTATCTTGACAACAGAACTCCAAAAGGAGTCTTGAAGAGTTGGAGATGACTGCAACAACCGAACAATAACAAATTCTACTTCCCCCTCCATGGATCCTCATCTAAATGGTTGTCCATTACTTTTCATCTCTCATTTTCCTAGATTTCCTTACATGAATATATTCTAGAGTTGTAAGGACATTTGATACCATCCAGTTCAAGTGATATCTGAATAGGAATAAGGCAATCAACAGACATTTATAAAGTATTTGCTACATGGCTGGTACTGTGCTAGAAAAGAAAAGACAAAAATAAAAATATCTCTGCTTTCATGTGTGTCTAGGGAGATAACCAATAGATATATAGATATGTACAAAATAAATAAATGATTGGGGCAGGTAGGCCCTAGAGTAAAGTTAAATGTATGATGTTCAACAAGTGGTCATCTAATCTTCTCTTGAGGGCTTTTAGTGAAAGGAGGAGCACACTACCTCCCAAAGCAGGCTATTCTACTTTTCAATTGATCTCATCATTGTTTTCCCTTATTAATTTTTCCAGCATGGTTTTGAGTCCACTCACCATCTTGGTTACCTTTCTCTAGATGCAGTCCAGTTTATAAATGTCTTTCCTAAAATGTGACTCTCAGAATTGAACACAATACTTTAGATATGGTCCTATCAGGGTTCCGCACAATAGGATTATCACCTACTTTTGTCTAGACATCAGACTAATTTAAAATACTGATATAGATTTGAAGAATGCTTTTAAAGCTTATGGGATTGTGGGTAAGCTTTTCTGAGGATTCACTCTCTACAGAGGAGTCATAAGCAAGGAGTAATGTAGAGTAATAAGGTAGCACCATGTGTATGTATATTACAGAGGTAACCATCCATACAGTACTGAATAGTAGCTGCTCTGAAGGCAAAGAAACTATTCTCTAGCCTCGAGTAAGAAGAAGTAGGCAGTGAAAAGAGAACTGTGACTCTCACTGAAGAGCCAACACTCCCTATTCTGGAAAGTATCATGTGTTCTCCAGTGAGTAAACTCTCTTGGAGTCCCACATAGGGGATGAGTAACATGAAGGTTATAACTGCCTTGGGGCATATTAGACCTGAGAGAATTGTGTGCCTACAAGTAAGACAGTCTCCTAGGGAAAAATCTCTATCTTTGGATGAGGAACAAGTTGGAAACAACTGTTGTGCCCTAGGCTTTAATTTATTAAGGAATTTAATGCTAAAGGAACTGCAGACCTTGTCGTAGAGGAAGGGCTTCCCTTATCATCATTCCCATTCTGTAGAATACCCACTATGCCCACTCAAACAGAGGGGACAATCAGGGAACATACCTTCTTCTTTTGCCTTTCCCCAGCCAATGTCCCAAAACTTTATTCAAAATCCTGGGGGCTGTTTATTTCACAGGAATTCAAAGATTCTTTGGGGTATTGTTCTGGCTCCTATCACTTTCCATTCAATCTAACTGAATCCAATACAGTCTCTTAATGGAGATGGATTGATCCCATTTTGGGTTTTACCATTCTTTTGGGGCTGTCCTACTGGTCTTTTTGTTCAAAACATTTTAGTGTACTTTGGAAGCGCTTCCACATTCTAACCAACCCTTGCTTCACAGTACTCACAAATGAGACATTTTGTGGAAAGCTCTTGAAAATTTACATTCTATTCAACAACAAAGAAGAGCCACAAAATCACTGCAAGAAATTAGCCCTATCAGGAAAGGCTAATAAAATGAAGTCTAATACTAACTCACTGTGTGACTTTGGAAAAATAAGTCACTTTACCTGTCTTGGTATCAGTTCCTTCATAATGGGAGTTGGGGTAAAAGAGGAGGAAGAGATGGATGTTGTACTGGATGATGTCAAAAGATCCCTGCACCTTTAAGACAGATTGGAAAACAAAGAGTGATGGGTGAGTTAAACTTTGATACAGGCTAGATATATATGAAGAGATACAACCAAACAACAAAGTATAGGAAGGAAGTTAAACATTATAGACAATTATCTGAGTAGTATTAAAAGTCATGGTAACGGGTTGTAGAATCATCAGAATAAAAATAGAAGACTTTTACAGAAGATATATCATGCTATGAAAAATAAGAGAGGGATCCAAGTAAAGGAGAAATATAGAAAATTTGAGTTTATTATGTTTGTAGAAAAGTGATATTAGATTATCCTTTTGTTTGTAGAATATGGTATTAGATAATGATTGCAAATATTTTTGCATATATACACATATGGTGTGAATTATGCCTCTGATTCTAACCCTAAATGCCTCTGATTCTATCACTTAACAATTTTTTAAATTCCTGTAGAATATCTCTGGAAATTTTAAATATAGTCTATGGTAGAATTTGTACACATCTACCATGAGTAGAGGATGACCTCAATGATCTCTCAAGCTAATTTCAGCTCTAAGGTATCTTATGAACCTGATTTTTGACCAACATTTTAATCAGAAAACAGAATTTTCAGATGGAGTGATTACATGCATCTGCTTTTTGTCTTTTATAAACTCATTTTTAAAAGCATTGTCAGCTTGAAATGTGCATTCTGAAACAAATTAAGGTTTGTGGGATTTGTCTGAGTTTTTTAGAGAGTGAAAATAGGAAAACAAAGCATCTTGTTTGCAATTAGTATGCTTGCATGCTTTTTTTGGCTCAATGTACATTGGTGTACATGTGTCCTGGGAATACTATACTTTGCTTTTCCTGGTTGTCATATCCACAGACTGGCAGAAGTGAGAAGAGCTTTCAGTTGGCATCACAAAATGGACAAGAAATTTCTACTACATGCTTGAAGCCAAAACGTAAGTGTGAACAAGCCTGGACCTGTCCTTTGACCCAAAACAATCCATCTGGAAAATCTAAGAATGCTCACAGCCTCCCTGAGAAATGGCTTCCTGGTATGGAATTTTCCTTCAGCAACTAAATGGCTTTTGTGGGGGAGGGGGAAGTGAGCTTCTGCTAGGAAAGGGAATCTGACATTATCCAGCAGCTTCCACCTCAGACCAATATACATCATTTCTGTATTAGCCTTACCTACCACCAAATGGAAGTGGTATTTTCCCCAATTCAAGTTTTGTTTATTAACTCTCCTGGACACACAACAACCCATGCTCAAGTTCAAGAAATGTGTTTCATTTTGCGTATGCGTGATGTACTGTCCCAAATAAATTCTCATCTTCTTTTCCCTTATTCTGTTTTCCATAGCTTCCTTTAGCCCAGATTCTTTGTCCTCAGCACAATTCCTTTCTTAGAATTAAAGTAAGAAAAGAAATTTCAGGACTATTCAATTTTCTGAGAGTGAATGTCATCTGTAAACTGAAGTGCCACTTATTAAAATCCAAGATATGTCAGGTTGTCTTCCCCATTCTATCTCTTGCTCTTGGTAATTTAGGGACATTTTAACAGAAAACATTTCAAAGATTCATTCCTTTGCCTGAGTTTAGTATGACCATGATGAAGTTTCTGTGCAGCTTCTAGGAGTTTCTTACATTGAGTAGGTTGGGTTGAAGTCAGGTACTTGGACTGTGATCTTTGGTTCTGCTTAAAGGTGGGTACAAATACCATTTAAGCTAAAAGGATATAGCCTGATCAATATAGCTCCCCTTGATCCATTGCCCTTAGAAAATAGGCCTGTTTTTTATCTCTACTTCCAGCCATCAGTGGTTCTGATCTTGAACTTTATATTTACTGATAATTAATATTAATAATTGATGTTAATTATTAATATTGATAAATGAAAATTAAATTATATGTTTCTCCTTGAAGAATTAGTCTATATTTTTCCTCTCTAGAGTTTTGTTCTTTAATTGTTTCAAAGCTAGAGACTATGAAATATGGCTAAGAGAACTGGAATAGGAATAAAACCTAACTTCAAAACCTGCTTTGGATATTTATATCCTAGTTGTGTAGCTCTGGACAAGTCACTTAGCATCTCTAGGTCTCAATTTCCTTACTTGCAAAATAAGAAATAAGGGGAATCTACTTGCTGGCCTTCAAGGTCCCTTTCAGCTCTAGTTCTATGCTCATATGAACATATTTATATGTTGCTTCTTCCCCAGCTTTAAGATATCCATGTGCAAGGAACTCACCATCCACATCTGTTCTAGCTCTCGCCTTATGGAACTCAACATGCTGGGCACATGTCAAGTTGTTGACAAATATTGACGAAAGCAAAATACGTCATTTGTATAAATTCCACTCTTCTGTGTGGTAGGGATTAGTTTTACCTCCTCTTTTCTTCTCCCTCTAATCCTAATCTGATTCCACTCGACTGTGGCCTTCCACTTGACCTTCGAGACTCAGTTTCTCATAGGTGCCACCAGTGTTGCTATGGTTTTGCCTATGGTTAGTTGTGCTGTACTTTTCCAATTCTTTCTTTAAATATTTTTATCATTTGCAGCATAAAGAGATTACTAATATAAAATTCCTCCCATGATTGTTTAATTAAATGGGCTAAATATCTTTATCATTGCTAGTCAAATATATAACATAAATATATATTTATTGTCCACATGTATCATAATATAATTATCAGAATCCAGACTATTTTACCCCTTTCAACTGAATTTTTTAAATAAGACCTTTCCTAAGGACCTCATAGGTAAGTACAAAAGCAGTGAAATGGACAGAGTGATGGACTTATAGTCATAAATATATAAGTTCAAATTCCAATTCTGACATTTATTAACAAGGTGAACACAGGCAAGTCACTTAACCAGTAAGCAAATATATAAGACAAAATGCTAAGTGTTAATTCAGTTTATATAGCAAGAGGGGGTTTTCACACCAATGAAATCATAAGTCTTTAGCACATTGTATGGAGTGTAAGATACATACAAGATGAAGTCCTCCAGATGTGTGTTTGTATATAATATTAGGCTGATGGTATCAAACACAGAGACCTTGCAAAGTTTAATTGAGAGTCATACTCACTCAAAAGACTTCAATCTTTTTCTAGAATAAAACCAAACAAGTTGGGGAAGGTCTATTGTCTAGATTATGGTAGGTATTTGGATAGAAGACATAGAGATCTGGTCCATCAGTACACATACCTTGGACAAAAACCACAAATGGATGATGAGCTTGGCTCAGGACTGGATAGGAAGTAGGTAGATGACTGGATTGCATGCGGGAAATGGTGCTGTACTTTTAAATACTTCAAGTTTCTTCTTGAAGCAAGGTTCCATTTCCAACATAAATAATCTTTAATGCTCTATAACTAAAAGTCATGATACTAGTCTCCACACAACGAATATTGCATGTTGTACCAAGTGCAAAGAAGAGGCACATGGTGACCCTCATATGCTTTAGTATATTACCAATAAAGAATTATACGTGGGAAAAAACATAAAGGATGTCTCAGTGGAATCAGAATGATCTAAAAATTATTAGTCATTCTTTACTCTTCACTCATCCTTGCTTCTCATATACATTCAGTTGCCAGAACATATATATTCTAACACCACAACATTTCTTTCTTTCCACTTACACAGTCACCGCCCTAGCTCAGGTCCTCATTGGCATCACTGCTATAATTACAATAAGCTCCTTCATGGTCTCCCTATAATTAGCCTTTTCCTTCTCCCATCCGTCTTATAAACAGTTGTGTTCTGAAAATATCACACTTTCACTCAAAAAAAGATTCAGTGGTTCCCTACTATCGCTAGGATAAAATATAAATGCTTCTGTTTGACATTTCAATTCCTTCACATCCTGGTTCTAGCCTAATATTGATATAGGGAATTCTCAATGACAAAATCTTCTACAAGGGCAGAATGGTGGATACTTTGTGATTCATAGTGTTACAGAGTTTCAAGGTGTTAATGATAATAACAAGTTAAATGATTACCAATGCAGTTCCCCATGTGGCTTGATCGCAGGAGAAGGGCATTTTATAGAGTCCAGATATGTATTATTTTATTGAGAAGGAACATCCAAGACTGTTTAGATGACTTTCAAACATGCACAAGAATCAAGTCAACCAGGGATGCAGAAGGCAGAAGATCTTTTTTGCAGGATTATTTTAACTCACCCAAGGCAAGGCTGTAGGTGTGATGTAACACTTAAGGCTAAGCCTCTTTAATACAGAGAAGCAGGCTCAATAGGGAAGGACTTGCAGGTAAAGTGGTAACTCTATCTGATGTGATGGTCTCTGGGCCATGGCTGGAGAAGAAAAGGGATTCAACAAAGTAGCTAGGATATAGTTTTGGACTTGGAATCAGAAAGATCTGAATTCAAATCTTGTCTCAGATACTTCCCAACTATGTAACTCCAGCGAAGTCACAACCTTTCGGAGAGGGGGATCTCATCCCCATGAAGGGGGGAGTGGGGGTCAATGTAAGAACCTAGGTGATCCAGATCAAAACTAAACTGGGCTAATCACCCCACCCAAAAGTGCAACATGAGGCAGAACCTAGAACTCAGCTGAGTTTAGATTGGATTGATTTGATTAATGTGAAAGTCTGACTTATCTGCTTATTTGGGTCTAGCCATTCCTGTGTCAGGCTGTCTCTCCTTTAGACATGTCCTCCTTCCTGCCTAGCACTCACTCTAAATTCTGGAATCTTTTATGCTTAGGATCTTCTGTATTAGAAATGTACATGACTAATATGAGCAACCTTGTGAATTAGTTTCTCCATACCTGTGACATCAGAAGTGGAGAACTAATCAGATGTAACTGATCTTACTCATCTATGTATAAAAACTGTTGTAGTATGAATTAGCTCCCCAGAGCCTCATAACCTCTTGGTAAACTAATAAAATTAAATTTCTGCATTTACAAAGCTCAAGCTTCAACCCTACCAAGGAATAGTCATCCCAAAGAGTTCCAGACAAATCAGTCAGTCATCTGGTTTTTATCTTTCTCTTTGAATTTGACTTATCTGTATTACCATCTCTTAATTGCAGTTAAAGGTGGAGAGTTGAGTAACTATATAAAAAAAGTTATGATAGATCCAAATGCCTAGAAGGAGAGAAACTCTCTCAATATCTCTAAGAACTATGTGAATATTTATAAGAAATTAAGCAACAGGATATTTTTTAATGAAATAAAAGCTCCAAAGGAAAGAATTAGGAGAATAGTTTCTAACTGACTGCAGTAAACATTACCCAAGAAATGAATCCCCAAAATTATAATAGACCAAACATAAATTCATGGGGTGGCAAGAAATATTGGAACAAAAATGAAAAGACTGAAAAAATGGGAAAAAATGTAAGGTATCTGCTATCAGAAGCAACTAACATGGAAAATAGGTCACAGAACCATCAAAGTCCCTAAAAACCATGATGAAGAAAGAAGCATTGAACAGTATATATAAAACAATCATAAATGCAACCAACCAATTGTATTAGAACAGGAGGACAAGTGAGGATAGAAAGATAGCAGCAGTCACTCCCTCCTAAAAGAAATCTAAAAATTGAAATCTCAGGAATTTAGTAGTCAGAACCCAGAGCTTCCATATCTAAGAAAAAAAATAGATTGTAAGCATCCAAAAAGGAGAACATTAACCACCAAGGAACTAGTCAAGTTCACATGGGACCTATAACAAATAAAAAGAGATCTTGGAATATAATATTCCCAAAGCCAAAAGGCATAGGCTTACAACCAAGAGTGACATATAGCAAAAAAGTATGATCATGTGAGGTTAGAGGGAACTGATTATTAATGAAATAGAGTAATTTCAAACATTCCTGATTAAAAGACAAGAAGTTAATAGAAACTTTTTAACAATTGGGAGGGACTTTAAGATGATGAAATGTTAATAATTGTAATAGGAAGGAGAAGAAAAGAAGTCCTTTCAGAACATTAGTATCTTCAAAGGAAGCTAAGTAAGAAAAGCAGCATTTGGGAGTGGATTGATTCTGAGGATATTTAGAGGGGAAAGAAAAGGGACAGTAAATGGAATATGCTTGTATAAAAAGGAGAAAAAAAGGGATAGGTCTTACTAGAAGGGATGTATCTTATTCTTATATGAATCAGACAAAAGAGTCAAATGTGTGCAAATTCACACAGAATTAGATATAAAAAACAACAAGAAATTCAAAAAAGAAATAGCCAATGCTGGGGAAGTGGGAGTGGGAGGGTTAAGAGGAAGGACAATATTCAGAAAGGAATAGTTCAAAGTAAAACAAACTTCCTGATCCTGAAGTAGAAATTAAAAGGAGAAAAAAAGAAAAGAAACTATCTAAAAATTAAAGGGGTACTCATCAACTTGGAAATGATGGAATACATCATGGTATATGAATGAAATGAAATATTATTGGCTATAAGACAAGAGAAATGATTTTTTAAAATCCAGATGAGAGCTAGGAGAATGTGCAATGTTGATAAGAAAGGAAAAGAAATAAAAGGGGAAAAAATGAATTAAAAGACAAGGACTAGAAAGGAAAAAAGTAGAGGGACTTTGGAACATTTTTTAAAATTCATAGTAGAGAACAGAAGGAAATTCAAAAGGAAGCACAAAAAAAGGTTAATTTAGAAATAATGTATCTTATTTATATGTACATACATATCAAAGCAAGATATGGAAGAGAAATTCATGGTTTCATATACAATACTCTTTTGTGTCTTACTTGGTGTATAGAAATGCTTATTATTGGGGGTGTTTCTGAAGTTCAGAATTAAAAAATTAAATCTAAAGTGGAGATGTTTGGAAAAGAGGTTTGCTTATTGAGAAATAACAAGTTCTTTTGGGGAAATATTAAATGTGGGATGCCTATGGGACATCCACATAAATATTTCTAGCAAGCAGCTGAAGTAGAGAAGGTAAATAGATAGACAAATAGACAGACAGATAAACAGATAGATGGATGGATGGATAGATAGAAGTATACACACATGTATACATGTAAATGTATAAGTATATATGCTTATCTATATACATGTATATATGAACATATGTATGCATATGTACTTATAAATAATATATAAGCACACTGTATAAATATACCATATGAATGATATATACACATGCATATTCTTAAGTACAAATTTAACATGGATGTATATGAGATCCATTTGCATAAAGATAATAATTTAACCTGTGGACCTCATGTCACTCAAAAAAAAATTTAGTCAGAGAAAAAATGCCCTGGACAGAGCCTTGGGGGACACTTGTTATTAATGGACAAAAGAAACATGATGATCCAGCAAAAGAGATTGGGGAGTGGTCAGAGGATTATAAGGAAAATCAATACAGAGCAATATCATAGAAACCAAAGAAGGAGAAAATGTTCAATAGAACATACTGTTCAACAGTATCAAAAGGTAAAGGGACATAGGTTGTGGAGAACAAGGACTGAAAGAAAGGTTTCAGAAGTAATTGCAGTTGGTCATTAGTTATTAAGAATCAAAGCCGAACAGGATTCATAGACCAAAAGATCAGAGATCTAGAATTAGGAGAGACTTTGGAGGCCATTGAGTTTAAGCCCCTTATATTACAGATAAGGAAATTGAAGCACACGGAATTTAACACTGATGCAGAATTTGAGTCTTTCTGACTCCAAGTTCAGTGGTCTATCTACTATGCTAACAAGCTGCCTCTCATTTGAATCTCTAAATTGTACTTCTAATACCACTTCATTGATACCATTATAGACTTTACAAGTCACCAAGAACCAAGACTTAAACCCAAGTCTCCTAACATCACACCTTTATCCCACATCTTTCATATGAGAAGCAACATACTGTAGTGAAGAGAAAACTTGGTTTGGAAATACAAGATTGAATCTATGTCCTCATTTTGGCATTTACTAGTTGTGTGAATAAAAACAGGGCATGTCACTTTACTGACATTCCTTTTTCTCATCTGTAAAATGGGGAGACTTCCAATTACCTCATTACCTCAAAGTAGAAGGAAAGTGCTATTCAAATGGAAAAACACCCTGTGAGCCATTATTAGTTCTAAATTGACCATTACCTGTACATTCATTTTATATTCAGAGATTTTAAAATTAGAATGCATAATGTCTGAAAAACAGTTTGTTAAGAAAAAGAAAAATCTTTTAAATCTCAAGTACATGTGGCTGCTTCTGGCTAGTGATTTAAACTACTCCCACAGGTCTCTTGACTAAGTTATTTCAAGAGATCCCTTTCCCGTTCTCTTTTCATTGTGTTTTATTAGACCCAGCTCCAATCAAACATTGTGGTCGAGTCCAGGCATATGCCTTGACCTGCTTTCAGAATGATTCATTGCTTTGAGTTCTGCAACTTGGCTTATACGCTCCTAATTTTATGCCTTAGCGACAAAGTCCCAGGTAATGAAGACTCAGAATTCACAATATCTACAAATAAAGACATAATTTCAAAGGCTAATTGAGAATGCCTTCCATTGGCACTGTCCTTTATCATAAATAGTATTTTTCTATATTTAACATCATATTTGGTCCTATATTACCCCAAAACTTGCTCTCTGTGTAATGCACAGCAAGTCATAGTCTCTCTAATGCTTGATTTCATCTATAAAATAAGGTACAATAATGGCGCCTACCTCACAATGAGGATCAAAATAAATGATGTATGTGAAGTGTGCTTCAAGCCTGAAAGTTCTGATAAAAATCAGCTATCATTATTGCCATGGTTGCGTAGTTCTCAAAGTAATTGCTAAGTTAGGCAGGACAGGGGTTGTTATTCACATTTTACAAATGAGGGCACTAGGATCCAAAGAATGGCCTGTCTAAGGTCATAGGGTTTTTCAACAGCAACTCTGCAACTAGTATCAAAATCTCATAAGCTCACATGTCTAGAAATGGAAGGAGCCTCAGAGGTCACCGACATCAATTCCTTCATTTCACACACCAGAAGACTGAGACCTAGAGAGGTTATATGGTTTGTCCAAGGTCATAGGACTTAGAGTTGACAGAGATACCACTAGAATCAGTCTTCTGACTCCTATTCCAGACATCTTTCCACAGCACCCCAGTCCATCTCTGATACAAATACCCTTAAAGTAATTTGTGTTATATCAGTCCCATTGTAGCCATTGATACTCAGGTAAAAAAAAATTCTAGGTTCCAGAAAATGATCACAGGAATTTTCAATATCCCATCATTCAGTCCTAAAAGATGTGGTTTTTTATTCCCCTACTCAAATTGTCAACATTCAATTTTTATCAACATTGTTCCTTTCATTTTGAGTAGACCAACAGCCAACTTACATACCAGAAAAAGAACACTAATAGTACATCTAAGAATGGCAGAAAGTATTGCAAAATGAGTCCCATCAATCCGAAGATAAAAGTTTAATCATAAGAATGCTGGAAAACTGGACCCAACTTGATGAAAGGCTACTCGTCTTTGAATAGTCCATATCACCACCTCTGTACCCAAGAAACAAAGGAAGGTATGGGCAGATGTGGCTGCTACTTTCGTAGAATGAACTCATCACTACTGAAGCACCGAATTGGTATATCCCAATCAGCCACAATGGTTGAAGGTGTTTTGCCTACCCATAGAAATTTTACAATGACTGCTGTTACAAGCAAGTATAACCTATGGCTCCTTTTCTCAGTTTCCTCAGAAGGAAGTAAAGTTTGTAATTTGAGTGAATTATAGCTTCACATAAGCAAGGGGGAGGTTCTCATTTAATAACCACTTATTCCAATTATTTCAAGAAGACATTTCAATTTGGCAAAAGGTACCAGTGCCATAGCAAAATGTACTATCTTAAGGTCTTAAAGCAGGAATTTTGAAATACGAACAGTTATAATTTGATCTTAAATTAGAGAATAACATCTTAATAATTGAGAACTGTAATCGCTTAATGGGCTTCATTTAAATAATAAAGTTAAGGGGCAGTCTAGGAGTGTCTAGGAAATGGGAAGACTCCTCATGCCCTGAGAATCCAGAAGAAAAAAATACTTGGCCACAGGGAGAAGGATACCTACCAACATATCAGGGTCTACATTTGGTTAAACCTTGCTGTGTATTATGCTATAGGAAGTCAGGGGAGAATTTCAAATAAAGCTGCCCTATTGTATTTCTCTCCTTGTCCCCTCATCCCCTGTAGTGGTTTGGCAGTTACTAAAAAGGTAAAGATCCTATTTTAAGGCTACAGGTAGGGAGACAGAGAAGCATCAAGGGAGAAATAACCCTACCATGTTAGTTGCCAGGGCAGCCTGAACTCACCCTTCATTTTCTGGTGCTTTATAACTCATTTAAAAAAAAAAATGAATAAGATAGGAGAAGTGAAAATGAACAGGTCCAAATAAGAAAAGACAACTCTAGGATCCTCCAAATTTTTGTATCCTCCAATCGGTTTACCTAAGTTGTTCATCAACATCAAGCCAGTATGGAGTATACAAGTAAATTAATGCCTTCCTTACCAGGCCCGATGGAAAATTTAAGGAATTACTAGTTGTAAAGAGAGTGTAGAGGCCATTGACTCTTGACTCCTACAATAATTTTTAGTTTACCATATATTTTTAGTACCCCATAGTTATTTATCAAACCACATTAGTATAATTCCTGCATATAGTTGAGGATCCATGTCTAACAATTTGCTATAAAAGATAAATATCAGTGATGAGAAGAGGGAAGAAGGAGCTGCCCATGAGGGAACCATAAGCTATGAAGAGAGACCTTTTCTCTTCCCTTGGTACTCCCTAGAGTTCCATCAGAACTGAGGTAGCAGGTGTCTTCATTGACACCTACCATTACTTATGCAGAAACACAATACTATACCTCATAATTCTTGTCACTGCGCCTCTAGAAAGACATAGTGAACTTGGAAGAGTTCCAGAGAATAGGAAAAAATATTGACAAGATGTAGAGCTAATGATAGTGAGTGACCTTTAATTTAATGGCATAGGGAATTCCCTCCACTGCTGTAGGTTGGTTTATCACTGTGACTGCTAATTTCAGAGTTGCCTAGAGAATTGAAAGGTTAAAGAACATTTTCAGGATCATGCAGTAAATATGTGTCAGGGGAAGAACTTGAACCTGGGTCTTCCTGGCTACAAGGTCAGCACTCTGCACACTATGCTTCTCAAAAGGTAAGGGCTTTCATAAAAGAAAGAAGGAAGGAAGGAAGGAAGGAAGGAAGGAAGGAAGGAAGGAAGGAAGGAAGGAAGGAAGGAAGGAAGGAAGGAAGGAAGGAAGGAAGGAAGGAAGGAAGGAAGAGAGGGAGAGGAAGGAGGGAGGAAGGAGGAAGGAGGGAGGGAAGGAGGGAGGAAAGATAAACACATCTTTGATATATACACTCTGAGTGTATATTTATCATTGTGTCAGAGAAATCTATAAACTCCATGATCTCCAAATTTATTTGCCCAAGGTTATGTAGGTACTAATTAGCAAAAATGGGTTTTGAACCAAAGTCCTCTGGATCCAGACCATGAGCTCTATCCATTACACAACCTTACTTTATTGATGATAGTTTATGTATCTATTCACACATTTTTTTTGCATTCCAAAAACAGCAGTTGACTGAATAGACATTAGGTTGGATAACACATAGAATTTCTCATTCCTTGAGAGAATGAGTCTGGAATGGGTGGCTGTTTTTCTTTGAAAAGGCATAGACTTTCTTGTCTGTGGCTTGGTATTTGCTTCAGAATTCTTACTCAATTAGAATAAAACATGTAATCCATAAAGCCCTCAGTGTGGTCACTTCTCTCCTAGAATTGTCCTTTCAAAATTCACTTATAGACCATTTTTTAACAAATTGTAGGGCCATAGAATGATAGTATTCACAGCCTTCCAGGTTAGAGATCATCTGTTAAAAGCTCTTATGTTAAGGAAAAGGAAATTTTGACCCAGAAAGTTTAGATTTACCAAAGTTTCAAAAGTATTAAGTCACAGAGCTGGGATTCAAACCTAGCTTTTCTAATTCCAGATGCAAGATGTTTCTGTTATACCATGAAATTCAATGTTTTCTTCTCACTTTGCATCTGGCATGATGGTATTGATCTTTTACTTCTTGGAAATATACAATAAATAATTATAACTATGAATGTGAATGGGATAAATGCACCCATAAAACAGAAAGAAGACAACAGAATTAATTAGAAACCAGAATCCAACAATATGCAATTTAGAAAAAAGCACAAAGTTAAAATAGGGGAATAGTAAAAAAAAAAATCTATTATGCTTCATGTGAAGTAAGAAAAAAAAAGGCAATGGCAGCAATCATCTCAGATAAAACAAAAGCAAAAATAAGATACTAACCAAAAGAGATCATCAGGGAAGTTACATTTTGCCAAAAGTTCCCATAGACAAAAAGTAATACTAATACTAAATATACATGCAAGAAATAGCAGTGCATCCAAATCCTTAAAGGAAAAGCTAATTACAGGAGAAAATAGACAATAAAACAATGTTAGTAGGGAACCTCAATTTTCTCCACTCAGAATTAGACAAATCTATCTATAAAATAGATAAGAAAGAAGTTAATGAGATGAATAGAATTTTAGAAAAATTACCTATAAAAGAACTCTGAAGAAGATTGAATGTGAATAGAAAAAGATGTACCTTTTTTCTCAGCTATACATGGGATCTTTCCAGAAACTGACCATAGATGAGGGTATAAAAGCCTCACAAATAAATGTAGAAAAGCAGAAATATTAAATTCATCCTTTTGAGACTACAATGCAAGAAAAACTATATTCAATAAAGAGCCTTGGAAACACAGATCAAAATTAATTAGAAATGAAATGATCTAACCTTAAAGAATGGCTGTGTCAAAGAACATGTCATAGAAATAACCAATTCCATTAAAAAAGAATGATAGTAATGAGACGGCATGCCAAAATTTGTAGGATGCAGTCAAACCAATACTTAGGGAAATTTTCTTGTCTCCAAATGCTTATATCAATAAAACAAATAGAGAAAGAGAAAATCAATTAAGTGGGCAGCACAATTTTTAAAAGTAGAAAAACTACAAATTAAAAATTCCTAATTAAAAATCAGAATAGAAATGCAAAAAAAATCAAAGAAGAGATTGATAAAATTGAAAGTAAAAAATTTAAATAAAAATTAAATCTGAAACTATATGACTTATTTATAAGAATAGGCAAAGAAGGAATCCTACCATTCATTTTACAGCACAAATACAGATGTAATACCTAAGTAGGAAGAGCAAAAATAGAGAAAGAAAGCTATAGACCAATTCCTTAATGAACATTGCTGTAAAAAATTTAAATATAACACTACTAAGAAAATTATAGTGTTATATCATAAAGGTCAAATACTATGACCAGGTGGGATTATTCCAGGAATGCAGGACTGGTTCAATATTGGGAAAACTACCAGCATAATTGGCCATATCAAAAACAAAAGCAACAAAATCATATGACGATCTCAACAGATGCTAATAAAAAAGCTTTCAACAAAATACAACATTCCTTCCTATTAAAAGTACTAGAAAGCAGAGGAATAAATGGAGTTTTAATTAAGATAACTATTATCTATCTGAAGCCATTAGCAAGCATTAATCGTAATGGGAATAAGCTAGAAGATGTCCCAAGAAGATCAGGGTGAAGTAAAGATGTCTGTTATCACCACTATTATTCATTATTGTACTAGAAATGCCAAATATTACAACAAGATAAGAGGAAAAATTGAAAAAACTGCAATAGGCAATGAGGGGACAAAATTTTCACTCTTTGCAGATAATGTTTTTATATACTTTGAGAATCCTAAAGTCACCTAAAACACTAGTTAAATAATTAAGAACTTCAGCAAAGATGCAATATATAAAATTAACTCAGTCATCAGCATTTCTCTATACCAGCAACAAAACCTAGCAGGAAGAGAGGGACATTTCATTTAAAGTAACTGTAGAGCATTTTAAATACTTAAGAATTGACCTGCCAAGACAAACTCAAGGACTATATGAGCACAATTACAAAACACTTCTTACGGAAATAAAGACAGATCTAAGCAACTAGACAAACATTTAATTTCTCATGGATAGGATTAACCAATATAATAAAAATAAAAATTCTACCTAAATTAATTTTCTTATTCAGTGCCATATCAATCAGATTTCTTGTTCAACCATTTTAGTCACATCTAACTCTTCCTGACCCCACTTTGGGGATTTTCTTGACAAAAACACTAAAGTGGTTTGTCATTTCCTTCTTTTCTTTACAGAGGAGAAACTGAGGCAAATGGGGTGAAGTAACTTGCCCAAGGTATCACAGCTAGTTAGTTCCTGAGAACAGATTTGAGCTCTGGAAGATGAGTCTTCCTGACTTCAGATCTGGCATTCTATTCATTGAACCACATAGCTGCCCCAATCTTTTATTGGGCTAGGAGGAAAAAATTATCTGAAAAAATAAAACATCGAGAATATCAAGGGAATCAAAAATAATGGAAAGGATGGTGGCTTAGCAGTACCAGATCTTAAACTGTATTAAAGTGTTAATCATCAAAACAGTCTGATACTGGTTAAGACATAGATAGATTGCTAGATAAGTAGAATAGATCAGGTACCTGTCTGCCTCAACTTTCTCATCTGTAAAATAAATTGGAAAAGGAAATAGCTAACCACAAATGTATCTTTATCAAGAAAACCCCAAATTGGATTAAAAAATAAGTTGAACACAACTGAAAAGGACTGAATAACAGCATGATACACAGATATAGTAAATGACTATAGTAATCTAGTGAATGATAAATGCAAGGATCCAAGCTCTTGGGCAAGAATTCACCATTTAGCAAAAAATACTGAGAAAACAGGAAAACAATTTGGCAGATAGTGGATATAACCCAATATTTCACACCCTATGTAAGGATAAGTCAAAATAAGTACATTATTTATATATGAAGGTTAATATCAAAAGAAAATTAGGGGACCATGGAAATTTTCATCTGTCAGATCTATGAATGAGTGAAGAATTTATGATCAGACAATAGATACAAAGAATCATGCAACATAAAAGGCCTTTTTGATTACGTTGAATTTAAGTGATTTTGCACAAAGAAGCTAATTCAGCCAAGGATAGAAGGAAATCAGGAAGCTGGAGGGAGATACAGTTTAAGGGGCTCCAAAACCAAGTTTGTGGAGTGGAAGGACTTGGTGAAAAGATAATGAGTTCAGTTTTAGACATGTTGAGTTTATGATATTCACATAGCATTTCATTTGAGACATCTAATAGCAATTGAAGATAGAAGACTAGAGGTTAGCAGAGTTGTTAGGACTGAATAAGGAAATTGGAGAATAATCAGCATAGGATGACAATTGAATTGATGAGAGTTGATGAGATTATCAACTGAAGTAACAAAAAGGAGGTCCAGTTCAGAACCTAGGCGATACCTATGGTTAGACCTAAATGAAGATCCAGTGGAGACTAAAAATGAATGGTTATATAGGTAGGAGGAAAAACAAGCAAAAGAAGTGTCCACAAAACCCATAGAATTGAATTTCAAGAACATGACCAACAATATCAAAGGCTGTAGAGAGATCAAGAAAAGTATGTCTTGATAAAAGATCATTAACATTTGGCAATGAAGAGATAATTACTAACTTTGGGGAGAGCTGTTTCAGTTGAATGATGAGATCAGAGACAAGTCTATAGAGTGTTAAGAAAAAAGTAAGAGGAAGTGCAGACACTTTTTTGTAGCTTTCTCAAAGAATTCAACCACAAAAAGGCAGAAGAGATATGGAATGATAGGCATGACAGGCTTAAGTGAGGGTTTTTGATGATGACACACGCATAAGCATGTTTGTAGGCAGTAGGGAAATAGTAAGTAGGCAGGGAGAAATTGAAAACAAGTGAAAGTAGGTATGATGGAGGGAATAATCTGCTGGAGGAGGTAGAAAAGAATAGGATTGTTTATACAAGGAAAGGGGTGGGTCTGGGTTAGGAGATATTAGAAGAAGGCATCTGGGTGATGTGAGATGAGGAGGGGAGAAAAGACAGTTCTCGGTACATTATCAATTTTTTCAGTAAAATGTCTCAGCTGAGAGGGTGAAAGGAAGGGAGCTGTGGGAGATTTGAGAAAGGATAAAAAATGTTTAGAAGAGCTATTGTGGTGAATTGGGTAGGAATTTAATTAAGGAGGGGCAAAAGGGTTGCCTTGTAACACTGAGAGCTCCATTGAGTTTGTATAATATAAATTTGTAGGGGAGCCAGTTATCATGGTTTCTTGACTTTTTTCATCTTTATTCAGAAGCATGTGTGTAGATGTGATAGTAGGAGTGATTCAAAGTTGAGACTTAGCAATGTACATTTGACAACAGGATAAAAGGGACTCAAGAAAAGAGAACAGAGTAAAGGAAAACTGGTTCAGCAAGTGGTCAAGATGTGGAAAGGGTTTAGAGCGTGGATAGTGCATGGAGTGATGGCTTAGGAGAGAACTGAGGGATTGAAGGACTGGAGTTAATTGTGTGGTTGAACAGAGTTTAGTTTTAGAAAGTGGAATTCCAATAGATTGTGATCAGATCATGGAATTTCAAAATCCTTGAAAGTTGTAATAGCATGGTCATGAATATGGGAAGTCTTTGTATGTAGCTGAGGTGGAGTGGAGGAATAGGTCATGGAAAATGAATCACTATAGGTATACAAGAAAGCCTAAGTAACTGTTTATTTGGGTGCTGGAGAAAGGATTCTAATGTAGGCACAAGATGCCCTCTGAGACCACTCTGATGACTTGAGGCAGCTAGGTGGTGCAGTGAATAGAGTACCAGGGCAGGAGTCAGGAGGACCTGAGTTCAAATCTCACCTCAGACACTCGACACTCACTAGCTGTGTGACCTTGGGCAAGTCACAACCCCAATTGCCTCATCCTGGGTCATCTCCAGTCATCCTGATGAATATCTGGTCACTAGATTCAGATGGCTCTGGAGAAGAAGTGAGGCTGGTGACCTGCACAACCCTCCCTCACTCAAAACAAAGTCATGTCATCATTTCTTGATGATGATGGTCGTCTTTAGCAATGAAGGACGAGCACACATGATGACATGACATGGAATATTGACGCTAGATGTCCTCTGATATTGATGCAAAAGCCAAATAAAATAATATGGGCAAATGTGCCTTAAAAACTATATGTTAAATAAGTACAAGGTACCAGGTAATTCTATTTTTTCTATTCTTGAATTTCACTGATGTTGAGAACTCCCAATGAAGACATTCTTTCAACCAATGTACATTGGCAATGTTCTGCAGTTTATACAATCTTAAAGAGTTGCCTAGGACACTGACATTAAATAATCTGCTTAGAGTCAGACATTATATGGAATTCTTCCTGACTCAGAAGCTGGTTCCTCAATCAGCCACATGCAATTATCATCCAAACAAATGACTCATAGCATTGAGATGAGGAACCTGTTGAAAAAATAATTTTTATCTGTACAGATGCAATACATCAGTGAAGCATCTTTATCCATGAAAGGGTGTTTACAGCTGTCCATGAACACTGCTCCCTTTTCAACCAGGGCCAAGCAATTTTTAAAAGAGTAACAGCCTAAAAATGTTAGTAATGACTGCTGAAACCTTCAAAAGCACCCCTTCATGTCTTAGCAATTTGGGACAGTAGGTTCTGACAGTTTTTTTGTCAAGAAATGAAAGGAAGGAAGGATTATGGGGAACTCCATAAAGTCACTTTAAAACATTTTTTTTAAAAAACAATGAAGAACAGCAGTATTTTTCTATTATTTATTACCACCCTGCAGGCAGTCAAATCAAAGCCCTTGGTTTATTTAATGAGATCAGATGTATAAAACATAACTCTCTGACATGTAAAAAGAGAAGTGGCCATTTAGTTCTGCCAAATACTTTTTTCAGCTGGTGGTCAACAAAAAAGTTCCTGGAACTACATGCATTGGCCATGTCATTGATCTAGCGGTGAGGTAGCACTATATTGTCTCTACAATCATTTCAATGAATGCAGAACCCAACATCTGACTTTGTGTAATGTCTGCATACCAATCAATTCTGGCAATTCAGTGAAAACAAAGAACCTAGTAAGGGAAAAAGTCAGTAGAACTGGAAATCTATTGCTAGTTGCACAAAACAAGTGGTCAATTTACGAGGTGTAGAGAGGTTCACTTTGATTCAATTGTTTGGCATCATGTATACATAGTTAATATCATATTCATTGTTTAAAAATATTATTAAAAATTAGAGTAAAACCTCTCCATTTAAATCATAGAGAAGGCTGTCCGAATTACTTAAGCCTAGGTGAAATTTTTTCCTTTTAAATAATACTTTAGTATATTGGAATAAGTACAATAATCTGAACTAAGTTTATATGCAGCATCCTGATATATTATCTTGAAACCTACTTTTAAAAATACATAAGAATGATTTTGATAAGTAATTATTTTTATATATGAGCATGTGATTTTTGTCCTAATATCTATGGTTAGTTTCTGCATATCTGAAGAAAAAAGTTCATAGCCAGTGGTAACTGCAGGGCTTAAAAACAAATGCTGATGCTTCACATGAGGGCCACAACCCTCTCATAGAGTTTTGTAAAAAGGAAGTAGTCACATCTTGAAGGCAGCACAAGACATGCATTTATGTGTCAAAGAACTTGCCCCCTCTCCTGCAAATTGGAGATCCATTAAAAACTCATGCATCTTGAGGCTAGGAAAGCTTATGTTGAGATCTTTTCTGCTATAGACTGCTGCCCCTGTGGCTCCCTTTCCACTCTGCTTTGTAACCATGCAATTGTTTCCAGTAAAGTATTCCCTGAACTTACTCAGCTCTAATCAAGGGTAGATCCCAGCTCTAGTCACCTGGGAGATGACTCAGAGAGACAGTGAAAAGGAGATGGTCCTAGTAACTGGTGATTTAAAAAAAAAAACAACCAACCCTTAGGCTTAATAATATTAAACAAGGTAAAGAGACGAAACAGATCTCTCCATCTTTCTCTTACATTGCATATTACTCTTTTTGAACTCCTCCTGTCTACTTCCTTAAGAATATTTGAAGGGAAGAGAAGAATATAGGTTTAATTTGCTCTAGGGATGAGTCTGTTTAGCACTTTACATTTTTAGTCTCTACAACCACTTATTAGTTTTGATAACTTAGAAGAAGTGTGCATGTGTGTGTTTATCGATGAAGACTGAAGCACTAAATATGTTCAGAGAATTTCCTAAGGTTACAGGCATAAACAGCAGAAGTCAGCACCAGAATTCAGGGGCAGCGTCCACATTTAAAACTGAGGTGGAGAAGAAAGGGTCATTTTGATGATCTTTGTGATATATTCAGAATACTGGCTGGTAAACACGTATATGGTATCACTGTGACCATAATCAAGTAGAATGGCTGTGGTAAACCAAAATTACTCAGTCTGTCTTGCCATGACTCAGCAGTATGACTCATGCTAGATACTGGCAGAATTTCAAATGCAAGTTCAGTGCTTAGGCCAATTTGACCCATCATCTTTGCTTACAACATTTTTTTTTAAAGATGACCAATCTTCAGAAGCACCACCAAATTTATTCATAGTCTACATTATGTGATTTTGGGGGTATGTGTGTGCATGTGTGTGAGTATGTTTACACAGTAGGTTCCATTTTATGGAGAGAAAATTCCTGACTAAATTGCTTAGCTTGTGAACTCCCTAACTTCAAAGGAAATGTGGCATTGTATTGAAAGTACAATCCATGAGGATTCTACAGTGTTCCATCAAGGACAATACAGCACATTACAAATTATAGGCAGTTCATTCTGCTCTTTATTCTTTGTATCTAATGAAATAATATATGTAATTACTTTAAAAATATTAGCTATCATTACTGAGGGGGGGCTGTTGTTATTATTATTTTTCCCAGTTACTTACTGCTTTAATACATCCATATCGGTAATGTGATTCAGTTAAGCTGTAAGCAATTAAGCACTCTCCTTTTCTGTGTTGCTGACCAGGTGCTATCTACCCACATGCTATCCCAGGCAGTGGTGCTGAAATCCTTTGATAGTTCCCCAATGCAATTTCTGGCTGAGATCTTTTGGATCCCCACATAAGCAGACCTCCAAGTGTTGAGTGAATTTGTTACAGGATTTATATCCAGACTTATGTGGATAATGACATGAAGTTTAAACACTATAAATGAAACAAAACACTAACTATAAATTAAATACTAATCCCATTTCCTTTTTAAATTCTCCATCCCCATGAAGTGCAGAAAGAGAAATAATCCTTCAGTTTCCCTGTAGATTCTTTTTGTGTCCAGACACACATTTGTATAGAGAAGATAGTGTCCTACTCCTCCTCTCAAAAACAAAACTGATTTATTCATTATTATTCAACGTTGTTGTTTCTCCCCACTCCCATAAACAGCTGTAATATTGGGAAAGGGATCAGAGTAGCAGTATGTTGTGTCTGTGTTCTTCTCCTACTTCTTCCAAGGCCAGATTGTATGTAGGAACTATATACTTTGACAGCCAGTCTTCCAGTACCGATAAGTCTAATATCATAAGTACTTCCCCATACGAGTAAGCTGCATCTTCGATATGCTAACTGGTTAAGGTACCAACCTTGGTGTTGTAGGCTAGTAGTGGGTAGAACTAGATGCAGCAGTGGATAGATTGATAGATTTGGAATCGTGAAGATGAGGGTTCAAATCCTGCCTCAGATGCTCAGCTGTGACTATGGGCAAGCCACTTAATCTAGGTGAGCCTGTTTCTTAATGTTTAAAATGTGTACAATAATAGAACCTTCTTTAAAGGGTTGTTGTGAAGACCAATTTTGCCCTTCTTATAGAACTTTATAAATACTAGCTATTATTATCATTTTAACAGTGAGTTTCTGATATCCTGATGACTATATTACAGAAGAATGGTGACAGAGAGACTGTGTAGTCCAAGAAATTATGTGGGAAATAGAATAGCAGAATTAAATTTATACCCCGGCAGAGGAATTTTACAAGTGAATAACTACTATCCGCAAAAAAATATGCACATTACCTTATTTTATAATGATACTGTTTTAGAAATAGGTCATAGCTCAAGGGATGCTGGAAGAAAACCAATTCTCTTGTTCTTGTTCTTGCTAAAGGTTTCCTGCTTTTAGAATGTGGCTTTGTAAGAATATACAATCAGGAAGTACAGTCATTAAGAAATTTCTGGAACTGCTATTAATACAGAATGAAATCATTGTTAAAAATAGTGGAAATTACAATTCAAAAACTATAGTTTTCTGTAATGAATGCATATTAACACTTCCCACACTTGTGGGTGCTCTGAAAACAATAAATGTGAACATGCATTTTTGGTAAAAAAATTTGAAAATTATCGCATTTGTAGATTAATATTTAGAGCTGTGTAAACATGTATTTTGTTTTTTACAGCATTTAGAGACTGCTTTATAGAGCCTAAATTTCTCTCTTTATCTCTCCTCTTCCCCCATTACAGTCATCTAACAAAAAAAAATATTTTAAAGAAAAAAAATCAAGAGAAAAATTATCAATATTGATAAAGGTTTAATAAATATGACAATATATGTAGAGTTTCAGACTTGTGAACTGCCCATTACTGCAAAGAAGTTGGAGGAGGTGTCTTTTTATAGTTCTTTGGGCCCATGATTATTTTTTGCAATTTCACATTTATTTTTATTGTTTTGTGTTTGGCATTCTTTTCATTTATATTGTTGTAGTCACTGTGGAGACTGTTTACTTGTTTCTGTACTTCACTTTATATCTATTCATATAAATCTGTTACAATTTGTGTTCATCATTCATTCTTTCACACCGCAGAATAATATTCCATTGCATATATTCCCTTGGCCATTTTCCCAATCGATTGCATATTTATTTGGTTTCTAATTCTTCGCCACCAAAAAAAATCCTACTATGAGTATTTTGGGATTATGTGGGGATTTTCTTTTTATCAGTGACCTCCGTGTTATATATGCCTATTAGTGGAATGTCTGGGTCAAAAGGTTGTAACATTCTAGTCATTTTATTTACATAATACCAAATGTACTTTCTGAAAGAACTGTACTAAATCATAGCTCTACCAACAAAGCACTAGAGAATATTCGGACAATTCACCTTTTTAATCACTGTTGTTAATTTGCTAGGTAAGAGATAAAACCTCAAGGTGTTTTGATTTGCGTTTTTCTTACTCTTAGTGATTTAGAGCAATGGTGTTAAGCAAACAGAAAAAGATCTCCATGGGGCACATATTGACTTAGAAAGCCACAACTTAACATTGCCTATGTCTTTATTTTGTTAAACATTTCCCCATTACATTTTGATCAGGTCCAGCAGGACTCAAGAGTTTGGGAACAAGTCTGACCTCACTGATACAGAGCATTCTTTCAATACAACTGTTAGTAGTTTGCAGGGCAGCTAGGTGGTGCAGTGGATAGAGCAGCAGTGTGGGAGTCAGGTGGACCTGAGTTCAAATCTCACCTCAGACACTTGACACTCACTAGCTGTGTGACCTTGGGCAAGTCACTCAATCCCAATTGCCTCATCTTGGGTCATCTCCAGTCATCGTAATGAATATCTGGTTACTGGATTCAGATGGCTCTGGAGGAGAAGTGAGGCTAGTGACTTGCACAGCCCTCCCTCACACAAAACAAAGTCAAGTGCAAGTCATGTCTTATTTCTCTTATGGCATGGTCTTCTTTGGCTACAGATGAGAACACATAATAGTTTTCAATTGTTATTTTGAGGACTGCTGGTTAAGATGTTAATGTTTTAATGTGGTAACGGGATAATATTAACTGTAAAATTATAGTCACACCCATTGATGTCTTTACAAGGTATGTACATATGTCTGCTTAAAATCATAAGGGAACAATGCCATTGACTGAGAACATCAATTAGTTACTGGGGTTAGGGTGCGAAATTGCTTAACCTTGGAGTTCAGGATAATGTAAGCTTGGGATAGCTTTGTGGAGGAGACCTATGGAGGGGGGAATAAGTAGAGGAAATGAGGGATTATTTTCTCCTTTCTATCCCTTGCCCCATTGCTCTTGGCATTAGCAGCAATTTGCCCAGAAGGCAATAGCCCAGCCAGGAGTTCAAGAGTTTGTCAAACTGAAAAAGATCAAGACACTGCTAAAGGAGTGATAAATACTCCAGGCGGATGAATGCAGAAAAAGAAGCAGCTGTGTGGCAGAGGGAGCAGCTTTGAAAAAAGGAGTCCTAACATTCCAAAGCTAACAATGGACTACTCAGTAAGAGAGTTACTCCTGGAACTCATGGATTGAAACATAGAGAGAAGACCATGAGAACCCAATTTATCAAACCGTTTAATAGAGATAATACAACCAAGTGGAGCTGTGTGAGAACTCCATTATATGAGAAAGAACTTCTAAGTCCTGTAATACCAAAAACCGAAGGTCATACCTACTATACATGTTCCTCATTACCATTGTACTCTACCTTTGTTCCTACTTTTCCCATGGATTCTGATGTGCATTTGCACTCTGAGTTTACGAAGAGAATGCTTTATGGCTACCCTTTTTACTATGTGACCTCAGTAAATGCCTTTGCTAAGAGACAATTTTGTCTACTGACTGATAATAGGAAGCACACTGGAGACCCATCAGCAGTAGTGTTAGAAGTGCACGCCTATAAGGATATCCCTAGAATCTAAGACAGCTGCCACCCTCTGTAGAAACCCAGCACCCTAGTGCAAGTGAAAGTAATGGCACCTTGAAAGGGTGCTAGAGTATCTTTTTTAAGCTTTCCTGTCACCAGGAGAGAACTGTGGAAACATTCAGAATCAATCTAACCCTTGACTGATAATGTGGGACAACCTAACTACACTTTCCCATGCAGATTTTTTTAATTAAGACTGAAAAGAGACCTCTTTGGGGAAAGTTCTTAACAAAAAAGACTAAATGAAGGTTATTCCATGTTATTCATAATCATAGCTCGCATTCTAAGGAAAACTGGCGAAAATCAAGGCTTGACTGGTTCCCCCTGCACTATCCAACTGACAATGAAGGGGAGCCTGGTTTGAAAATATGCCAACAAAAGTCATAAGCTGGGGAACAAATCAATTAGTATAAAACTGAAGTAAAACCTCAACTGCCAAAGCAGATCACCCCTCAAAAAGGAAGCAATGGCATGATTGGCAATGGTTTAGAATATTCACTGAGTGATTTTAGAATAGTCACTAATGCCTATTTTCTGGTGTTCTCCCATCTTAAATATCTAAATAGTAAAGATTTAGCTCTTAATCAAGTGGGTTAAAATTAGTCTTTTTGAAAATGATCTTAAATTTCATTTTTCCAAAATGTTTCATGATTCTTCTTGAGGTGCTTGTTTACCAGGTCAGGGAATAGTCCCAAGGTATCTCTGTCACCAACCAGTTCTCCTCCTTCCTTCTGTCCACTGCTTTACTTGTTTACCTTTTGCCTTCTTCTAGGGGCAGCTGGAGAATCTTTTCCTTACTGGGGCAAGAAAAATGTCTTCTGTTCACTCTTGCTCTTGGGAATTTTTCAGTACATTTACAGAATCAAGGTATCTTTCCTTCGTTTCTCCAGAACTATAGTATACCCCAGATGGGGCATATTTTATTTTACTCCTTAGTTTTGCCTCAGGCACCAGAATTCGTAGTTATGACTGACTCTATTGGTAGAAAAGAAGACACAACCGAAGAAGATGAAAAGACACTGTGTCCTGCATTTGATAATGCATGCACCTGATCTATGGACCTTCTAAAAGAACTCGTGGAAAAGAAAATATGCTGATGACAGTCAAAATAAATAATGAAAATGTATTGCCTGTGAACATTTCTGATTTTTTCAGGAATAACTGAATGTGTTTCTCCTATGTTTTAAAAGTAGAATATAAGTGAGGAATCCTGTCTTCTCTGGATAGCAATGCACATATTAAAATAAAACCTTTACATCTATAATTCTCCATATAAATAATATGCATAGTGTCAAGGTTAGACTTGGAATGGGTATAATTTAGCAGCTCTCTGTTCATTCATCTAACTTTTCCATGTTACAATGAAGTAAAGCCTCTTCCATTTAGAAGGGTGATGAGGTGAAGTGGACCTAATACTAACCTTAAAAATTTCATTATATTAGGGTTTTTATAGTATAATCCATGACAAATGTCTTCCTTCCATCTGAAAGACTATGTGTCACATAGACCAACCTAGATTCCTGGATTATAACCCTGGGAGTGTCATTTTCATATTTTTTTTTTCATTACCCCTGCAAGAAATTACTGCAGGATAGTCTACTAATTCACTGAAGTTAAAGTTCATATCTAGAGCTCCCTCATATGGATAGGGTCTCCAGTTCATGTGCAAGGACTTAAGTATTTAATGTATATTGCTATAGGACAGCCTATATGTTATATTATTTCACACTAAAGAAAAAGAAGGACTTACAAAAGCTTATAAATATAGAAATTTAAATTGTCCATCAGTTTCTACAGGAATTGAGTTGAACTTGAGGTAACTATCAGGAGAGTCCTTTGACATTCCAGCGTACCCTTTTTCCCCACAAAGTGTTACATAGTCTCCATTCCAGCCAAGACTAATCATATCATGCTGTGTTTTCAAGGCCCCTCCATCAGGTAGACATACTCTGGGGACTGCTGAGCAAACAATTCTCTTCCCTTCGGACCTATACTCTCTGTAATTCATTGATTTTGCTTTCTAAGTAAGATGTTGAACAAGAATTATATGGACTATCCTCTTATTTCTCCAATGATCACTGTATTAGGAAATCACTTTCTCTAGAGGGGCTAACATTCAGACTTTCACTTGGCTTGGAACAAGTGAGAATGTCCTTATTCAGGGAATTCTGTCAATATCTTGGTGGCTACCATATTTCATCAGGGCAACTATCAGATTGTTGATCCCTCTATATTCAGGAAGAAGGCAAAAGGCAGAAGGCAGCCAGGACCTTCATATCTAAGACTTCCCTTCTCAAACCATCTGAACAAGCACATACAACTCTCTCTGGTATTCTGACTTAAATAACACATTAACTGTGGTGGCTAATGTGGGGCAGAGGAGGCAGTGGAAAGAGGATGAAATTTCCCATTCTTGTTGTACAAGGTAAAAGTCAGAGAAAGTATGCTAGATAAAGTGAAGTATCTGTTAACTCACTTTTATACATCATGGAAGAGACAGCCCCTCTTACAAGAGTCTAGCTCTCTGAGCCTCAACCAATCATCAGATTGTTGTTTTAACCCTTCAACAAACTATCAGTGCACATGTATTTGCTCCCTTTAAAGATATTCTTCAGATGCTTTCAAACAAAGGTCCAAGCCTATCAGGGAAGTTATCAAAATGATCAGGGACTCACTCACATGATTATCTTACCCCTATTACCTATATCCAGCTCTTACACTTCAAGAAAATGTTGCATGACCCATGGTATAGCAGCATAATAGCAAGCTGCATGAATATGAAGTTTAACTGAATTTTTGCTTCCTCTAAAACCCAAACACTTGTGTTTATGACAGGAAAATGAATGTTTAAAAGCAGTAAAGAAGCTTTTCTCTTCATTAGGCATTTTTCAAGATGGGGACAATAAAGAGGCTGGACATCCCTTGTGGTCTTCTTACTAATGACTTCTTCATTATTGCCAAACTGACAGGTGTATTAGTTAATCTTTTAAATTCGGTCTAGTTATTACTTGTATAATTCATATAAATTCAGGAAGTGCTTACAACATGAAGCATCTGGATGAAAATGAAAAAAAACTGTCAATTATGTAGATATCTCTAAATATTTTAAACTAACTGGATTCTTGGCACTCTGTTCTCCCCCTCCTCAAATATCTGCATAGTTGACTGATTACTTTTCATTTTCTTCCAGATGTTTTCCATTGCGCTGACACAGCCTCTGAGAGCATATGATTATATCTCAAATATTTAGGTTTTAGTGGTCTGAGATAAAGGATAATGGTGAAGAGTATGAATAGGGGAGCAGATTTATTTATCCTGTGTCACTGAAACTGACCTCTCCTTTAAAAAGGAGGTTACATTAGCCTCCCTCTTGTACAATTTTTGATAAAGTTCAAATTAGGTGTCAAGCCAAGCAATTCTGCCTCAAACTGAAATGTTTACAGTGTAGCCTTTCTCTGTGAGTGTAAAAAGGATGAAACAATTGAGGGAAGAAGGAAGAAAGAGGAAAGAGACATAGAGAGAGAGAGACGGGCAAGAGAGACACAGAGAAGAAATAAGGCAGTCATTGGAAACACTGAGGCTATCGAACAGAAACTAGAGAACAAGGCACAGTAATGAGTGAAAAATAGAAGTGATTTATTTACCTTAGAATTTCATCTATGACCTCTTCTTTAAGTTCCTTCTTTCCCTTCAATCACTTTTCTCCCAATAGAAAGTCAGCTTTTTGACAGCAGGGATAGTTTCATTTTTATCTTTGTTATCTAGCACCTATCACAACACCTGGAAGACAGTAGGAGCCTAAATTGGTTAATTAATTCATTTTGACTCTCCTAGATACAATCTTTTATTTTTCTAAATCCCCTTCTTTTCTTTATGCGTATACAATAGATGACATATTTACTGTTTACTAAAATTTGGAAATACCATCCCTGCTGAGGGACAGAGTCTTTGCTCCACTGTCTGCAGGATGGTTGGATGATGTTCAGTGGGAGTTGAAGAAAGAGGTGATAGAAGGGCAACAAATCTGATGGGGCTAAGGGACAAAGATGGAGGAGGTTGGGATGCAGGAAGGAATATGGTTGGGTTAAGGAGCCAAAGTAGGAGCAGATAACGTGGGGAAAGAAAAACAATCTGAGTAAATAAGCTGAGTCCCAGGATAGAGCAAGTTGGCAAGTGGCAACAACAGGCCTACTGGTCAAAAAGGTCACTCACTACTCATTATACAAAATCTCATCCTTTCTCCATTATGGGCTCTCTGTAGTTTGTGTTCTGAATTCTTTTTGGTATCCAAACAGCTTAATTCTTAACCTACTTGCCATTTCAATTGAGATAATGATGACTGGAGGTGAACTGAAAGTTCTTTCAGACAGATTTTTAACCCCATCCCCATCTTGACCCACAGGAGTTTTGACCTAACCTTACTGGGCAGTTCACTGCTGGAAACACTGACAGGTACATTACATATTCATGGATCTCTGTTAGATTGTGCAGAATTGCTGACAGGACCATCACTCAAAATTGTGAGACATAATCTGGCTGTTCAGAAGGACCTACCATCTCATCTCCCTCCTCTGCAAAGAGCTGAGTTAGGTCAAATGAATCAGGTCTCATACTTATGGGAGAACTAGCACCATAGAGGCTTCAATTGCTTAATACTGTGAAGGCATTTTCTGCTCTGTTAGATCCATTTGCTCCACCCTGAAAAAAAGCAAAATACATGTTTATCTGCCTACCTATCTTCTGACACATGTTTTTCCCAGAAACAATACCTCATGCTTTACACGATGTATTTTGAGAACTAGAATGTGCCTGTGTAAGAAAATGTAGCTTGTGAAATAATGTCTTTTAATTTTCACTCTGATGGAAAATTGCATTCATCCCTCATGCCCCATGCATATGGTTTTTTTGTTTAAACACACACTACCAAAAAAATCACACGTTTTAGTTACATTTGGATATGGTATATTGAAATTTTCTATAGAGGCAAGAGGCTATCTGGGCATGTTAAGCAGATAGCAATAGAAGCTATATCAAAATGACTTTCTGCATGGCAATGTGGAAAGAGTGCTGAATTTAGAGCCATCAGAACCAAGGCTGAAACCTTGTGAACTGCTGCTGTGTGATGGCTGACAAGTCGCTTAAATTGTTCTGAACCTCAATCTGTTTCCTCATTTATAAGATGGGGCTAATAGTACTTGCTGTACCTACCTGAGAGAATTGTTGTGAGGCTCAAATGCGCTCATGTAATATCAAGTGTTTTGCAAATCTTAAGGCATTGTATGAATGTCATTTATGTTTAGGGCAATTCTATGTCCATAGATTGAGGGTCGACAAAAAGCTGTTTTTGTAACACTGACTTGAACAATTGCTAATACAAGTGTACCATAAGGGGGAAAACGCTAAGCTTTGCACAATTAAAAGAAAGCAAATTATTGCTACTCATAATATGTTGCTATGTCTGGGGATATATAATATCAACAATAACAGCTAGTATTTATAACGTATCTTAAAGTTTGCTAAGTGCTTTACAAATATTATCTCATTTCATCCCTACAACATCCCTGGGAGGTAGATACTATTATCATCCCTATGTTACCGATGAGAAAACTTAAGAGATTTAAGTGACTTTAGAGGTTACCCTGGGATACGGAGCAAGCAGGATCTGACATTGGCTTGAATTGAGGTCTTCCTGACTCTGGGTCTGGCGGAGAAGAAGAAAGAAAGAAAACAACAGCAAGAAGCAGCAGCAGAAAGAGCAGCAATTTGGAGTAGTAGAGGGAGCTGCGTTCGAATACGGAAGACCTAAGTTCAAATACCACCTCTGACATATTGGCTATGTGCCCCAGAAATTGCTTAATCTTTCAGTGCCTCCAGGCAGCGTCTTAAGTCTGTAAATTGCTGAACAGGCATTGATTGACTTTGACAAAAGGAGGTCTTCCGTGGGAATCCCCTATACCTATTAAATCTCAGTTCTGGTAATCATATATATAAATACATATACACACATATATGTACGTGTAATTAAATATATAATATATTAATATACAATAAATTTCCATTATATAAGTATATATAAATATATAAAATATATATCTGTGTGTGTGTGTGTGTGTATAGAAATCAAACGACAATTTCAACTTGCTACAGGATGAAAGAATCTACTCCTACTACTTCTGGCCCCCTGAAACAAACAATAACCCAAACCAAGAAATTACAATTCCAATTTAGTCTTACCCAGGAGATAAACAGAAAATAAAACAAAACAATAAAAGTTGGGCATGCTAGCAGTGTTCTAGACACTGCATGTCCACCATGGGACTGTGTCTTCATACTAGAAATGTGTCTGCCAAACTAGATTCATCCGAAGACTCAGGCATTAAAAGAACCTGAATTGACTATATGACCCCCTTGGGTACTACGGGGTCTCTAGGGTTGGGAAAGTTAGGTAATTATTGGGTTTGGGTGGATTTTATGTAATCCACAGGGGAGCTGAACCCTAGCATCACCCCTAGCATCGTACACATCCCAACCCAAAAAGAATGGACAGAGTTAGTGTTTTAAAGTTCTTTTAATTTCTCACCTAGGCCTGAAAATATCTCTTTTCTTTTCTGCTTTAATGTTTTGCATCCAACTTTTACCAGAGACTATACAGGACACCACTGACCACTGAATCTATGCCAAAGAAAGAAACCAAGAAATAAGCTCAGAAGATCAAATGGCATTTATTTCTCAGCAGAACAGGTTTAGTGATGTGTCTTGGCTATTATGTTTAATTTTTCCTCATATGTAAAAAGATTCTTGAAAATAATTATAGTTTACTGATAACAACTTCATATAGCTGTGAAATATGTTTAGACATCAATGCTATATAAGGCTATGCCAAAAGCTGATAAAAATTTCTTCTTTTTCGTATATAAATACCCAAGACACTGCCACCCTCCCCATCTCCCAGTCTCAAAACCTAGGTGTTAGCTTTGACTCTTCACTATCTCTCACCCTCTCCATAGCCAATCTGTTCTGTTTATTTTACTTTTACAGTATCTCTTGAATACATGGCTTTCTCTTCTCTGATATCACTACCTCCTGGTATGGGCAGTCATCATGGCTGGTGATGATATTGCCATAGCCTCCAGACTGGTCTACCTGCATCAAGTCTCTCCCCACTCCAATCCCTTCTCCATTCAGACACCAAAGTGATTTTCTTAAAGTGCCAGTTGACCATGTCACCTCCATATTCGGTAAACTCCAGTGGCTCTCTATCACCTCAATGATCAAATACAAAATCTTCTGTGTTATTCAAAGCCCTTCACAACCTAGCACTTTTCAATCCCACTTTTTTCATTTTCTTGAAATTTACACCCCTCTATATACTCTGACATTTGTCCCCTTGCTGTTCTGATTAAAAAAAAAACAACTCTATTTCTAGGTTCTAGTATTTTCTCTGGCTGTGATCCATTTCTAGAATACTCTTGCTTCTCATCTCCACACACTTGGTTTACCTGGCTTCCTTCAAGTCCCAGATGAAATCCCACCTTCTAAAGGAAGCCTTTTCTTACACATCTTAATTCTAGTGCCTTTCCTCTGTTAATTATTTACTATATATCCTACAAATATAGCTCATTTTTATATGTCTATTTGCTTTTTGTCTCTCCTATTACATTTTGAGATCCTTGAGGGTAAGGATTGCCTTGTGCCACTCTTTGTATCTCCAGTAACCAGCACAGTACCTGGTACAGAGGAGGAACTTAATAAAGGCTTATTGACTGGCTGATTGACCCTGAGGGATGGTAATGTTAATGGTATAATAAGATCTTCCCTGCCCATTAATAGGCTTTATGTAGAGCCCATTGAAAGGACTTGCCTAAGGAGGAGTTTGCTTAGAGGGAGGCTTGCATGTAGGAAGGCCTCCACATCTTTTGGTACTACGTTGATTGGGCACTAATTCAGGAGGGTTGTGATGCCTTTTGACTCTGAGAAGTTTATACATACCCTGAGTTGATATTTTATTTTAGGGGTTTGCTCATGAGAAAGATCTTTTGATTTCCTAGTTGAGACTCTGAGTAGCCATATGCTCAAAGCTCCCTGACTATACAGATGTTGGTGCTCCCTCGATGCAGTGATGTATGTAAAGTGTATAGCCAAATTTTTATGTTCAGACAGCTAGAGCCCTGTCTGATTCTTTGTGCTAATTTCTCTGCTTGTATTTTCTATACTCACTTCTTTCTCTGTAATTAAAATTAGGATTGTTAACCTCTTTTTAAGCAGTTTTTCCTTTAAAAACAGATTAAAGATTCTATGCTAGCAGGCCATCCTGGGTATGGTAGGGTGCTTGCTGTTACAGGGACTTATTTCCCCCAAGATGTTGTCTTTTCAATATGCAAAGCTATACTGAAACAGTGCATAGGAATTTATGTAATCTAGAATCTAACTACCACTAACAATTTGTAATGTCATCATTGTGAGCACTCCACCAATGCATGACTGAACCCTTGTTCACCCTAATAGATAGTCTGCACGATAGAATCACTGTGCTCCTCAAAGTTCATCACCTGGTGGTCAATATTCCTGTGTTGGGTACCTTGGAATTCAGCCTCCTTAGGTGTGTCTTCGTATCAGATTCCCTAGCTGTAGATAAACCCCAAGGCTCTCTGCTCTGCCCTTCTCTTTTTCTGTCTGTATTTTCTCACTGGATGATCTCACCTCCATAGTTCTCATTGGTTAAATTGCTGACTTTATTTAGCTGATTCCCAGAACTACCCAACCCTGGTCTGAGCTCCAGTCCCGAATCACCAACTGCCTATTACATGTTTCAAACTTGATATCCCAAAGACACTTCAAATTCAACATGTCCTGATGTTATTTCAGAACTCATTATCATCTCCCCCACCCAAAAAAAAAATCCATTTCCCATATTCTTAATTTCTTTATTTGTTTTGAGAACACCACTATCATCTAAGTTTTATTTAGCTCCAAAACAGGTCACCTCATTACTTTCTTCTGTCTTCTCACTATGGCCTTAATCTCATACAGTCTCCACTCTACCAAAAACCAGGACTATGCTTCTGGATCTCTCTCTTCCTCCTCCTCTATGAGCCTTTTGGTTTACCTGCTAAGGAACCAGGCAACCAAGCCATTTCTGCAGTCTCCTCAGTATGCCTTCATTCTCCCTTCCTCCTTTCCATCCCTCCTTTATATATTGCCTCCCCCCATCAGAATGTTGTTTGCCTGCCTCAATCTTTTCCACACTCCATTCTATTCCCTCCATAGCCACCAAAGTAATGTTTCTAAACTGTAAGTCTAATTATGTCACTCCCCATACCACAATAAAATCCTTTGGTCTTCCTATTACCTCTCAGATCAAATATAAACCCTTTTGACATGGAAAGCCCTTCAAACCCAATCCCTGCCAACTTTCTGGTCTTTTGACATACTATTTCCCTTTACTACTCTGGGCCAGTTGTATTGTCTTATTAGCTATTCCACCCATGTAACACTTCATCGCTTGTTTTCATGTCTTTGCACTAACTGCCCCCTCAATCTGGAATGTAATACACACACATACACACACACACATACACATACATACTCCCACCTTTTGGAATCCTTAGATTCCTTCAAGACTCAACTCAATTGTCCTTTACATAAAGCCATTCCTGGTCTCCTCTAGTTACTAGTGCCTTTCCCTCCATAACTACCTCATTTTATATATGTCATATATATGTATACATACACACATATTATCTCTCTTTAGAATGTAAGCTCCTTTGCCTCTGTTTCATTTTTGTCTTTGTATTCCCAGCACTCAGTACAGTGTTGGGTACAAAGTAAGTGCTTCCTAAGTGCTTGTTGACAGATTGACAGACACACAGTCTGTTTATGAAACTTCTCCATCTGGGGAGGATCTGAGAAAGTTGATACTCCCCTGGCATAGCTTTTGAGAAGCATAGAGTCACCATCATAGCCACAGAGAAGCAAGAGAACAGAACTTTAGAAGATATGGGATTTTCATATGGGCAATCATTAAAAAGAAAAAAATAAACTATGGTTATTTGAATCTAGGGAAGGCTTATCTAGAGTTCAGGCTGGTTATTACATTTAGATACATCCCTGCTCTGGAAACAATTACGGGCATTATGGCATTTCAGTAAAGTCATTTAACACCAATAGCCATCTCAGCTATTTCTACGGTGTGCCAGTCAGCCCCTCACAAAACCAGGCTAATTAAATAAAGGGAGAGGGAAGGCCACACCAAAGAGCATCAAGAGACTCAGTGAGTTATTCAATGGATGGGAGTTTAAAAACACAAAAAATTGTCTTAGCCTAGACCTGGAATGATTCAGTGACTGCTCTTCCTCTTTTCAATGCCATTAACTCTTTTAAACATTCAGTAAAACCAAGCAGGAGCTTCATATTTGCTTCTTTATCCAGTTCTATCATTGTGTGTGTGTGTGTGTGTGTGTGTGTGTGAGACACACAGAGAGATACAAAGAGAGAGAGTGACTGAAGCTTTTAAGAGAGCCATCTGTTGCCTCTTTAAATATGCAGATAGCTCAAACACCTGGTTTTTTTGGTTAGGTTTGGCTTGGCATGAAATTGGTCAGTTTAGTCTCCAAACTGTTTTGATCATGTACCTTTATAAGTAAAACATTACTGAGCATGCATCCCCATTGTGTATATATTGACTTACATACAAATTCTATGTGTACACTATTATACTAACAATAATCTACATTATAAAATAGAAATTAAAATATTAATTCTTAAAATCATTAAGTTTAAATAAGATAAATAAAAAATAATATTTAGTCCAAGAACCAATAAAGAGCTACTGAAATGTACTGAATAAGAAAGTGGAATGACTAGATCTGAGCTTTAGGAAAAACACTTTTGCAACTGTATGTAGCATATATTGGAGAAAGGCAAAACTGAGGTAAAGAGACCAGTTAAAAGGCTATTGTAATAATTAAGGTAAGAGGTAATGAGGACCTGAACTCACATGTGAGTTAGTCAACAGTGAGTCAAAAAGCAGTTGTTAAGTTCTTGATATGTGGCAGGAACTCTGCTAAATTCTAGGGATGCAAAGAAGGGGATGATAGGAGATTGAAAAAGGCCTCTTGCAGAAAGAGGAATTTGATTTAAGTCCTGAAGGAAGCCAGAACTACAGGAGACAGAGACAAGTAGGGAGACCATTCCAGGTATGGGGAGGCAGCCAGTGAAATTGCAAAGGTTTGGGAAATGGATGGTCATGTTTGAGGAAATTCAAGAAATCTAGTGTTATTGGTACAAGGAGGAGAGTAAACCATAACAACCCCCCCCTCCAAAAAAATAGGAAGGATCCAGGCTGTGACAGCTTTAAAAAAGGAAGGAAAAATTATATGTCATTCTGGAGGGAATGGTGGCTGAAGCTGAAGCTGGAGTGTGTCAAAGTCAGATCAGAGCATTAAGATCACGTTGATAACTCAGCAGAGGCCCAACTGGAGGGAAAAGAGATGTGAGGAAGATGTGAGATCAGAAGGCTATAACAATAGTGCATGAATAAGTGAAAGCTGTGTCCGAGGAAGAAGGAGTCATGTATGAAAGAAATTGTGAAGGAAGAATCAAGGAGACTTAGAGCAACAAACTGGATACATGAGGTGAGCGAGAGTGAGGAGTTGAACACAGTTGCAAGTTCAGAAGAGAAAAGGGTTTGGGGGGGAAAGAAAACTAAATCTGTTTTGAACAGGTCGAATAAAAGACACCTGCAAGATATCCACTTTGATGTAGCAATAAGCAATTGGCAATGTGAGATGTTAGGGTCAGATGCATATATGGAGAGCCATCTGCATGGAAATGGTAATTAAATTCATGAGTTGATAAGATCACTAAGCAAGATAATATAGAGCAAGAAGAAAAGAAGGTCAAAGACAGACCCATGAAAGTCATCTATCCTGAGTAGACAGAATCTGGTTGAAGATTCAGCAAAGGATATGGAAAATGAGAGGTGAGACAAGGAAAAGGAGAATTAAGATAGAGTAGTGTCATGAAAATCTAGAGAAGAGAAAGTTTCGGGTGAAAGAGAGTGATCAACAGTGCTGAAATCTGCAGAGAAGTCAAGAAGGATGAAGATGGAGAAAGGCCCATTAGACTTGGTGTTTAAAGGATCATTTGGTAACTTTGGAGGGTGGTCAGGTCAGAAACCAGACTTTAGAGAGTTGCAAGGGTGGGGAACCTGAGGCTTCAAGGCCACATGAGACTGTCTAGGTCCTCAAGTCCGGCCCTTTGACTGAATCTAAAACTTCACAGAACAAATCCCCTTAATAAAAGGAATTTTTCTGCAAAACTTGAATTCAGTTAAAAGGTATCACCTAAGTACCGAGAAGGCCACCCCTGGAGAGAATAATGAGAGAAGAGAAAGTGAAGCTCGGATTACACACAACATTTTCTAGGAGTTTACACACACATGAAGAGAGATTGTCAATTTAATTGAAGGTTTTTTAAGCACAAGAGATATGAGTGTTTGTAGACATCAGCCTTCAGGGAGAAATTCAAGATTAGTGTGAGGCCCTCTGGTGGAGAAGACAGGATGGAATCAGATCAGTGGGGCAAGCAGAGGAGTTTGCCTTGGGAAGAGAAGGGTCACCTCTTCATGTGATACAATGATGAAGTATTGAGATAATGGGGAAAGAAATCAAGAAATCAATGATGTGAGCTGAGGCAAGGGTAGGAGGACAGAGAACTTGGTGAATGATCTCTATATTTTTATTGAAATGTCAAAGTTCTCAGATGGGGGAAGGAGGACTTGCCATGGGAAATTTGCAAAGGAGTGAAAAGGTTTGGAATGACTGCTGCAGTAACTGGGATATTGAATCAATTAAGGAGGTATAAAGCCCAGTTGAGAAAAGATGGTATAAATTTGTAGTGACCCTAGTCAAGATGTTTTTGTACCTTTTTCTGGCTCTGTTCAGTAGTACAAGAACAGTAACAAAGGCAGATGATGGTGAGAATAATCCAAGTTTGGGGCTTGGCAAGGCATACTCAGTGATAGAATAAGGGGGGGGAAGAATTCCAGTGCAGAGCAGAGATGTCCAACACTGCTGCCCACAATTCCCATGGGGCACCAGATTGAAATGTAATTGAGAAATATTTAGCAAAATAGAGATACAATGAAACATAAACATTGTGGTTTTCTAAGATAATATGCAGCTATTAGGGATCATAATGTATAGTTTAGTGGGCCAATATCTATTTGAGTTTGAAATCCTGGTATACAGAATGGTGTAGAGTTGAACTAGTTAAGCAAGGATACAAGAGAAGGAAGGAAGGAGAAAGTAGTCAGTGTATAGGTGATGTAAAAAGAACTGGGGGGGGTAGAATCAGAATGCATGATGAGGATAAAGAACAGGATTAGGTTTTATAAGGGAGATGGAAAGGTAGAAGAAATAGATATTATAATCAGATAAAGGGAATTCAGAATTCATGAGCATAGAAGTAGGTGTGACCAAGACTGGTAACCCATATGTGTAGCCGAGGTGAAGTGAGGAGCAGATCATGGAATATGAGTAAATTGAGAGGAAGGAAGGAAGGAAGGAAGGAAGGAAGGAAGGAAATAAGGAAAGAAGGAAGGAAGGAAGGAAGGAAGGAAGGAAGGAAGGAAGGAAGGAAGGAAGGAAGGAAGTCAGTATTTAGCTGAAATAATTTCTCAGTAACATATTCCCATGCATGACACACTTCTTTTTTGGGAAGGGAGGTAATCAGGTTAAGGATCATGCACACATTTCCCCCACCCCTGGAGCCTGTTGTTAAACATTTACCAGCACATCCTGGGGTGGGGTATGGTTGAGAAGGAGTTGGGGAGTGGGAAGTGAGAAATGGGAAATGGAGTTATAATAATAGCTGTCAGTTCAGAATCACTAAGATAGGGAGAGGACGGTGAAATGAAAATGTGCTAACTATTGAGAAATTAGTTCAGGCATATAATCAGGGGTTGGAGAAGAATGTTTTGAGGAAATGAGGTGACTAGGCTCTGCAGGCTCCTCCCTTGACAATAAATCTTGTGACAGGTGGTGATGTTGACTCCTGTAATTGGACAAAACTAAAAAATATTCAATTTAATTATCTCATCAGTAAACAAACAGTAATTAAGTGACTGCAATGTGCCAGGAGTTGTTTTCAATGTGCTGAGGCTGCAGATATAAAGGATGCAACAACCCCTCCTTGCAGAGATATTGCATTCCAAATAGAGAGATTTAATCATTTAATTAAAAAGAAGGTAAATTATTCTCCTGAATTCAAAAAAATCATCTGTACAAGTAGAGGACGAAGATAGGCATGACTAGACCACCATCCAAATGAGAAAGATTTGAAGGTTTTATGACCCCTCTTTTTAGAGATGAGAGAAACTAAAATAGATTAAGTGACTTAAGTAACAGAGGAAGTAGACTGGATTTGAATTCAGTCCCTGTGACTAAGTTCATTACTCTCCATTAATACTGTCACCATAAACCATAAAAAAGTCATTTGAGCTTTATGTAAAAAAGCTTTAGTGGGGATATTGAATGTGCCAGTAGACTGTCAGGCCATGGGAATTTTAATATTTGAGAATGGACAAAAGACTCTGATAGTGGATCGCAAGCTCTGGTGGGTTTTACTATGACTTGGCCCAATAACGTCTTTACTTTACAGCATCCAACTTATGTTCACAAAGCTCACCAGCAAAAGGTTGGCCACTGGCAATGAATTTTTTGCCCACAGCATTTCTTGTATTACATATACTAAGGCCTGGTTGGGCTATAACATGCATTATTAAAGAAAGTTCTCACATAGATGAAAAAGATGTTTTTGAAGTAGTGAAGAAACAAAATGAATATTCCTAAGACTGATTGAGGGTATAAAATACATACTGACTGCTCAAATGACACTTAGCAAATTATTCACATGGTCAGTTATATTTGTTTTGTAAAAAAACTAATCCTTTCTAAAAAGACAACCTCCATAAATGACAATGAATAATCATTTGAATTTCTATGATAACATTAAATTTTCATATAATATACATTTCACAGCAGAGACCCAGTTAACACTCTTCTTTCCTAAAACCTGAAATTAAGGCATAGAAAGCTACTTAAGCTAACACATGATTACAAAGAAAAGTATAAATAAAATCAAAATTATTGAATTTTCTGATTGTTTTTCCTTGTTTCTGTGGTATCTTTCCCTGGGATGGGCAATCCATAATTAGCCAAGAGAATTTGTAGTAGGGCTTAGGTGATTGAAGCTGCAGTTGGGGGTAGGGGGGTAGAGTGAAGGGAATGATACATAAGGAATAGTTGAGAGCATGGGTAAAGAAGAGACTGATAGTTTAAAAAATAAGGAGAAACAATTATGAGTTTAGTTCAATCCAGATATAGGTTACCATGGGAATCAATGTCATGGTAGACAGAGTAATATATATGCTAGATGATAGGTACTTATGCTCAGAAACCAGAAGCAAAGAATGTGTTTTTGTAAGTCCATAAACTGTGCCATCCTTTTCTTCTCAAAAATACATGCACAGCCCCAAGAATTAAATAATATTTCATTTTTTAACAATTATATATGATAAGTGAACCAGATAGATCAGCTCCCAGGATGGAAAGGTACTTCAGATACATGAGGACTCAGGCATTTGACTGTGAATGAAGTTCTTTCTAATTATCACATAATCATTGAGGGAGGGGAAAATAAATTAATTGGTCATCCCTAAGATTTCCATTGGTCTGGGACTGAAGGAATAGTGGCTATACCATGTGAATCACAGAACCCTGCAGCTACCATGGCTGCCAGATCTTGGCCTTACATGTTTCAGGGTTTTCCCTTGACTCTAGTTTTCTGCAGCCTTAAAAAGTCTTCAGGGACCTTATAATGGAGGAAACACCTGATCTAACTCTTCTGCTGTGATACTCCTATTGATGAAGAGTGGGACCCAACATATTATGAAATGATTAAGGCTTTCTCTCCCTCTCTTTTATTCATACACATGTGTGTATGTGCACACCCAGAGTACTAATGAAGCTTACAATAGCTTTTACAGTTGGCATTGCTGATTGCACTGTTCCAGGTTTCAAAGCAATGAAAACTGATAAGAAAGAACTGTATAGTGTGTCTGTGTGTGTGCGCGCGCGCGTAACCTAGCTCACTCTGCGGTATGTCAGTCCTAGCCCATGCAGAGTGATATAGGAGCAAAAGAGTTAAACCAGCTGTTGCTTCTAATGTAAAGTCCCTGGAGACTCTTTAGAGCTACAGAAAACTAATCACAGAGGAAAATATGAAGAGAGAACCTGCTGCAATGGAAGCCATTGAACTTCCCCTGCCCTGCTTTAAAAAAGAAAACAAAAAACTGTCTTTGATTCACACACTATTCCCACCATTCCCTAGTTCTCCAGACCAAAGAAAGCCCTAAAAAAGGTCCTCTGCTATACGGATCCTGTTCCTTCCCTTCCACTGGGGTATATGGGAGCATAAGAGTGAGACTAGTTGTGCTTCTACTGCTTTAAGTAATACTTAAGGTTACAGGAAATCAAAATTATGAAAATACACTGGAAAATGACAGACAGAAGAGAGTTGGCTACCTGGGAATATAACCCAAGTCTCAGCGTGAGTTCTGTGTCTTTCTCTCTGTGTCTCTCTGTCTCTTTCTGTCTCTCTATCCCTCCCTCTCTGTCTCTCTGTTTCACTCTCTCTGTCTCTGTCTGTCTGTCTCTCTCTCTCTCTCACACACACACACACAAACACAAACATACAACCATATGAAGCTCAGCTGTTCTAACATGTGAAACAAAATAAATACAGCATCCAATCTCTCACCAGGGCTGGGTTTTCAGATCACAGCACAGTTTGCCATGCAATTGCTTCCCTAGGACAAGGCCTAGAGGATGGCAGGTTCCCTTTGGTTTTGTAGATTGTGATTATCCAGGTCTGACTTGGGCTGCTTTGCTGTTGGCTGTAGCAAACAATCTTGAATTCATGCTTTGTATTAAGGCCTTTGTGACCGTAATCCATATTTCATTTTTTAGCTATAAAATAATAATTTGGAAAAGCTGAGAAATACATTGTTAACAACTTAATGTTTACTTTCAATAACTAGGAAACATTTTACAAGAAGTTGCTGCCCATTATGGTAATGAAAATATGTGCTCAAAGCTGGGGAAAAAATTATTCTTCCTTTCATTGTACCCAGAACACAGAGCTTAGTCTGAGAACCCCATTGTACTCTAGATTCTCATCATGATAGAGTAGCCCATTTTGTATTAAAAAAACATGTTCTACCACACACAGCATGGACCCTTACTCTCTTAAACATTAAATTGAAATACATCAGCCTTTCTAGTAGGGATGATAGGATTTAAATTGCCCTTTGTGTATATGTGGCAATTTCAAGTTTTAAAAAAAATGTCCACTACCTTCTACTCAAAATGAATCAGTACCACTGGCACTCTCTTTGGTAATCACTATGTGAGGCAATTACTGGTAGAGAATAGCTTTTACCATCCTTTTTCCCATTTTATAGGAAATACTTTCCTTGTTAGGAGAGAACCAATAATCGCCTGAATACATTTAAGCAACACTCCCACAAATTCTCTGCTTGTTGAGGATTGCCAATGCTTTTATTACTCGGGTTGTACTGATCATTTGTACTAATCTGACATCCCTTCCAGGCAACAGACCAATGAAACTAATAGGACATATCTCCTTATTTTGCATATGGGTAATTACAATAACAAGTGCCTCATTTCAAATCTGGAGTTCTGATAAAATTTGTAGTTTTCACAGCAACAAAGGAAAAGAAGGGGGTCAAAAGACATAGAAATGCCAATATCTTGGTTCCTTGTTGGCAAGGATAATTCAACTTATTTTACTGGCTAAGGACAGTGTCCACTTTCCTCTGAATTGACAAAGTCCTGGAAGATTTCCAGCAGAGGAAACTGGTGAGTTTGTAGAGAAGCCGCTGGAGCCATAAAAGAAACACCTACATTCACTCCTAGATAGAAAGTACTTGATATGAACATAGAAATAGAAAAGTATGTGCCATTTTCTTATACTTCCTTCAACATGCAAGCTTTGGAAATCCAAAGAAGCCAATGTCTGGGTACTGTCGTTTTCATGTAAGTTATAATAACAATGGTTCATTTTACTTCACAAGGGGAGAACAAGAGATGGTTTTGGATGCTGCCCTTAAATCTGCATAGCATAAAATATCACACTGACTGATATTCCATAAAAAAGGAAAGAGTTACATGTCTCTACTAAAGAGAGGTAGACATTAGCTGAAACTAGATTATGGAACTGAGGCATAATTTAGAAGGGGAACAAGAGAAATAGGTGAGAGGGGTAGGGACACTGAAACGTAGAAGCACTGTTAAGATAAAGGCTTATGCAGGTAACATAGCAAGAGCATATGGGAAATATTTCTTAGTCCTCCCAGATTTCTCTTCCTATCTATCCATCCACAAGATCCCTTAGTATTTCAGTTTTCTCATCTATAAAACAAAATTTGGAATAGATGGTCTCTAAATTCCCTCCCAACTCTAACATTCTGTGACTCTACACATAAATGTTATAAGGTCTTGCTACCTGATTTTGCAAAAGATTGCCTGATCCAGACCAACCTCACCCAAAATGCCCTCTGCATAAACCAAGGATACAAGATGGTATAGGATGGGATAGCATAGTACATGAGGAACAGCAGAAGAAACTAGAGGAGTTTACCTTAGGAAGAAGACAATGTAGAACATAGCAACTATTTTTAAATGCTTAAGGGTGGTCTGGGTAAAAGTAATTAAAGTTGAGCAAGTCAAGAGACCTCCTTGGGCCTTAGTTTCATCTTTTACAAAGTCAGGGAATTGGATTAGCTGATCCCTAGAGGTACCTTCCAGCTCTCAAATTCTGATTCCAGCTTAATTCTGTATGTCTCCAGAGGGAGGTACTTGGAACAACGGGTATTAATTACAAGGAGAGTTTCGGGCACACCACACGGAACTGTCTGACAATTAGAATTATTCAGTGATGAAATGGAAGACGTGTTGTTAAATAGCAAGTTCTCTATCACTGGCTATGTTCAAGTAGAAGCTGGCCAACCATTTGTGGGACATGAGCTTTTCTTTATTTAAATTCTTAGAAGTATTTTGGACACTAACTTTACACAGCATCAACTATTCCACAGCCTGGATTTCATAAGAAGCTAAGTGGCAAAAATAGATGGAGTGCTGGACCTCAAGTCAGAAAGACTTGAGTTCAAATGTGGCCCCAGAAATTTACTTTGTGACCTTGGGCAATTCACTTAACTTCTGTCTGCCTCATCTGTATAATGGGCATAATAAGAGCACCTATCTTCCGGGTTATTATGAGCATAAAATGAGATATTTGTAAAGCACTTTATAAAACCATAAAGTACTATATAAATGCCAGTTATGGTTATTGTTATTTTTATTATTATCTTCTATTCAAAATGAGTGTCAGGTCTGTACCTCTATTAGTCTCATATCAGGTTCTATGCCTGCCTTATCAATATTGTGTCATTATAGTATATGTATATGTGTATCCTCTTTCATCACATATGGTGCACTCTATGAGGTGACAGACAGTACCTTAATCATCTTTGTAGCACCTAGTATATAATATGATGTATATAGAAGCTACTAAACAAATGGCTGTCAGAGAATTCAGAGAATTGAATTCAGAGAATGAATAAATGTTGTAGATGTTTTCCTGCACAAGGTAAAATGTTGGATTAAGTGATCAGTAAAGTCATTTCCAAATCCTACAGTTTACACTTTTATGTTTGTATTCAAATATTTTTGGGTGGTACTAAACACTGTGGAGAGAGTTTGGGTTTGGGTGATGATCCTACTTCCCAGCTACTGGTTAGAGACAGCCAGTTGCGTTCAATAATTCTGAAAAGGCCTGATTTTAATCAAAGATATCTCTGACATGGAAATGAGGTTTTATATGACTGGCACATTGCACTCCATAGCAGTGTTGCAGCATTGCTGAATAAGCCTTTAGAAGCTAAATAAAGGCCTTTCTGGGAGAGCATCCATGAAAATCTCAATTCTGAAGGAAGAGGTCCTGGATATGGAGCTGGATTTTCCCTTTACTAACTCTGTCTGATGACAAGAATTCTACAAGGCTGGTCTTGAAGTGTGGAGTATTTCATATATAATTAAAACATTTGAATGGAACGGCTTCCCAGTTTAGCTTTGCCACCTTCCCTCTGCATTATGCAGGTACAGTTAGCAATGTAAGAGGTAGGGAAACCAAGTGGTTCTAAGTTGGAGGAACACTTGATTCTCATGTCCAGTTTATTTTTATTTTAAATGCTCATCCTTCATCAGTATGCTACCGGCCAAAGGGAACCAAAATCACCATGAGGCTGTTTCTGAGCAGTGAGGAATGATTCAAACATTTCTTCCAGCAGCTTCAGTAAGTGATGAGAACTGGCTGCCAAATATAGTCATTACCTGAATAGAAATATGGATTCCTCATTCTTTGCAATAAGTGAAGAGTCATAGATTTGGCCAACTGTACCCAAATAATCACTGTCCACTCAGCTACATAAATGCATGAATGTGAAGGTTCCTGTCAAAATCTGGGATATTTTTTGTGGATTATCTTATCTATTTGCATGCACCAATGACACATTTTTTGGACTAAACAAATTGTTATATTATTATTATATTTCATCATTTTTAATCAATTCTTTAAAGATAGTAACATTCTATGACTTTCAGCTATATAACATCACTGAAGGAATAATGATATTAAAAAGATAAGACTGTTTTTTTTCAAAGAGAAGTTCAGGGTCATTAAATCAGTCCCTAATCTCTCAAAGGAAATGCAGCCAATCCTCTGTCCCCTATTCTGTCCAGGATTCAGTTTTTTGTCCATTTGTAACATCTGTCCCAAGTATATGTATTGAAGAACATGCAATTTCATGTCATATTTGAGGCAATAATTATTTCATCATTTTTGTGAAATAGGATTACTTAGTCCAAAATTTTTGAATGATTATTTGTCTCATTTAGGAGACTTTCCAATGGTCTTGGGCTTAATGCAATCAGCATAATGTTATCTACCATTAGGAGTATGTGGAAGGCCTCAGCATCCAAAAGAAATCTCTCTTAGACTTGAATTCTGCATTCCATCTCCTCTAAGATAGTGGCAAATGTCATTGATGAATATATGTCTCCTTGTCTGATGCTTCACTTACTATTGATAATAGAAGGACCATTGGATAAAGTTAGCTCTTTGAACTGACTTTACTCTCTCTAAAGAAGTGAAGTTGAAGATGACCCCGAAAGTAATGGAGAAGTACATGGTAGACATAATCAGACTTTGGAACATCAAGAAATACTCAGCAGAACTGGGGCACAGTAGGTCATTGAAGAAACTTACAAGTAGAGAAAGAGACAGACCCAATGTGTAACAAGAGTTAGGGACAAGCAATGCACAGCCTTCATCATGCACTGCTACCTCCCAATTTTCAAGTGAATGCAAAAATAAAGGTTCCCAAAGGATCAGGTAGATGCTTTCAGGTGAATTTGTGGGAGAATACGGAGATGAGTCATGCAAGATGAGCAGGCATAGATAGGTTGTGATCTGCACCATTGGGGATAATATAAACATTGATGAGATGACTGATCTATTGAAGTATTCTAGAATTTTAAGTCAACTTTTTCCTCCAAATAGCCCAGAAATTTTTCAAATTTAAAAATGACAAAAAGAATGCAAACTTTAAAAAATTCCTCAACATATAAATATGTGAATAATAAATTTGTTTTAATAAATGATGTTAACACATAAATAATAAAGTAAGCAAATAAAAAATTAAATATATGCCCCATGATCTTTTCTCACTTAATCAGTCCTTCCTTCTGTGTAGCTCAGGCATTTTGCAAACTTAAAACATAATTGTAAATTAGGATTATTCACTTTATTCATTCTACTTACTACTGCTGATGATCACTTAATTGATATTTAGGAGCCCTAGACTCTAGTCCTGTCTCTACTACTAGGGAGCTGTGTGACCTTAGGTAAGTCACTTGCCCCTTCTGAGCTCTGGTTTCATAATTTTTCACATGAAAATGGTTCCTTTCAGCTCCAAAATATATGGCTTTTGTGGATTTTATTTGCTGATAACCACTATGCCCTTGAAGAACATAGTATAGCCTCTCTGAGGCTTCTAGTGCAGAGATACCTCCAGTGCATGAGCACCAAGTTGAGTAATTTCTTTCTGTGGTTCAGAGATCCACATTAAGTGTGGCTCCCTGCTGATGCCCTGCCAACATCTGTCCTCCACAGGTCTGGGTTTAGAAGATCCAGAGTGTTAATCGGAAGGCTGTATCCAGCTGTTAAAATATATCACAATATAGAGAGTGTGAGTAGTATTCTATTATTTCAAGTACAGTGTCTCTATGATTATTCTTGTCCTTAAATGGGAGCTCTGATTAAATAGTAATTAATTCCTCAACAGGCTAAATTAAATAATCAAATAAACTGCAGGTAAGGTAATTACCATAGTTATTTAACTCTTAATGAAGGACTCACATAAGTACTAACAGAGTCTGCGCCCCTTCTGCTTTGAGGTCCTCATTACTATTTGCTTCTCTCAATCTGATTTTTCTAGTCGTGATCTGAGGACCTTGGAGAAGCATCTGAGCTTACTGCATACAAGAAAATTATGTGCTCAGAAGAGACTGTATCTAGTTCAGTATCTTACACTAGAGTGGAAAGGAGACCAAGAGGGCAGTATTAACTTAAGTCATTTTGAAGTTTATGGAGTCATGACTGTATTAGTATGGGAAACTCCTTGGCTGGGAACTCTCCTCCATAATTCAGGTTCTCAATCCATCTGAAAATTGATTCCTGATTCTCCCAGTTATTGGTGCACCACTCTCTGCCCCCCCGCCATCATTATGTATTTTTGTATGTGTCCTGCATGTGGACATCTTATATTCCTAATGGGATGTAAGCTCTTTGAGGACAGGGATTACTTTGCAAAGGCTTGTTGATTAAAGGATTGACTGAATTAAAGCTCTTTACAACCTATGTCCAGAGGCCCTTTCCAAGCTTTTCTGTATTACAAATGCTCTTGTCCTGCAAAAAAAATTTCTTTCTCGCTGTTCCTCAAACAGGGCGTTCCTTGCATATTTCTCCATATCTTTGTACAGACTGCCTCCCATGACTACAATGGACTCCTTCCTCACCTCCTCCTCTCAGAATCCCAGGTTTTCCCCAAGCTCAGGTCAAACGCCACCTCTTACATGAACCCTCTCCTGATCCTCCAGGCTGTCAGTGCATACCACAAAGAACTGATACTTATTTGATATGTGTTTTGTGTATATTATATGCATACATGCTATCTCTCCTAATAAAATATCAGCTCCTTAAGAAGAGAGACTTTTTATCTTCATGTCCTCAGTACCTAGCAGAATAGACGAGAAATATGTTGCTTGATTAATTTATTGATTATGACATTTATTCATTAGAGATGTGCTTAGGGCACTGAATCACTTAAGTGATTTGCCCATAGACACAGAGCCAGCAGGTGCTAGGCAAGACTTGAGCCCATAGTTTTCAAATTACAGCCATTAAGTCATGCTGCCTTTTACGTCAGCCTCAGCGCACATGTCTATTGGATTGAATCATGTTGACTGCTATGACTTTTAGAGACAAGCTGGTTGAGAGGGAAAAGAGAAAAAAGGAGAGAAAATGATAAGAAAAGAAGAATGGAAAGGGAAAATAGATGGAATGTATATAAGAAGGGAGAAGAGAGAGCAAGGGAGAATGAGAAAAAGAGATACTCTCACAGGGCGGTTGAATGTTACAACTGCCTCCTGAGTTTCCTGATGGGCTAAGTTCATTATTCCTTCACTCAGATATCAAAGGAGTCAACCATGTGTCTGTGCATGATCGCCTTAACGTTTCGTGATCGCTGTGAGTTAAGTTCTCTGTCACACTTAAATTCTCCTGTTGACTTTGACACTATTTCCTCCCATTTGGTTTTCAACAGAAAGACACAATTAACGATCACTCTACTCTGTAATTACCAACCATTCTTCAGTTTCTCTCAGGTCTTGACTCTACCTCCTAAATTTCAGTTCACCAAACTTGGATTCTGGTCAACTCTCCTCCCAGGAAAATAAAATGTTATAAACAAGTCTGGGAAACGCAACTCCACTAAGAAGACTGATTATGCTCTGGGTGAAATCAGATTTTTAATCTTGTTTTCTTGTGGCCCAAAGTAATTACAGAAATGTACTTGGCTGGGTATAAATTACATATTAATAAACACAGGGTTAAGATGGTTTTTTTTTCACCTTCTGCTAAAATTTGCATTTATTGGGTTCTTAATATATATAATAGCTAAATGTTCTTTTTGAATAGGTAGAAAAATCATTAGGCAGTTTCTACTGCTACAATTTAGGGAGTAAAAACCTTTTGGTTCTCTTTCTTACACACATGCATACACACACATGCACACATGTTGTTTGATGTTGACCAAGAGTAATAAAATTTATTGACAGTTCAGTTTTTAATCTCATGATTTTATCATGAATATTTAGTCTCCCTCCAAGCCTAAATACAATGTTTTCCTGCCTCTCTGTTTTCCCCTGGCTGCAATGTAAATCCATTGTTATGAAAGTGTTTCCATGGCAACAAAGAGCAGCAGAAGGCAAAAAGACTGACTGTCATCTATAAGGAAGCAGTCTGGAACTGCAAGCTAATTAAAAGGTTTTGTGCTTAAGGTCACCTTGTAAATGAGACATGTCAGTACGGAAGACATGGTCAGAAATTACTTGATCAAGATGCTTAGCAATACCCAGTCCTATGCTCAGTTAGCCCCCCATTTCTCAAGTCTGGCCTGCTCTTCTCCAAAACAATCCCAAGGCCAATGGTAAATCTTTGGCTCATCCATCTTATTAACTGGAGGAATCTATTTTTGTCAGCATGAGCATAAAGCAGTGAGGGGTGATTGATAAAAAAAACCAGCTACCATTCTAAAATTCTAATTCACATCTGTTGCAAAGTACAGTCAAAATTTTGTAGGGTCTGAGCCAAGGAGAAGATAATTTGAGGTGAGGTGGTTTCTTCAAAGGAGATCACAATGGTCAGTGTTTGAGAGATAGTGAGATATCATTATTGATTTTAGGTAAGTATGAATGATTTTCCTTGTGTCTTAAACAGCTTCCCTCTAGTATACATGAATACTGTAGCATTCCTGTCTCTTTTTTATTCTTAGAATCCTCCTCATCATCATCATCCTCATCCTCAGCATCGTCATCATCACTAGCATTTACATAGCACTTTAAAGTTTAAAAAGTGATTTATATGGACTAAATTGTTTAAAATGCACATACTAGTGCAAAGTTTTAAAACTTCAGTGATGCTCCACCCTCACTATGACTTACAGAACAAGGAGCAAAGTACTTAGCTTAACATTCAGGGCTTTCTAGGCTCTAGCACCCAACTACTTTTCAAGAAAAAAACCCCTCTCTATGTTGTGGCAAATCTTAACAACTTGATCATTCGTTGTGTTGTTTTGCCTCCACACCATTGCAAGTTCTTTTTTTCTTCAATACTCCACCCACAAGGATACCACAAGTTTGCCTATCAAAATCCTATCCTTCTTTCAAGATCCAGCACAAATGACATCTTCTCCAATAAAGTTTCTGTGCTGCACCTTGCTGGAAATTTTCACTTCCTCCTTCTTTAACCTTCAGTGTTACTTTGTAACACCAGGGTGGCGCTTTGCAAATGAAAATAACAACAAAAAGATATTTGTGTGCCCACCTTATTCCTAGATTATGAGTTGAGAGAGAGAGAGAGAGAGAGAGAGAGAGAGAGAGAGAGAGAGAGAGAGAGAGAAACAGGACTAGAGGGAGTGAGGAAGAAAAGAAGAAAAAGGAAGGAAGGAAGGAAGGAAGGAAGGAAGGAAGGAAGGAAGGAAGGAAGGAAGGAAGGAAGGAAGGAAGGAAGGAAGGAAGGAAGGGAGGAAGGAAGGAAAGAGGAAGGAAGGAAGGAAGGAAGGAAGGAAGGAAGGAAGGAAGGAAGGAAGGAAGGAAGAAAGGAAGGAAGGAAGGAAGGAAGGAAGGAAGGAAGGAAGGAAGGAAGGAAGGAAGGAAGGAAGGAAGGAAGGAAGGAAGGAAGGAAGGAAGAGTAAAGACTAGAAGGAAGAAAAAGAAGGACGGGAGAGAAGGAAGTAGGGAGGTAGGAAGACAGATTACAGGCTCAGGAAAGCCTGGCACATTGTCCATGAGTGGCAGATAGTTGCCAAAGTCAGCATCTTCTCTATATGTGGCAGATCTGATCACCACAAATAAAATGATTGTACAGACAAAAGCTTGATCTGAGCGTGATTTATGAATAGTCACACAAAATTCTCCTGGTATCCTTCATTGTGCTGATAACACAAAGAAATCATATTCATACCATCTTGTATTCATATAATTACTCATTCCATTGGCTTCAAAAGCTCTCTCAACTTGAGAAGTTGAAGGTTTGAATTACCGTACTTGAATGGAGTGCTAGGTTTTGGAGGTGTTTTATTTTTTAAGTATAGGTAGCCATGCAAGCATCTGATGTTTCCTGCAGTATTTACATGCTATCACCACTATGACACAATAGCTTAGGTACATGTAATAAAGAATCCCATACTTAGGCAAAAGAAGGCCATGGGCTTCCTAGTTTCTAATATATCTTAGGATCTTTAAAGTCTGTAACAGCTGAATCCTGGTATGACTAAGTAAGATTAGCAAGTTGATTTTGCAATCTGACATATTTGCTAAAGTGTGTGATCTTATAACTTTTTTTATTCACAATTCATTCCTGCCTCTAAAGCAGGGATTTTTGTATATTTTTAGTCTTTTGAACATATTATGGGGGGAGGGGGCGATCCCAAGAAGCATCTGTCTCATCTGCTCCCACCTGCCTCTATTTAAAAAATTAAAATGAAAACAAAACTTCTGCAGAACGAATTGGGCAAATGGCGCTACATTTGATGAAACACCAATACAATTGCTGACTGGTTTTTATTCAGATCATGTCAGGCATTAATCACTGCCTCCAGAATAAAGACAGTATAGTATAGTAGAAAGAAGGAACATGAGGTAGACCTTCAAATACTTGAAGATTTAGATTTGGAGGATGAAGTGAAATAGGCAGTGGTTGCAGAGGCAAATATAGAATTGCTTTCTAGGGAAAAAATACCCTAACAATTGTTCACCCATGTCCAACTCCTCATGACCCCATCTGAGGTTTTCTTGGCAAAGACAGTAGTGTGGTTTGCCATTCCTTCTCTTGCTCATTTTACAGATGAAGACCAGAGGCAAGCAGGGCTAAGCCCTAGGTCTAAGCAGACCTTGCGCAGGGTCACTGTTGGTAAGTGTCTGAGACCTGATTTGAACTCATGAAGAGAAGTTTTCTGGATTCCAAGCCCAGGCTTGGAAGTAGAGGGTTCCTTTTCCCTCAAATTATTCAAGCAGAGTCTGGATGACTCTCTATCAGCATATCACAGCCAAGATTCTTCTGGGAATATGGATTAAACTATACAGACTCTGAGGTTTCTTCCAATTCTAAAATTCAGTCATTCTGTGATTCTGAGCCCTGGATTTAGTGTCAAGGGACTTGGGCTGAAATCTCAGCTCTGTTCTATAGCAGAGTGACCCTGAACAAATCATTTTAATCTCTCAGGACTTCAGTTTCCTCATCTGTGAAATGAATGGTTCGTGTCAAATGATCTCTTAAGTTTCCATCAAGCTCTAAGTGCCTCTAATCTTATAACTAGTTATATAATAAACATGAGTACTTCTATACAGAACAGCTCTCTTAGAAGCCAGTGAATCCAAGCCAGACTGTGGATCAAACAGTCCTGACTTAGGAGGGAAACATAGGACCTAGCAAATGCTCTCCCTCCTCATAGACCTTTCCTGACTTCTTTGGCTTCCTTCAAGTTCCAGTTAATATCCTACCTTCTACAGGAAGCCTTTCCCAATCTCGCTTAATTTAGTATCTTTCCCTCTGTTGATTATTTCCATTTTTTCCTTCATGTATCTCGTGAGTGCATTATATTTTTCATGTAGTCTCCTCCATTAGACTGTAAACTCCTTGAGGATAGGAACTCTCTTTTACCTTTCTTTGCGTCCCTAGAACTTAGCACAATTCCAGGCATATGGTAGGTGTTTATTAAATATTGACCAATATTGCTTTGTGCAACTACCCTAGAACTTAGCACAATTCCAGGCATATGGTAGGTGTTTATTAAATATTGACCTATATTGCTTTGTGCAACTACCCATTCCCAAAAGTAGGATCTTGAAATTAGTAACATTTTGGGAAGATCCATAGGACCTAACTCCTTTTCCTCTAACTAGCACTCCCAATTCTGAGTTTGGCTTTGAAGAGGAAAAGGAGGATGGGGTACTTTTTCATTCCATCTAGTAGGAGTGATTTACAAAATGAGTTTGGTAGCAGTGTTGGCCACTTGTTTTGGGGGAGGGGGGTTCTTCTTACATGGAGGAAGATCAGAATGTCCTCCTTTACTCCTCTGCTATTTTATTAACCACAGGATGGACCATATCCCAGATGACTTAATCCTTTCTATTTTGGAATTCAAGGCCTGAGTGCCATTCTACTGAGTGGTTCACAAAGGTCCAACTACATTCTGCTATGTTTGATTATATCCCTCAACTATCTCCTTACCAGGAATCCTGTATCTTCTGTGTTATCCCTACTCACCAACCCCTTCTGGACAATAATCAAATCTTGTCTGCCATAACTACCGGAGAGGTGTGTTACTCTACTACTCCAGGGCCCCACTCACAATCCCTTTAAGTTTTCAAACCAAAATTCTCCTCCATTATCACAACTGTAACCTCCTTAAAAGTAGAAATTGTCTTCTCTTTTGTATTTTTTTCTCCAGTGTGTTCCATAGTCCTTGGCACATGGTAAACTCTGAATAATTTTTCTCATTCACCTATTTATTCTCCTTTTGCCTCCCACTCAGACACATCAATTCATTTGCCCCATTTCCTTTGTAGCCAGTTGAAGGTACTTAGACTTACAATTTACCATCAGCAAGTGCTCTCAAGAGTTGGAAAGAGACAAAGTCTAGTCCTCAATTCTGTTTATTTTAACCTGAAAAACATTGACTGCCTGCTATATACAAAGTACCTTGGGAGATTTACAGAGAAGAAAAAACCCTTGACCTCAAAGAGCTTCTGACTTGAATCAAGGGATAGATGTGATAAACAATAAGTATAGTATCCCATAGGAGAAGTGAAAACAAACATGATATGAAAGAAGAGCTAAGGTTGAGATTATTTCCAGTGCAGAAAACTTCAAACCCCATGTAGACCAAAAAAATAAAAGTTTAGGTAGATGAAAAGTGTGACTTAGTCAAACCAAGATCTGGGCAGCCTTCCCAGATCAGTAAATTTCCACATTGCCAAATCACTGGTAGATCCCAGAGAAAGCAATGGTATTGCTAACTTGCCTTTTCTTTTATACCTTACTGTTGATGTAAAGTAACTACAGGAACCATTTTAATGCTTCCTTATAGCACCAAGTAGCTGAATTTTTAATCTAACAGCAACTATGAGGCTTTAGATGAACTGATGCTGATTTTCTTTCTTGGAGCTATTTTGATTCATGACTAAGAGATAAATAGACCAAGGTTTCAAGATTGATGCAAACCCATTTGCTACACTTGGCGATTCATTACTAAATGTCTTAGAAATTAAAGCCAAATAGCTGTACCTCCTGAAGTAATTCAGGAACACAAATATGCTACTAGTTATCAATTAATTTTCTCTCTGCAGTTTTTCTTACATAAGGACTTTGGGATTTGGCCTAATGAATAGAGCTCAGAATACTTTATAAATGAAAAATGAAGATCCAGATTAGATGCATTCATGTAGATATGACTCACTGAAATTTTCCTTAGACAAGTAAGAAGGTATATTAAAATTTGTCCTCTTTATGTTCACCCCAAGAAAAAGTAACAATTAGTTTCTCCTACAATAAAATTGTAAGAAAATAAATAAACATAATGGAACAATTAAAGATGTATAAGGTCTTTAATTCTAGAAAATTCCCACTATAGTCTCCTCAATCAATCTGAAGTTTTCTTAATTGTGTATACTATTTTCAAATTGAATTTTAAATGGATTATATAATATTTCCAGCGTACTTTTGGTAGAGTAACTTAAATATATAGTTGTAAAATATATAATTACAAAATATGTAAAATTGCTATAAAAAACTTGGATTTTAAAATAATTATTACTACCATTATCCTAATGTTTCTTTAGGAAAACATGATAAATTATTTTGAAAGCTTTGCTACAGAGTAACCACTAGCTCATCATTATGCATCCAAACAACGAATTAGCTCTAAAACACCCAGTTGATGAACTTAAGCTTGTTTCATTTATTTTTCATTTCATCAAGAAGGAATAAACTAGATAGAAAAGTATAAAACTTATCCTCATTGCACCAGACTCCACCATATTCCCAAGAAACCTTATCAGGAACGTCATCCTTCAAGGTTAAATCTGTTTTGGTACTCACACTTCCTCAGTGCCCTCAGTACCCTCTGCGCCACTGATTGGAGGTCTGATTGGAGGTCTGAAGGGTAAAGCAAAGAACTACTCCCAAAGCCTCCATTTAAGTTAGATTCCCAGACAGTCATCTCTTCATTTCCAACCAGCTTATTCTCTTTGGATTGGACTCCCCCCAACCCATTCTCAGCTTCCTTTCATGTACTGTATTTCCCATTATACCCTAAGCTCTTTGAGCATAGAAATTGTCTTCTTTTTTCACATATATATCTCCAGGACTTCGCACAGTACCTAACAAATAGTAGCTACTTAATAAGTATTTATTGACTAACTGGTAGATCTCCTAGAAAAATAAAACTGAAAGCTTAATATCAATAAAATCTTGGTTACACTAAAGATTGAGAGATTGTTTGACTTCTCTCTAGCCTGGAGCAATCTCACTACGCTCAGGAACTTTCATAGGACTCTTATTGTACTTTCCTTTGACCTTACCAAATTCTAGGAAGTATCCTAATTATTTTCCCAACATGTCCTATTAGCTTGTATTAGATTGTAAACTGACCTTGAAGGCATGCCTTACTCCCTTCTGGGTGCTCCTTTGCTTAATATAGTGTCTTTATAGCCTACAATAACTGTTGATTGGAAATGATGCCTAAAAATGGTGATCAGCCATAGCTCTCCCCCCCCAAAAAAAAGATGAATGATGATTGTGTTCAATGACCAAACATATGGGGACAAATTTATACATATATGTTTGTATATAATATATATATGCACACACACATACACATGTGTATGTGTGCATTTGTGTGTGCGTATATATATTTATGCATATATTTGCATATACATATGTATATAATCTTACATCCAGGACTCCAAAAGATGCCCAAAAGAGAGTCCCCAAGGCTGGCCCAAATTCATTAAAACAAGTTCTCAGGCTAAATATAACTCCAGAGATTTGGAAGTCAAGCACAGGTGCAACAGAAGCCAGGGAGCAGGTCTGCTAGAAGTGAGCCCAACTTGCTAGGTTCCCTTCTGCTCTCTACACAGCCAAATCTAGCTTGCTTCTGAGTTTGGAACACTAAAAATAGCTTTAGAAACATATGCTATGACTAAAACTGTAGTAGAGATGGCTGACTGTCATGCTTTCAAAATGTTCTTAAAAGAATGCCTTAAAAGTTACTGAACAGGGCTATGTAGTCATTTGTTATCTCAGCTTCATCATACTCTACTCATTTGTTTGTTGTTGAGGTTGTTGTTAAAATGAGGGGCAGCTAGGTGGTGCAGTGGATAGAGCATCAGTGCAGGAGTCAGGAGAACCTGACACTTGACCTCACTAGCTGTGTGACTCACCTCAGACACTTGACACTCACTAGCTGTGTGACCTTGGGCAAGTCACTCAACCCCAATTGCTTCATCCTGGGTCATCTCCAGTAATCCTGATGAATATCTGGTCACTGGATTCAGATGGTTCTGGAGGAGAAGTGAGGCTGGTGACCTGCATAGCCTTCCCTCGCTCAAAACAAAGTCAAGTGTAAGGTCATGTCATTATTTCTCTGATGGCATGGTCTTCTTCAGCAAGGAAGGATGAACACACACCATCAAAACTAGGAATGACAGAGAGAAAAAGAGGATGATAGCAGGCTATGTCTTTGCACCTAGTTTGGATGGGGCATTAAGGGGACAGAAAGAGGCTCACACAGTCATCCCAATCAAGTTCCTAAACCTCAGAGTTATAAAAGAGGTCCTTGAATTCAGGAATAGTCTGTCTCTGACATAGAAATAACAGAAAATCTCAAGCTAAATCTTGCACTACAATTGACACATAGCCTTGGCTCTACTAAGTAGGAATTTCCACATCTGCCAAATAAATAAAGATAAATAAATAAATTAAATAGAGATAGGTAGACAGACAGACAGACAGATAGATAGACAGATAGATAGATAGATGAATGAATAAATAATGAAGATACCCCAACACCATTTTAGACATAGAGTACTCAGTATATTTTTCCCAGATTGTCTCCAGTTCACCTCAATTCCAACATCAAATTCATGTACTCACATACTCACCTCTTAAACTACTTGATGATCTTCTCTGTGGTCCTTCACCTGGCCTCCCCCACCTAACCGTATCCAAGCTCTAGATCTTTCTTTTGCTCCCCTATCTTACTTAAAGACTTGCTATTTGATCATCTTCAGGGACTTCAGTATTCCTCTTGATGATGTAATATATTGATCACGCAATTCCTTATTGCCATCAACAACCCACTTCAGACCCACTTCAGCCACAGATGGTTATTATGGTCACTTGAATCCCTAGCATCTTATGAAACTTCTGTTTCCAAGTTTCTGAACTTTAAAGCACTTAGCACAGTGACTACTAAGTGGTGGGTGCTAGTAAATGCTTATTCCGATCCCACCCTTCTTCTCCTCCCTTCACTGCTCCTATTTTCTCCTTACTTCTTGGATGACTCCATTGTGAATGTATAGGCCGTGACCCCAGCTAGACTTTCACTGCTTCTTGATAATTCTTCCACTTTGTCATCGTCAACTCTTTTGATACTCCACATACCTCATAACATTACACACCTTTTTCTCTCCCCGCAACAGCTCAATCCCATCCCCAAACTCCAAACTGATGGCAAATGAATTAGTCTTCTTCGTTTATTAAGAATAGTGGGAATATCTTCTAGGAGCTCCTTTTATTTTTACTCAAAACTCCTGAATACTTCCCTCTTCTCCCTTCTTAGAAGAGGAGGTATCTTTAATTTCTGATAAGAAAAAAAAAACAACCTAATTCTCTTCTTTACTGAAACTATTCTTTCAAAGATCACCAATAGCTTCCTTATCACCAAATAATGACTTGTTTCAGTTCTCTTCCTTCTTGACTTCTCTACTATTTGACACTATTATCTCTACCTATTCTTCCTCTAGATAATCTGTATTCCCTGGACTTCAGAAATATTACACTCTCCTTGCTTTCCTCCTACTTCTTTAACTACAATGTCTTCTCATTCTGTTCCCAATTCCCAAATACTGGGTATTCTTCAAGGGCCTAACCTTGATCCTTTGATCTTTTCTTTTTCTGGGAAAAATATTTCCTTTCATAGTTTAATTATCAATTCAAGGTGTAACTACATCTATAGCCCTACAGTCTCTTCTGAGCTGCAGACCCATATCTGCAATCTCCGATAGAACATCTCTACAAGGATTCAACAAATTAAAATCTTATTATATTTTAAACCTTCTTTTCTTTCTAAAGGTGGTATCAGAATTTACTAAAATTCCCATTTTTGAAACTTGAAGGTGAACTTGACTCTTTGCCTCATCCTTACCGTTTATAGTCAATCAACTTTCAAGTCTAGTTGATTCTGTTTCTGAAATACCAGTTTCATCTGTCCTTTCTTCCTCTCTTCCCATTGTGCAATGGTAATTTTAAAATGGGGAGCTCTTTCATATTCATTAACACACCCATGTGACCTGCCTGGGTCAAATGAAGCCTGATTCACATGGAGCCTGTGGTAGGAGGAGTTTGCTGAATGGGTAGAAGAAGAAGAGGCAGAGCTAGAGCAGAACTGAGAGGAAGTTAGTCTTGAGAGCAGTCAGAGCTAGGAAGGATGTAGGCTGTTGGGTAGTAAGAGTAAAAGGGCTTGTTTGTGATTTTGTTTAAGGGAGCCTAGAGCTGGGATGTGGGAAGACTAGCAGGGTGAAGGCTTGGGGATGGTGTTGTTCTCTGCATTGTTACTGTGCATAGATTTTTGTTACTACAATGGATTTGGCTTTCTGGTATCTGAATAAATGTTTTGGTTCTGCCTTCCATGTGGAGAGTCTGTGGTATTTTGTGATTTAGAATTGTACCATGATACTCATGGCCACTGTAGGCACTGTGAATATTGCATTGGGGCTACACATTGTCATCACTGTACAAGTCTCCTAAGAGATCTTCCTGCTCCTACTGTCTCGTCCTGTCCCCATTCATACCACAATCAATCTTGTCTTTACTCATAAATCTGGTTGTGTCATTCCTTCATTCAAAAAATTTTAGGGGTTCTCAATTTGCCTACCAAGGAAAATTCAAACTTCTTGCCTGTCATTAAAGGATGTCCTCTACTAAGTAGAATCACCTCATCTTTTGTGTGTCCCTTGATAAGTACTCCCTCGATACATGCATACATCATTCAGTATATCCCATAACACTCAGTATGTAACATGGCATATAACATATATCATTGCATCCTCAAAATACAACCAGGAGGTCCCAGCCTAGGGTCTTCCCCAGCATAACACATTCTTAAGGAATAGCCAAAAATATCACATCATGCACCCCTGGGTCACCAGTAAATTATAATACCTCAATCCAAACAGAGTGTCCAAGTAAAGTTCTCTTTCATCTTAACTTTAGGCTGACTTCCAAGCCCTCTTCCTCTGTGGTTCCTCCTCTGGGGGCGGACAACTCCAGGCTCCATATTTCAGCTCAAGGGGACTGCTTCACTCCAATTCTTCTTGCTCTAGCCTACAGACTCCCTTAATATATCCATAAGCACCACTTTTAGTCCCCAAAACACTCCCTGAACTCCCCCTCCTATTAACTTTTTCTCAACTATTTTTACTTTGACTCAGACTGCCTCTCAGATCCAATTCCTGCTGAATTTCTATTCATCTTTTAAAGATGAATTCAAATTCCCTCTTCCCATAAAGCTCTCTCTGATCCTCCTTATTGATAACACCATAATTCAAAGAGTATCACATAGAATTTTTGTTTGGCCTGTCTCTATGTGTATACCATAAGGTCATAGGACTACAACTTTAGCGCTTCAAATGAACTTAAAGATCTTCCATGGTGTTATGCTTCTCTCCATAAGTCTGTTATCCCACTCCAGTAAGCTCCATGAATACAGAGATCACAGTGTCCTATCTAAACGTTGCATCTTCCCTCTGGCATCTAAAAAAAAAAGTCCCTACCTCCCACCTCTGAATTCTATGATTCAGACTCTCTGGTTCTGTGATATGGATCTAAACAAACTGTGTTAAACTAGTAAAATACCTGTGCAATCTTAGACAAATGATTTGATATCTCTGATCCATTAGCTTCCTCATTCATGAAATGAAGAAGTTGTAGATGGTGACCTTTAAGATCCCTTCCAGCTCTAATGTTCCATGATTCCAATGATTGTTCTGAGCAGAAACATCATCATGAGGTAGTATCAGACAGGTCAAGGAAGAACTGAAAGGCATTTTTTAATGTCATGAAGGATGACTCTAATCAAGAGAATAGGTATTGGGATTGAACTAGGGAACCATAGTAATGGAACTTGCCCTTCCCCACCTCTCTACAGACATGCCATTCTGTTCAACATGATCCCAGATGTCATCACCAAGCTAGAGTGCTGTTATTTTAAATCTTTGCTGACCTGACCCCTATAAACATTTTCCAGGGAGCAGAATGTAATGTAGCATAATACAATGTACCATAACAGAATATTCATATCATATATTTGGGTGAGAAGCAATGGGACTAAATTTGAGCTATCAATAGGTAATATAATGATTTATACATCATAAATAATAACTATCCTGACTATTCAGTACATTTTTAATCCCTCCTAAACACTAATCACAATCAGCGAATCATGCCACAAAGACTTATTTTCTGATCTTTGTTTTCCACGAGAGGGGAAGGTGGCTGATAGGAAGATGAATTGGAGTAGAAAAAAATGCTTGTTGATTTTTTAAAATTAATATTAAAGTAAAATGCTTAAGAAATGAGAAGACTGTCCAGTGTCCCACTAGATAAATAAAGTCTATTTGAACTCTTTTCTAGGGAACCAAATAAGAGGAATTGTAATGCAGTGGTAAGAACTATGAAATAGGTTTCTGGAGGTCTAGATGCAGTCCTGACTTTGTCAAGAACTAACTTAAATGACCGCAAACAAATTGATTCCCTTTCCTCATCTGTGAAGCAATAGGGTTAGGAGATTATCTATCTACAGTAGATAGGTACACATACACACATGCACATATATATATATATATATATATATATATTCGATTCTCTCTCTATATATATATATTCCCTTTTAAGTCTAAGGTTCTGTGAGTCTAAAATTGAGGAGATGAAATAACCGATGTCAAGGGATTGGGGAAGACGGAAAATAATAAAAGGCCATGCATGGGGTCTTGTTCCACTTTCAGTGGATGTCAGCTGAATAGGAGTATATCATGTATTTTTTCTACCACAAAATCAAAGACTTTTCACATGAGAATCATTCTTTCCTTGCCTTTTTTTTCTTTCTTGTCCTTCCCATCCTTTTTCCTTCTATCCTTCTCCCTACAAAGATTAAAGAGGCAGGTGTCAATGAGGCCTGGGGATCTCATATGTGCCATTCCATGTTGAATCTTTGGGCCTTTGTATTGGCTTGACCTCCATGACAATCAGTCGATAAACACTTATTAATAAATAAATTAAAATTAATACATGTTGATTAACTGGATAACTATGTCTAGGAAGCACTTCTTTCTCTCTTCCATGTCTTAGAATCCTTAGTTTCCTTAAAGCTTAGCTCAAATGCTACCTGCTATATGTGGCCTTTCCTGATTTCCTCAACTACTAGTATCTCCTCATTACCTTGTATTTACTTTCTATTTATTCTGTAATTATATATATGCATATTCTTGCCCCAGTATAATAAGAGCAAGAAGCAAGATGTATATGGTACTCTAAAGTTTATAGACTTTTGGTTTTGTGTTCTACTTGGTCCTCTTAACAACCCTTAGAAGTAGGCATTGTTAGTATTTTCATATGATCTTGGAGAGCAGGGGCTATTTCATTTTTTGTATTTCCAGAATCTAGAACAATGCTTGGCACATAGAAAGTGCTTAATAAATTCCATTTGGGAACACTTTGAAGGATGGATAGGATTTCAGTAGGAAGAGAAGTGATGGGGGGATAGAGAGAGCATATAGTAAGCATAAAAAATAAGAGCAAAGTAATAGAGAGAGACAGTAAAGGATATGTTTAGAAAACAGCTGGGATTTAAAGGTACATAAAGGGTAATAGTATGAGATGAGGCTAGAAAAGAAGGTTGCATCCAGATGGTGAAAGGCCTTTGAATGCCATGCTAAAAGAAGGCTGGACTTTGCTCAGCAGGTAACAGGAAGTCATTGAATTTGCTGAAATGAATAATGAGTTATAGAAAAGTCTTTCTCCAGGCTGTGCATGTAAAATCACTTGTCATATTGAAAAAAACACCTGACTGTATGCTAGCTGACATACAAATCTGGCTTGCTAATATACTGTGAATATTAAAACCTTTACAGTTTTTGTTCTTTACAAACTAAACACTAATTTAGCTCTTCACAGTTTTTCACTCAATAATTTGACTTGAACTTTCCTTACCCCTCTCCACCTCAAATGTCCCCTGACTAACTCTATGCTCCAGACAAACATAACTTATTTTCCCTCTACAATACAACCTTTCTCCCACCCTCATATCATTGCCTACCAGCTGCCAGTCATATAATACTCTCTTTCCTGAATTCTGCCTCTCATAATCCCTTTCAAGGTTCAAATTAAGTTTTACCTCTTAGAATAGGCTTTTCCTAAAGTACCCAGATTTTCCTGGAGAATTAGAGCCCTTGCCCCCTAGAGAAAATTGTTCTCTCTTGTGCTTTTTTATTTATGTATATGTGTATATGTAGGTATATATGAGTATACATATATTATATGTGTATACATAAATATTACATATACACAGAGACATATACTACATACATATATACATATATACATACACATTCCACTGAAGGGAAATGTACTTTAGTTGTTCAATTGTGTTTGACTCTTTATGACCCTATTTGGGGTTTTCTTGGCAAAGACACTGGAGTGGTTTGGCATTTCCTTCCCCAACTCATTTGACAGATAAGGAAACTGAGACAAATAGGGTTAAATGACTTGCCTGGGTTCACAGACAGGAAGAATCTAAGGCCAGATTTGAACCAGATTTGAACATAAAGATGAGTCTTCCTGACTCTAGTCCAGCTCTCTATCCACCGCACCATCTAGTTGCCTGAAACATACACATGGAAATGTAAATATGAAATACATAGGCAAGTAAATAAGAAATATACAAATAGGCAATATACATCTGTGCATTTCCTATATGAATATTTCCTATTTATTTACCTGGGCACATGTTTCCCTTCAATAGAATGTAAGATCTTCTGGACCACTGCATTTATTCTCTCTATCCTCAGCACCTTATACGGTGCCTGGCACATGAAAGGTAGTTAATAAAGCTTGTTTAATGGAATTGAACTAAATCTCAAACTCCCACCTCAACACCACCTTCCAAGACAACCCATTTTCAGCAAAGTCTCTTCTGTCAAACAAGGAACCTCTGGGTTGGCAATGCCCAAAGCTCAAGTGCTCCAAACAAAGTCAGAAACAAATCTAAAGCTAATGAAAGCAAGTGACTTCCAAGAGCAAATTCCCCTTAATCCCCAGAAGCTCTCACACTATAATACATACCTCTATTGGGGAATAGTCAAGAAGGTATGGTTTATGCCTTATGATTCATTGGTATGAAAAATAAATTAAGCATGGCCACTTTTTTGTTACTGGGAGTGAAGAGGCTGGTCTGGAAAATAACCGCTAGCAGCAAAATTTTCACATACAATGGTGGCAAAGATATAGTAGATATATATTTCTCAGAATTAAAAATCCAAACTACTATGTGCTACCACATATAGAGCCTAGAGGACTAATTGCGGCACAAGGGAAATTACTAAATCAATAAAACACAAGTCATGCTGTGAATTAGTTCTGCAAGTTTGCAAATTGGTTTAGTGGGCTTTTTTAATTGCATCTCATGATTCATGAATTTAAAAATGTGACTCACAAAGAAAGTTTAAGCTATTTAAAAGCAAGGCATTAGTAAAACTCTAGTCCAGGATGGTTGTCTTGGCCTTTATTGATGGGTCAAAGATAAGAAGATAAAATATGTGAGAAATTAGGCTCTAATGCTTAGGTTTAAAAAAAAATTGAACATATCTGATGACAAACATGTATAGAAAGCAATTGGTGTGAAAGGCTACTTTTAGGAGCTGGAGAGAGATAGGCAATTATGAAGTGGTGACTGTTCTGAACTTCAATTTGGAATTATACAAGTAAAGTCACTAAACCACTATATCCTTTGACCCACTACAGGTCATATACTCCCAAGAAAGTCAAAGATAGAAACAAAGGTTCAATATATACTAAAATATTCATGACAGCACCCTTTGTGGTAGCAAATAACTGGCAATAAAGTGAGTACCCAATTGGGGAAGACTGGAAAATCCAAAAATAATGGATTTGAATATAATTAAATATTATATTTTATATTAATTATTATTATTATTTTATATTAATTTAAATTTAAATTAATTTCGATTAAATATTGTATTATAATTAAATATTGCTGAGCAGTAAAAAAGGAAAATTTGAGTAATTCAAAGAATGATGAGAAGATTTATGTGAACTGAGAGAGTAAAAAATGAGAACCAAGTGAAAAATATACATGACTACAACAAGGTAAGTGAAAAGATTACTCAAAAACTTTTACTCTGAGCAATGAAAAATAAACAATAAAGGTCCCAGACAAGACATAATGAAATATGTCTCCTCCCTCACATCAGAGAAATGTGGATTGATAGGATTTAATATTATATGCATTGTCAGACATGGTTTCATCACCTTCACTTGATAATTTTCTTCTTTGACACAAGTTTCAGTATAGTGAGAGTATTTCAAATGACCATGATGTAAAAATAAAAGCCATCACTAAAATGTCTTTAATTTTTCAAAGAAAAACACTCACCTGCTAGTTCACTATGAGTCAGCAGTTTGCCAAAAGAGCTCATACCATCTCAGGAATGCATTAATAGAAGTAAATACCCAATACAAATGAATACAAAATAGGACAGATTTGCCAACATTTTTACAGTGCTCTATTTTCATCACTGACAATAATGGAATCCCCATATTTGAACTCTACCACCTGAGTACAAAATGTACTCTATGAAGAAGGCAAAGTAGTACTTACAAAGATGATTTGGGGGAAGGGACATTTGAAAGAAATCTCTCCTCCTTGGGTGGAAACTGACACAATTTTAAAGGCACTCAGGGATCACTTTTCAAGATCTTTCAAAATAGGAAAAATCCAAAAGAATGGGAATGTTTTGGTTACAAAGAAGACATCAGCAACTACTGAAAGATTTACCCACTTTTCCACAAATGTTAGAGCTAACAGAGACCTTAGAAACCATCTAATATGTCACTCTCAAGCTACATCCCAGAATTGTCTAAGGTTTCCCAGCTAGAAAGTTATTGAGTTTGGATTTAAAGCCTAGTCTTTTGGTTTCAGAACCAAGTCTCTTTGCACTGATAAAAAGAAATCTTTAGGAGGATGGTTGGAGTAATAAATACATTGACTATAGAAACTCTTCTGCAGGTGCTGTAAGCCCCACCTCATTAGTAGCCACAGCTAATGAAGACCCAGAAAACAGAGTTCTTGCCACCAAAGTCTTTGCGTTATCAAATAGTTCAACATCTGAAATAGATATGACATGAATAAAAATAACATTAAAGAAGTTAAATCAGTATCTGTTGCACTACTGCATACTCTAAAGATCACTGAACCATTACATCTGACTTGCCACTGAAAACACCTATATCTATTGTCTTACCCATTAAAATTTGAGCTCTTTGAGAACAAGGACTGTTTTGCTTTTTTTATTTCCATTGCTGAATGTTTACCATAGGGCTTTGTATATAATTAGCATCATTCATCCACTCAGCTTACAGAGGAGTTATGCTCTGAATTATTGGGACACATAAATGAAATCAAAACTTGGAGAATATGACCTATGATATCACTGATGAAAATATGAAAAGGTAACAGACAGGCTTTTACATGCATAATTAAACAAAGTTATTCCCATATTTGCATTTATTATTTCAATCTAATACAATTTAATAAATAGTTAAGTATCTATTGTGTGCTAGGGATACACATAAGAAAAAGAAAGACAGTTCTTGCCCTCAAGGAACTTACAATATAATGGGAGAAGATGACACACACAAAAGCAGAAAAGTTGGTGGGGAGTGGGGGATGAGAACTGGAGTATACCCAGTGGCCAACTTGGCCAAAACGAGGTAGAGTTACTCCCTTGGTAAAGGGAGTGTTATAACATTGTTATAAAGACATTTCCTTTGCACATACCAAAAATTATACAAGGCTTTTTAAAGAGATGTTAACAGTGGGGCAAACTTTGCTCAGTCTTCCCTATGACATCTAATTCTGGAAGTTCCTACACCAGTGAAATTATGACTCCATCTGAGTATTCAGAACAATGTAGATGGTGATTTTACTGTCTTCTACCAGGGTAAGGCCACATAATTCTTTATTCTTCCATCACTGTAACATCTTAAGTAATATTTGACATTCTGGATGCTACATATTAGAAGATGTTGACAAGTGAAAATGTCTAGAATATGATTAACTGGATGCTATGGGGATTTCAAACTTTTACCATGTAAGGTTCAATTGAAGAAATGTGGTGTTTAGCTTGATTTAAAGAAGAAAGGAAAGAACATGAGTGCATCCTTCAAATATTAATAGAATTGATTTTTGGAAGAAGAATTGGCCCCAGAAAATGGAACTAGGATGAATGGGTAGAAGTTACTGTAAGTCATAGTTCCATTCAACCTTTAGGAAAAACTTTTCAAGAAGAAGGGGATACTGCCTAATAAAAAGAGCTGTTCAAAAATTCAAGCAGTAAGTCCTCCTTCACTGGAGATCTTCTAGACTAGGTGAAGTCATCGAAACTTGATACCAAGGGGTGCAAGTGCTGTCTACTATATACCCTGGACCATAAAGCCTCCAGAGCCACTAAATGTTCTAAATACATATATGAACAAGAATGACATTTGTATTTTTAAAGATCATGGTGTCTTAAAACTGGTACAGACAATTTTATTAACATGCAAAGATCCTCTTTCTAAAGAGTACTTGAAAAAAAAATTCACCTTTGCGTAGAAGTTATGCTGAAAATTTCTAATTTCAATCTGAGGTTATAATTCTGAGAAAATCAAGGAAAAAATCAAAATAGGAGATTGGCCTGGGATTAAAAATAAAGTCACACTAATGAAAAATTTTAATAGTACTAATTTGCATTTCTATAGTGCTTTTTGAAGTAGGCATGAATATAGTTGCTCTTCTTTCCCTGTGTTTAAGGGTTGTAAATGACACTCATTCAGGCAAAAGCAACAGGAAGTTGACAGCTCAAGTTCCTTGGGAGTTGTGAAAGAATGACTGTCTCAAACTGTGTTTAAATATAATGTCAGCTCTGAGTTTAAACAATTAAGGAGTCATTTGAGCCTCTCTTGGTAGTTTAGCAGTAGGTTTTTTATTTGAGGTCTGGAAACCTCTCTATCTCTGCCATGACTTCTAGTCTCTTTGTAGAATTGTAGTACAACAGAATCAAAATATCATCTCTTTCCACTCTTCATTTTACAGATGAGGAAACAGGCCAAGAAGTGAAGTGACATCACCGTACATCCCACTTCTGGCAAAACTAAGGCTAGTACCTGATTCTTCTAAATGCTATTCCAAGATTATTTTCATTTACACAAATTTCCTCTTAATGTGATTTGATGTAGTATCCAAGAGAAAGAGAGTCTGACACAAATTTCTTTATCTAAATATAAACCAGGAAAAACATTATGGGGAAAATGCTTCAAGGTCATAATTACCTAGAGTTGAAGTAAATATAACTCTGCTTTCTTGGAAGCCTGGAGCAGTTTTCTGGGGGATAGCCCTGGTCTGCCATGGATAATTACATAAGGAGAAATGATTCCTGATTAAATGAGAAAATATTGAGCCTAGATGATATGCTAAGGGTCTTATTTCAATTTTTTACACACATCTTTCAAGAGAAAGAACCTTTAGAGAGAAGTGTCAAAAGGTGATATAACTTCGTGTAAATGGCTATGAGCTTCCAGTCCAACATTCGAAAGTCCCTATCTACCTTCTCTCTCAATATATCTCAAGTTTTTCTCTTGAAGTTCATGTCCAGAATTATGAATTATAACCTCTCTGTGTACAAAACATTCAGGTTCAGCATCTTGTCAGGAGTCAAATCCTCTTAAAGATGTACTGAGTACATGTCACAAGGATTTCTTTCAGATAGAAGCAGGACAGAAGCAGGGTCATATATGAGTAACCAAATATAGTATGACTTCATCGATTCTGGTTAACATCTCTCTTCTTATTGCAACCTTGATGTCTAAAATTTTTCATTTATATTTTTATCCTTGACCTTAAAGAAGATTGCTGGCAAAATGATGTTTTTCTTCTTATAAGGAACAGCACTATAAGCTGTTGCCCATTACAAATACTTGAGGAAAAAACATGACATAATGCAAAAAAAACCCACAAGGTTTTAGAGTTAGAGAACATAGATTCCAATACTGACTGGCATTTACACCAGTGTAACAAAGACTGTTCCTTCACATGTGAAAATGAGATATAATAATAATAATCTTTGAGGTCTCTTCCAGCTCCAAATCTAAAATTCTATAAGGGTGAATGAGTTTGTTAGAACCTTTTCTGAAAGCAACAGATATAGATACATAGATGATTGATAGATAGACATATATATACATAAATATATGTATATATATATATATATTTGTGGGGGAGAAGATGAGAAAAGAAGGAACATTAGCACCTCAGAATAGAAGGGAGGGAGTTACTGAGGGGGAAAGGATTTGGGGGAGTTTTATATAATTCCTTTGCTCTTGATATGATTGCTTTGGTTCTATCTGAGAAAGAGTAAAGTATTTATCCATCCATAATAGCTTATTTTTCTGCTTCTCTGATTTATTGCCTGCCACCAGTCTTCTTTACAGTTTCATCATCCACATCACTCCCCTTTTTGTGAGTATATACCAAGCTTTATCCTGAACCCTTTTCTCTGTTCTGGGCTCTATATTCCATCAATCTTTATAGGTTTAACTCTCATCACATGCTGATAATTCAAGAATCTAGTTATCCAGCTCTAGTCTCTCTTCCAAACTCCAGACATTACTATCTGTGTACTGGACATATTCCACGGGATTTCCGGTAAGCATGAACAGCTCAATGCACTTTCTTTTCCCTTTGAACAATGTTGCTATGTTAACTCTCTCTTCACACTTACGAGTTACATTTATCCTGACAGACGATTCCTGAGGATTGAAACTAACCTGGAGTTCTTGAGACAAGCAGTTGCTGAGTTTTGAAAGAGAACAGTCGTTATACACTAGAGGTGTAGGAACAGGAATTTTCAGTGATTTGTGGACAATTGTAATTTATCTGATTATAGAGAGAAGTTGAAGACCTGAATATCAATCATAAACTAAAAATGGGGTCATTTGTAGAACCCAGAAAGATTATAGAATAGACTGAGAGGTGAAAGGACAGATTCCAAACTACATCAGCTAGGTCTGAAGCTAGAAATGACTGATATTACAATGGCACAATTTGGAATTAGTAAAGGCATTAAGCGGATCAACTAGTTATCAAGTTTGGACCCTCCTGCTTAGAGTGAATGTCTATAGTAAGAGTTTCTCTTCAAAACAACAACCCTGAGACTCCTGCCCCTTGCAAAGTGATTTAGCTATTTATTTTTTTCTTTTCTATTAAAGGGGTCATCCCCTTGACTCCCTTTTAGAAGAGGCCTATTCACTGAATGGGCATTACTTCACTTTAAGTGAGTACCTGAAAAGGCCTTAGCTTAAAAGCCCAAGGTCTCCCATTGCATCCTGGGACATCTCTAGTCATCCTGATGAATATCTGGTCACTGGATTCAGATGGCTCAGGAGGAGAAAGTGAGGCTGGTGACTTTGCACAGCCCTCCCTCACTCAAAGTCAAGTGCAAATCAAGTCATGACTTCTCTGATGTCATGGCCCTCTTCATAAAGAAAGAACAAACACAACCAACCTGTGAGTTATCAAGCACAGAGTGGATCATCTCAGCTTAGTAATGAAAGCATCTGTTCAAGACAGAAGCAACCTAATTAGGGAATTCCTGAAAAAGAAAGAGGACACTGAAGTTTACAGTTTCAGAGTAGGGAGTTACACTGAGCATATGTGTTTTCCTCTTTCATTTACCTCCTGGGCAAGTCTATGTGGGCGTGCCAACTCAATAGTGAAAGAGTGCATTGATTGGAGAGTGTGACCCATATTTATGTATGGATTTGGGGGGTATTTATATGTAAATATATGAGTACTTGGATATTATTATTTTTTTATTTTTTGTTAAGTAAATAGTTATGTTTAAGATTTAAAGTGTCATTATTGTGAATAACTGATTGATTAAATAGAAATCCATTGGTGGAGGCTCAAAAGCTAAAATGGTGAAAGAAATATATTCCTTCCTAAAAGCATTGCCTCTAGCATTCAGAGAGAATTACGTGTAATTGTATAGTAGCCATCCCTGTCTGGAAATCTATACCTGCTACTGTTGGCGTAGATTGGAGGGAGAAAGTCATACCAGATAGTCAACAGAAACTGACATGCCCTATGTGAAAGGTGGGAGGTGCTACCACTGGAGTTTCACTCTATGCACTCAATATAAAAACAGAGCTAATTGCTTCCATACGATTTCTTAATCCCATCCCCTTCTCTTTACTCACACAACTACCACCAGCATTGGCAGAATGCTATAGTGAAAAAAGCATGGACTCTGTAGTGTAACACCTGGGTTCAAATCCCACCTCTGATACGTTTTAACCTGCAAATTCTGCCACTCTTTCCCAGCCTCTACAGACCAACCACACCAGCTGTTTTCTGCTGATTGCATTTGACACTCTGTCATCTGTTTCTATGCCTTTGTATCAACTGTCCTTTGTGCCTAGAATGCACTTCCTCTTCAACGCTGTCTCTTAGAATCCCTTGTTTCTTTCAAAGCTCAATTCATATGTCAGTTTCTATACAAAGCCTTTCCTGATGGTTCCAATTGCTGGTGCCCTACTCACAACAATTGCATTTTATTTTTTTAGTATATTTCATGTGTACATGTCATTTCCCTGGATAGAATATAAGCTCCTTGAGGGCAGGGATTATTTTGGTTTGGGTTTTGTGTCTTTAGCACCTAACAACATGCCTGGCACATTAGGCACTTAATGAATACTTTTGGATTGATTGATTAATGAGAAAACTACAGTGCCCAATAAATCATTCACTTATGTTTTGAATTAGAACGTCAAAAAATATCAACTATTCTCTATAAAATAAGTAAAGCGGTCATCTACTTTCCACATAGAAACATACAAGGCCTCAAATGGAATTTTTATTATATAACATATATAAAGCTCATGATTAAAGTACTTAATTTTCTAACATCACAAAAACTTCACATCCTGGGAAGTTGTCTATGTAGTTGCCTTGTCTGAGAAATGGGGATAATAATAGCACTTACCTCAAATAGCTGCCAGGAAGATAAAATGTAAAGCACTTTGCAAACCTTAAGTTGGTATCATATAAATTTGACCCAATATTTTATTTTGCGAAGTGGTATGCATCAGTGCATAAAATACTGTCCTCAGTAGCACAGGTTGATCTGACCTCAAATCCCACTTTAGCCACTTACAAACCATGTGACCCTGGGTAAATTACTTAACTTGTCTCTAAGTCTCAGTTACTCATTAAACAGAGGAAATAATGATGCCACCTCTCTTACATAAAGCACTTTTCATACCTTAAAGTCACTTAAGTGTTAACTATTATTATAATTATAGATGTCTAATAAATGCTGTTAAATTGAATTAAGATAAGAAATTTTGGTAAAGTAATATTAAAGCCCAAAAAATAACCATCCTTTAGCCCAAATAGAACAACCTGGTGGCATGAGGGAAAAACAGATTTCTCACTTGTAAAGCATCACAACTTAAAAAGTCACTTGTCTCCACCACTGCACAATTCATCCAGTATGACAGCAATAAATGGAAGCCATCAGTTTCCCCTACTTGAATTACAGAGAGGTAATACTGAAGACATAATTCATTTTAGGGAACACATATATCATAACATGAAGGCTTATGCATCATTTGATGGCATGTATGAATTATATATCAGTATACACCTAGAATATCTTTTACCAAGTTTGGAATTAGATGCTCTACAGCCATTAATATTGAAAGTTTCATGTTTTATCTACTGTACTGAAAAAATGTAAACATCTATTCACCAAAACACAGAATAGAAAGGGACTTAAGAGGTTATTTAATACAACCTGTTTCTGTACAGAAATCCCTTCCCCAACATCCCCAGACAGTTTTCATCCAATCTTTGCTGCAGAGGAAATCCATTGCCTACCATCTCATTCCACTTTGGGCCGACTCTAAATATTACTTGTTACTGAGGGAGAGGGGTATCTTGTTCTGTTTTTCAGTATATCAAACTTAAATCTGCATCTCTGTACCTTTCCACCCATTGTACCTAGTTCTGCTTTTAGAGCTACTTTCATATTACAGCTTTTTCACTACCAAGGAAAGCTCTCCTCCTTGCCACATTCCACTATTTCTTTTCTGAGTGAAACATTCCCATTGATATCCACTTCTCTTTGCATGACTAGGTTTTCTTCATTTCTGATTATCTTGGTTACCTCCCTATATAAGTACTCTATTTTGACAATATCCTTCCTAAAATATTTCTAACACTGAATATGATATTCCAGATTTGTTCTGACTAGGCAAGAGAATAAGATAATCGTTATTCTGCATATCATACTTTGATTTAAATGTGGGCTAAAATCATTTTAGTTGGTTTTTTTATTAGTTATGGCACACTGTTGATTAATACTGAGCTTTCAGTTCACCAAAAATGTCCCCATCCTGGACTTTTACAGTGGATTTTATGGAATTTAAGTATGAAGTAAGTCACTCAACTAACCATTCTGTACTCCAATCAACTTTCTAAGAGAATGTCACAGAAGAGTTGCTTATTTGCATCAATTAAGTTTCCATAGTGGGAGCAATCAATTCCAATGAAATCACAGACCTATACCAAAATTTAAACAAAACAAAACTGTAACAGGTTTTACATTTATATCTATTAAATTTCACCTTTCAGTTCTGTCTCAACATCCTAACTTACCAATGCCTTTTCTGGTATCTAATCTTATTTTCCAATATGTTAACTATTCTTTCCATCTTCACGTCTTCTGAAAATATGACAAGAATTCCATCTATTCACTGAAGTGAAAAATATGTAATTATTCCTCACACATTTAGGGCTTTTTCTAATGAGGGATGATTGTTTTTTCCATGTCTTCAATTAAGAAAGTAAACAAAGCTCTGTTTTGCACAAAGAACTATGTGTATGTGTTTGTATGTATGTATATAAATGTATGGATATATGTATGTGTATATGTGTGTTTATATATATATTTACATATGTAACATATACATACACATACATGTACATATGTATGTGTGTTAAAAATAATATCATTATAATTATTGTAATTATATTATGAAGTTCATATTTTAATCATATGGGCCAGATTATTTTTATATATCAACATATAATACAAAGGTTAGAGACAAGATGGTGGGTTAGAGGCAACAAGCTAGACAAAACTCCCTCAATATTCCCCTCCATACAACTTTAAAACAGTGCCTCAAATCAAATTTTGGGGTGGCAGAATCAAGGAAAGGGTCAGGGTGAGATGTTTCTAGTCTAAGATACTTTAGTAGGTTTGGAGGGGAGGTCTGTGACACTGGGCTGTGGATTGGCCTGGAAAATATATTGCATGGCCTTGGAGATGACTGCAACCGTGGAAAGAGCTGCACTGGGAGCTCTCAGGAAAGAGACGGTAAGGGGGCAGAGACCTGATCAGAAAGATATAACAGGAAACCCTTTTATGGAATGTAATGCAGCTAGATTTTCTGGAATTACAATCACAATTATCACATTATGTCAACTTTCTATGTCAACTCTATCGCCCATAAACAGTTCTGAGTCACAGCTCCAGGATGCAGGAGTGCTTCAGGTGGGAGAAACTATACAAACACTATTGCAAAACATTTTTCACACAAATAAAGTAAGATCTAAACAATTGGGAAAATATCAGTTGCTCATGGATAGACTGAGTTAATATAATAAAAAATGATAATTTTGCCTAAAGAATTTTACTTATTCAGTGCAATACCAATAAAAGTACCAAAAAATTATTTTATAGTGCTAGAAAAAATAACAAAATTCATCTGAAAAAAAAGTCAAGCATATCGAGGGAATTAATGGAGGGAAATGCAAAGGAAGATAGCTTCATAATACCAGATCTCAAACTATATTACAAAACAGTAATCATCAAAACTATATGGTACTGGCTAAGAAACAGAGTGGTAGATCAGTGGAATAGATTAGATGAATAAGACATAGTAATCAATGATCACAGTAGCCTAATGTTTGATAAACTCCCAAACCTCAGTCTTTGGCATTAGAACCCACGTTTTATAAAAACTTCTGGGGAAACTAGAAACAATAGGACACAAACTAGGTACAGACCAACACCTCACATTACATACCAAAGTGAGGTCAAAATTGGTGCATGATTCAGACATAAAGGATGACACCATAAGCAAATTAGAGGAGCAAGGAATAGTCTACCTGTCTATGGAGAGGGAAAGAATTCATGACCAAGCAAGAGATAGACAGCAAACCAAGTACAAAATAGATAATTTTGATTATATTAAAATAAAAAGATTTTATGCAAACAAAAAAATGCAACCAATATCAGAAGAAAAGCAGAAAGCTTGGGAAACAATCTTTACAGCAAGTGTCTGCTAAAGGCCTCATTTCTCACTATATAGAGAACTGAACTGAATCAAATTTATAAGAATACAAGCCATTCTCCAATTCATAAATGGTCAAAGGAAAAAGATAGGCAGTTTTCAGATGAAGAAATCAAAGCTATCTGTGGGCATATGAGGAAATGCTCTAATCAGAGAAATGCAAATCAAAACAACTTTGAAGTACCACCTCACATCTATCAGATTCGCTAATATGACAAAAAAAGGAAAATGATAAATGTTGGAAAAGATATGGGGAAATTGGAACATTAATTCACTGTTAGTGGAGTTGTAAACTGATCCAACCATTTTGGAGAACAATTTGGAACTATGCCTAAAGGGCAACCAGACTATGCATATCCTTTGATCCAGCAATACAACTACTAGATCATTATCCCAGAGATCATTTTTAAAAAAGGAGAAAGAACATACATGTGCAAAAATATTTATAGTAGCCCTTTTCATGGTGGCAAACCATGGACACTGAGTCTGTGTTCATCCTTTGTTGTCGAAGAAGACTACGCCATTAGAGAAATGATGACATGACTTGCACTTGACTTTGTTTTGAGTGAGGGAGGGCTGTGCAGGTCACCAGCCTCACTTCTCCTCCAGAGCCATCTGAATCCAGTGACCAGATATTCATCAGGATGACTGGAGATGACCCAGGATGAGGCAATTGGGATTAAGTGACTTGCCCAAGGTCACACAGCTAGTGAGTGTCAGGTGTCTGAGGTGAGATTTGAACTTAGGTCCTCCTAACTCCTGCACTGGTGCTCTATCTGCTGCACCACCTAGCTGCCCCTATTAGAAATTGAGTAGATGTCCATCAACTGGGGAATGACTGAATAAACTGTGGTCCATGAATGTAATGGAATACTATTGTGCATTTAAAATATAATGAACAGGCAGATTCAGAAAAACCTGGAAAGACTTGTATGAACTGATGCAAAATGAAATGAACAGAACCAGGAAAACAAAACATTGTGTGATGATCAACTATGAATATCTCAGCTCTTTTCAGTAACATAACTATCTAAGACAAGTACAAAGGATTCATGAAGGAAAATGCCACCCACATCCAGATAAAGAACTGATGAACTCTCAATGCGGATCAAAGCATACTTTTTCACTTACTTTATTATATATATATATATATATATATTTTATTATTTATTATATATATACACACACACATATATATACATATATATACACATATATATGTTTTCTTTTTTATCTATTTTTCTTTCACAACTGTCACTAATATGGCAATGTTTTACATGTTGGCATATGTATAACCTATATCAAATTGCCTACCATTTTTGGAAGAGGGAAGGGAAAGAGAGGGAAGGAAGGAGAAAAATTTGGAATTCAAAATCTTGTAAAAATGAATACTAAAAATTGTCAGGACATGTAATTGCAAAAAAATAAAATACCATAAAAATTTAAAAAATAATTAGTTCAAATAGGAAAGAACACACATATATATGTATATATACATACACACACATATGCATACACACACACAAACTCACACATATTCAGTTATGTATAGACATCTATCTTACCCAACAGGGATATAGGTGGCTGAAGAGTATAAGAAAAGTGGGGTAAAGATGATAGAAGAGAGTGCAGATTAAGGGAGTCATTGATCAGAAGCAAAATAAACATTTGAAGAGGGACAGGACAAAAAGGGAGAGAGAAGCATAAACAGAAGAAAATAGGTTGGAAAGAAATTACACAGAGATAGTAATCATAACTATGAATGTGAATGGAATGAGCTCACCCATGAAATGGAAGCAAAAAGCAGAACAGACTAGAAACCTGAATCCAACAATATATTGTTTACCAGAAACACACTTAAAACCAAAAGATACACACAGAGAGTTAAAATAAAGAGATGGAGCAGAATTTATTATCCTTCAACTGAAGTTAAAAAAAAGGAGGGGTAGTCACAATCTCAAACAAAGCCAAAGCAAAAATAGATCTAATCAAAAGAGATAATCAGGGAAATTATATTTTGCTAAAAGGTACAATATGCAATTAATTAATATAAAAAAACTCACAGACATTTTTCTCTTATAAAGGCACCTTTTCTCAAATATATAGGGAACTGAACCAAATAAATATAAGAGCCATTCCACAACTGATAACTTAGGATACTAACAGACAGTTTCCCTAAGAAGAAATCGAAACTATTTCTAGTCTCATGAAAAAATTCTCAACATCAGTATAATTTAGAGAAACACAAATTAAAGGAACTCTGAAGTATGACCTTGTATCTCTCAGAAATGACAAATGATAGAAGAGATTAAGGAAAATATACTGATGAACTGTCAGTGGTATGTGAACTGGTGTAACCATTCTGGAGAACAATTCTGAACTATGTCCAAACTGTTCATACTCTTTGACCCAGCAATATCACTACTAAGTCTATATCCCAAAGAGATCAAAGAAAAAGGACCTATATAAACAAAAATATTTATAGCAAGTGTTTTTGTGGTGGTAAAGATTTGGAAATTGAGGGGCTGCCCATCAGTTGGAGAATGGGTGAATAAGTTGTAGCATATGATTGTGATGGAATATTATTGTGCTATAAGAAATTACAAGCAGGATGGTTTCAGAAAAATATGGTTAAACCTATATGAACTGTTACAAAATCAAGTGAGAAAAAACAAGAAATAATTGTATATAGTGACAGCAATGGCACGATGATGAATCACTGTGAAAGTCTTAGCTACTCTGATCAATACAATGTTCTAAGACAATTCCAAAGGACTTATGACGAAAAATGCTATCCACCTCCAGAGAAAGAACTGATTAACTGAGTGCAATATGAAGTAAAGTTTTTGCACTTTATTTTTCTTCTTTTCCTGTGATATAACTAATATGGAAATATGCTTTGCATAATTTCACATATATAACTGATAGCATAGTGCTTGCTTTCTCAGTGGGTGGGGAGGAGCAAGAAAGAGGCAGAAAATTTGGAATTCAATTTTGTTAAATGTTTAAAGAGATGAAACAAATTATTCCTCTGGCAATCATAGCCTGTTGAGATTTTTAATCAAAATGAATTGTAACTGTAGAGGTTCAATTAATAATAGTAGTAAAAACTCATCCAATGGTTAACTTCCAAAAAACCTAATATAGAAGTCTGTTCATACTTAAATAAAACAATTAAGCAGCATACTTTTTTATTTTAGGATTTCTAAGAATTGGGGGTGAAGGATAGGGAGAAATATAGTAAATCCCTGAGATCTTTACAATTAATCAATAAGTATTTGTTATCCAAATATCTTTAATTTTAGGCACATGAAAAGTAAAAACAAATAAAGAAGTAGGAGAGGAATGGTCTGACCTACTTTTTTCTGGAAGCTTAAATAGACAAGGCACTTGGGGGAAGGAAGGGCAAGTGAGCTGGTGCTTATTACTCATCATATTGTAGCAATAAGGGGCAAGAGTAACATGTGGGAAGACAACTTGAAATCAGGGCTTCACTGGGAACCATGGGTATTTTAGGTGGCTATTTTGGTGGACAAATGATCAGAAGGAAACCTGAGGTTATCATATAGAAGGAAAAGGAATGGAAATTGCAGGGTGACAGACTAAAGAGTCTTTGACTTCAATTGGTACTCGTTAGTCAACTAGCACTTATTAAGCAGCTACTAAGTGCTAAGTATTGTGTTAAGCTTTGTCCCTTTTTAAAAATTTGGTTGTTGGTTTGTCCTTTTGTATAAAATAAGAAAGCATCTAGTGAGCTCACCAGTAGGGCATATCAGGTCAGAGGCACAAGAAAGAAATCAACTCTCTACTTCTCCACCTCCAAACTCCAACCCAACCCACCCACCCACCACTCCCTTTGCATTATGAGGCCAGTCACTAGCATTGCCTGAAAAGACAATGAAAGAACAGCCTACCTATGATGTTTTGTTGAGAAGTTACCTATTGCTACCTGTGAACTAAAGAATGTACATGGCAATGACAAAAACAAAACAATGTCAATGATATATGTGTGTATAGTACAAATATGTTTATGCCTAATCAATTCACACGCATTTATTATATGCCTCATGTATCATACACTGTAATATATGCAAGGGATGCAAATGCAAAAGTGATACAATTTCTAAGGAGTTTCAGTATAGGCAATCTCAGGAATTTGTAAATGGCATCACTGAACAAAAGATTGTCATCATCTTTCTAGTTCCAGTCATATTGATTTTTGTTCATGAAATAGGAATAAGAGGTGGAAAGTAATTTTGTGGAAGGCAATACATACAATAACAGAGCAGATGGGAAGCCCTGATATCCTTATCAAGACTGGATGACTGCATAAGATATGAAAGGTGACCTGGATCAGGCTGGATATAGTGGATTGTGATGTGCTTTAACTCATTTATCTACCCATCAGGATATTCCAACCCCAGGGTGGAGTTAAAAAGGTGATCAATATATAATGGGGGTAATCTTTTCTCCCCACTTTAATCTGCTGAGAACACCCAATGGAGTATTTATGGAAATGAGCTAGGATCACCTAGCCACTCCCAAGGACTCATGTGGCTCAATACCAAAGGACTTTTTCTTTGAGAGAATGAATAAAAAACCTTTATTGGTCCCTTGGTTCCATATCAGTCTCCAGGGCTTCCTGTCTCCAAGAGAAGTGGCCACTGAGCCAGGAAGAGCTCACTCCAAAGACTTTAAAGGGAGAGGTTCTTTTCTTTCTTTCTCTCTTGTTCCTCTCTCCAGAATTTGGAAATTTCTCTCTGGGACTGCCCATAAAGCAGATGGGAGAGAGACTCTTCAACTGCTTCCTTCCTCCAGCAACTGTAGCGGTTCTTTTTATATGACATCTAGAGGATGTGTCAATTAGATGAACCTTGGTCAGGATCTCAAGACCCTGACTGCCTCTTCTGCTTTGTCTTTCTTTCTCTGTGCATAGGTGGCCAAGCAATAATCCTGAGAACATTTCTAACCCATGAGGCAAACTAGGGATCCTAGTTCAGTTAGAACTAGCCATACTGTGGGATATATTCCATAAAGTTATGTATTGCCAAGGCAATATTCACAGCACTGGTGGTGACTATGAATATGCCAGTATAGTTCTCAATCACAAAGTATAAAAGACTCTCCATATAGAAGGCAGAAGAAAAACATTTATTTAAACATCAGAAAGCCAAATCCCAGAATCAGAAAGCTAAATCTGACATGGTGAGCAAGAAGTTAATAAACATGATCACAGAAGAGGGCAAAGCCATTCCCAAGTCTCCCCATCTCAACCAGGGCCTTTTCACAAGTAAACACTCATGAGCCTGAGCCTTGCCATGCGTACCTGCCTGCATCCTCTCCCCTCTTCCCAGATCATGCTCACTCACTTCCTCCAGGTTCTGCTCCACCATTCCTGTTCCACATGTTCAGCAAACTCCTCCCACCACATGTGACTTAGGCTTCCAGGTGATTCAAATGTCACATGGACCTGTTAATGAATGAGAAAGGTCTTTCCATTTAAATTGCTATTACAAGTTACTACCATGTTTCCCAGAAGAGAAAATGATCCTAGGCAAGAGGATAACCCAAACCCTGGACAGATTTGCCAGAAGAAAGGCATGAACATCAAGAGAATTGTTAAAATAAAAGAAGAAGAAGAAGAAGAAAATAAAAAAAGAACTGAGAGGAAGGGGCAAATTTTATTCAAAAATCCTACCAAATGGTCAATGTTTTAAACATCAGATTTCTAGCAAATTATAATAGTTCTAAGTTACTATACCAGATTTTAGGTTTTATTAAATACATGCTATTAGTCTTCTGTGTTTAAGGAAATTCTTTTGTGTGGAATAATTATAAATAGCTATTTTATACCTGACCTATATTATACATTAATTATCTTTATACCCCTTCTATGAAGAGACACTAGACATGATCCAAATCTCAACTTTCTTTAGGTTAATTCCCCCAGGCTCTGTGGTAGGACCATAAAGAGCCAGTGCATATGAGAAAAGAACCAGTTCACCTCTTTAGAAATCAGGTTCCCTTATTACTGAACTAGGGTCTGTATGTATGAGTTCAGAGCTGGGAACCATTGAGGGGGGCACTTGACATGGATTCTAATGACATAAGGTCAGGATCTCTGCCTTTACATGGATCTCTGGGTCCTGCACATTATGGCTAGAAGCCAGAAATCCAAGAAGTCATGTAGTCTAAAAGAGAAGACTTGCCTTTGTTAGCACCTGATTAGGACTTTATTCCTCATTTTTAAAGCAAGGTTTTAATTTAATAAAGATGTTTAATTTAAGTAATGATAGTACTGATTAATATATTTTTACAATTAACAATCAATTGCCTTCTCTATTACTTCCTCCCAGACCCAATTTAAAAGAAAAAGAAATCCCTTGTAACAAATATGCATAGTCAAGCAAAACAAATTCTCACATTGTCCATGTGCAAAAATATATGTCTTATTAGGAATCTTGTAATGAAATATCATGACACTATTGACTGCTGAAGTTTAATTATTCATTAGACATTTGGGCAGGATCTTTATAATTTGGAAAAGACCTTGACTAAAATTCATCATGGCAATACAGGGGAGGGGTGGGGAGAGGGGCAGATTGTTCAGCAGTAGTATACAAAAAATTATAGGAAATGTTTACCTACCCACAGGAAAATATCTTCAAATGCTTCCAAATTCCACATTAAAAAGATAAACTCCTTTAAATATGCAATCTAGTTAGGTATTTGTTAAAGTAAAACCTCTACTTATCAATACTTTTTCTCAGTTTTAGTTTCTATATGCATTACTATTAGGTGAAGAAAGGATTATGTCACAGTAGATAGAGGGCTAGCTTTACCACCAGGAAGACCAGGGTTCATATAGTGCCTCTGACATGTGATCACGGGGCAAATCACTTAACCTCTCACATAATTCCCCAGGATTGTGACTAATAGCTGATCTACATCAATAGAGAACATTTCCAAAACAGAAAGTTTCACCACACAAATCATATCTGACCACCGTCTTCAATACAGTTGAAAATAGCAAATGTATTTCTTGTCAAATATTTTATAATTTAGAATGTTCACAAAAGTAGTCTGCTCTCCATCAATTATTCCAAAGAAGTGGGTTTTCTAATAGTAATTCTGACATGGTACTCAATGACGCTAGAATGAAAAAATATATATTACTTATGATTAGATAGAGTAATGGTCCTCAACCTGTTCACTGTGAACAACTGGGGAGTCATGAGGGGAATGCATGACCATCTTATTAAAAAATTCAATATGTAAACATGCTTTCCATCAGTTGAATAAATTATGTATCTTACATGATAATAATAGCATGGAGGTAGCAATTTCAGGTTTATAAAGTGGTTTACATATCTCATTTGATCTTCACAGCAACCCTGGAAGAACCCCATTTTACAAATGAGGAAAGTGAGTCTGAGAGAGGTTAAGTGGCTTGCTCAGGTCATGCAGCTAGTACATATCGAAGGCCAGTTTTGAACTTAAGTCTTCCTAACTCCAGGTATCCACTGTACCATTAACTGCCCATACAAGCAAAGATGTATATTATTTTTCAAAAGAATATGTCATTAATAAGATAAAAATCATCCAAAACTTTTAACAGATTTATAGTTGTTTTTTGTCATTGTGAATTTTCTTAATCAATGTAGTAAAAGTATGACCACTGTTGCATGTGGATCTTTGGAATTTCTTGACTTAAAAAGAAGCACTCATACTAGGGAGGAGAGGAGATTGGATCCAGTGGTGCTGAGTTCATTCATTCTCTTGCTTGATGTGGGCAATCTCCCAGACTATGTCTTACCTGATATGAGGGCTTTAAATCTTGCTTTGAGTCAATGAACCACTTTTTCAGAGTTATTCTAGGTGTGTGCTTTTTCCTTATTGATTCCCCACCATGAACAGAAATCAAGTTCAGAGAGCAGTACAACAATGGGTCTGAGCTTTCAGACCTCACTCCCTATTTGTGGCACTTAATGTTTCATTCATGCGGCTCTTACATAATTCTGCTTTTCCTCTTTCCTATCGATTTTTCTGCAGACAGCTTCAATGTTTGATCACAGGGCTGAGAGAAAGCACAATGGAATGGAAGTTTAGGGAGACATTCAAACTTAATTCTTTTTCCAATCTTGGCACATTCATTTCTCCAAAGCATGGCTTTTTAAATACTTTTAATAAGTCTTTCATATATATATATATATATATATATATATATATATATATATATATATGAGAGGTAGAATTGCAGGGAGGAAGCAGCTTCAAAAAGCAGGACCTCTGACAGTACAGAGGAGGGCCAACAATGCATTAGAGACAAGCCCTGGTAGTCAAGAGTTGAGACTCAGAGAGTAGCAGTACCAAGAAACCCAAGTCAATAATATGAGAATGTCAAGCACATCAGGTTTTTACCCACCCAGAGAGGGCGCTATAAAATATATTTGGGATATTGTAGAGTTGAGTGTAATTGCTTATTTTGCCCTCTGAGTGAAGCTGGCTTCTCTGTTTTTCCCCTAAGACTCATATCTGGACATCTCACTTCTCTCTGCCTTTGCCCCTCTGCCTCGATACATTTCTCTGAACCTTCACTCTGTCAAGATACCTTAACTCCTTCACTTTCACTTCCTTTCAGTTCAAGTGTTACTTTCCACAGAAAGTCTTTCTGTATGCCTGTTGAGTCCCCCAAAGATCTACGCTTGCATTAAATCTTTCTTCTGGGCACGAATGAATGAGGCAGGAGCAAGGATAGTATGTACTCCGTTTATTCTCAGCTAGCTCAGAGTATATATAGGCATTCTACTGCCATGCATGCAAGAAGTTCATATACACTGTGTGCTGAGCTTACGTGCTTGGCTGTTGCTGCTCTTGCTCAACATAATTGCTAAAGGTTGGTTATTGCTTAAGGGTGGTCCATCTCATAAGTCATGCAAGACATGATGTCCCAAGAGATTTCTCCTGAAGACACCATGACCCTGATAACCCGAGAGTTCCAAACCCCTTACAGACTACTGGCACCTTTTTCACCAAATCCCTTTTTACCAATTTTTTATATATTTTGCATTTATCTATGTATAACATGTGCATGCCTTCCTCAGACTGTAAGATAGAGACTTTTCATCTTTGTCTTTCTATCTCCATATCTAGCACAACACCTACCTGATTTAAAAATGTTTATTAACTTTCTGTTTGATTGAAGCCCATGTGGCCAAGGACTACAAGATCTAAGTTTCTTTAACCAAATCTAAATACTAATTGTTCCCTTTTTACCCAGGAACCCTGAGGGTCTTCCCCTGCCCAGCTGACTTTTTTTTTATTAAAGGGGCTATCCCTTGAGTGACTTAAAGAAGGCTATTCATTGAATGGGTGTATCTCACTCAAAGTAAGATTGTAATAAGATCTAAGCCTGAAAGGGCCATGGATCTCACATTGCATCCTGGGCCATCTCCAGTCATCCTGATGAATATCAGGCCATGGACCCAGATGGCTCAGAAGAAGTAAGTGAGGTTGGTGACCCTGTACATCCCTTCCTCACTCAAATCAAAGTCAACTGCATGTCATGTCATCACCTTAATGTCATGGTCCTCTTCGAGAATGAAGGACAAACACAACAAATCCTTACAAAGCTGCTCCCATCAGGGGACCCAACCAACAAAAAATATTCTATTCAAAATCCATGGCCACTGTGGAGTCTCATACTAAATTCCTGTTCAGACTCATCTGGTTGTTCCATAATTGGCAGCAGACACCTTCTGGTGCCAGTAAATATATCACACATTTTCCTAGCTACATTGCCTACTTCATCAACTTCTCTCTATTCTCAGGGAACAATTTCATTGCCCAAATCTCTTCCCCAAGGGACTAGTTTATTAGAATCTGCCTTTGGTTTGAATTTACAATAGGAAAATATCTTCCAAATGAAATTCAATGCTGACAGATTTGTCAAGAAACAAATTCATAGCTGATAGAATTTCAAATTTGCAGAATTATTTTGGAGAGCAATATGGCAGTATACATTCAAAATTATGAAATAATAATACCCATTACCACAATAATTTTAATTGTTGAAACTAGAACCTAAATTTCATTTAAATTTAAAATGAAAAATTTAAAAATGAAAAATATTGGTCAAATATTTTCATAGTCCATTAGGTAACACATGTTTGTTAAGCACCCGCTTGTGCTAGGCACTGTGCTAAATACCGGGGATACAAAGAAAGGCAAAAGATAGTCTTTGCTTTTGAGAAGCTCACAATCTAATGGAGGAGACAATATACAAACTACTATGTACAAAAAAGTTATGTATTGGATAGTTGGGAAATAATCAGCAGAAGAACAGTAGCAAAATTAAGAGGGATTGGGGAAAGTTTCCTGTGGAAGGTGAGATTTTACCTGGTATTTGAAGGCAAAACTAAAGGGAAAGAGAATTCTATACATACAGGACAGTCAGTGAAAATGTCAAGAGCTGGGATATTCTTGTTCAAGGAACTGCAAGAAGGCCAGTATCAAAGGAACAAAAAGTGCTTGGAGTGTTGTAAGATGTGAGAAGATTGGAAATGTGTGGGGAAGCAAATTATGAAGGGCTTTGAATGACAAACAGTGGATTTTGTATTTGATGCTGGAGGCAACAGGAAAACGCTAGAGTTTAATGAGTAAAGAGGTGATGTGGTCAGACCTGTGCTTTTGGAAAATCACTTTCATGGCTGAGTGTCATGGACTGGAGTGAAGAAAGACTTGTGGTAGATGTATCAACTAGTAAGCTACTACAATTGGTTAGGTATGAGGAGATGATGGTCTGCACCAAACTTGTGGTAATATCAGGGGATAGAAGGAGGAACATCTGAGAGACATTACAAAGGTAACATCAACAGGCCTTGGTAACCGATGTGTGGAGGCAGGGTAAAAAAAAGTGAAAGATCAAGGATGAAACCTAGGTTGTGAGCTTAGGGAAAGGTTAGGGTGTTGGAGGTAGTATCAATAAGTATGTCGAAGCTCCTTGTGTGAGGCAGGATTTGGAGGGGAGAGAAAAATTTTAAGCCAAGTACTGAACTCATTGAGGAAGGAAGTGGAGTGTGTTAGAGGTCTACGTAGACAACAGCTATAAGGATTTGGATTGAGTAGTAGAAATGACCCGCATGAATCTCAAAGGGCGAGAGGTTATTGAACTATGGTGGCAAGGGGAGAATTTGGAAGTGGCAATGCCTCTGTCTCAATCAGTGAATTGCAGCAGTGAGAAAAAGTATAGCCAGTACTAGCCCAGGGAGACTGTGTCATCCAGAAGGAGCTCATCTCAGTGAGGGCCAGAAGAGTGGCAAAAGAAAAGATTTCAAATGAAATTAAATTTGTTTTTTATGGAGTGGCCATTACAGAGGAAATGGTGGAAGAGGTGGGTAGATTTGGGGTGGAACATGGAGATGGGGATAGATTCAGGGGAATGGGAATAAGGAATCAGGCAGTGCATGATTGGGGATGAGGTTTGAATGATGGCTCATGTGATTAACAATCACTGGCATGGGGAAGGATGAACAGAGGGTAGCTGTTAACAGATTAACAATAAGTAAGGAAAGATATTTGAAAGATTTTCAATATCAATATGACCTCAGAGTGGAATCCTTTTAGAACCTTGGGTAGCTTATACAAAGGAGCAAGGATTTGGAGCAGAAGGAGTAGTGATACATCTTTGTCCAAAGGCAGAAGATCAGACTGGACACCTGACAGAATGGTACCATCTTCCTCACCTCAGTTGCTAGAGCTTGGTAAGATGCTTCTCGACTCCCCACAGGAGACTGAGGAGTAAGCAGATGGACTTGCTGAAATAGCACCTTGTCTCCCTCTGTCCTCATGGTAGCAGCAGGAGACTGGAATGGTTCTTCTCTTTTAAGGGTCTCCAGAGATCAGGCAGGAAGTGGTGGCAAGGGATGTTAAGGTGATGTCCTCTCCTAATCCCTCCAGATGCTGCAGATAGTCCTAAGCAGTCATATATGTAACCATAAAACCAACAAACAAACCACCAACACTAGAAGCAGCATAAGTATCAGAAATAGAGGGACGATTAAATAAATTGTGATGCATTCATATAATGGAATAAGTGTCACTGCTGATAAAGCAATGGACCTGGAGTCAGAAAAATCTGAGTTTGAATCTGGCTGCAGACACTTACTAGCTGAGCAAGTAATTTACTCTCTCTTTCCCCTCAGTTTCCTCAACTGTAAAATGGGAATATTAGTAGCATCTACCTGTAGAGTTGTTGAGAGAATCAAAAGAGATAATATTTGTACATCACTTAGCACAGTATCTGGAATGTGGTAGGCAGTATCTAAATGCTTATTTGCTTTCCGTCCTTCCCTGACATAATGTAACTGACAAGTATGAGGAATACAAAAAAAAATTAGACTTTTATGCAATAATTCAAAATTTAATAGGAAAAATCAGAGGAGTGGTGCCCATACCAACTATAATCATAATGGAGGGAGGGAAGTGAATGAGAATAAGGGAGGGAAAAAATCCTGATTGAGACTCAGAGAAAGTCACTGAAAAAGGGAAACCATATTTTAGGCACTGAAGTTAAGTAATTTAATTGTAAATAGTTAATAACCAGGTTAAGTTGCTCTTAATCCAGAGCAATGGTAACTTTAAAAAAAACTTTTAAAATGATTTTTTTTTTAAAGTAAAATATCTTGTAATGGCAGAAAAGTGCCCTATTAATACAGGCATGGCCATTCTCACCAACAATATCCTGACACTATAGAGTGCTCTCTCTCTCTCTCTCTCTCTCTCTCTCTCTCTCCTCTCTCTCTCTCTCCTCTCTCTCCTCTCTCTCCTCTCTCTCTCTCTTTCTCTTTGTCTTTTATTTTAGTATGTGACAAGGAAAAAGGAATAAAAAAGAATATAAGAATATAAAAGAATATAAAACTCAAATATGAGGAAATGCTTTTTTTTGAAACAACCTCCTTCCACCTCTGAGTAAACAAATTATTTTTCTTAAATTAGACTCGGGGCCCAATCTGGATGTGAATTTTACAATCCACAAAGCAGTAAAAGATTTGCTAACTTCAGAGTATACTTAATTTCAATGTATCTAGGAAAGTGAGGTCTCTGTTGCCTAATTCAATGCATGTAAATGTACAGAGCTGAATTTTAAAATGGCAGCTGCCTCAGGGAAGTAGACAAGAGTAGCTTGTCTAACATCTGCCCTACGTAGCAAGTAAAGTGAATTCAAATACTATGGTGGATGTTCTACACATGCAGATGCCATGCTCTACCATGAACTGTCAAGTTTTAAAAACTTTCCCTTTACTTTGAAGAATAAAACTTAACGAAGATACAGCACCACATCTAATGGTCTGGAAATTCTGAGTGTTAGAAACAAACTTTGTTTGAATATTAACAGTCTTGGTGGTACTGGATTGTATTATTAATTTTTTTCTTGTAATGTTCAATATCTTTCCACTGTATTTAGAGAACAATATCAGAATTACTTTGTGATTAATTTGATACCTATGAATTTCCTGTGAATATTATAGGAAGATTATATAGCTGAGGGAATTAAATACTTTACTTTATATTACAAAGGTACCAGGATTAAGATCTATAAAGCCTTCATTATCTGTGAGATATGATTTACAACTCTTACATAGAGCACTTTTACAGCTAAAAAAAAAAGCCCTTCATCCAGAGAAATTAATTTAGAAGGATGAGAGATGAAGGTGAAGGACAGTACCTTTAATAAAGTGATCTAGTTCAAGCATTAGTCAGTGCCAAAAGAACAAATAAAGCCAAGATCTTAATGTCAAAAGAATATTAGTTTGCATTTATAGATGACAGCGTTTTCCCAAGGTGCTGAGAGGGCATGGACTTCTTTCATTATAATTATAGTAATTATTATTTACTATCATCAACATAATCAAATGCTTCATTATTGTTCCTGCAGTAACCTTCCCCAGAAGAGTTGAATTAAATATTTAAAATCCAAGCAGCCTTTATGATGTCCTGTGAGGCTTTAAAAAATAATTAGAAATTATCTTCATTTTATATATAGAAAAAAGTCATACAAAAGGTGTGACTTAGTCAAAGTTTTGAAAAATAAGCTCCTATGTTCTTCTAGGTAAATTGATAAACAGATTAGAGTTAATGTGTCAGTGAAAGCAATCATTTATTGTCTTATTCCTTCTAGTAACATACTTGCATTTTAAAAGCAGCTCTGTAGAGCCAATATTATCATCAAAATCAATGCCACTAATCGAGACAATTTTAGGCATTGTGGCAGGCTACTGTGAGGAGACATTTTTGGACATGAAGGTCTTTCAGCATCTCCAAAGTTGTACAACATAGGTATCTCTCCTCTACATGCCTACATAGAGACATCTCTAGTTCTCCATCAAGTGATGTGCCCAAAGTTAGATATTCATCCAACAGCAGAGCTAAAAATATAGTCCTGCTCTTCTAATCTTCATTTATGTTCCCAAAGTGCCAGACAACTTGGATTGTATTCACTTATCATTTACCATATTTAGTTTCAACTGGTAGGGAAATGAGAAAATGAGGCCTCTGACTAACAGAACACCTCAGTGAAGGGAAACCAAAGAATATTTCGAGCATAGTTACTTCATCATCATGGATATCCCCACAACTAAAAATCACAAGCTTCTTTACAACCTTGTAGCTGTTCTTGGTAAGCTTCTATAGACAAAGTATTCATCATCTGGTCATCAACCTGATGATGAGACTCCTTGAACTTAGCTAGGGTGATCTGAAGACATCATCCATATCACCAAAATCATCTTCAAAGGGTCTAGAAGATCCTCATCCTGCTTCACTTCTCTTCCTCATCCCCAACCATCTTCTCAACAAGCTCAACATCTGCCTTGCCACCACTCCCATAGTTCTCCCCAGCCCCTCTCTGTGCCAAACTCTCCTTTTCTGGAAGCAGGGTCAAATAAATGCCACCACTATTGCTGGAAAGGGAGTGTCAAGTTACTTCTGTGTTACCCCACTCACCATTCCTGACCAAAGTGCCCCATTTAGCCACCAATCCCTTATATGTTTGTCTTCACTGTATTAGAATGTAAGATCCTTGAGGGTAGGAACTATCTTTGTCACATAGTGAGCACCCAATAAATGTTTGTGTTTTGTTTTGGTTTTTATTTGTAACTTCATTTATTCTGCTGCATTCTAGAGTAACACTGCCAAAGGTGGAGATAGCTTTCGAGTTACAGTTAGTTTAGAGGTGTTTTGGAGGCACAGTTGGCCTCACACAGCTGGGCATATAAATAAACACACATATGCTCACAGGAAACTAAGTGCGGCAAATGCTGTGAATCCTTTATGGAACTCAGTCACTCTGCTTTCCGAGTATTGAAGCCTGTGAGCCTGACCTCTAGGTCATGTCTCTTGGCTCAAGTGTTCTATTCTGTTCTGATTCTTGGCATTGACTGTGGATCCATCTGGACATCACCTTCTGCCTCCAACACCTCAGCTCAATGCCTCGTATCCCTGGCAACCATCTCTGGCCTTGCATAACCAATCTGGTGTTTCTTACTCCTCCCTCTGTAGGAAACTTTTGGCAGCAGTCAGAGAAGCTTCAACCTGAGCCAAGAAAGATGTTCAATTCCACTATGTGGAAGGTCCTGGTTTGGGTTAGGTGCTGCTCAAAGGTAGAACTTGAAGGAACAATAGAACACGTTCCTTGAAGACAAGAACTTCTTTTTCTTGCCTCTGAGTGTCAAATATCCATTGTGGAAGTTAATAGGTTTATGCAGACAAAAGTCGCATAGGATAAGATGTTTATGGATTGTCATGTGAATACTTGAAGAGGGTACTCATTAAAGTAACAGGTTCCCTAGCACTTAGCACAGTGCCTTAAATAACATATATTTAATAAAAGTCTATTTGAATTGAACAGTATATTACCTCCCTATGAGCACAGAACCAGTAGAGACTAGTATTGGAGAGAAAGAAGTAGAAAAACTTTTAAGAAAAGGACTTAAAAGCTAAGGCAAAAAGAGTTCAAGAGTGTTTAGGCACAGGATTCAGGGGATCAAGCTATCTTTTCAAGGATCAGGTGGCTACAAAATCATCATTACCTAAAGTTAGAGATCATACCTGGAACTCAGAAGGGATTTCTTTTCCTCAAGTAATGAGATCTAAGAGCTCTAGTCAGCATTCTAGTGAAACATCTTGAAAATGGCAAATTAGACTCAGGTTTTGATGTAGACTTTAACCAAACTGTACTTCTATTTGACCTACTTGTATGCAGTTCATACTCCAAGATTCCTTGAATTATGGTAAAGTATATTTTGCACATGAAATAGTTGACTCTAAATAATTAAAGCTAAAGGTACTACATTTAGTAGCTTACTGACATTAGCATAGGAACCCTTCCCTCCTACCCCATCCCTTTGTGCCTACCAGTACTTGAGACAGCTAATGCTGACGTAGTGATAGAGTGCTGGACTTGGCATTAGGAAGCCATATGTTTGAATCCAGCCTCAGACATTTACTAGCTGTGTAATTCTGGCAAGTTACTTAAACTCTAATATCTTCAATTCCTTATATGTAAGAAAAGGATAATAGTTATCACCTGCCTGGCAAGGTTGTTGTAAGTATCAAATGAAATGCCATATGTGAAGTGCTTTATAAACCTTAAAGCACTATGTTAAATGCTTGCTATAATCATAATAAGTCATCATTATCATTACTATTGCTCTAACTATGACCTTCTGATAAATATATTGCAGAAGAATGATGCTAGAGAAAACAAGTTCTGAGTCCACTACTGAAAAAAAAAATCCCTTAGAAGTGGCAGCAAAAGTGATCAGTTGTGAGCCTGAGGGATATTCTGTGTGAGGAAATAATCTGGTGATTTATATAACAACTATATCTTTTCTAGCATCCAGTGACAAAAATTTTCTTGGGTTACAATTCTACATTAATTATGACAAATATTTTAAAAGAAATGTAAACTATACACAACATATTTGCAATTTGTTGTAAAATCTTCTTTGTTCAAATATGAATATTACCATTTTATTTGAAATTTGCAAAGTTCAGAATAAAAGAAAAGAGGTATGGAAGATAGCAACGAGTCATAAGGCTGCATTTATAAGACAGTCTTCTATCATTAATAGGGTTGGACCTTTGGGGTTCAAAACTCTCTCTTAAAAACCAGAGGAGAAATCTATTAATGATCACAAAATCTTAAATGGAAATTAAAATTTCAAAGGCAGATACATTTTTGCTTCCACTCTCCAAAGGAAGTTGAGGATTCTGCTATAGAGACCTCAACAAGAGAAATCTAGATCAGAAACAGTAAGCAGAATAAATGGAAGATGCACCCAGGACTTTTATTCAGTCATATTCTCAACACAGATATGACATTTTATAGGCATATGTGTCTGTACTGAGGTAGAAATTTTCCCCAAATTCTATTAGTTCTTCTTAAAAATCTCTCTCCCTCTCAAGAAAAGTTGTTTCTTAATTAAGTGAGAGCATACTTCTGGCTACTTGTTTAATGTCTCCTGAGAATTTCTGGCTAGAAGGAAAGTTAACCATAACTAGCTATCTCTTACTCATACAATATTCTTGTTAACACCAGGATTGTTAGCCCTATTCTTATAATCAAAGTACTTCTGCTCACCAAGGTCAGAATGAACTTCAGTGCCAATTCAGACAATCAATACAGACTGTGTCAGACAGTGTAAATGGTATTAATGGTTACTTACATGATGACAAGTACTTTTCAAAGGGGCTCTGATTGTCAATTTCATTGTGCTTGTTCCATTCTCACTTACTGTACATTTTCAAACTTTTTAGAAATGATTGAACAGTGTCTTTGTGCTGGTGAAACTTTTTTAAACCAGTTTAGATTCCTGGACATTGTTACTGGTCAAGTGAGTAATTACACCCTTGCAAAGTAACTTCTTAGAGGGGATGCAAAAATAACCATATTACTGCTATGTTCTTAAAAGAAGGAAAAAGAAAGTTAAATTGACCACAAAGTTAGGTTATGTTAACTTACACTCTGATAAAAATACTGTTTTTTACATATAGAATGAATCCACAAGACAGAAAAGGGAAATGAGATGACTGTCTTAAAAATGATCCTTATTCAAATTATTGTAGAATAAAAATATATTGATTTTTACTACATCTTTATAAATTCTTATTTGAAAGTGATTGCATCATCATGAAGTATGCTAAAGTTAGATAACTAAATAAGTGAATAGGTGAATAAAATAATAAAAAAAAACACTTACCATCACCACTATCCCAAGGGGAAGAACCCAGAGTCATTCATTTGTGACCATTAGGTGAGGAATTGATTAAATGCCTGCTTGAGGGAAAGTCCAGCGTCTTTTATTCATTCTCTGAGCTTATCCAATCCTGTGATGCTACAGAGGGTTCAGAACTAGACAGTAATTTAGTCTGAGACAGTTATAGATTAAGGATGCAAGTACACAGGCCCAGTTGGATCCTTATAGTCTTCCTCAAGAGACCAGGGGGCAGAAGTAGAAAAGGTTTCTTTTTCATCTTGAGCTAAACTGGTCAGAAGTCCCACTTTAGAAAATCTGCTGCTTCAGGAGACTAAGCAGAAAAGAGACATTGTAAGGAGGGGAAGAAGTGAAAAAGGAAGCAATTTCCAAAGGAACCTGAGAGCAAAGAAATTCTATTGAATAGAAGGCAACAAAGCCGGGAGTCACTTCTCCTTTGCCTCCACCTCCAACAGAATCAGGTAACAGAGGTCCAATCACCAGAGTTCCTTCTCCCTGGTACTTTAGGGGAAACAGATTTAAATTTTTCCAGACATAGTGATTGGGTTGAGGGAAAGGGTAACCAACAGTATATGAGCGGGGAGGTTTCTTAACCATTTTTGTGTCTCAGATCCCTTTGTCAGTCTGGTGAACTCTATGGACTTCTCTGAATAATGTTTATAAATGCAAAGAATAAAACACACAAGATTACAAAGAAAACCAATTATGTTGATATAGTTACTAAACACATTAAAAAAGCTCTTCTAAAGGTTAAGAGCCCTTCCTACAAACAAAAGCTCCTCTCCTAATTTTAAGACTCCTATTTTATACTAAAAGCTGAAGTACTCAATTCTGGAGAGCTAGGAGAGATGGCCCTGGTTAGCCAATTCCTGCAATGGACCAAGAGTCAGACCAAGAAGCAGAGAATTAAACAAGAGAAAGCTAAAGGGAGCATTCAGAACCTTTTAAAAATGTGAACTGTTTACCTTTTTACCTATTATGCCCCTTTATGTATATTCTCCTACAGTACTTCATAATTGTGGTGATGGCAGAGCAGAAATGGGAGTGAAGGAAAATCATGATCCTTGTCCTGCAGAAGGTCTAGAGGGGAACCACAAAAGCTACAGAGTTATGGTCACTTGAAACTTGATGTGGGTAGTGTGGGCATTAATGTATCAATAGATTTGATAAGGAAAAGTTCTGGTGTTCAGGGTATAGGAGATTTGTTGCAGTTGTATTAGGCCCTTCTTACAAAGATAAAGGATGCCACTGAAATTTAGTACCATATAAACAAATCCTCTACAAGGTTCAGGTTTGAGGATTCCCAAACTGATTCATCCAGTCAAAGTTTGGAATTATTCTTCCTCCTGTCACAGGACCCCACTTAAGTGGGCATCACAAATTGAACAGTAAGTAAGCTAAGTAGTACATGTTACCAAAACCAGATCTTTGTCCTACGTGACTTTAGGTTTCTGATCAGATGAAGACTAAATCCCAGATATGAATGAATGAATGAGTGAATGAATGAGTGAAATTAGCACCAATATTCTTTCATTACATAGGATCCAAGGATACATAGCTAGAAGGGACCATAAGAGTTTATTAGAAGGAGTAATCTAATTACCTCATTTCACAAATTAGGATACTGAAGCAATAGCACAATAATTAAGTGATCTGGCTAAAATTCAGACAGTACATGGCAGAATCAAAATTAGAGCTCAGGAGGAGCCAAGATGGCGGAGTAGAAAGACTCACGTATGCTAGCTCCGAACCCACAGCCCATATATTTCCTGCAAAAAGAACTCCCCACAAATTCTGGAGCACTGCAAGGCATGCAGAAACACAGTGGAAAAGATTTCTGTTCCAGAGAGCCCTGGAGAGCTGTCCCCAGGGGTCTGATGCACTCCGGACAGCAGAGCCCACCCCTGTGCTGCCCTGGCCACGTGGCCCCAGAGGAGCAGATCCGAGCAGGCTTCAGGGACGGAATCTCCGGAGGCCGGGAAGGTCCCTCCACCCACAGACACTACAGGTCAGTGAGAGAGACCTCTGAGCTGGCCGAGAAGGGAGCAGGGTGTCTCCATGACTCGGGCCCCATCGGGAGGCAGCGGCAGAGGCAGCAACAGAGGCAGCAACAGAGGGAGAGGCAGCCTGGAAACTCCCATACCACCAGGCAGAAGTTCAGGGCCATTACCGAAAGTCTCTGCATAAACCCCCTGAGGGAACTGAGCCTGGGAGACGGCCCTGCCCCCACCCGCTCCATTACCAAAGGTTGCTGCATAAAGCCCCTGAGGGAACTGAGCCTGGGAGGTGGTTCTGCCTCCACTCGAGCACCAGAACTTAAGCTCACATTGAATAGCAGCCACACCTGCCTCGGAAAGCCCATTTGAATCTCAGACCCAGAGCACTAGCTGGGCGGATCTAGGCGGGGGTGGAGAGGAATCTCAGAAGTCAAGTAACTGGCTGGGAAAATGCCCAGAAAAAGGAAGCAAAATAAGACCATAGAGAGCTACTTTCTTGGGGAAGAGATGTTCCTTCCTCCCTTCATTTCTGATGAGGAAGTACAATGCTTGCCATCAGGGAAAGACATGGAGGTTGGGGCCTCTGTATCCCAGACATCTAAGGTGGATGTCCAGTGGGCTCAGGCCATGGAAGAGCTCAAAAAGGATTTTGAAAATCAAGTTAGACAGGTGGAGGAAAAACTGGGAAGAGAAATGAGAGAGATGCAAGAAAAGCATGAAAAATGGGTCAATACCTTGGTAAAGGAGACCCAAAAAAATGCTGAAGAAAATGACACCTTGAAAAATAGGCTCACTCAATTGGCAAAAGAGGTTCAAAAAGCCAATGAGGAGAAGAATGCTTTCAAAAGCAGAATGAGCCAAATGGAAAAAGAGGTTCAAAAGCTCACTGAATTTAATAGTTCTCTCAAAATTAGAATGGAACAGATGGAGTCTAATGACTTTCTGAGAAACCAAGAAATCACCAAACAAAACCAAAAGAATGAAAAAATGGAAGAGAATGTGAAATATCTCATGGGAAAAACAACTGACCTGGAAAATAAATCCAAGAGAGACAATTTAAAAATTATGGGACTACCTGAATGTCATAATCAAAAAAAGAGCCTAGACATCATCTTCCATGAAATTATCAAGGAAAACTGCCCTGATATTCTAGAACCAGAGGGCGAAATAAGTATTGAAGGAATCCATTGATCACCGCCTGAAGAGATCCAAAAAGAGAAACTCCTAGGAACATTGTGGCCAAATTCCAGAATTCCCAGGTCAAGGAGAAAATATTGCAAGCAGCTAGAAAGAAACAATTCCAGTATTGTGGACATACAATCAGGATAACACAAGATCTAGCAGCTTCTACATTAAGGGATAGAAGGGCATGGAATAGGATATTCCAGAAGTCAAAGGAACTAGGACTCAAACCAAGAATCACCTACCCAGCAAAACTGAATATAATACTTCAGGGGAAAATATGGTCTTTCAATGAAACAGAGGACTTTCAAGCATTCTTGATGAAAAGACCAGAGCTGAAAAGAAAATTTGACTTTCAAACACAAGAATGAGAAGAAGCATGAAAAAGTAAACAGCAAAGAGAAGTCATAAGGGACTTACCAAAAGTGAACTGTTTACATTCCTACATGGAAAGACAATATTTGTAACTTTTAAAAGTTTTCAGTATCTGGGTAGTTGGTGGGACCACACACATACATACACATACACACACACATACATGTGTGCACACACACACACATACACACATGCACACACATACAGAGACAGAGAGCACAGAGTGAATTGAATAGGATGGGACTATATCTTAAAAGAAATTAAGGTAAATGGTGAGAGAGAAATGTAGTGGGAGGAAAGAGGGTGAAATGGAATGGGGTAAATTATCTCTCATTCAAGAGGCAAGCAGGAGACTTTTTAGTGGAGGGAAAAAGAGGAGAGCTGAGAAAAAAACAAGAAGTTTACCCTCATCACATTAGACTAAAGAAAGGAGTAAAATGCACACTCATTTTGGTATGAAAACCTATCTTACAATATAGGAAAGTGGGGGAGAAGGAGATAAGTGAGGTGGGGGGGATGATGGAAGGGAGGGCAATGGGAGGAGGGAGCAATTTGAAGTCAACACTCTTGAGGAGGGACAGGATCAAAAGACAGGATAGAAACAATGGGGGGCAGGATAGGATGGAGGGAAATACAATTAGTCTTACACAACACAACTATTATTGAAGTCATTTGCAAAGCTACACAGATAGGGCCTGTATTGAATTGCCTGCCTTCCCAAAGGGAATGGGGGGGGATAGATGGGGAGAATTTGGAACTCAAAGTTTTAGGAACAACTGTTGAGTATTGTTCTTGCTACTAGGAAATAAGAAATACAGTTAATGGGGAATAGAAAGTCATCTGGCCCTACAGGACAAAAGAGAAGATGGAGACAAGAGAAGGGAGGGATGATAGAAGAGAGGGCAGTTTGGTGATAGGGAAAATTAGATTGCTTGGTGTATTGGGGTGGGGGAAGGGGATAAAAGGGGAGAAAATTTGGAACCCCAAATTTTGTGAAAATGAATGTAAAAAGTTAAATAAATAAATTTATATTAAAAAAAATTAGAACTCAGGTCTTCTGACTTTAATCCAGTCCTCTTTCCTCTATACATTACTTTACCTCATTTTGAGTAATAGACTTGCCTGATTTTTAAAATACTTAAGTATTTTAATGGTTTTAATGAAGCATAAACTCAGTTGTATAATCTATCTGGATGATAATTTATACTGCTTTATTCCAATTATAATTAATTTAGTAAAACTCCATCTTCAGAATTAAGATGTCACATAATTCATCCTATGTTTTCAGAGAAAATGGCTATTTTTGTCTTTTAAGGAGAGCATACTTGGATCAAAAATGTTTTTAAGTCATAGGAAAAATGTATCAACTGCATCCTCTAGAGATGTTAAATTAAACAGGTCACTTTTGTTATTTGTGATAAAGTTCCAATCACAAAAGTAAAAGGAAATACTTTATTAGTTTCACCCTAGAGAAGATCCGCTGCCAAGAAAAAGGCAATAGAATTCAATGAAATGTGCTTATTAGGGCCACAGATGGAGTGATTCCCACTTCACAGAGCAAGAAGAAAAATTGACCATTCTGCCTTTTTATGCTAGGAGGCATTATTTCTTGGCAGACAGCTGAGTCCACTGGTGGTCAAGATGAATGCCAAGGAGATAGAATACACAAATAGAAAGTTCTGCTAATGGTTGCAACTAATTTAGGAAATATCTATGTCATGCTGCACCCTGCAAATTATTCCTGAGAGTAAGTGAAACATTTCTCTTATTCTGAGCTGCCATGAGTACTTAGGATCAGGATATACATTCTCCAACTACCAGCACTTCATATAGTATATTCCCCCACAGGGGAAATTTTCTAAACTGAGAAATCAGGAGAACATTTATTAATTATTCCTATTTATCTGACTGTGCCATGCATAGTAGACAATTTAAACAAAAGAAGGTAAGTGTTCTGCCTTTGCAAAGATTATACTTTATATTCCAATGGAATACTAAATTAAAATTAGGTATTCCACCCAATGATATAGATTACAATCCATACATGCTTGCACATCCGGGGCAACTTTCACACGTGTTCTCAGTTAATCAGTCTATAAATACTTATTAAGTGTACATTGTGTTCCTGACACTGTGCTCAGTACTGAGGATGAAAAGAAAGACAAGTAGTCCCTATCCTCAAGGAGTTTACAATCTAATGGAGAAAGACAACCCAAAAAAAGAACCCAAAAGGGGGAATCGGAGAGGGAAGGTACCTGGCATAGGGGCATAATGAAGAAGTCCAGTGTAGTAAAATTGTGTTGGAAATTTAAAAAAGGTTAACCTGACCACCTTTATTAAATGAAGATTCTGGGAGATCACCACTCTTCATTCAGAGATTTTTCCCTTGGATTTGCCACAGGGGATATAACCAATATCCCCCATGCATTCTCTTCACATTGTGTAGATACCAGTGGAATTCACAGGTTCTCTATCATTCTCAGTCCCATCAAATAGCCCATCATTTTTTCTGATCATACATTTTTTTTTCTGGGGGGAATCCTTTATACCTCTTCTCTTGTGAATTAACCACTTGCAATATATTGCAAACTGTTCATACTCATAATGCATAGATTCTTTGTCAATGTCCTTAACTTCACTTCTCTGTAGACAATGGCATTTCATTGCCTGCTACCATACAAAAACATCAAAAGAATGCTATTAAAAATATGGGCCTTTAACACAAATATATAAAGCCAAGCACCATTCCCAGATAAACATAGGGGCAAAGAATGCGAATGAAACAGTTCTCAAAAGAATGGTTACAAAACTATTAAAAAATATGAATGATTGCTCCAAATTAACAAAAAAGTAAATCAAGTAATGCTGAAATTTCACTTATCAAATAGCAAATTCATAAAGAAGAATGAAGAAAAGGGAGTTATCCAATATTTGAGGAATTGTGGAAAGACAAGCACCTTAATACACTGATGGTAGAGCTGTAAATAGATCTAACCACTGAATTTGGGGTTATGCTAAAAATTTAACTAATACATCTGCATCTTTTGAACCAGAGGTACTATTACTAGTCATATACCTGAAGGAGGACAAAGACAAAAATAAAGGTCTTATAGATACAAGAATATTCATAATGGTACTTTTTGTGATATCAGAGTACTAGAAAGAAAGTAGATGCCCATTACCTGGGGACTGGCTATACAAATTATAGTACTTTAATTAAATAGAATATTACCAAGCTTGTAAGACATAATGAATATAAAAAATTCAGAGAATATAAGAAGACTTATTTACTGATGCTACACGAAAGAAACAGAACCAAGAAAACAATATATACAATGATTATTATGTAAATGAAATAACAGCAGAAACAAAAGAAAAGAAAATCTAAACACTGAATAATAATAATAATAGGTAACTCCAAAGAGGAGTTGAAAAAATGCCTCCTTCTTTTGTTGCACATATAGAATGTGCTGTAGATATGGAAATATTATGTTACCAAATGTGGTAAATAAGCTGATGGGATTTGCTGTATTGTTTTTTTTTTTTTGTCTTTTTTTATTCCTTAATAAAAAGGAATGCCTAGCTAGACAGGAAAGAGGGAGGTATATATTCAAAAATGAAGATAATGTAGATAAAATGTATGGATAAAAATAATTTTAAAAATTAAAAGATGATTCTTTATTTCAGGGAGAATCTTGGGGATATCAAAAAAGATTGTTAGTTTCCTGAAGGCAATCTATCCTGTTTTTATCCTGCTCAATTATTGACACTGATATTTGTCTGTCTGCAATGTCAGATTCAGGAAGTGTATACTCTATACTCCTGGACCTAGATGGCTGAGGAAAAGAAAGTGAGCTTGATGACCTTGCACAGCCTTCCCTCACTCAAATCAAAGTCAACTGCAAGTCATGTCATCATCTTGATGTCATGGTCCTCTTTGAGAATGAAGGATAAGCACAACTGTATACTCTATCCAATATAGATTACAGTGTGAACAATATAAATTCCTCATCCACTTGGTTTTTCCTGTGTGGATAGTTATAATTAATTTGTGAATGATTATAGGTCTCTTTTAGAAGGATCATAAATACTCTGGGGCTTGGTGCAATAAAGCAAAAATTACCCACAAATAAAAGCATCTGGAGAATTTCATCATCTCTATAGGGAACTGCCTTTTGACTCAATCATGGCAACCACCAAATAACACCACGAAAGTTAAATTTATTGTATTCACAAACAGGGAAGAAAAAAAGACAGGTTGCTGATAGAAATTTCCCAACAAGTAGTCAGGCTACCAACTTGTGAGATTTCAATATCAAATTAAAGAAAAAATTAAAATGAGGAAAAGATATGGGAAGCAATTGAGGGACTAAAGATTTCCTTTTTAGAAAACTTTTTGAAACTGAAAAATTGATAAATAAATTTAAAAATAGAGAATTACACAGCTTATCATCATGTCTTAATCTTTCCTCCATGAGTACCGATTCTGATTCTCTAGGCTTTTTCTCCACCACGCTACAGCAACCTTCTTACCCTGGAACATCACTCTGTCCCTACATCCCCTAACTCCATTTGGTGAATTCTTCTGGAAACTTCCATTTTAGGAAAGTGCCCAGGCCAGTAATTTTCACTCTGTCCTTTCTGTCTGGGTGCCACTCCTGATTCTCTAGATTTCTTTTTCCATCACACATTTGTGTTGGTACCTTCCCTCTAACATATGCACATTTTTTAGCTTCCTTTTTTGTATTATCATCCCCCATTAGAATATATGCTACTTGAGGGCACAGACTGTTTATATTTTTGTTTGTATTTGTATTTCCAGAATTAGTACAACACCAAGCACATGATAAGCACTTAATAAATGCTTATTGGCTTGATTTGTCTCGAAAAAGTTTAACCAATATAAGTCAATCACCTTAATAAGAAGACCAAAAGTGTCTATGCCAAAACACTAGGCAACACTGTCTTAGAATATATAGTCATGTGTAAAATATTATAAAGCAATACAGTAGAATATGCCATCAGTAGATATCATTTTATAGGGGAAGTAACTCAATAGTGGGTAAAACCAGCTTATAGAAACATTGGCAAGTGACCCAACTTCATCCTGAGAACATTTAGGAGTAGAAAGAACAGAAAGGGAAGAAAGGAAATCTCAATAAAGATTTCAGTGACAAAATCTTTCCTCTCTTAATTAAACTGAAGACATCATATTTGGATTCTAACATCATAGTCTTCAATGAGCTACAAGAGGGCATAGGAATATAGAAAATAAAGATGGAGGGGAGAGGAGAACCAAACCAAGTGTACACAAAGGTTGTGCTAGAAGCAAAACTATTTTGAGGGCAATGAAGGACTGCTTTTCAAAATATCTGAAAAACTAAAATACCAAATGTTTGAAAGGGGGCGGGGAGCTAAGAAACACTGACTTTATTATTTTCCCTCAAAATATACCATGAAAATAGCACTACCAACCCACACACCTATTTTTTTCATCTCTACAAAAGTAATCTACATATGCCTTGAGGCTATCCTTGATAAAATATATGAGGGAACAAATAGACTTTCATAAACCATATTCCACTTCAGATCATATCAGTAGAGTTGAAGACTCCCTTAAAGGCTCATCTATGACAAAATGTTTCTCATACATTACAAGATCATACAGGATTATTTGAAAGCTTTGACAACAAGATCATAGGATTATAGATCTAGAGTTAGAGGATCTCAGAGGATATGTACTCTGGTATAATTTTGTTTAATGACATTATTAAAATGAAGTGGAGCATAAAGCATGGAGGCTTATGTGTACCAAAAATGTCAGCCACTACCATGAAGGATATCCAACAAAGAGTAAAATTGGAGAAGGAATTCTCTATAGGTGTTGAAATTCATAATTATTCAGAAAAAAATGAACCAAATTAAATACACCAGAAAACCAAGTAGCTGAAGAATTCCTTTTTTCCTAAACCATAGTAGCAGCTATATAGAGAACCCATAGAATTGTTACATCAAAACATGTATCTTAGACAGACACCTTTGGATGCTTACAGGGAAAATTTTGAGAAATTCTTTGAGAAATTTCACAATGTTTTTACTGACTCCATGCTTCTCCCTGAAACAAAGAACTATCATTTTTTATATCAATATTCTTTTGGGGATAGTATACAGTTGAATAATTTAATGCCACAGTGTCCAAAGAATTAAAGTTGTGAGCCATGCAAAGGACAATGGAGGGGTGAATGAGGGCATGAACAGCTTATATCATATCACTAATGAAATATTTCATAAGGGAAACATCATAAGGAATATCATCAGAGAACTGTCATTCAGACTAGAAACAGAATTACTAGTCAATGTCAAGAGAATGCCACTCAATGACAATGTCAAGAGAATGAGCCTCACAAAGTATCTTCAATTTAGAGCTAGAAAAAAAGCTGTCTTAGCCCATGAGCTCAACCCCTTCATTTTATAAAGAGCAAAACTGAGACACAGAATTCTGCAGAATGTTGGACAAGTCCCTTAAGGAGGATTTACAAGAGGGAATGAACAAAAATCAAAAAAGAGTAGAAAGTTAGGATTGTTTATGGTCTGCACTGTTGGATGGAGTACTCAACTCAATAAGATTATCGACTCATCCAAGTATCAAAGAATTTTTCCTTCAGAATAAATTAGCTAAATTTCGGTCCATAAACTTTAGGTGGGGGAATGGGATAAATTTATCCTATGATCCTTCCAAGTCTAAGATTTTGTGAATAAGATGAAGAAGGGATAGATTGAGGAAAGGGTGAGGAGAGCTGCTATTTCTTAGATCCTAATCTATATCCCATAGTTTCCTAGCTGAGGACAGGATGTTAGGAAGTTCTCTTCCAGGCCTGTGACTTTATACTTATTTCTGATAACTCTACCCTGAAGACTGAGCAGGAAGTACAAACAAGGGTACGGAGAAGGCAGAGTATTTCAGCCTCTGGTGGATCAGATAGCATGGCTTTCTTCCTGGACTTAGGGTAAGATAAAGTAGGCCAAGATTCAGGGTAGAAAAAGTAGATCCTGTGTGAGAATGAGTTTCCAGGATCAGAAATCTTAAGTGTAAATATGAGCTTTATAAAATAAAGTTTAAAAATCCTGTAGAACCTACAAATTCATGGTCATAGAGTTGAAGATCACAAGAAACCATTTAGCTCAATCTCCTCCTTTTACAGATAAGGGAAGCAGGACCCAGGGAAATTAGATGATTTGTCAAAACTACTACAGTTGGTAAGCATAAGAGTTGGGTTTTGAACGAGGTCCTTTCCCTTCAGAGACGCTATTCTTTCTACTATGCCATGCTTTTCGTATTCTTAATTTTGCTTTTTCCTGGAAACGTTTCTGCAAGATTTGTAGGAAAAGTGAGTTGTTTTCTGATAATGAAAGTTGTGGATGCCGAGATTAACTGGTGATGCTTGGAAAAAGCAAATACATCCCTTCTGCCTCTTGGTGTCTTGAGAGTTCATCTTGTTAAAACAAAACAAAAAAACAAAAAACAAGGAACTAAAATAAAATGAAACAGTTGATACAACTCAGCTTTAGTGCCCCAAACTCAGATGATTTCCACAGAAGTAAAACCTAATTTCATACACTAACTCTGATATTTGAACCTCAAGAATCAATCTTAATTAAGAGTTCCTGTCAGCCTTTCCATCTGCTCTTTGAGTACATACACCCTGCTTTCGGAATATTTGATTATTTGCACCGAAATTGTCATTCAAACAGAATTTAGATATCTTAATTTTTTTTATTTTTGCAAATTAATTTTGAGAAGTTTGCAAAGTGAAACATTTCACTTTTATTTGTATTTGGCCCTCAAACATAGATGAGAGGGAGTAGAATGCTAATTTTATTTTTAATGATAATTATAATTTTGATAATATAATTATTAAAAGAAAAATGTATTCCTGGTCTTTTAGAAGGAAGGAAACAGCATGTATTTATTAAGCACCTACTACATGTCAGGTAGTATGTTAAACGATTTATTTCTTTATACTATCTCATTTGACGCTCATAATAACCCTAGAATGCAGATATTATTATCCTTACTTTAGAGTTGAGGAAATTGAGGCAGAAAGAGATTATATCATTTATCCAGGGTTACACTGCTAGTACATGTCAGAGGCTCGAATGGAACTCAAGTTTTCCTGACTCTAGACCCAGCACTCATTCTACCATGTCACTTAGCTGCCGGAGATTATTTTGATCTTTGTATATGAAAATGGTGATGTTGTGGGTATATAGATAATAATATAGCACTTCTTAGGCTACAAAGTACTTTCTTATTTCTTCATTCTGTCCTCACAACAAGCCTACAGTGTATATAACGTAGTCATTAACTTAAATCATTAGCCTCTTTTCAATGAAGACACTGAAGTCCAGAGTACAGAATCATAGACCATGGGGCACAGCGGAAAGACAGACCAGCCCTGTTAGCTTAGATGAAAGTGAAAATATATTTTTTCTTCAAATTACCCAATATTCTCATCAACTTGACCACCCTCTTTCAATTTTAGTCTTCCTCATCACCCTTCTTTTTCCATCTATTATAATACAATTGAATACTTCTAATAGAGAGATCTCTATTGTAGCAAAAAGAATGCTGGATCTGGTGTCAGAAGAAATGCAAGAACTACTTTCAAGCTTTGTGACCGTGGGTCAAGATATTTAATCTCTGTGGCCTATAGTTTCTCCATCTATAAAATAAAAATAATAATACCAATTACCCTGCAGCAATGTTGTCAAGAGATAAAGTATAAAAAGTTTATATAAATGTCACTAAGCCTACAAAAATGAAATACTGTGATCCTATTGCTATTGCTATTGCCTGACTCCACCCAGGTTTATCAATATCCTATCCTCCACATATTTTTACTTCTTGTTGAGATAAAGTTAATATATTTAAGGAGAAACTCTCAGTTCTCCCACAAACATGGATTCTCAAGAAAACTAAAAATACGGAGTCTTGAAAAGAAAGGGACCAAGTGTGCTAGATTTCCCTTAGGGCTTTGTCTGGTTTTCACTAAGACCAAAAGTTTTTTAGGTCTATACCTATAAGCCAGTACTTATTTCCAAGGTTCTATTACATGTTACATGAGATGAAGCTCATGATCTCAAAAATTCTAAGTGTAGCAAATAGAATAGGGAACTAAGCAACCAAGCCACAAAGATCAGCCCTAGAACTGGAGGACTAAAACAGGCAGTGTCCCTCTAAATTTAAAGACAACAACAGTTCATTTTTGGTGATGATGAGATCCTCTGTCTGCAACAATCTTCCCAGAAGTAGCTCTTTAAGATATAATTTGTGAATAAGTTGCAAATAAAATTAAGGATCTACTCCTAAAAATCACAGAATTTTGAATACAGAAATGGGTTTAGGTATCATCTAGTCCAACAGTTCTCAAACTGTTTGGCCTGAGGACTCCCTTAGATATTTAAAAATTATTGAGAACCTCATTTCTCCTTCCCCTGCAATTGACCATTAGCCTGCATTAGATTACTATCTCTACCCCACTGCCTCATATGATTAATTGATCAAGGCCCAGGTTTTGATAAGAGCAAGCAGCCAAGGAGCAGGTAAAGGGGTTAACTCCTTCACTTGAGCCTCCTTTCTCATACTCTTCAACCTATTCCTCAACTTGTATTGTCAGGTATTTTTGTAATATGGATGCCTTATCTTTTGAATAAATGTTTTTGAAGTTGGCATTTCTATTTCTTTTGTTTTTTAAAAATGTTTGCAAATTTTTTTTCTAGATTAGACAAGAAACTCTGGATTATGATCTTGTATCTTTGGGTTGGTTTGGGTTTAGGGTATGGTTGTATTGGTTTGTTTTTGATGGAATAAATTCTTAAAATTGAAAATAAAAAAATTATTAAGGAACTCAGAAAGTTTTGGTTTATGCAGATTATATCTATTGATATTTACCACATTAGTAATTAAAAGTGATGAAAATATTTAATTATTTATTTATTCATTTAAAAATAATAAACCCATTATATGTTGACAAATAAACAACACATTCTATGAAAAAAATAACTCTACTTTCCAAAATTTAAAAAAAATTATTAAGAGTGGTATTGCTTCATATATTTTTGCAAATATCTTTAATGTCTGGCTTAACAGATGACAGCTGGATTCTCATATCTGCTTCTGCATTCACCCTGTTGCAATATGTTGTTTTGGTTGAAGTATATGAATAAAATCCAGCCTCATCATACAGATATATAGTTGTAAAAGGGAGGAGTATTTTAATGGGCAAATAACATCTTAGTGTTATCATGAAAATAATTGTGCCCTTGCAGATTCCCTGAAAAAGAATCAAGGTACCTCTGCAGACCATATTTCAAGAATCATTGATCTAGTGCTACTCCTGTCTTTTAGAGAGGGGAAGAATAAGTTCCAGAAAGTGAACTGATATATTTAAACTCATACAGGCAATTCATGGCAGAGCTGGACTCAGAGATGAGACAACTTCCCTAGTCCAGACTCTTTCCTATACATGAAACTGCTTCCCATCAAGGAACTGCTATTACAATAAATGCAAGATAAACTGTAATTTGGGAAAGCTTAACAAAAGATACTGTTGTAATGAGAAAAGTTGTCACTCACTGATAAGAATTGGGGGAAGAGGAAATGCATCCATTACTCTGTCTGCAGCACTGTCCAGGAAAGAGGATTCTCCAATTCTAGACAACTGTTCCCAGTTCTTTAGACAGAAAAATCCCTAAAGTAGAGAAAAGCAATTCATCAGACTTCCACAACCTGACAGAAATATCCCCTAAAATATCTAGCTTCTTTTGTTCTAATTCTATACCCACCAGTCTCCTGGTTTTATAATTTGTTCTCCTACCCAAATGTATACTGTGAACAGACTTGTCCTTTTTTTTTTGAGGTAGGTATCTTTTCTGGACATTGACATATTTAATTCAGCTCTGTAGTTTAATTCACTTAACAAGCATTTAGCAAGTGTTTAGTATGTGGATCAGGTACTGTGCTAAGCACCTGGGATACAAAGACAAAAATGAAAGCAGTCCTTGCCCTTAAAGAAGCTTACATTCTACTGGAGGAGTTTGCATTCTATTGGGCATTCAGTTTTAGGAAATATTTTTATTTGTAATTCAATATTGTTGGAACTTTAACTCAACTAAACAGATTCTGACCAGTCCTTAGTAACAGGGAAGGGAAGAAAGTGGGGAGAGGTATCGCTGGGGAAGGCAGCGCTTATAATGATCCAAATCTGAAAATAAAAGATAGCCACAAAACAAACAGCAACGAAGAGTTGAATCCCCTATCATAACAGATATTTTGCCTCAGCTCTTGAAAGAATCATTTCAATTTTGAAAATACTTGATTGTGAAACAAATACTCGACATTAAAAAGGACATTTCAGCTGATAGAGCATAGACTGTAGATTTTGAGAAGAAAGAACCTTAGAGGTCATTTAGTCCAATGTTTTCAATTTATAGATAAGGTAAACCAGGCCCAACGAGGTTATGTGACTTTTTCAGGGTCTTACGGGGAATGAAGCAGTGCTGAGATTCAAACTCAGATCACCTGGTTTTAAAACCAGCTCTCTTTCCACTGTACCATAGGATATAGTAAAATTAAATCTGCAGTTTCCCTTTCAAGAGAGAACTTGTTTTATTTTGACAGTAGAGATGTGGTCATATATTACTGAAGCCTTCAAGTTGTTTTGTTGCCATAGTCTCACCTTGACTAGAGAAATTATCCAGCATCTCTTTTGTGAGTGGCTCAGCATTATTTCCAGCCCACTGCCTAACTCAGGCCTGCCCAGAGCTGAAGCCTTATGACCTGTATTCATTTTTATGACAGGTTTCTCAGCAAGGGTTTTTCCACCCAAGTTTGTGCTAAGATTGATGAACTTAATCCTCTCAGCACTACCCCACACAGATGACATCCCTCTCCCTCCTCCCATATCCCTTAGTCCCTTCATGTGTTATTTAAAGTGAAATGTACCATTGTATTGTTTTTTCTTTTTTGTTAAATAAACAGAAATGGATGAACAGTTTAAATTAAAGTGATGGAACCACTAGAATAACTTCCTGCATCAAGGGATGATGCTACTTGAACTTCTAGCAGGGATTAAGACTTGATAAAACGGCTTTGTGTTACGTGAACAACAGGCAGTTCAGCCATTGATTTTATGGCCTGGTAGAGACTCAGTCAACTTGGATAAGTTGTTTTCTTAAATTAAAATAGTACCTGATGCATGGAGAACTGAAGATCCCAGAATGGCAAACACACCTTGCTCCCCTTATCAAGTCTCTGAAGTCAGTTTCCTTTCCAACTGTGAACCAGAGATATTCCCAGGTTGAACTTCTACTAGGTATGTTTCCTTTCATATATACACACATAAATACATATACATACATATATGCATATACACATAGGCAGATAACTAGCTAGCTAGATCTCTATATCTATCTGTGTGTGTGTGTGTGTGTGTGCATGTTCCTAGCCTTGGATCCCAGGGGAAATCAGTGTAAGAAGTGGGATTGAGAAAGCTTTTGTTATTACAAAGTTCCAAGTCTACCAGAAAAAACTCTCGCACACTGTGGTCGTTGCTGCGCACAAAGTTCTCCTGGCTCTGCTCCTTTCGCTCAGCATAAGGTCATGTAAGTCCTTCCAGGCCTCCCTGAAGTCTTCTTGTTCGTCATTTCCCATGGCACAATAGTACTCCATTACATTCATATACCATAATTTATTCAGCCATTCCCCAAAATTGTATGCTGTCATGGGGAGGGAGGGGGGAAGTGGGGGAAGGGTGGGTGGGATAAAATCTTAACTTTAAGGAAATGATTGTAAAACATTAAAAAAAAATTAAAATTAAATTTAAAAAAAAAAAGAAAGCTTTTTGGCTTCTATGCATTCTGACACATCCTGAGCCAGTTAGACTCATTCTCCAAGTTACCAGAGTATGCATATGTATATACATATACATATACATATACATGTATATACATAAGCACACAAGTATATGTATAATATGTGAATATCTACAAATATATTATAGTGTAATATGGTATATAAATATTAATATAAATATAAAATTTATATATTGTATATATCTAAATCTATATATCTACATATACTCCTCTATATCTCTATCTGTCTCTATCAAGATAGAGACAGAAATAGATGTTGGAAAATTAGAGGGTGAGTCTAACTGGTTGAGGATCCAAGCCTGAATACCTAGAATTCAAAGAGCTTTCTTAATCCCATGTCTTGCACTGATTGCCTCTGGGATCCAAAGCCAGGCTATACCATATTTCAACTAAGCAAATAAATGACAGGGTTACAATATTGAAGCCATCCCTATACTATCCTTCCATGAGATTTACAGCTTCCTGATTTATTCCCTCATCACTTGTGGAAACAAAAGAATGAAGCAATTTCAATATTGTCATGAAATGTTATGTTACTATTGATGTACTGTGAATCTGTCCCTTTCAGCCTGTCTCTGAGACAAGAAATTATACTTCTCTCCCAAGGTGGCAAGAAATAAGTTGAGGTCTGAATAATGTTGGAAGGGTACAATGTCATTTATAAAAGCAAAAGTATTTTGAACCATTTTTTTTTGTATCTAACCAGGAAGACTTCAATTTGCTTTTCATTTGCCTCTACTGATGTTATTTATTGTAGTGTCATTTGTACAATTGCTCTGTCAACCTTTTAAAATTCAAGTCTTGTGAGCAGATTTGAATTCTAATGTCAAGAGGATGATGAATGATTCCCAAGTGCCAATGATCCCTCAAAAAACTCAGCAGATTATCCTTTTGCCATATTTCAGAACAGATTGACTATATATCTTGAAGATAGGGGTGTGGTGAAGATTAATTAACTCAGGTCTAAAAAGGATTTTAAGGTGCTCTGGAAGAAAGGTGTTCCAAAGACAAAGAACATGTGTTAATATCCAGGGCCAGTGGATAGCTTTTCTCCCCTGGAGCTCTTCCCCCAACCTAGGTGTTGGTCTGAGTTCATTTTTACTTCATGGGTTTTTACCCTTAGAGTTGTTCAGCTGGAACAAAGGAAAATGAGAAGGGGGTTTTTATTCCACTTACAGATTTCACATCTGTAACTTGACTCTAATTTGGCAAGTGTCAACTTATCCTGGTATAAGGCCTGTTAGTCAGTTCCCCATCAGGTCATTCAGCCCCTCAGCAGCAATCAAAGCTTAATCCCCTCCTATTCTACCCTCAGATAATGAGCCTGCTTTTCCTTTCATTCTACAGGTTTAAAAAAAACACCTTATATTACTTTTTCTTTTCCAAGGTCTTTTTAACTAGTAATACTTGCTTAACTCCTCAGAACTCAGCCCCCACCGCCACCAAGGTAACAAGGATATCACTCTACTTATCATGCAGGAACTGTTTCAGGTAGAAGGGTGATTTGTTTATAACTTCTTAGTGCCACAACTGGAACTGGAATCCAGGTCTCAATTCCTAGCTCAGAGTTTTTCTCCCTAGATAGTGCATATGTACAGTGCATACATAGAGCACTGGTCCTGGAGGCGAGAATACCTGATTTCAAATTCCACCTCAGATATTGCGGTACTGAGCAAGTCACTTAACACTAATTTCCTTGCCTTCTCTCATCCAAAAAAAATAAAATAAAAGGAGGCAGGAAAAGTGGAGTGAGGCAGGAAGGTGGAACTTGCTGACACTTGGTGATCTTGGTTGATGAAACCAAAACCAAGTTGAATACATTGAAACTAATTTCTGTCCTCCGTAAAGGAAGGCATTGGGAGGAGTTTGTATGGCAGCCTCCAGCCCTATAATAAGAGGGGAGATGAGGTTGAGGGAGGTGGTGTCAGTTAGTAGTTTGGTCATGAGTTTAGAAGTGATGACCTTATCTCAGGAGGCCTGAACCAAAGCAGCAAATGCAAATCGGAGTATTTTAAAATCCAGTAGTACATAAACTCCCTGAAGGCAGGAAACAGCTTCCTTTTTGTCTTTGCTTAGCAGAGTGTCTGGGCCATTTTTAAATATCTCATTTATGAAATGAGAGATTTGTTTACCAAATGAGATAATATTTGTAAAATATTTGTAAGCCCTTGGAACAGGGCTTAGCACATAATAAATAAGTGCTTGATAAATCCTTGTCCCTCACTTGTTTTGGACCAGATCTCTGATTCTGAGGGTGACATGGCACAGTAGATAGAGCTGGCTTCAGGATTTAAAAGACCTGGGTTAAAATTTCACCTTTGACACATGCTGGCTGTGTGATCCTAGGCAAGTGACTTAACTTATCCATTCCTCAAAGGCAAAGCAGGCAATTTGCATTGCTAGAGGAAGTTGCCTTACTGGGAGTGTCCTATACCACCGAAATTGCATGTGGTAGCTTGCTTTAATGAATTCTTGATGAACATGAATTGAGTTAAAAATACTCCTACCCTCATGGTCACTTAGAGGGGAGAGGTCAGTTTCAATCATTCTGGACAATTGAAAATCACTGGCAAAGACTTGTCAGTCAGTGGCAATAGAGGCTAGCAACTCCATATAAGACTTACAGAAGTATCTTGATGAGGGAGGGCTTTGTTACTTCTCACTTCCTTCTGACCTTCTTCTAGTCTAAAAAATCACCCTCAGAACAGAAAAGAAAAGTAAGCAACTATTTCTAAGACCTCAATATATTGACTGGAACCACATTATCGAGAGTAAGCAAAATATCCAGAGAATGTCACTGACACCAGTCATCGATATCCATTCATTGACCTCAGGGCTTATGCTTCCTTTTAAGGAGATTTATTTCATTGGGCTTCCACAGTCAAAATGCCTTTACTTGACTACATTTTCTGGGTTTCTCTAAACCAATACAATACTTTAAAAGTATAGTAAGTGGGAGAAATTTCACTACCCTACTAAAATAAACCCACTTTAGGATTGTATTTCACATTGATTTTCTGAAATAGTACAGATTCCAATGGTGTTACTTCAGTCTTTGCAGTTATTTTAGAACACAATGGGGTATTTTATCAGGTCTAAATGGTTAAGAAAAAAAGAATGGTCCATTTAATAAGTTGATTTCTTCTTTCTTCTGAACATTAATAGTTCATTTTAAAAATTGTTCAGTCACTATGTGACCCATTACTTAAAGCTAAGATTGAAAGCATGCCACATTTGAATTCTTTCAACTGCTTTGTAACAAATCTTGTGACCTTGATGTCTTTGTATATCTATTATGACTTAAATATCAAACTGATGTCTTCAGTGAGAGAAAAATAATAGAAACTTCATGAATCATTTCCCTATTTAGCTTCCTATTCTTAAGTTCAGCTCCTTAAATAAAGACATAGGCTTTAAGTGAGGCCCATAGTGAATAATAATCCATTTGATTTTAAAGTTTTGTTTTACTTCACCACTTGGATTTCACAGAGGACATCACAGTGGGAAAGTATTCTTTCTTGGGCTAGCACCTCTGACCAAGGCAGGAAACGCTTTCTCAAAGAATTAGTCTAAGAGTGTAGCAAGTTAAATAAAGCCACAATTTAACAACTTGACATATTGGTCACATTGGTGACCTCCAGCGAGCATTAACCAGTGTCATGTATTTATCTAAAATATGCTCATAAATTAGATTTCTTCCTTCAATACCTCAAGGACACATGGTTTGTTTAGTGTCAGTTTTCCCTCTACTGGAGTGAATCACAAAGCCTCTAAGACATGGTGGATGACATTCAAGAGTTTCAATGTTCACAAAGATGCATCATCATATGGTTCACGTGGTAACTGCATTTAAGTAGACTGGTTCTCAGGCAACAGATATCCATTCCATCAACTGACTCATACTCAAAGCCCTTTCAGCTTGATAGGACCTACTAGAGAACCTCCATCATAGTGGTATCTGAGAATCTAGGGTCACCCCTATGCCACAATAAGGCATTAAATGATGCCTTTAGAGTAGGATATATAAAATAACAATACATTTTTTTCACTAAAAGTCTTTTGATAAGTGGAATTATGTAAATGTAACATATAGTAATAACTAAAAGTTATTTTTAAATATAATTTTCCTCCTGTAACAGATCCAAAAAGGCATCAGTTTATAAAAGATATATGATATTTTGAAATTCACAATTACAAAAACTAGGAATGACTATTCTTAGAACTATTATTTATAATTGTTTTTATAATACAATTTCCACTGAAATTCCAAAGGCAAGTGGATGGGATAAGAATTGCAGAGTGGGGCCCATTTTGCCAATGTAGCCCAACTGTCGACTGTCTCCATATCCTTCATTTAGGATTTAGGAGAATTACAATAACCAGTCCTCTTACTATATACAGAATAAGTGAAGCACAAAAGCATTGAGTTTTGTTCCAGAAAGAAAAAAAAATAGAATGGGGAGCAAATTGATTTTTGCTAAATGGAGAGAAGCAAAATTGATAGAAGGAAAAATCGTGTCTTCCATTTTAGACTGATACAAATTATTTAGACAGGGAAAAATAATTGGGAGAAAAAAGTTTTGTGGTCCATAGACAGAAACAATGATTTCTACTCTGGTTACAGTAGAAATATCCCAAGTAGGGCTAGTAGAGTCAAGGATTGCTTAGAGTCCAGAGAAAGAGAGGAAAGGCAAATGGTCATCCCCCAACTTCAACTAATATTGACCATGCTTCCTCACTCCTTCAGTTCTTTAGAAGTGAAAAGAAGAGGACTAAATTTGGAGATACCTGTAATGTTGTGTTTGTTTTTTTTAAATCCCTCAAGTTATAAGTAAATAAAATATACAATTGTTTATGAGGCATGGCTCCTTTAACAACAAAAGACCCAAGTTCACTCCCTAAGATAATTTGGGCTGGTTCTGAGAGATAATGGGACATAGGGAAAGAAGCACTGAATTTAGCCAGAAGACATGGGTTCTAGTACTGATTCTTCCACTTATTAGCTTTCTGGTTATGGTAATGCCATTTAACCTCTACTTGAGCCTTAGCCCCAATGTGTAAAATAGGGAGAATATTGTTACTACCTTTCTTCCAGGGCTGTTGTAGGCAAAGTGTTTGTAAATCATTCTATAAATGTGAACTATTGTTGTTACACCAAAACTGTAAGTCCTGAGTTAGAGTTCATAAAATACACATTCCCTGTGTAAAATAGTGGAAGAATGGGAGTGAATCTGCTGAAAGCAGTTGGTCATTACAAAAGAGAGGCAAATTCTATTGCCTGATGCATAGTGGGAAGAAGTACAGAAGACAGGTTAGATGCTAACAAGACTTTATGTCTGTTTTTATTTCTCTTTTTTGCTCTGACTTAGAGAAGGAGCAATATGAACTGGAAAAGGTGGTAATTTCACAGAAAAGAAAGGATATTCTAGAGGTGTTCACTTCCAATAGTAGTAAAATCAAAATAACTAAAAGAAACTAGAAAACTCCAAGCCTTGTTTTCATCTGGGGCTAAATGGTCAATCAATCCATTTTTTATCAATTAATTTATCATGTTCCTACTAGGTGACAGGCATTGTGCAAGATACTCAGGATACAAAAACAAAGAAGGAAAAATCCCTACTCTCAAAGAGCTTCTATTCTAACAGGGGAAATAACAAGACACTCCATCTCATTTCTGGTCATTTTCTCTGTATGTCCCCCATGTCTGGAATGCTCTCCCTCATCATCTCCACCTTCTTGCTCCTTTGATTTCCTTTAAGTTTTAATTAAAATCCCACTTTCTATAGGAAGTCTTTTCCCAACCTCTCTTAATTCTAGAGACTGTTAATTATTACCTATTCATCCTGTATCCTGTATTTGTTTGCTGTCTCTCCCATTAGATCGTAAGCTCCTTGAGGGCATGGACTGCCTTTTGCCTATTTTTTCCCTAGCACTTAGCACAGTGCCTAGTTCATAATAGGCATTTAATCATGATCATTGATTCTTTTCTCAATCATTATTTCTAGCCCCTGAAAATCATAGAAAACCTCTGAGGTGAGCAAAAGAAAAAGGAAACCTGACTTCTGTATCAGATACTGCACACATTCACAATAACTCTAAAATAGCATTATCTTCCCCTCTTAGAACTAGAAAAATCTAACCAAAAAATAAATAAGAAAGAAGTTTAGAAAATGAGTAGAATTTTAGATAAACTAGATATCATAAATATTATTAGAACTGAATGGGAATAGGATCACATCTTGAAGATGTCATTTTACACCTACCAGATTGACTAAAATGATAGAAGGGAAATTTTACAAATGAGGAAATGTTGGAGAGGGTATGGAAAAATTGGGACACTAATTCATTACTGGTGGAATTGTGAAATGATCCAACCATTTTGGAGAGCAATCTGGAATCATGCCCAAAGAGGTATTAAAGTACCTGTGTCTTTTGATCCAGCAATACCACTGCTTGGTCTATTTCCAATGATAATTAGGGAAAGCAATCTATATGTTCTAGATTCTTTATAGCAGCTCTCTTTGCGGTGGCAAAAAACTGGAGACTACAGGGATGTTCATCAATTGGCTGAATAAGTTGAATGTAATGGAATACTACTGTGCTATAGGAAATGATGAGCTCAATGATTTTAGAAAAACATGGGAAGACTGACACAAGATGATGAGAAGTGGGATGAGCAAAGCCAGGAGAGCATTGTATACAGAAACAGTAATATTGTTTTAGAATGACTTTGAGTGAATGTCATTTTATCTATTATAAATACTCAAATTGTCTATTACAAATACCCAAATTAGCTATAAAGCACATATGAATAAGGTTATTCAGAATAATAAAACATCCAGAGAAAGAGCTAATAAATAAAATTATGTATTGAATAATTTTACATGTATACATCTATTTGAGTCTAATGGTAGCCATCTCTAGGGCATGGGGGAAGAAAAGAAAGAAAGAAAAAAATTTACAAAATAATTTGTTATATATTTGAAAGGAACAGAAAGTTGTGCATAGTAGATTTGTAGTTTCATGTACAATCATCTTTTTTATTATACTATGCTATGGAAATGCTTGTTTTATTCCATTAATTACAAATAAAATGACATTACAAAGGAGGAGGAAAACAACTCTTAAATCATGGTGTCATCATTATAAAAAATGTGTTTATAGATGAATTACATACACCTACATATATATAAAAAATTGTTGGTGCAATAGTTTAGTGCCACTTTGAATACATAAATATAGGTTTTTGCCTCAACTGTGTGTGCATGATTCACACTAATTTGGAGAGTTTTACCTTGGTTTGAGATCTGATCCAAATCCAAATCCAAACCGCATTTAGATTCCAGGAAGAAAAACAACACATATGTCCAAGAGAACCCATGCTGTAAGCAAAGGCTACAATAAATGACCCTAATAAAGTTATTTCAATTATAGGTAAGAATTCAAAGGAAAAAGAGGTCTCCCAAACATTAGAAAGAAGACAAACTAAATGATCACAACAGGACAGACATCTACATTGCCCTCAGTTGGAATATCTCTCTTATTTGGCATCTTTCAAAATCTTTAACTTTGATCAAGCCTGATGGCAAGATGAATAAAAAAAAGAGAGGGATGTTTTAGGAAGTGAACTTGCAGCTTAATACAAATATATATTAATCCTAATTGACTTACGTAGACTGAAAATAAAATTAATTAATCATAACCTAAAGTATTCCTGAAAAGATGATAGGATTAGATAGCCAACTACTACCTCTCCTAGGACCCTGCTTGGTTTACCTGACATGAGATCATGAAAGAAAGAACAACAACAAAAAAAAAGATTGGAAGCTCTGTCAATGTCTAGTTATTTCAGTCACGTCTATATCTTCATGATCCCACTTGGAGCTTTCTTGACACAAAAATACTGGAGTGGTTTGCCATTTCCTTTTCCAGTTCATTTTATAAATGAGGAAACTGAGGCAAACAGGGTTAAGGAATTTTCCCAGGGGCACATAACTATTAATATCTAAGGCCAGATTTGAAATCAGAGAGATGAGTCTTCATGACTACAAGTCCAGCATTCTATTCATTGTGCTATGTAGCTACCCCATCTTTCCAATTATTTCAGGTTTAATTAGGTCATAGTTAAAATTCAAGAAAAATTATCTTTCCCCTTCTTAAGTGTCTCTTTATCCTGCTCCTTCTCTCTCTCAGAGATTGTAAGGAAAGCCTAGACCCCATCTGAAGGTCATTTGAGGGGTGCCAGTCCTTCTAAAGGAATGTCAGATTTTACTTGAGAAGGTCCTTCCTGTTAATAACAGAATGATATCTCCTTAAACTCTTCACTGGACCCAATTTTTCCTCCAGTTTCTAAGAACATTTTCTTTCCATTCAAGCTGATGGGAGGGGAAACTAGAGAAGGAAGTCTATTCGTCTTTTCTGGCAAATATCGAGAATATACAAGATTTCAATAAATAACTAAGATATGTGACATCCCTTAAGTGCTTAAAAAATTTTTATTCCTCTTAGGAATAGCAACATATGAGCATAGAACTTAGCTTCTATATAAGTCACTGTGTCCATGACAATAAAAGGGTGGAACTCTGAAAGTTATCCCTGGTTGTTGGACAATTCCTTTGTCCTCTTTTCTCAGAGGTTATGTGATCAATTTTTTTTTGTTTAAAAGATTTGTTGATTTTTAGGCCCAGAAGTTATGGTAATAATTTCAGATAATTTCAGAAACCAACTTCTTTCTTCCCATGAAGAAAGCTTCCAATTATTTACTTAAATGTAAATAATAAGATATATTATATGAAAATTTTCGACAACTTTAAGGTTTATAAATATTAGCACAAAATAACTTTTCATGGTTTAACAGGTCCATGATGCTCCTATTTACAGATACTATTGTGCTGATTGCATTAGGATACTGCAGAAGTTCCTAAATGAGATCCATAATCAACTTTTAAAAGTTAGGACCAACAATCTGCACAGGGAAAACCAAGTAGATAAACAATACCTAGTGCTGAGACCATGATAGAATAGAGAATCTATAGGGCTAGTTGATTAGGATATGTGTGTGTATTTATATTTGCATATATATACATACATACATATAGATTCACAGAAAATCTTGTATAGACATGGCAATTAGAATTTTAAAATGAGTTAAATTCCTTCATTAGATTATAAGATCCTTGAGAGTAAGGCTTGTTCTATTTATTGTAGTTTTCTCCCCGGAGTTTAGCATAGATGTTTAACAAATGATAGATTGTTTCAGCCTAGAATTGATTAGGAGGATAAAAGGGGAAATTTAAAAAATTCTTTTCATGATCTGAAGTTTCTTCCATAAGGGGAGGCCCATCTTTTCAATCCCAATTTCCTTCCAGTGATATTGTATGGCCTACACTCACCAAGCAAATGAAATTTAGGAACATCAAAAGAGCAATAGAGAAAGGAATATGGTAGGCATAAACAGCTTGTATCATATTACAAAAAAAGAATTACAAAGGGAAAATATCATTAAAGAAACATGCCATGCACAAAGTAAGCACTCAAAAATGGGGCTTGTTGAATTGAATGGAAATGCATGACTAAAAACCAAAAAGATTGGTTGGCTACATGTTGGTAGTGTGAAATAACTAAAACTCCATCTTCTCCAATAAGCCTTTTTCAACTCCTTTTAATTCTAACGCTTTCTCTTATTTAGGCATATATGTATGCGAGTACATATGTATATGTAAATATATGTATAAAATTGGCATATGTATATATATATGGATATGTATCTGTATATGTGTGTGCATCTATACATACACATACATATATAATATATGTGTGTGTATATACACACACACACACATATATACACACACACACACACACACACGCTGGTATAGCTTGGTAGTTGTCTCCCCCATTGAACTGGCAGTTCCTTTTGTATCTCCAGTGCTTAGCGCAATGTCTGACACACAGTATTTAATAAGTATCTTTTATTATTATAAATTATGACCAGCCATCTATCTCCATTGATACACATATTACATCAGGAGAATTCAAGAAAGAAACCTGGCATGCTTTGTGGAACTTTTGTGGTAAACTTGTGAAAAGACTTGTACAATAATCATATAGGATGAGTAGACATGAATGAGCTATGATCCTCCCTCCAGAGAATATCTATATTGATTAAATCAATTGTAGTAGTAAATACTTGCTACAGTGATCTAGGGGGAAAAAAAGATTGCTTCTTATGGTTATTAGACCTGTCCAGTTTCCAGTTCTTAAACAGGAAAAACAACATACAATATATTCAAAGGATCTATCAAGAAGTATGTAATAAGCTCCATACAGCATAATGCAAAGAGCAGTGGGCCTGTAATACAGTCTTTGCTCTGCTGCTAATTCCCTGCATGACCATAGTCATGTAGCCCTCTCTCTGTCTGGGTCTAAATTTTCTCTTCAGTAAAGATGAGATGCTGGAATAAACTAGATGATCTAGAAGGTCTTTTCTAGTTGTCATATTTGTGATTCTGTGAACAACAGAAATAACAGCTTGAGCCAGCTGTTGACTGATAGTTCTCAACAGATGTCACTTCCATTGTGAGACTTATCCAATCCAACTAATAATCCAACTTTTCAGAGATCCTATCCTGGAACACTCACCTCCATACAAGGTAAAAACAATACTTCCAATACCTAGAACAGTCTTTTTTCTCTTTCTCACTTTCCCTTATATTTACCTTCCCTATCAAATCCTTTGAAGAATATGTCCCTTATTTTTGCCCCTTCTCTTTCCAGATTAATGACTGGCACTTCCCCATGTTCCTGGCTTCTTCTAAGAGAGATTGGTTCAACTCTATTTTTAATTTCCTCACATTAGTGTCTAGTTGGCCTACTCCTTCACAAAATTATAACTTCATTCACTCATTTATATGTCTGTATTTGAAAGATAAAGACTAGTGGGGATGCGGCACAGGGCTGGGCTATGACCACAATCTCTTAGACATGGAGAGTTCCTTCAAGACTATATTTGTAGTTTAAACTACATCTGACCATTAAGCATCATGGACTTTTTTGGCAGTGTGGGAAGTCTATGGGCCCCTTCTCAGATTAATATTTTTAAATACATAGGATTACATTACAAAGGAAATCAATTATTTTGAAATACGATTTTTTTTTAAAGTTCATGCATTCCAGGTAAACAACCCCTGTCCTCAGTCAATCAGTCTATTAATGAACATTTTTAAGCACTATGTCCCAGGCACTTCACTGAATATACAAAGAAAAAGGTAATCCCTGTCCTCAAGGATCTCACAGTCTCAGGGGGGAGACAATGTGGAAACAACTACATGCAAACAAGTTAAGTACAGGCTAAATTGGAGATAATCACCAGGGGAAATGCACTAGAATTAAGAGGGATCAGGAAAGCCTTCCCATAGAAGTTGAGATTTTAGCTGGGACTTGAAGGAAGCCAGGAGTCAAAGATGAAGAGGGAGAACGTTCCATATATAGGCAACAAACAGAGAAAATTTCCAGTCAGGAGAGGGGGTGTCTTGTTCAAGAAACAACATGGAGGTTGGTATAAGAAGATTAGAATTACAGGCACAAAACTAGGTAATGGTGACTTTGAAATGCAAATGAAATTTTATATTCTAGATTCTAGAGTGATAAGGAGAAATTGGAGTTTACTGAGTAGGGGCCATGATGTGGTCAGACTTGTACTTGAGAAAAATCACTTTGATAGCTGAGTGAAAGATAGGTTGGAGTAGGAAGGGATTCAAGACAGGGAAATCAAACAACAGGCTATCACAATAGGCTAGACATGAGGTTATTAAACCTGTAACGGGGGGGTGGCAATTTCCAAGGAGAGAAGGAGGTATTTCAGATGGTAAGGGTTAAAAAGGTTAAACTGATGGACTTCACAACAGATTGGATACAGGGGTCGAGAGAGAGTGAGGAGTCAAGGATGATACCTGTAGGGGTTGTAAGTACAGATGACTGGGAAGATACTGGCAGCATTGACAGTAATAGGGAAGTTAGGAAGTGGGGAGGGTTTAGGAAGAAACTCTAATGTCCTAAAGTATTTCTAAAAAGTGTCATCCAACCTTTTCTTAAAGACTTTCAGTGAGAGTAGCTGCCAATTCTCTTTTTAATTAGTTCTAATCATCCGGGGGAAAAATTTCTTGCCTCATATGAAAACTCTGCAAATTCCATCTATTGCTTTTCTAAAGCTGAATGAGGACAATGAGTCCAATTCTCCTTCAGCATTATAGCCCTTCAATTCTGAAAACATATGCCATGTCCTATTTATGTCTTCTCTTTGCTGGGATGAACATTTTAATTTCCTTCAACTAATCCTCACATTGACATGATTGTGAACCACACACACACACACACACACACACACACACCTTTGACTCACCCTTCACTATATACTTTACACCTTGCCAATATCTTCTTAAGATCTGGCACCCAGAACCAAACATAAATACTAATGTGGTCTTATCATGGTGACATAGTAGGACTATGTTCTGTGTACTATTTCTCTCCTAATTAATGTTTATACAATCATTACAGGGATGAACTTGGATATGGACTTGTTCAAATCATATCTTAAAACTATGAGACATCAAAGGTAGATCAAAGATGGCAGAGTAGAAGCAGGTACCTGGCAGAGCTCTCCCCCCAAACCCCTTAAAACACCTGCAAAAATGAACCTAAAAAATTCTAGAGAAACATAAGACATAATTGGCAGACTGAAGCAAATTTCCAATCCAAGACAATCTGGAAGGTCAACAGGAAGGGTCTATCAAACTGGACTGGAAGTGGAACACAGCTTGTCATGGGCCAAGTCTATGTGGACAAGGCTGAAGCAGGCCTTAGGGGACTGAATTGTGGGTGACTGTTGCAATTTCCAGACTTCTCAGCCCACAAATGCCAAAGATAGCTTCAAGGGTCAGTGGGAAGGGTATCTCACCTGGTTGAGAGGGGAGTGTGGTCTGGCTCCAGCCCCAGCCCCAGGGCAGCAGCAGCCACTGGCAAAGCACAGACTGCTTTTGGAGCCCTCCACTTAATAAAGAGCTCAAAAGTCAAGTAACTGATTGGGAAAATGAACAAATGGGGGAAAAGAAACAAACTATAGATTCTTATTTTCTTGGCAAAGAGGTATTTTCTTATGTCATTAGTGACGAGAAATATCAAAACATACATCTAGATGAAGACAACAAAGTCAAAGCTCCTGCATCCAAAGTCTCTAAGAAAAATATGAATTGGTCTTAGGCCATGGAAGGGCTCAAAAAGGATTTTGGAAATCAAGTAAGAGAACTAGAGGGAAAATTGGGAAAAGAAATATGAGAGTGTTGCAAGAAAATCATGAAAAATGAGTCAATGGCTTAGTAAAGGAGACCCAAAAAATGCTGAAGAAAATAATAGCTTCAAAACCTAAATGGCAAAAGAGGTCCAAAAAGCCAATGAGGAGAAGAATGCCCTAAAAAGCAGAATAGGCCAAATGGACAAAGAGGTCCAAAAGCTCACTGAAGAAAATAATTCCTTAAAGATTAGAATGGAGCAGATGGAAGCAAATGATTTTATGAAAAATCAAGAAATTATAAAACAAAACCAAAGGAATGAAAAATAGAAGACAGTGTCAAAATATCTCATTGGAAAAACAACTGACCTGGAAAACAGATCCAAGAAAGACAATTTAAAAATTATTGGACTACCTGAAAGCCATGATCAAAAAAAGAGCCTAGACTCATCTTTCAAGAAATTATCAAGGAAAACTGCCCTGATATTCTAGAACCAGAGGTTAAAATAGAAATGGAAAGAATCCACTGATCACCTCCTGAAAGAGATACCAAAAAGAAAACTCCTAGGAATATTGTAGCCAAATTTCAGAGCTCCCAGGTCAAGAAGCAAATATTACAAGCAGTCAAAAAGAAACAATTCAAGTATTTTAGAAAGAATATCAAAATAACATAAGATCTAGCCACTTCTACATTAAGGGATCAGAGGGCTAGAAATATGATATTCCAGAAGTCAAAGGAGCTAGGATTAAAACCAAGAATCACCTAACCAGTAAAACTGAGTATAGTACTCCAGGGGAGAAAAATGAAACTTCAATGAAATAGAGGACTTTCAAGCATTCTTGATGAAAAAACCAGAACTGAATAGAAAATTTGATTTTAAAATACAAGAATCAAAAGAAGCATGAAAAGATAAACAGGAAAGAGAAATCATAAGGGACTTACTAAAACTGAACTGTTTACATTCCTACATGGAAAGATAATATTTGTAACTCCTGAGATTTTCTCCGTATTAGGGTAGTTGGAGGGATTCTATACATATATATATAGAGAGGGTACAGGGTGAGTTGAATATTAAGGGATGATATTCAAAAAACAAAATCAAGGGATAAGAGAAGAATATATTGGGAGAAGGAGAAAGGGAGAAATAGAATGGGGAAAGCAAAAGCATTTTCAATGGAGGGGAAGAGCGGGGGAAAGAGAGGGAAAAAATGATCCTTACTCTCATCAGATTTGGCTTAAGGTGGGAATAACATGCACACTCAGTTTGGTATGAAAATCTATTATACTTTATTGGAAAATAGCTGGGAAGGGTGTGAGTTGGGAAGGGATGACAGAAAGGAGGCCAAATGGGAAGAAAGGGTAATTAGAAATAAACACATTTGAAGAGGGACAGGGTCAAAAGAGAGAATAGAATAAATGGGTGGCAGGATAGGATGGAGGGAAATATAGTTAGTCTTTCAGAACATGACTGTTATGAAAGTGTTTTGCATGACTACACATGTATAACTTATCCAATTGCATGCCTTCTCAATGGGAGTGGGTAGGGAGGGAGGGAGGGAGAGAAGCTGGAACTCAAAGTTTTAAAAATAAATTTTGTTAAAAATTGTTTTTACATGCAACTGGGAGATAAGACATATAGGCAATGGGGTATAGAAATCTATCTTGCCTTATAAGAATAAAAAGAGAAGGGAATAAGAGAGAGGAAGCTGTTATAGAAGGGAGGGCAGATTAGGGGAAGGGATAATCAGAATGCACACTCTCTTGGGGTGGGTGGAGGGGAGAGATAGGGAGAAAATTTGGAACTCAAAATCTTGTGAAAGTGAATGTTGAAAACTAAAAATTAATTAATTAAAAAAATTCACTAAAAAACAAAAAAAAAAGAAAAAATCTTTTTAAATGGAGAAAGGGGGAAGATGAGAAGGAATAGGTGAGCCTTCCTCCTATCAGATTTGACTTAGGATGGAATACTATACACACTCAATTGAGTATAGGAGTTTATCTCATCCTACAAGAAAGCAGGTGGTGAGAGGATAAGAGAGGGGGGATAATAGAAGGGACAGCGGATTGGGGAGAGGGGTAATCAAAAGCAAAGACTTTGGTAGAGGGACAGATCAAAGGAGAGAATAGGATAAATGGAGGTGGGACAGGATAGAGGGAAATATAGTTAGTCTTTCACAACATGATTGTTATGAAAGTGTTTTGTATGATTACATGTATAACCTTTATCAAATTATTTGCCTTCTCAATGAGGGTGAATGGCGAGGGGGAAAGGGAGAGAATGTGAAACTCAAAGCTTTAAAGATGAATGATAAAGATTGTTTTTACATGCAACTAGGAAATAAGATATATAGACAATGGGATATAGAAATCTATATTGCCCTGCAGGAAAATAGAAGGGAAGGGGATAAGAGGGGAATGATAGAAGGGAGGGTAGATTGGAGGACAGGGTAATCAGAATACAAGCTGTCCTGTGATGGGGAGAGGGGGGAGATGGGAAGAAAATGCGAAGTTCAAAATTTTGTGGAAGTGAATACTGAAAACTGAAAATAGATAAATTTTAATAAAACAAACTATGACACATCTCCCAAAATTTAAAAGACATTGTTTGAAGGGCAGCTAGGTGACACAGTGAATGGAGAGCCAGTTCTAGAATCAGAAGAATCTGAGTTCAAATCCAGCCTCAGACATTTGACACTAACAGTGTGAACCCTGGGAAAGTCACTTAACCCCAATTACCTCCCCAAAAAAATAAATAAATAAATTTTTAAAAACTGAAAAAAGTTGCTTGAAGTCGAGTAAAAATAGGTGCTTCCTTATATATTAGATAGTATAATTATGGCACTCTTTATCCCAGTAGCTGTCATTATCTGAAAATATATAAATAGGATCAAGTTATAGAATCTAAAGATAATGCTTTTATAGCTGAAAAACACCTTGGTAATGTTATAGTCTAATTTCCTTCATCAGATAGATAGACAGATAGATAGATAGATAGATAGACAGACAGACAGACAGACAGACAGACAGACAGACAGACAGATAGATAGATAGATAGATAGATAGATAGATAGATAGATAGATAGATAGATATAGGTAGGTAGGTAGGTAGATAGATATAGGTACATAGATATAGGTAGGTAGATAGATTGATAGACAGATAGATATAGGTAGGTAGATAGATAGATAGATAGATAGATAGATAGATAGACAGATAGACAGACAGCAGAATCTGAGAAGTTGTATGAATTGGCCAAGGTCACAGAGATAGTAGGCTGAAGAAGTGGGATTTGAATTAAATAGAGCCAAGATGGTAGATGGAGCTAAAGATGAAGACAGAGACAGAAAGAGAGGGAATGAGGGAGAAGAGAGGGAGAGAGACAACAGGTACTGAATGAACCCCAGATCTGCCCTAGGGCAATATCTCCTATTCCTTTTTCCCATCTGTATTTCATATTTGCCATAAAAACATTCTCAATTGTCATCCATATGGCCAGAAACCATCATGTTTAACATTCCTCACGAATCTCACAGCATTTCTACAAGATAGAAAGAATGGGGTAGGTGTTTATTATTATCCCAACTTGGCAGATGGGGAAATATGGAGTCACCTGCCCAAAGTTTCACAGATTAGAGTCGAGACTGGGCTTCTACCCAGATCTTCTCATTACTACTTCAGTAATTTTCCATTAGGACTTTGTCATATCACTTCAAAGGAAAATAGTAATGTACATTATTCACACTCAGGAATGGATTTTGATTAAGGTCAGTGGCCCCAAACTCTCTGGTCAGCTCAACACTTCAGTGGTCAAAAACATCCCGTAGACCTCTTACCCTTCATACTCCAGTCTGTTACCACATATGCACATATATGTACACATACAAGTTCACACACATATACACACATGCACACACAAACACACCAATTGTGACACTTTGATCCATGGAGGAGTAGCTGCAATGATGACAGTAATGATAATAACACACTATATATACCCAGCACTGCACGATTTTCACAGTGGTCTCACATAGTGGATAGCATGTTGAGCTTGGACTCAGAAAAGATCTGGATTTACCTCTTGCCTCTGATACTGTCTGTGTAACTGGCTATAAACAAGTCACTCAGCCTCTCTGAGCCTCAGTTTCCTCATCTATAAAATGGGTATAATAATATCTACAGTACCTACTATATCTCAACCTTGTCATTAAGCTCAAATGAGATATTACATATTAAAGAATCTGATAGATCTAAAACATACTATCAGCAGAAGAGGAAGAGGATACGAAAAATGAAGGTGCAGGAGGAAGGAAAATAATGAGGAGGACGAGGAGAAGATGATGATGACGAATAAAAAGGAGGAGAAGGAGGGGAGGAGAAGAAGAAAAAGGGGGAGAAGACAAAGGAGGAGAAGAAAAGAAAGAAGGAGGAGGAAAAGAAAAAGAGGAAGAAGGAAGAGGAGGAGGAGGAAGAAGAGGAGAAGAAACAGAAAGAGAAAGAAGAGAAAGAACATTTTACTCACACATATCCTGGTAAACTTGATGAAGTAGGTGATCATTATTATGACCATATTTTAAAATGCTTGTTTTTATACTTTTTAATTCAAATCAGGGGTAAAAGAAAGTGAGATTTGAGGACACATGCTGGGGAGAGCATAAATTGTATTGTCTTCTCGTTTCTAGAGACCCTAAAGGACCTTTAATCACTAATGGTTGAGCTCTACAATTCATAACTCAGGCTTCCTGGATTTGGGGTGAGAGAAAATAGCAACTGGTAGGGGGTATTGAGGGAACTACACTGCCTCCATCTTGTGATTAAATTCTAAAACTAGCTCAGTTCCCTTTCTATTCAGTTATGGGTCTAGTCAAATTTCTGTCTGTGAGAAGTTTTATTCAACTGTGGGAATTGTAAGAGAGCCTTATGCATTGTTTGAACCTAGCTCTGCGTGACTGGGAAGTTGGACCACATTTACTTGATGCTTAGAGACTGTTAACTAAAGACCCAGGTTATGCTGACCAGAAACCCAGTCACATCCAAAGATTAATATAAAGAGTTTTCTCACAATTAAACATCTTATGCAGCCCATATGTTTTATCTGAAAACTGGCCCATACTTGTCAACCAGTTATTGTTTCCATCTTTCTTTGACTGAATACAGTAACTTGGGAGGAGTAGGACACTTCTTCTCTGATTTCATAGAATTGCACCTGTTACTCTTCTTCTAACTTGGAAAGTCCCTAATCTTTCTTCCAATTAGGAATTAGATTACCTAATTTTATATCTTGATTAACTGTTTTCTTTTAATTAATTGGGTTTTCTTTTAACTAATTGGCCTTATTTGATTAATTGCTTTTAATCAATTAAAAATCTGTCTCCCCTTGCATTCAGGGTCCAGTGCCAAGGCTGAGGAGGACAAGGCTCAGTTTGTTGAGCAGTTGGAATGCATTGCCCAATCAACTGATAATCTTGGAAGCTCAAACCTTTGTTTTTTTCGTCATTTCCTCTTTCACCTTCCACAGGAGAGTGCAGTGTAGAGGGACCAACATGAGTCATAATGAAATTCCTTGCAAATATACTGTATTAAAAGGTAAGGAATTAGAGTTTTTGTTTTCAGTTTTTGGGGGCCTGGGACGGTGTTTCTGTTTTTTAAGGAAGTAACCTATTGGGAATTTAATTGCTCTAAAATAACAGGAAGCAGATGATCCCAATTAGTATTCCATGATCCTACTTCTCTTCTCTTCTACCACCATCTTAGTCACTTTTATCATAAGCTAATAATTCTTTCTTCTCCAAAATCTCAGAGTCACTGAAGCTGCAGCAAATGAGATTTTTCATTTCTCTTGGACCTTAACACACTACAGTAATGAAATTCATGACTTTCAACCTCTTGTAATGACAGTGCTTGCATGTAAAGTATGAAAGTTGAAGAAGCTTATTTGTCATTCAAGCTACTTTTCCTTGAAAAAAAAATCCATGAGGAACCATATACATTCCATCCAGAGATGAAGTTTGTATCTCACGTTTTCAGAACAAGTTCATTATTGACCTTCACTTAAGACTTAATCCCTACCTAATGTTATATTTGCAGTGAAAATGCAGTAAAGGTGGAAATCATATACAAGGTATGCATGTATATATATATACATGTATATACATACATATATATGTGTTTACATAGGTATCTCTATATTTCTTTTTTAAATGTTTTCTAATTTATATTTATCTTTGACATTCTTTTCTTTTTAAATTTTTGTTCTAAATTTTATCCATCCCTCCCACGCCTCCCCCACCCACTGAGAAGGCAAGTAATATGTATCAATTATATATGTGAAATCATGCAAAACATTTTCATATTAGCCATATTTCCAAAAAAGCAAGAAAAATAAGGAAAGTTAGAAAAATATGCTCCAATTTGAACTCAGTGTCCAACAGTTCTCTTTCTCTGAACATGCACAGCATTTTTTTTATCATAAGTTCTTTGGAAATCTTTTGGATCACTGTGTTTACAGAGCAGCTAAGCCTTTCACAGTTGCTCAATATTACCATATTGCTGTTATTGTGTACAATGATCTTCTGGTTCTTCTCACTTCATTCTACATAAGTTGAAGTAAGTCTTCCTAGGTTTTTCTGAAAGTATCCTCTTTATAATTTTTTAATAGCACAATAGTATGCCATCACAATCATATATCCACTGGTATATACAATCCCTCCACCCCTCAGGCCATAACTGTTTCACATCTTAGAGGAAATTTTTCATGATTTGCTTCAGCCAAGAACAATTATAGCTCTCTGGCCACCCTTGTGATGAACTTTTCTGAATTTAGCTTGGCAAAACCTCAGCAATAATCAAGACAGTCTATCATCACAGAATCAGAACTCAAAGACTTTGCAACTTGATAGGATATAATAGAACTTGTGCTCCACTGAAATAGCCCTGGAGAACTTGGAGTCACCTTCAGGTCACAAAGATCATATGGTTTTAGGTTTAGAGCTGGAAACTTAAGAGATCATCTGATCTGACCCTTTCATTTTACACATGAGGAAACTGAGGTCCAGTGAAGTTAAGTCAGTGTTTCAAGGTCACTTAAATAATAAATGACTAGGAAATGAACCCAGATCCTTCAACTCCAAAATCAGCATAAAAGATTGGCAAAGTGGATAAAGTGCTTGACGTGGAGTCAGGCAGGCTTCGGTTTACAATTCAGCTTTAACATACTAAATATATGACCATGGACAGGGAAGTGACAACTTCTCCAGGCCCTGATTTTCCTGTAAAATTGTGGTGTCAAATACAGTGCCACCTACCTCATTAGTTGTGGGGTTCAAAATGAAATATTGTGTAAAGCACATTATAAGTCTTAAAGTACTAGATATTTTAGTGAAAAATCTTAATGAAATATTGAAGAAGAAGCTTGGTGGAAGAGTAAAAAAATACACAGTGCATATTAGTTTCATAGATCTGGACATACTTTGCCTCAGAGCATAAGAATTGTCTTCTATTTTGAAAAAATATATTTTATTCCAAGGGTGATACCTCCTACCTGAATGACAAGACCCTAAATCAAAGATGGTGGTAATAATGGAACCAGACAAATTCATTGATATATGCTTTTTGGTTGAGATTATATTTTATTTCAGATTGTCTTAAATTGGAATGAACAAAGGAACATAGATATTCCCAGTTTCACTGGAAATTATCTATTGACTGCCAGGATAAAGGTCATGGGACTTGTAAGTACAGAGGTGAAACATGGTAGCAATTTTAGGGAGTGGCAGTCAACAGTCCAAGACCCCCCAAAAAATCCAGAAGTAAATAACGCTTTTTTTTAATGTCTTCTCCTTCTTCCTTTGGCATCCTCCTATCCTCAGCACTCACCCGAGGTATCCTATAATCCTAGATACATCCTCAGTGGCCTGATTCCTTCCTACTGCTGCCATCACGCAGAACTTTCTCCTAAATGAAACAGAATCATTGAATGTTAGTATTGTTAGGAACATTCAACATTATCTAACTCAATTCTCTCATTTCATTGATAATAAAATTAAAGTCCAAAAATATAAGTAGTTTATTCAAGGTCACACAAGAAATAAGTAGATAGAGATAAAATTTAAATTCAGGTCTTTAATTCCATGTCTAAAAAAGTCAATCTTCCATGTCTTATATTTTAAATCTGTAAATTCTAAAATCTGTAAATTAATCTCTGTTAACCTTGTTAATGAAAAAGTCCTCATATCCCCAAATCTCTATCCCAGGTAGGGTAAAAAAAAAAGACATTTTAACACTTTAGATGTTTTTGAGCTAAGCCACTAGAGGCTAATAATGTGATTTACAGGCCATCTGGAGGAAGTATTTGGTGATAGGACTAATCTTGTGGTCAGCAGGAGAGGTTGGTCAAAATCAGGATGCCCAACATCTTCCAGGCCTGAGTATTATTGCAGTCATTGAAGTTGGCAAGGGCTGGCAGGAGAAAAAGGAGAAAAGCTGGCTATGGAAGACATGAAAACAGTGTCTTCCTAGCCTTGTTCTGACTCTGACAGGCAACAAAACAAAACACACTGGAGCAGTATTTTTACTGTAAAAGATCATTAGCAACTACCAGAATACCAGAATGGAGATATAAGGTTATTATCATTACTAAAAAGTGAGGTTACTTTTGTTAAAGTAAAATTCAGTTATAATGAAACTTGTTTTAATGACATTTTATCTGTGCAGCAGGAATTGCCTAGAGTGAGCCTGTTGCCCCCACAGAGGGCCCCTCCACAAGTCATTATTACCACATAGCCATCAACAACAGAAGAATCCCTGAGTAGAAGGAGGATCCAGACATGAGACTGTGGCTAGGATTCAGTAGAAATGAAAGGCTTTAAGAGATTTTAATCATCATCAAGTTCACCCTCTCATTTAGTAGATGATGAGCCTGGGAGTCACAGAGGTGAAGTGATTTATTTAAGGTCACAGCTTATAAGTGGCAGTGGAAGAATTTTAAAGCCAGGTACCCTGAATCTCCATCCAGGGTTCTTTTAATTAAACTAGGGGTGTCAAAGACCACATGTGTCCCACAACATGACCAAGTGTGACCTGAACCAGATTAAAATGTAATTGGGAAACTTTTAAGAAAATAAATGAAAATGCAACAAAATATAAATAATATTACATTTTAAACTAAGTCAACATGTGGCCTGTAAGGATCCTTATGTACAGGTCAGTGGCCCCCATTTCTATTTGAGTTTGACACTATTGTGTCTACCCCATACTTCTACCTCAAAGGAAGAATGGCCATGGAGTATACAGACAGTAGATGATCACTTGTGGGTGTGTTCTACTGGAGATTCCTTGTGGATCTAGGATGAGCTAGATATTGAGATCACTTCCAAATCTCAAATTCTGTTAAATTCTTTGAATATATCCTATTCCCTCATGGGGGAATACCCTTCGCTCTAGGGTAGAGGGTGCTCTACCCTTTGCTCTAGGGTAGAGGGTGCTCTACCCTTTGCTCTAGGGTAGAGGGTGCAATTGGAGAAGTGTATGCTGTTTGAAGGAGACTTGAAAAATTACCATGTACAGAGAAATGGTTATATGTAGAAATAAAATAAGTAGATGGTATGAGGTGGGATTCAAAGGCTGATTGAATGAAGGTATGTATCTCTCTTTTACTTAATACAGTACCTGAAATTTTCATCATCATTCCTTAGTTATCTGATAGAGAAACCTTCATTTTGACAGGTTTAAACCATCAAGTTACCAAGAGGGGAAATAAGAATTTGTATATCCAATCAACCACTTAGCACATACCTTCTTGTAGCAAAGCACAGATCTCTGAGAGAAGAGGATATATTCAAAGTATAACAGAATTTGACATATGGAAGTAAACCTAGCAATCATCTAGTCCAATTCATATACACAAAGAGTCCTCACAAGAACATACTTAACAAATGATCATCCACTATTTGCTTGATGATATTTGAGAAGAGGGAACCCCACAACTTCTTGAAGCAACCCACTACATCTCTGGTCAATCCTGACTATTGGGGATCCTCTACCTCCCATCAAACCTAAATTTGCTTCTCTACAACTTGTACCCATTTTTCCTGATTCTGCCCTCTGGACCAAAGAGAACAAGTCTAATCCCTCATCCTAATGACAGTATTCCCAATACTTGAAGATAGCTATCATATCCCCCTGAAGTCTTCTTTTCTCCAAACTAAACAATCCCATTTCCTTCATATTATCATCACCTGACAAGGACTCAAGGTCTCTCACCCTCCTGTTTTTCCTCCTCCTAACACCTTCCATCTTATCTTGTCCTACTTAAACCATGGTCCCCAGAGTCAACCATAGAACTCCAAGTCAAATCTGGTGAAGGTCAAGTAGACTGGAACCATGACTTCCCTATTTCTGGAAGCTATACCAACTCTTAACGTGGCTCAAGATCTCTTTATCTTTCTTGGACTCAGATCTTTTTCAGAAGAGATTTTTTTTTTATCCAAGTGCAAGACTTGACATTTGTCCCTATTGAATTTCATTTTGTTACAGTCATTCCAATGTCTAGTGACAGACCACCTCCTTTTGGGTCCTAACTATGCTTCATTTCGTTTGTTTGCTATCATTCCCATGTTTGTGCCATTTACAGATTTGCTTAGAACACCATCTATGATGTTTTCCAGGTCATTGATAGAAATGTTAAATGGCAAAGGGCCACGCACAAATCCCTGTGGTAATTCCCTGGAGGCCCCCGGCCATGGTGATGTGGAACCATTTACATACTCTGAGTCCAAATATTCAGTCAGGTAGGAATACATGTTGACTATATTATCATTTAATCTCCGCAAGGTATTATGAAATACTTTTATCAACAGCTTTGCTAAAATCTAGGCAAACTATATCTACAGCATTATCTTTATCTATTAGGTTAGTTATTCTGTCAAAAAAGAAAATGAGGCCAGGCTGGCATGGCTTGATCTTTATGAAGCCATACTAGTTCTTTGTAATTACTACTTCCCTTTCTAGATATTCACCAACCAGAGGGCAGCTAGGTGGTGCAGTGGTTAGAGCACCAGTGCAGGAGTCAGGAGGACCTGAGTTCAAATCTTACCTCAGACACTTGACCCTCACTAGCTGTGTGACCTTGGGCAAGTCACTTAACCCCAATTGCCTCATCCTGGGTCATCTTCATTTATCCTGATGAATATCTGGTCACTGGATTCAGACGGTTCTGGAGGAGAAGTGAGGCTGGTGACCTGCACAGCCCTCCCTCACTCAAAACAAAGTCAAGTGCAAGTCATGTCATTATTTCTCTGATGGCATGGTCTTTGGCAACGAAGTACAAATACACACATTCACCAACCATCTATCTGTCTAACAATCTCTTCTAGAATTTTTCCTAAGAATTGAAATCAAAACTCACTGGATTATAGTTTTCCTTTTTTTTTTCATTGAATTTTTTGCCCTTCCTCAGGGCAAGCTGCTTGTTGCCATTATCCACAATCTTTCACATATCACTAACAGTGGCTCAGCTATGACATCTGCCACTTCTTTCAGGACTTGAAGAGAATTCACCTGGGTCAAATGATTTGAATTCAACAGGTGCAAGTAGGTAATCTCTCACTATTTCCTTACATATCTTGGGTATCAAATCATTATAAGTCATATTGGTTCTGTCATTTCCAGTGATCTTAAGGTTGTGCTGTTGTGTTTTTCCTTCGTTCTCGAAGAGGACCATGACATTAAGATGATGACATGACCTGCAGTTGACTTTGATTTGAGTGAGGGAGGGCTGTGGAAGGTCACCAACCTTACTTTCTTCTCCTGCGCCCTCTGGATACAGTGGCCTGGTATTCATCAGAATGGCTGGAGATGCCCCGGGATGCACTGGGAGACCCTACCCCTTTCAGCCTAAGTTCCTATAACATTCTCACTTTAAGTGACATACACACATTCAATGAATAAGCTTCTTTAAGTAGCTGCTCAAGAGATGGCCCCTTTAATAAAAAAAAAAAATCAAACTGGGAAGAGAAGACTCTCAGGGTTCCTGGGTAACTAAAATAAAAATACTAAAAAATTTAAATACTAAATAAATTGATCTTAAGGAAGGGACTAGGGACAGGAAAGTCCAGATCATGAGACACTACCTGACCTGGATGAGGCACTGAAGTGGGTGGTTCTGAAAAACCAAGTAACATATGGACAGTGAATACCTGGAAGATATGGGAATTGGGGCACAAGAAATAATAGGGTGGTAAGAAGAGGATATCGAAAAGTAGGATGGAAAGATACAAAAGGCCAACTTCTACATTACTCTTTTCATAGAATTTTAAAGCTGAAACACCTCATTTTACAAATGAAGTCCAACAATGGTAAATGATCTCTCTAGGGTCACATTTTTCTTTAGCAATGGGATCAGGATTAGAATTCAGCTCTTCAGACTTCTAAGATTCTTTGAAGTACATTATACTACCACTAAAACATAATCTACATTACCCTTTGGCCCAGGGCCTAGTCCTGTGATCAGGATGCTGTTTGCCAGTGTGGCCAAAGCTCACAGAACAATTCCCTCTAATTAAGACTATTCTTATTGCAGAAGGAATCACATCAAAACCAAATTGAGGGTATATGGTCCCCTTTAAATCAGATAATGAATCAGTGACAGCTTTGGGAAAAGAGTGAGGGGCATTTAGCAAATATTTAACAATCTCCATGTAATAGCTAATGTCAGTAAGGCAAATATTGTCTCACAGGGAGTAATTCTGCCAATATCTGCTCACATAGAACTAGTATTGATTTCTTGGCCTGGTCAGTGATGAAGAAGAAGGAAGTGGAGAGCAGAGGGAATACAGGCAAGAAACAAAATCTTATCTCCTGTGTGATGATTAAAGAGCAGGCCTGCCTCATGAAGGAGACTGGCTCCCTTTCTTTCATCACTAAGCTTTTTGATTGCATTCAGGCCGCTATCCCTAGTCCAGAGAGAGAATGCTGAGCCTAGCTCTGCATAGCTGTTTGACTTAGCTATGTGTCAGGGCTGGGGTCACTGCAGCAAGATTTATATTTCAGCACATTGGGAGAGAGCATGTTTACAATTCCAATGATCCACTGCTGGATACAAAAGGGCTATTTCAACTAGCATATGATAAAAAACAGCTATTTGTCTCTGATAAGAGATCTTGTCCCTTCTAACAAACAAGGTTCTTAAAAGGATTGAAAAAAATACAGATTCAAACTTGTGTTTTGTCACCAAAATTGCTCTGCCCTGAAATTTCATTTCCTCATTTAGTTTTGAAAGATTTATTTTCTTAATTCTGCCTGCAAGTCATCTTTAGCTTCAGTAACCTTATATTGGACGACGTTTTTCCCCACTGTGAATTTATTTTTTTTAAGGAGCATTGTTAAGAGTTTTTCTGGCAAATGAAAATTCTTTGTCACCCCAGCACAGCAGAAAGACTACTAGGCTCTCGAATCCTGTTCAAATCCTGTCTCTGATCTGTATCTATATAACCTTTAGCAATGCACAACCTCTTTGGGCTTCCTTTTCTTCATTTGTCAAAGTAAGGAGTTGAATTAGACATCCTCTAAGGCTGCTTCTACATCTCTCTCTATGATTATGATCCCCTACCTCATAAGAAAGGCTAAGAAGCAAGTGTGCAAGGTTCTGCCCTCTACTCCAGTGACATCTGGAATATTTACTTCTGCACATGAATTTTAGGAAAGACGTTTCACAGACTTGCACATGTCCAGAGTGGGACATGGAGACTATGTCATAGAAAGATCAGTTGAATATATTAGAGTCATTTAGACCTGGAGAGAATGCTTTTAGGGGGATCTTTGAAGGAAAATACTCTCCACTGTCCTTATTAAGGCTCATTTTTCTGTGGATCTTGCCACCTGTCTCTTCCTACTTAGAGATCTGGTCCCTAGGGTGAAATATACCCAAAGATAAAGGGAAAATAACACAGGGAACAATGCAGGAAAGGGCATTTTAATTGAGATTTCAAAATAACTAAGTCTGGCATTCTGTTCAACAGGATGAATGGTTATCATTTGGAAGATGAATTAGATTTCTTCCATTTCATCTTTTGGAGAAGAACACAAACCAATAAGTTGTAAAAAGGAAGATTTTTGTTACTGTAAGAAACAAAATCAAAACAATTTGAGCTATCCAAAAGTAGAATAGTCTGAAAGAGTATATAATGAGCTGCCTACTCCTGGAGATCTTCAAGCCTCGTTGCATGACCACTTACCGATGATGCTATAGAGAGGATTTAGGTTCAGCTATGCTTGACTGGATGGTCTTGGAGGCCCCTTCCAACTCTCTGATTCTGAGACATTCTGCCTCATATGTGTGTGTGAGGATCAAACCAGACATAAAGCACTTAGCACAGTGCATGGCATATAGTAGGTGTTATATAAATGCTAATTACCATCACCATAGCATCATCATAGCACTAAGTCCCATACAGTACACTCAACACTTCTTAAACTCTCAAGGATTTAGTAGGCAATATAGCATAATGGGTAGTGTGCTACATTTAAAACCCAGGGTTCAAAACCTGCTCCAGGCACTAGCTGGGTAGCCTTGAGAAAGTTGACTTAATCTCTTTCAACCTCAGGTTCTCCATCAAATGAGGATGATCACATCCATACCATGGAGCAAATGATCTAAGTTATATAAGGTATTTAGTGAGCCTTGCTAAATATCAGGGGTAGGAGTTGGTGGTTCACAGCTTTGATTTCACTGATACAGGGAATTCATAGCGAAGAAATTTCTGTAACTTAGCATCTACAGGTTAAGCAACCTGTCTGCATTCATACAGCCGGCATATATCAAAAGCAGAACGTGAACTCAGGTCTTCCTGACTCAAATACAGCTCTCTACTGATTGCAAGGCGTTACCTCTCCACAAATTTGAATTATTATTATTGATAAATGTTTTTTCATCTGTAAAATGGAGGTGGGAGGGATGGCCTAGAGGTGAGACCCCTTCCAGATCTAGAATCATGATCCTTTGATTTCTTGACTTACTCTTTAATATGAAGTCCAGTTTATATTTGTACAAACTATTTTTATATATGCTTTGTTCTCACAAGAGTCATGGAAAGTAATTTAAGATTACTCCTGTTTTACAGATGAGAAAATTGAGATGCAAAATTAAAATAAAATAAGTGATTTATCCAATGGCACCAACTCTCCCTGGCATTTAGCAAGCCAAGACTTGAACCTAGGTCTTCTTATGGAGTGACCAAGTATTTCCTTTCTGGCCATTTCAAAGCATCTGGGGCTTGGTCTCTGAACAGAAAGATCTATTTAATGATTAATGGACTCCAAAGCCTGGACCAACACAGGGAAAACATAGTTAAATGTTCATATAGACACATTGCTCTCTGGTGTATGAGGCACATACACCGATGTTTCATGTCAAGGCCGGTGAATGATTTTTCTCAGTGAAATGTTACCTCTTGAGCTGAGGTCCCTGGACTTGGATAAAATATTTGCTTTACATTGTTGGTGCCGATGCCAGCATGGTAGGAAATGACTCACTGTATACCAAACTTAGTGCAGGCACAATGATGGGACTGCAATAATCACAAAAAAATTCCAACTAGAAGGAAATGATGATCATGGAACTGAAGACAAAGAAGAGAAAATAAGGTAATTTTCAGATTTTGTGATCTTGGTTTATAGAAGATGTATCTATTTCCTGTTTATGATAGACCTTTGTAAAAATGCTTGGGAGCAGAGGAGAACAAAACTTACATGGCCACTTGAATGTGTGTAATTTAAGTCAGTGTCATCTGATAATTAGGAGAGTTATAACCTAGTCTGATCCACTGGGACTTTGCCCAAGGAAGCAGCATGCCTCCTTCCCCGGAACATAGGTTAAGAAACCACACCTCTTCCCATCACATGTTAGCACCCTGGGGAAGGAATCAAGGTACTACCATCTTGTGCTGCATTGGGTCACCCCTGCCCCCAGCATACTTTCCTCATCATACCCCTCCCGGAGCCAGCTTCTCCCATTGCCATACCAGGAAAAATACATTCAACCAAGATGAACTATCAATATGCCAACTGATCTAGTATTGTGTATCAAGCCTGACTCATACAGGCCTGGTGACTTAGGCTAAGTATTAGAAGAAAATAAGCCATTTGTATGCCATCCAGCACTTAACAAGAGCATATTTAACAGTATCATATACAGGATATTGAGCAGTGATACAGAGGGATTCGGAAAGATGAAGTCCTACCCATTGTTTCTCTCCAAAAGAAAACATCTAATCACCAGGTATTTGGGGTTAAATTGATGTGATTCACAGGGTAGAAATAAATCCATAAAAACTGAGGGCCAACTACACTGACTTGTTGTGGGCTAAGGTTTTTATACCCTAGATGACCAGAAAGTCTCTTTGATAGCTCAGGCCCTGATCTCTTGGATCACCTAAGTCTCAGGCACACTTTTCTTTCTTTTTAAGGAAAAAAATATATCCAGTCTATGTGGCAGATATTACTCCTACAGCCCTAGAAACCCAAAGCATAGCCAGGATCTTCAGGGATGGTAGCACCTTCTCTCAACACTGACTGAATTTGACCCTGATATGAAATTCCTAGCTAAAATCTTAGGCTCTAATAGGTACCTTTAAATATCAGACCTCTTCCTTCAAAAACAGATAAGTATAATATGCTTAGGTTGAGTCTCAGACACTGACTTTTAATTCAACCATTCTGACCCCAATTTTTGATGTGGTTCCAGCAGACTCTCATTAAGGGTAGGCTTTAGACAAGACTAAATGGAGGTACTCTCCTGCCACTTTCTCATTCCATGGTTTTAAGCTGTTGACACCATGAGCTTCCACTTCTAATCTTGTGCTTACTAGCACCACTCCCATTTCCACCTACCTGAAACTTACTTTCATTCATCTTAATCTATTCATGACCTACAATATCAACTAATCTGTGCTAAGATCCAGTGGTCTTCCCTTCTCTCAGTAATTATGTGGATTTTGATTGGAACCCTTTACTTTCCTCCTTCTGTTTTCTAACCTACTAATTATTTCATGGTGGGAATTTCAGTGTCCCTCACATCACCCTTCAGCTGAGGTTTGTCATGTGGATCAAATGATATAAATTACGTAAAGCATTTTACAAAACTCAAAGAAGTATATAAGTATTAGCTGTTGTTTTTGTTGTTAATAGGACAGCCTAGGGGTAGGACATCTTCAGCTTGTGATGTCTATGTCATAATGCAGCTTGTATAATAATGAAGTTCTTATTTATTAGTAATGGGAGGAAAAATACTACTGACTTGAAAGCTTTCAATATAAAAATAATGCCTAAGGATAATCAGTTAGCATGTATTGTCTTAGCATGTAGGTGTTTAAAGGAACATGAATCATGATAGCATAGGATAAGCAAGTATGGCCAGGTGGTAGTCTGCACTTGTGGAGGGAGTACCCTGAGATGATAGCACAGAAACAGAGAGCACTAAATAGTTGGTTTCAGAAGTGAGCTGATAAATATGTAGCAACTGACTCAGAGGGGAAAAAATGTACACGTGTCACATTTTTAAGTTTAATTTACACCATTAACATTTTGTCATCACTTTCTTAAGTCTAAAGAGTCAAGAAAACAGTAAATTAAGTCCTCATTTGTAGCATTTACCAATTTCTGCTCTAAAAGTCATAAATTACGCTTTCACAATTCTTCTTTATGTTTTAAACCATTTGGGAACATCTTGCTTTAGTTCCATGCTCTCTTGGAATCCACAACATCCTCTTCCTCATCAGGAATTGTTTCATTTTCCTTTCTCTTGCAATAGTTTCATAGATATTTGGACTTGCTACACTGATCTGGAGGCCATATTCTCTTTCAATTTTAATATCTTCCCTCTTGGTTTATTTGCTTATATTCAAGGGCTTTAATTGAGGGTTTCTCTACCTGAAATGTTTACAAAGTTATCTTTTTTTTTTTTTTTTAAAGAAATCCCCTTATTCTTTGACTCCTTCCTCTTTGATTTCAGTCTCTCTGGGGATTAGATTTCAAAACTATCTCAGATTCCTCCCCCACTGGGCATTTTATGTTTCTTCAGCCTCTGGTCTCTGCTCTGATTTCTGGGGAAACAGAACTAGGCCCAGCTTAATACCAGTCCCTTTTCCTTCAAGCCTTGTGTTATGCCACGCTTGCTACACTCAGTATCCCCAATTCCCAGTTCTTCAGCTCAGTAGAACAGTACTGTTGCAACAAAATGATACAGTCCTAGCCAGAACAGATTTCTACCTTTTTGACTTGCCTTCACACTGGGGGAATGAGGAGAAAAAGGGACACAGTTGAATTATTACAAGTCTGTAGGTTGTTTTACATAGTCCTGTCAGTACGTGGTAGCCAGTGCAGGAAAATGAGTGAATGTTAATAGGCAGTAAGAATTAACCTTCTCTGCTGTTAGTTCATGAGGGGTTTTTTTTTGTTTGTTTGGGTTTGTTTGACCTCATTAGGGTTCCTGATTTCTTAAGATATGGATCCATGTCTTAAGACACCAGGAACCCTAATTTGCTTTATCTCTTGTGCATAATTCTGATTTTGAAGCTCTTTCAGAGGTCATGAGGATTGGTGGGGGCTGGGGGGGGAGTGTCTAGCTTTCCACTGTCTTGGTCATGCAGCCAGGTACATTTTATTTTCCCTAAGTGTTCCCACTGAGGAAAGTAATTGTTTCATTGTTATCGTCACACACCAAAATTTTTCATAATGACTGGCATACGTTGGATATTCAATAAATTCAACAAATATTTATTAAGCCTCATATCTACTATGTGCAAGGCCCTGAACTAAATCATATTGTGTCCTCCAGACTTTGGGGGCATATTTTTTGAATTCCTAAGGATAATTGTTACTTTGGGTATAAGACATCTGTCACTAAAATATAATTTTCCAAATTCTTCTTCCTTAGTATTGTTATTCCCTCACCAATAGCATCTATTGCAATATCCTTTGAAGAAATCATGGCTTACTGGTATACCTTTTGCTTGAGTAAAATCTGTTTTGAACTCAATTCTAATTAGGTCAGTTCAAGAAATAAGTATCAAGCATCTACAATGTGCAAGACACTGAGCTAGGCACTGGAGACATGAAAATAAACACAAAGCAGCCCCTAACCACTCCTCCTATATATTCTTATGGGATCATACAACTTGAACACAAGTAAGTATAATACAGGAGAGGAAGTAAAGGGAGGAAAGGAAAAATAATCGTACTTTGGACTATTGGGGGGAGGGAGTGTCTATGAAAACTTCATAGAGGAAATGGTATATGAACCGATCTTTAAGGGATTATACCAATACTAAAAGAGAAAGATGATGGGGAAAAAAAATAAACACAAAATTCATTATAGGGACCATGCTCAAAACCTTTCTAGTTTGGTAGAATCCATTAGAACGTAGACTCTGACTTAAGAACCCAGGGTCAACTTTACATAACAATGAAACAATAGAGTAAGGCTTCAGGATTCATAAATATTCTTTGTCATTGGTTTTCATTCCTGTTGTAGTTTTTACTTAAAAAATATTTTCACACACATCAGAATTCTGAGATTTAGAGCTGGAAGAGACCTTGGAGATTCTCTAATCCAGTTTATTCATTTTACAGATGAAAGAATTACATCTGAAAGTACCTGCAGCACAGTAGACACAGCTAAATTTGGAGTCAAGGGCCATCAAATTTGAATACCAATTCCACATGATGTTGAACAAGTCATTATCTTTCGAACCTCATTTTCCTTATGAGTGAGGTAACCTGGATGCTCTCTAAGATTCATTCAGGCTCAGAATCTTATAATCCTATTACTTTGGGCTTATGAATTGAGACCCAGAAAGGTTAAGTCACTTGCTTGTGGCTACATAAGTAGGAAGTGGCAGGACCAGAATTTCAACATAGATTCTCTGACTCCAAATCCAAGGCTCTTTCTGATCTCCCAAGTGATCCTCAAAACAATTTGGTGAGGCAGATCCTACTACTTCAATTTTACATACAAGGGAACTGAGCCTAAGAAATGCATCCCATTGCTCTAAGGCTTACATTCACTTAAAAGTAGTAAATACAAAACTCAAACCCAGCTTTTCACACTAGTCTACACTGCCTAAAATGAGTCTGATGAGCTTCCATAAGAAATAAAGTCTTAGGCTAAGCTTATAAATTGAGAATGTCTCCATAAAAGTGTCTCTTGATTACTATGTCAACAAATTGTTAAATGTAAAGAAATCAATCCTGGTGATTTGAACATAATGATACATACAAGTTAGTTATGCATTATGTTCATATACATATATATATATATATACATATATATCAATGTGTACATGTGTATACACACACATACCTATATATCCAGTCCCAAAACCCTACTGATCCATTTATAGTTGCCAGATTAGAAACAATATGAATTGTTTTTTCTGTGAAGTTTGGATTAAAGGATCTAGAGGATCTAGAGGATCTTGAGGATCTAGAGGGCCACATGGCCTTGAGTACACAGATTCCTCATACCTGGATAAAAGACCTTGGAAATACACTTGAGTCTTATGCTATTCAATAGATTCATTGCTGAAAGGTTGTCTTTCAACTGAAGTTTTCTAAGTCAACTCACATTCAGAATAAAATCCGAGTACTTACTTTTTAAAGGAATCTTCTCTAAAGTGAAGTATAATTTTGTAATATATTTTTTCTTTTTGTGAATTTGGATTTTTAATAGTTTGACTTTTCAAGATTGGATCTTGCTTTAGATTATTTTTATAGATAGTGCTAGTTTTGAATTCTCACTTAAGGTTTACCTTGAGCTGAATTAATTACTGAAGTAGCAGAAAAACCCCATCCCATAATGTATTACCTGCAACCACTTAGTAAATTGGAATCAGGCTTTGCCATTGCTCTTTGGCTCACATTCACTTAAAGGGCTACACAACATGTTTTAGACAGCACCACACCTTCAGCTCTGAGGGTAGGTAGCCTGAGCTGTGCCGTAACAAACAGAGAAAGACAGGCACCTGTCTAGAAGGTCTGATGGAAGTGATGCTGCTTACATCTAGTAAGGGTTCACTTCAATTCTTCGACATTTGCTAGGCATTAAATTATTTTTCAAATCCTTTCAACTTGATCAAACTCAAGGTATTTATTGTCCACTATTTCTCTTCTTTCCACCCTATAAGTGCCTTATCCATAAGTTTTTTAAAAAATACATTCAGAGTTCATTGCCCCTACGATGACGTATAGGCTAAAGATATAAATCAGAACAAGAATGGTTGACACAAATTTATGATTGCTCCTTCAGTCATTGTTTTTTCAGGGAAGCTAGAGCATTAAGCAGGCAGACAGTAATACTTTCTGAGATCAACACTATCTACAATGCTTTCCCACAAAATGTCCTTGAGCAGTACCGTCAGCTGTAGAAACCCTGGCTGGACTTACATTAAATTGCATGGATCACAGGTCTGACTCAGTATGTTCTTAAGTATAATCCTCACATTTGATTCATTTGCAATTAAAGCATTAAAATGTTGTGGGAGAGAGCACAATATGGGGATCTAAAAGAATCTGTTCATTCTTTCCAAGGAACCTTTTTACCCATGTTTTACGTAGGTCAAATTACCCTTTAAACACCCAAAGGAACATATTTTTGTTTTCAACCCCTATTGCTAGATTATTAAGTGAACTTAAAACCTGGCAAAGGGTTCTCTCTGTCCAGGACTCAGCCACCAGGAGAAAATTGAGAATTCAGGGGATTGTTAGGATAATTCAGGGAAAGGTACATTTCTGTCTGAAATGACTAGGGTGCTACATCCTTCCATTTTAACACTGAGGCCTGTTTGTGAACCACAATAAAGCACCGTTATAACATGACTCCTTATTCTGTAGATTTGCATATACCACAAGGTCAGACAAGGACCCATATGTAACAACATACGGTAAGAGACTCCAACATCAGAGTTGGCATGGAAAGCCAAATTCAGCACCATAAAGATTCTTTTCTCTACTTTGACATTATGACCAACCCTGAAACAAAGCAAGGAAAACTCACAAATACTAAGAAGAAATCTATGAGGAATAGCATGGAGCCAAAGACCTGCAACTAAATTCCCTCTCCTCTCTCTCTCTCTCTCTCTCTCTCTCTCTCTCTCTCTCTCTCTCTCTCTCTCTCTCTCTCTCTCTCTCTCTCATACACATACACACACAAAAATGGGTTTGCTGAAACAGCCATAAAGTAGCTTTTTGCTAAAGAGAGGGAAAATAAACTGGTGTTGATTTCCATTTTTAAATCAAAATGACTCCTTCAAAGTTTCTCATGGCTGCTTTTATTTATTATACTTTTAATATGAATACAGTAATACTATTTTATGTTTCTCTGTTGTATAGAGTCAAACCAACGAACAAATCACTCAGAATGGGACATTGAAGGATGCAAACAAGTTACTATTTTTTTTCTCCTTGAGTCATACATGACATTTAAAATGCAATCCTTGGGGAAGAAAAAAAAATAACCCTCACCAATGGTTAGAGCTACCCAATTTTCACATTCAAAAATTGTTTAGAGTGTTACTCGGAAATAAATAACAGTGCTGAAAGCAAAAAGCACTTAGCATTTACCAGTGTTTGCTCCAGGTCTCTGTTGGAAATTTACAACGTTCCACTAGTAGAGAATTGTGACGCTGTGTGTGTGTGTGTGTGTGTGTATATATTCCTTCAGGAGCTCAGAGTGCTGGTTGTAAAGATTGCTGCTAGTAAAATGGGTTTTAATAGGGTTTGATTAGTAAATAAACTCTTACCCACATCTCCTTAGTGCCTCTTATTTTATACGCTGCATCTTTAAAATAAGTAAATTCCCTTCCATGCCCCTCTCTCCTTGTGCTCCTCCTTCCCCACTCCTCCAATTCTTTCTTTACTAAAAAGGTAAAAGAATACAGGAGGGACATAAATCACAATTTAATGAAAAGAAATCGAGCTCAGAATCTAGGATTGTGCAGTCTGGGGTCAGCAAATTTGTGACTTTCCCAGTGTGTTTACCATCGGCATCTGAGCTTGAAGTCAATCAAAAGGTCACAGAGGAAAAACAGGAGAAACTGCTGAATTTCACCTGGTGCTGAGTCAAAGTCTCTGATTTTAGTCTGGCTCTCTCTCGAAACTGTGAATCACTGGGCTTGACTCCAGATTTGTCCTTATTTCAACAGGCCTGGCCAGACACCGGAATGTTTAGCAAAATCCTGCAAATTGTAGCTTTGTCTCAAGGCCTATTATGAAATAGCAACTTGTTCCAGTGTCCTGGGACTGCCATCTGAGCAAACATGGAATTGTGACCTCAAGTTGAGTGCCATTGACGTACTGTCTTGGTATAATCTCTAAGGCCAGCGTCATGCTCACCACGGGCACTGTTCAGCAGATGTCAAACAGTCGTTGTGGATCAGAACTCTCGATTCCTCATCTGATTTACAGCCATCATCTGACTCTACTGCAGTCCTATGAGGTCTTCACAGAGAGAAGAAATCCCCAAGACTGATTGGGGGAAATGGTTTTATCCTTACCAAAGCAATATACAATAAGGCCTCCATGTAACTCTTGCCCCACCATAAGAGTTCAAGGAGATTTATTATTGAAAGTACCAAAAGGATTTAGCTATAATCCTATCGCATGAGTCACCAGTGAGCTTGTTATTCCTCATAATCACTTTTCATTATTAGGCTCTCCATGGGATAGATCAAGGCTGTTGCAAATAGAATATTCTTAATCAGTAAACACTTATTGGTTACCTATGTGTGAAGCACCATACTAGGCACTGTGAGAGAGAGAAGCACAACAGAATGAACTCTGCTCAAAAGAAAATGATCTACTTAGGGAGATGAGACAGACTTTTTTAAACTAACAATACAAGGGAGCATGTGCTAAGTGGTATATATATCAATCTATGTTGTAAGAGCTCATGGAAGGATTGTTGTGACCTAGAGTAGTAAGAGAAGGCTTTATGAAGAAGGTGAAAGGTCAGTAGAGATTTATAAGATCAGGTAAGATTTGAAATGGCACAAAAAAAGTGTAAGGGTTCAGTAAGTAGATAAGTTTGGCTAGCCTAGAGATTTGGTTAATGGCAAATAAGACTGAAAAGACAGTTTGATGCCAGTTTATTTAGGACCTTGCATAGCAAGCTAAGAAGTTTGGACTTTACACGATAGGTAATGGACAGAAATCACTTTGAACAGGAAAATTAATCTAGTGGTATTTAGTCTGGGATGTATTACAGGGCTGGAATTGGGGAGACTTGTTAAAAAAATAATCGATTTTATTGAAATAATTCCTTTATGAAGGACTTCACCTGAAATAGGGTGGTAGTGTTACCACAATCATAGAAATAGAATAATTGAGCTGCAAAATCAGGGAAGCACCAACTCTGTCACCAGCTTTTAAAAGGGCATCAGTTTTTTTCCCCAATCTGAAAATACCTTTATATAGCATATAAAAATGCAGAAAAAAAAATTTTGGCATTAATGTTACTTAAGCCAGCCTTTGTAGAAGGGTTAAAAAGTTGATTGTGTTGAAAATAGAGGTAATAGTGAAAGCAGAAACTTGCCTTTCTAGGCCTATGTGAGTTAGATTTAAAGACCCAGTTAAAGACCTCTTCAACATACTAGACATGGGTAAATTTCATTACAAACAGAATAGAAAGGGGGAGCACACCCTGAAATAAACCTTTCTAATAAGAGAGGAAACTCCCTTGATTGGGAATTATCTGTAGTTTAAAGTTTGAGGTTACTGAATATTTTGGGCTACCTCTGTTACAAATGGATGTAGTTACTATGTAGTACCATGCAGGAACATTTAACAGGAAATATGCTTTTGGACATGCATTATTAATAATAACTAGCACTTATGGGTGTAAGGATTTGCCAGGTGATTTATGTATATTATCTCATTTTGATTGGTACATCTCTGTGAGATAGGTATACTTACTATTATCCTTATTTTGGTGATGAGGAAACTGAGCTAAGGGTGGTTAAGTGGCTTGCCTAGGATCACAAAGCTGGGAAGTGTCTGAAGTTGGATTTGAACTCAGCTCTTTGTGATTCCAAGTCCAAAATTCTGTCTATTGTACCACTCTAGCTACATCCAAACCATAAATTTATTCTACCAACTTAGTGGTAGAATAGATCTAAAAGGAAGAAATAGTGATGGAAATATTTTTGAAAAGGCCATCTAAGCCTGCTGGCCCTAACTGATGTAACTATGCAGTTAAATGACCAACTAGAAGACAAAAGAGTAGGTTTGGGATGAGAAAGACCATGCTTACCTCCTGGGGCAGCAGAACAGCTCTGAGGCTGTATACAAGTGCAGGTCCCCTAAAGGTTCACAGTGTGGGGCCTGCACTCCCAATATGGCACCCAAAGTTCTTCTAGCCTAGTAGTCCCAGACCTTAGAGAAGACCTTAGGAAGGTAGTGAATCCTACTGCTGGGAAAGGAGAGGCTAGTCAGAGAGCTCAGGTTCCCATAATTCAGTCATACAAATTTTGCTAGCACTATTGCTTCTCATGGGGGCTCTAGTCACCTGACCTGGGGTGAAAGAAGAAAGTAATCGGGGGAAAAATGCTCACCAGTACACACACACACACACACACACACACACACACACACACACAAGTAGAGGTCTCAGAATATGTTAAAGAAAAAAATCATATGGTCATACTCAAGGAAAAGTTGTCCTGAGAGTAGGGAACAGCTACTATTAATATTAGATGGGTGCAAGCTCTGTTCAGTTCAATTGCCTCAAGGAATTACACTGCTCACAGCTGAGCAATGAGGTGGGAGGCACCACTGCAGAGGAAGACACATTGCTATTCCTGGAGAGGCCCCTGGGGAAAGCATTAGTGCAGCAGCAGAAATTGGGCAGTGCATGACCCCAGCAGGCAAGGGAATCCCTCAGTAGTCCAGGTCTGGGGGGTGGAGGGTCAGGGAGTGGCAGATGGCCTTCATTGGGGTAGTGTTCAGGCTGCAAGGGTTTATGCAACATAAACCTTTGCCCCAGTGGGACTTCAGATCAACGCACTTCTCCTAAACCTAATCCATAAAAACAAGTCTATGGCCCTTCTCAAGACCCTACTATATCAGTTGGATCCTTGATTCAAGGTAAGTTGGTAATTTTTTTGTCCTTGTAGGTAGGAGTGGTCAATTCCCTTTCAGGTAGATTCAAGGAGGTCGGGTCATATCCACAACCCCTTTCCAAGGAGGAGTGATTCTTACCAATGCCCTCAGCAGGGCAGAGCAGTGGGGCAATGTCACTTGCCTCTCTTAAACTGCTTCCTAATCTTTAAAATGGGGGAAATGAGGATGCCTACTTCACAAGGCTGCTGAGGGGATCAATAAGATAATACAAATCCAGTGCACTGCAAACCTTTGAGCTAATGATTAGTCATCCTTAGTTCTCAGAGGATCAAAATGACATCACTATGCTACAGTCAAGTTTCAGTACGTCCAACTGTGGCTGATCAGACCAAAAGGAACTGGAAATGTTCTACCACAGGTCAGGCACAAATCGTCCATGTGAACATTTGGAGAGGATTCTCTAAATTTGCCCAGTTTGAATTTCTTTTGAGTTGCTTTAATTCTGCTTTGCTCATAGAGTACAGCACCTTCTCTGATGGGGGTACACAATGCTGGGCGGGCCTGTGCCAGTGTCTTCCTTGTCACATAATCAATTCCAAAATCCTTAGAGTCTGTGAGAGTGTCCTTGTATGACTTCCTCTGACCAGCACGTGGACACGTGTCCTGTGTGAGTTCTCCATAAAACAGTCTTTTTGGCAAGTGTACATTTTGCATTCCAACAACATGGTAGTCCATCAAAGTTGTACTCTCTGCAGTAGAATTTGAATGCTTGGCAGTTTAGTTCACATTGTCAGAACTAGCTCAATGTTTGGGAGGCTCCAAAGGAAAATGTGGGAGAGAAGAGGTGTTAGACTGACTACCAAACTGACGGTCTACAGAGCCGTTGTGCTGAACTCAATGTTGTATGCCTGTGAAACCTGAACAGTCTACCAGTGCCATGCCAGGAAACTGAATCACCTCCATTTGAATTGTCTTAGGAAGATTCTGAAAATCACCTGGTAGGATAAGATACCAGACACTGAGGTCCTTTCTTTCTCAGACCTTTGAGTTATATATAAATGTAAGCTATTATTATCTCTTGGTATACGTTTGCATCATTATTAATTATAGCTGCTGATACTTCTTTGACATTTTAAAGTTTACAAAATATTCTTCCATGTGTTATCTCATACTGTATCTTGTGCTATATGTAGTGAGTCATGTAATAATAAAATAATAATACCTAATATTTATATAGTGCTTACTATGTGCTAGGCACTATGATAAGCACTTTACAAATATTATCTCATTTGGCTCTCACCACAACTCTGAGTCAGATGCTATTATCAGCCTCATTTTATAGATGAGGAAACTGAGGCAAACAGAGATTTAAGTGACTTGCCCAGGGTCATATAACTAGGAAGTGTCAGAGGCTGGATTTGAACTCAGATTTTCCTGACTTCAAGCCCAGTGATCTACCTAGTGAACTACCTAAATGACTCATGTCATCTTTCCTTTTAGAAAGTAAGCTCCATGAAGACAGGGAAAATGCCTTATTCTTTGGATTCCACACAATACCTAGAAAAATGCTGTACATGTGGTAGTCATTTGGTAAGTATTTACTATTGAATTACCTTGCCTAGTGGGAGAAAGCTACATTATTCAAGGCCTCTATGCTTCTCTCCATGTTCCACTCCTTTCCACAATAATTGCTTACATTTATTTATTTATATGTGTATGGCACTTTAAAGTTTACATATTACTATGAAATACATTGTTCCTGCTCTTCAGTCATGCAGCTCATCACCCATGACAATAGAGCTTTTACTCCAAAGTACCTTTTCTCCCAGCCTCCCCATTTCTGTCCATGAAACCACCGTGCTCCTAGAGACTCTACTCCAGACTTATTTCTTAGTCATTTCTTTTCTCTTTAGTCCTAGTCCTGTATTTCTACCAGCTGAAAATTTCCATGGCTCAAATTCAACATATCTCACTACTTTACATTATGTTAGACTGTCTTCTCTTACCTTCACTCCTTCATTTTCAATCCTAACCGCAATACACCTCAATGACAAGACTGTGTCATTATGTTAAACTTTATAATGTCACTTAGAAGGGAGATAATAGATTTGAAAACATTTGGCAAAAGTTTAAAGTGTTATATAAATGTGAGATATTTATCACTTCCTCTCTTTTCCCACCTCTATTATTCTAGTATGGGCAATGTTAACTCATGCCTGAATTATTACAATAGTCTCCTACTCGGTCTTCTGAATTCTAGTCTTTCTCCTTTCCCAAGGTTGAAGAGTTTGTAAGTAGCATGCTTTATCATCAACTAGATAAGCTTTATAAGCTTTCTCCTTCATTTACTTTTCCAAATAAGTCTATAGCTCCTTACCACCCTTTACATATCCTTATGAGTTCCCACTCCAATGCCTTCCTAACACAGTTGAGCCCACCTTTTAGTTTTTTCTCCCCCTCTGAATTCCTTCACAATATGTATTGTGCCGCCTCTGTCCCACTACCTCAAAATTGCAGTTGACTTTCAATGGTATTCTGCATTCAGAGAACTGTGCTAGGAATGGGAACCATGAAGATGTGTAAGATATTGTTCCTATCCTCACAGAGCTTGCAATTGATTGATATGTTGCTCCACAAGTATTGGTGATTATTTCCTGTAAGTACCCTATCTCCTCAGCTCTGTTACAAACTTCCCTACAGCTTCTAACACAGAGCTAGGCACACAATAAGTGTCCTGATCAAGAAAATTTGTTCCATGAAGAACCCAAACAAGTCCTGGGGGTCTTCCTATATTATCAGAAAATTGTCCTATAGTATTCACTGTCTGTCCTGCTCCACAGTGGACAAAGCCAAGAAATGTGGTGATGGAACTCACAATTCTCAGGTACGGGAAGGGGTAGACGCCCTCGTCACTTTTGAAGGCCAGTTCTTCTCCATAGGCAACGAAGTCCATTTTAGAAGTGTTGACAATTTTGATGACTAATACTATCATATTGATATGTCTAAATACACAAGAATATGTAATATTATTTTGAATCTATGAAATGAGGAGCACCAAAGAATCCATTTGTCTCTACCAACTGCTACTCCAAGGTCCATTAGAGAAACATGACCAACAAAGAAGAGAGAAAACACATTCCCCCACTCTTTGGCAAAGATGGGAGGTCCATGCGCATGGAACATTTCATATATTTTCAGATTCTTTGGATGTATGAATTGATTTTGCTGACGTTCTCTCCTATTTCTTTTGGTTTAAAAAAATATTTGTTAGATCACACAGTTTGGTGGGAGAGGGAGGAAGAAGGCTACATGGGGAAATTCAGGTGATCTAAAAACAAAATATGTCAATAAAGTTTTATTTAAAAAAAAGAAAAAGTATGAGTCAGCACAGGCAGAGCATGCAAAAAAGCAGATGACTCATGATGAAATTAGAAATAAAAAGACACTCTGACTGTTACAGGCTCTTCTGAAACTGTTTTATGATTCATCACTGACTGGTTTTTGTCCCCTGGACCCGAGTTTATTTTTTCTACTCTCTCAGCACTTTTGCCCACAACTCCATCCAGGTTCTTCTCCCACCAGGCGTCCTTATCAATGGCCAGCCTACTTGGAATCTGACCAAAGCCTGCCTCTACCCACCCATACCTCAATTAACCCACAAACAATTATTAAGCACCTACTCTTTGGCAGGCACTATGCCAAGCACTGGGAATGCAAAGACAAGGGAGATAACAATCTCTACTCTTAAAGACCTTATGTTCTAGCCCACCAGTGAGTTGTCCCTAGCTAAAATCAGGCTAGTTCTGCCTACAATATGGATTAAAATACCAGGTACATACCAGTAAATCATAGGCCTAGTCCCTATCCTCATCCCCATTTCTATGTATAGTACATTAATCTAAGAATAGTGATGTGTATGTAATCAAAATATATTCCTTTTCCCAGATCCTGTTAATAGAAATTGTAGTTCCTGGGGCTAACTGTTGTGAGGTGGGAAGACTGTCAGGGGAAACCTGTCTTGTAGAGTCCATCACTTTGACCCTAAAAGAGATTTGGGGAAGACAGCTCCTAAGAGAAGGGAGCTATGACAGTGGCACCCTGGAGCAGTCACAGGGTATGAAAATTCAGACCGGGGAAGAAAAACACAAAACAAGGCAAAAGGACCCCCAGAAAGGAAGCAAGGGATCCTCAGAAAGGATTATGTGTCCTGCTGGATCACAGACCCTTACAGCAAAGCCTTGGCCACCCAGGGCTAGCTATGGACCCATGTTTTCTTAAAAAATCCTTACTGTTTTAATACTTCTGTAAGGTGAATGATGTAATCCTGAAAGGTTTGCTTTCAGAAAGTACCTTTCAGTGTCTCAGTGTTGCAAAAAAGGATCTCCTTTAAGGGGATATTGGAGTGCTTGAAGTAAAGCTCAAATGGCCAAACTCATCTTACTTGATCTCTTGCTTTGGTCTCCATAGCAACTGTTTCAGTTCCAGGGGAGTCATATGAGGTATCTCTGTTACTCAATGTGAATGACCAGGTTCAGCCAGTCCTAGGCAGAAATTTGGAATAGAAATCTGTCTTCCATCTCTGCTGCACAGCACAGTGCCTGGCACATAGTTGGCACTTAGTAAATGTTAATTGAATTAAATAAGATAGTTAATGCTTTCCCACTGAACTGAGTACCTCCTACAGAGAAGAATCTGATAAACTAATTTATACTTAGGTGTTAGCAATATTTTTCCCAGAAGTATTTGTAATTTAAAAGGAGACAGAAAAGAATCTAATACTTAACACAAGGGGATAAATCCTTTAATATGCTAGGATTTTAGGTACCCAAATACTAGATGTGAAGATATTTGGGGAGAAGTAGAGAGTATCCCTAATTCAAATCACAAGGAGGACGGTACATTTTTGCTTCTCATATGACTGGTCCGATGGGTCACTAGTATACTGTTATAAATGTTTAAAGTAGGGGTGGGGAACCTGCAGCCTTAAGGCTCCATATGGCCTTCGAGGTCCTTGAGGGTAGTCTTTTGACTGGGTCCAAGTTTTACAAAACAAATACTTTTATTAAGGGATTTGTTCTGTGAAATTTAGATTCAGTCAAAAAACGTCACTAGAGGACCTCAAGAGCCACATGTGGCCTTGAGGTCACAGGTTCCCCATCCCTGGTTTAAAGCATATAGAGAGGGAAAGCATAGATTGCCACTTCTGTAGAAAGGACTTCTGGTCTGCATTAGGCACTGTTGTTTTCAAGTTGTGGTTGTTAGGGGAAATGACCTCAGAGAGAGAAAAAGTGATGGAGATAGATGTGGCTTTTGCAGGTACTTCCTTGCGTTTCAGGCAGCCCCAAGAGAGAATAAATGAGTCTTGGCAATGAAAGAGAAGGAGTGAGTGAGTGAGAGAGAAAAGAGAGAAAGTGAAGGATAATCAAGTGAGAAGGAAGCATTCCCTTACGGAAATAAAATGTAACAGCATTATTTATTATCATGTATTCGTTGTTATTTTAAGGTCTAACATGAAGGCTAGGAAGAGGAGAACGGAGCTTCTTTCAAAGGGATGAAATCAAAAGCAATCGGAAGAAAATCTTCCTCTTTATATCGAATATAGGACCCTCCCCATATTCCCACACCTCGCTGCCTCTAGACTTCGCTTCCTTTTACTATATACCCTTTTCATTAAAACCTGCTATTTCCCAAGGGGTATATAGTAAAAGGAAGCAAAGTCTACAGACAGCCAGGTGGTGCAGTGGATAGAGCGTTGGTCTAAGAGTCAGGAAGTCCTGGATTCAAATCCAACCTCAGATATTTGCTAGTTCTGTATCCCAGGGCAAGCCATTTTAACTCCTGGCTGCCTCAGTTTCCCCAACTATAAAATGGAAATGAATAGCACCTATTTTATAGGATTGTAATGAGGATGAAACGAGATGATATCTGTAAAGTGCTTAGTACAGTGCTTGGCATATAGTAGGTACTTAACAAATGCTTCTTCCTTCCCTTCAGGCCCCCAACCTGAGCTTGAATACTGCATTTTGACACATACAAGTTCTGTGACCACAGGTAAATCACTAAACTTCTTGAAGGCAGTCTGAACCTCAGATTCATCTATAAAATGGAGATGAAGTGTACTACCTACCTCACAGGATTAATCAATTAAATCAACAAATATTTATTAAATATCTGGTATGTGCAAAGTAATGTCCTAGGTATTGTGTATAGAAAAATTAAAAATGCCAAACAAACTCAGGCCTCAAGAAGTTCAGTCTCCTGACGATATAACATGTCAATACAAAACAATTTAAGGTAGGAGAGGGTAGCACCAACATGTAGAAGGGGTTCAGATCAGTAGCTGAGCCAAGTCTTGACTAAGGATTTAAAGAGGTAAAGGTGCTAAGAGATCACATTCCTGGCACAAAAGAGGGAGATGGAATAGCACATTCATAGAACAAAGAAAAGAAGCCCCAACACCCCCCTCCAAAGACTGTGGTACCCATGACTTGCATTGGTATTTCCATCCCTTCTATTCTGTTCCTATACAAAAATGCAGATAATTTTCAAACACCTCTCCTCAAATAGTCAGTAGTCAATTACATGCCCAAGTGAGAGAACTCTGGAACGTGAGGACTGGACATGCAAATCTCAGCTTTCTTCAGCTCTCTTACATCACTTAACCCAAACATACAAATAAATACAAATACAAATAAATCAAACTGATTTATAAAGGTCTCTAGCAAGGAAAAAAGCTGTCGTCTGAATAACATTCATCTTTCCAATCCAGAGAGATATGGGACTATATATAGCATAAACTCAGAGTTGGTTGGTTTATCACATGGTTCTGCTTATTTTTTTTTCTTTTTATCTTATGAAGGGGTTCTATTTTAGGTTGAGCTAGTATACTGGGAAATGACATGATTTAAAAAAAAAATCAAGTTAAAATTGAGGTAGCATGACATAATGATTAGAGAATTGACCTAAGAGTCAGGAAGATCTGGATTCAAGTCCCACTTTGTGAACCTGGGTAAATCATTTAATCTCTCATTGCTCTGGGCAACTCTCTAACACTCCTACATTCGAACTGAGAGAGTTTTTTCACATGGGAATTTTGGTATGAATGAAATCCTAGGCTTAATGCCAACTCATATATTAATTTTAAAACTTCTATCCTCTGTTAACCATTTGGATTTCAAACCCCCACAGTAAGAAAAATCTTTCTTTATATCTAATCTACCTACACAGCTTCAGGTTAAGCCTATAGGGCAGCTAGGTTGCACAGTGGATAAAGTACTGATTATGTAGTCAGGAAGATCTGATTTGAAATCCAATCTCAGATATTCACTAGCTATGTGACCTGGGAAAGTCATTCAACCCCTTTGCCCCAATTTCTCATCTGTACAACAGGGACAGACCGGAAAAGGAAATGGCAAACCACTCTAGTGTCTTTGTGTATTGCCCAGGCAACATTCACAGCACCAAGGGTCACTATGAATATGACGATGTAGTTCAGAATCACAAAGTATAACAGACTCTCCATATAGAAGAAAGACATTTATTCAGACACCAGAAAGCCAAATCCATCATAGTAACCAAGAAGTCAATACACATTATTACTGCAGGAGACAAAGCCTTTCCAAAGCCTTACAATCCTATCTCCCTTCCCATAGACAAACACTTGTGCCTACTTGCCTGTGTCCTTTCTGTCTCTGCCCTAACTGCCCTCAATAACTTCCTCTCTGCTCTGCTCCACCCTTCCTGTTCCATCCATTCAGCAAGCTCCTCCCATTACATGTGACTTAGGCTTCTATGTGATTTAAGTAGGGCACATAGACCTTTTAATGAATGGTAAAGATCTTCTCATTTAAATTACCATTATATTTTGCCAAGAAAATCCTATGAAAAATGTCCATAGGGTCACAGAGAGTCAAACATAACTGAATGACTAAACAACAGCACTGTCTATGGAAGGAAAAAAATAAAAATTTTTAGGAAGGAGTTTATGCTCCACAAGTGACTTCTGTTGACTACAAAAATAAATATAAAAAGGAATAAAAGATATCTATAAAAGTCAAAAAAAGAATATCTGCAATGCATAAAAACTGTTTATAGTTGTCTATAACTTAATAAATTCAAAATATCACTTTGGAACAGCAGGTGTATTTTCTCCAGTGATATCAAGAATTCCAAAGCTCCATCCTTCCCTCACCAACAGTCAGACTAAGGTGGTTACATATGGACTTGTCTAATGAGGTCTAATGTCAAAGGTACATACACTAAAGATGAAAAGAAAACAAAAAAAGTAGTATGTATTTGCAGAGGTAATGCCAGGAAAGCTAAGACCCAAAATGAGCTAAAGCTTTCAAAAAAGACAGAAGACCAAAAGACTCTTAAAGTATGTTTAGAAAAGCAAACTAGGGAAAAGTCCATACCTTGGTACAGAATGGACAACTTAACAGATGATGGAGAAAAAGCAAAAACACCTCAAGTTCTATTTTATTTCCATCTTTTGGTCAAGTAACATTATCTCCCTCTGGGACTCAATTTCTTTAATTGTAAATTGAGAGGGCTGGCCTCCATGGTCCTTTTCTAGCTTTAATTCTGCTTAGTCTATTTAATTATTACACTTGAAATAATGAGAATGTTATTGTTCAGTCAGGTCCAACTCTTCATGACATCATGTGGGGTTTTTCTTGACAGATACTGAAATAGTTTGCCATTTCCTTCTCCAGCTCATTTTACAGATGAGGAAACTGAGTCAAACAAGGTGACTTGCCCAGGGCCACATAGCTAAGCATCTAAGACCTCATTTGAACTCAGGAAGATGTCTTCCTGACTCCAGGCCTAGCACTCTATCCCCTACACCACCTAGCTACTCATAATAATAGACATTTGTGTTTCATTGGTATTAGAAACTTCCAGATAAGGAAATACCCTCTAGCAATAAAGGTTAGCTTTTTTTCTGCAGTTTATAGCTTTAGACAGTTGCCTGGGGTGCAAGGGATTAAATTCCTTACCCCTGGTCACATAGCCAGTACATACATCAGAGGTTAGACTCAAAGTTAGGACTTTTTGGCATCTAAGCTTTGAGAACTTGGCCTTCTTACTTAATGTCGCTGTGCCTAAATTTCCTCATCAATGAAATGAGATTAAATGACTTCTAAGGTCAAGACCCATGGTTCTATCATCCAATGATCAGATTCTCTAAACCTCAGCTTCTTTCATCTATAAAAATGGGAGAATAATACTTACACCATCTACCTCTGTTGTGAGGAAAGCACTTTGTAAAATGTAACGTTATATATTTAGACAGCAAATGACTTAGAGCACTGGACTTGGAATCAGGAAGACCTGAGTTCAAATCCTGCCTTAGACACCTCCAAGCCCTATGATTTTAAATATACTTAATCTCTGAGGTCCCTAAGACTTTCCTGGCCTCAGTTTTCTAAATTGTACAATGAATACAATAATAGAGTCTGCCTCCAAGGGTTTCTGTGACAATCAAATGAGATAATATATGTAAAAATTCTTTGTACACCTTCAAGAACTACATAAATGTTATTATTCTTCTTCCGTTACGGAAAGTGACTTCCATTTGTATGAAGAGAAGCAAAGAGTTGTCTCTCTCCTAGAACAAGAGTTAAAGGAGCTCAAGGAATTCTTTTCCATTCGTCAGCTTATTGTGGGTGGGGGAGAGGTAATGAAGTGTCTTTAGAGTACTTTACTATATCTATGATCTTCCTTCCTTTCTTTGTTCTTCCTTTTTCTCTTTCTTTTTTCTTCCTTTTTCTCCTTCTTTCTCTCCTTCCCTTTCTTCCTCTTTCTTGCCTTCTTTATTCCTTTCATCTCATCTTCTTATCCCCTCAGGCTTTTCTTCTTCCTTCCCTCTCTTCCTCCCCCTCTCTCTTTCTTTCTTTCCTTTTTTCTTTATTATATCATGTATTACCAAATAATATCACAATGATTAACAAATAATATCACATTTATTGCCAATCCAATTAAAGCAACACAAGATAACAAAAGGACACAACAATATATTCAATAATGTTTCTTTATGTCTACAAAGATGAAGACAGCTTTCAAAGTGAGAGTCTAGTGGCAATTACTTCTTGTCTGTGTGGCATGGCTTGCTGCAGTGTTTGGACTTGGTTCAGAATAAACATAAGGCATCCTGCCAGCATCTTTTTAGAAATCCAAATTGATCCTTTTCTAGTGTATTCTCTGGGGTGAACCTTATCTTACTGCTATTTTTCATAAGAATCCACTGAAAAATGGGAGGAATCACTTTTGTTTCTTTGCAAGGAACCTCTTGAGTCTGAAAATATTGTGGAATGACAAGGGTTACTGCAGTGCAAAGCAACAAAATGGACTCCACTCCATTGGTGGATCCAACAGTGGCAATGTTTGAGCCCTATATAAGAAGCTGCCTGGCTGAGAGCCTCTGTTTCCAGTCACTCTGGCAGAAGAACATGAGAATTGCTGTGCGTTCATCCTTCATTTTCGAAGAAGACCATGACATCAGAGAAATGATGACATGATTTGCGCTGGACTTTGTTTTGAGTGAGACAGGGTCACTTCCTCACTTTCTACTTCTGAGCCATCTGAGTTCAGTGACCAGATATTCATCAGGATGACTGGAGATGGCCCCGGATTCAGTGGGACAGAGGAAACATGAGAAGATCCCTGGCCAAAAGTGTGCATGAGTGGGGATTAAAAAACAACACAGTATAGTGGATCAAGGGCTGAATGTGCAGTCTCTCCATGATCTATCTTTCCATATTTCAAATTTTATTCTGTTCTTTAAAAAAAAAATGGGACATTTGCTCTTCTCATATCCTTAATGGTTGGTTGATTATATCAAGTTTTCTTAATGGTGAGCATACTTATACTATGGAAAAAGCCTTTGGACTAATTCTTATTTTGATACCTCTGCTATACATTCATATAATTGGATGCCATATTTGTTAATATAACTTTCGTTGGTACACATAATACTGCAAGAAATGATATACTACAAATATACATACTAACATTTGGAGACACAAGCTACTAATACAAAGGAATTAATGACTGTCACCCAAAGGGTTTTTATGGAAGCATCTAGTTGGCACCTGAACCTAATATCATGCTTGAGAAGATGTTAGAAAGGTAAATAGCCTTTCCATATTATGCAATGATAAGAGTCAGCATGATTTTAGTGGATAAGGCAGGCTTGGAGTTAGGGAAGCCCTAGTTCAAGTCCTGTCTCAGGTAGATACTATTGATGTGACTAGGAGAAAGTTGTTCAGTTTCTCAGCACTCCCAGATAGCTCTCTAAGCTGCTGGTGCAAACTGATTAAATAACTTACCACACCAAGTTACTCATGTCAGTGAAACCACAGATCCAAACCAAAATAATTATAATAATGCAGTGATATACCATAAGATATGTGTGTGTGTGTGTGTGTGTGTGTGTGTGTGTGTGTGTGTGTATATATATATATATATATATATATATATATATATATATATATATATATATAGTCTAGCATGGCATCATAATGTTATTTTTTAAATCAAGTTAGTCTACTAATTGTCAAAAGATAGAATAGCACCTAAGCTCTTCATAAAATATGTATGAACTTTTTATCAATAAGCATTCATTTAAATAACATATCCATTTTGGGCCCAGAATAATAATCTTGTATACTTTATCCCCCACTTCAAATCCCTTCAAAGCATGAGTCAAAATAATCCTATTGTAAATTCAATATTCTTTTGGTCTGGGATTTAGTTTGCCTACAGATTAAAGTAATTTCCCTTTATATCTGAAACCCTATGAAAAGCTGCACAATTTGTGGGAGATAGAAAGAAATGAGAGATGTTAAATCTCCTAATAAAGAAATGAAGAGAACTTGGATTTTTTAAAAACTTATCCTGAGCTTCATTTTACAAGATCAATATGAAATGCATCATTTGGTAAATACCAGAGAGGTTTCGTATCATGAACATCCAGCTTGCCTAAAATTTGAGTATGTAAGACATCAGTCTTTGGTAAATATCCTAAGTACATGGCCTTTGAGAAATGGCACATCAATCAAAGCAGGCTCATCCTAAGAGAAGACTTTTAGACTTGTGACATCTTGTCACTGGAATTCTTTGTTAGAAGGAATTCTTAGTGACAAGTGTCTGTGTGTGTTTGTGTGTGTAAGGGGGGGAGGAGGGAGAGAGAGAGAGAGGGAGAGAGGGAGGAGAGTGTTTTAAGTACTTTTCCTAACACTGAGTTTCAAACACCTTTCTTCTCCTTAGGGCTACAGGATACATCCACTCTGAGAGAGGTGACCACTACCACCATTTCCCATATGTACTGACTTTCTTTCCCAATCTTCACTGATCCACCATTTCATACATAAAAGCAGGAGGAATCGCGTCAGAAAGATACAACGCAAGGTGCCAAATTATAATACTATGTCACAATTTTTTTAAGTTGCTGTTTTATTGGGTGTCTTTTACATGCCAGCTTCAGCAATCAAATCAAATCTGAATTCGGCCTACCTTCCTCAATCTAGTATATTATCAGACTTGTTTTATATTTGAAGTAGATGAATGAGTCAGAGGATGTTGCAAACAATATATCTGCTTTTCAAGGAGGAAAAATTATAGTGAAATAAATCTGTGGAGTCATTATCAAGCCAACATTTTGAAAGGTAGTGTCTTTGATCTTGGAGAGACCTTTTATCTTTAGGAAGCTATGGAGCTAGAGCCAGGAAAAAGGACACAATTTTTTGGCAGTGAAGCCTAAATCTGAGAGATTGCAAGTTAGAATTTATTTGCAGTGAGATTGGAGAGGCAGGAAGAAAAGGAGAGAAGAGAGAAGGAAGGAAGAAGAGTTCCTTTAGTCATACATGGCGAGATTTCCTAGCTATGAATCTATCCTGCTTGTAGACAGTTACTGTGCTGTCAGTATAATAAGATGTTCATAAAAATAACATAAGAGGAGGTACTATATTTTAAGAAATATTCACTCATTTTATTTTTTTCAAAGTATTGGCTCTTCTCAGCATCAAATCAGCAAGCCTATAATTGCATTCCATTCTGCCTATAAATCCCACTTGGAAAAGGTACCAGATTTGAACTCCACTCTGTTATCATCCATCCCCCTGGTTTTCTTCCTTTGTCCTGCCAGGTGGAATCCTGTCCTTTTTACCCTCTGCCCCTGAACACTAAGTTGCATTACAATATAGTTTTCCAAACTGAGTCAATAAGAAAGAACAAAAAGCAAAAACTAAAATTAAATTTTATCAAATCTGGATTCAATTCTTTGGAATGTGATCATTTGGGCAGAGACCACAAAGTTTCTTTGCAGACTCAATGAAGAAAAGATTTGTTAAGCAAGTTAAGTGTGTAAATATAATTGCCAAGAGGAAAATGTTTAAACTGCTAAAGTCAGTAAGCTCTTTTCTAGTACCCTCAAGTACTTCAAGATTTTGTTTACCTAAGGACAATGGATATACTAGTTGTAAATAATTTTTATATGCCAGCATTATGGAGGATGTCCTACTCTGAGTCCAAAATGGTGGGAAGGAGTTCAATAGATTCTCCTAGTGTTCCTATTTGCAGGTGATGCATCTGGGATTCTCAAAAAAAATTAAAATTAATAAAATATATAAAATATAAAACAAATAAAGTATATGGGGACAGTCTGAAACAGGACATGTATCATAAATATAGCCCCAGTTCATTTAGGAGAGAATGATCTTCTACCAAAAGGATGTTCCTTAGACTCATCACTATTTTTAATATCAAGCTACTTGCCAACAGACAATTCCATCTCTTTCACTAGTATTTTCCCATGATGCTATGTGGTTACATATCAAAGAACCCCACGATTTAAAAAAAAAGTCCACCAAGCATATCTACAGTATATAAAATATTCAGGGACAGGAAAAATTCAGACATGCTTGTCTCTTCTGGTAACTTTCCCAAGACTTGGAATAATGAAAGATTCTGAGGCACCCATTCTAGGGCAGAGCTCTCCTGAATGGTGAGTTCACCATATCATGCTAAATTCAGCCCTATCACATTGCACTTCCGCCATTTTTCTACCTTTCTGATGTGTGTGTATCCCTTCCCCTCTCCCATTAGAATGTAAACTCCTCAAAGACAAAGGATTTCTAACTTTTTGTATTTGGATTCCCAGTTCCTTAACATGCTTTTTCATTCATTCATTCATTCATTAAGAAGGAGAATCTTCCACATCAGGAGATGACCTTAGAAATCCTAATAATTTACCCACACCCTTCCTGAATCTAGAGGTTCACCTGGATCTGGGTAATTGTCCAACATAAATTAAACTTTCATAAAGATTCATAGTAGTTGCTAACCTAGTACTACTAATAGTAAACCTTCCTCTTCTAGGTCACCAGTCCCTTACTTCATGGTTATTCTCAACCACAAATCTGTAATTGCAGCTGAATGGGATTCAATCAATACTATTCCTTGCTATGGTTCAGTCAACCAGCAAATTCTTAGCTTTACCATTGTATCTGGCCATGGTGCTGACTGTTACATTGTGACAACTGTGTTAAGTCCTTTAACATTGTGAAGCTCCCTTACTGAAATCAGTAGTAGTTCAAAAGAGATTAATCTATTCAGTTTGGAAAACCAAACTGGATGAAAACAAACCTTGCCTAGAACATGAGTTCAGTGAGTTAGTGTATCACTATGTGCATCTTATACATATACTACAGATAGTAAACTGGGTTTAAATTTAAGAGGACATAGGACTGGGCTATATTTGAGAAGTCTTTGATTAGGTTTAATGGGAACAAGCTATTTACCCACAGAAAAGCCCATCTTCTCCACTGGGAGAATACTAGTATTCTCCCAATGATGCTATCTGGCTTGAAATCATGAGACACCACAATATCAGAAAAAAAATTCCAAGTCAATGGAAATATACATAGTGGATAAGCCTATTTGTATCAAGCTTCTGAATTGACAAACAAGGTTTACTCTGGTGACCTTACTCAATAATAATCTCTATAGCCTATTTTGTCCTCACCTGGGATTTCCCCTAAGAAAACAAAATTTTACTCATGTCTTTCTGAGAACCCTTAGCTCCCCTCCAAGCATTCAGGACAACAAGATATTAACTATATAATAGACTGCATTTCTATGAGAAGTTATTCAGTAAATCAGCAAGCATTTATTAAGTGACAAATATGTGCCAGGCACTACTCTAAGCACAAAAGAATACAAAGAAAAGCAGAATCCTGCTCCCAAGGACCTATTTACAGTCTAATGAAGAAGACAACATGAAAACAACAAATAATACTAATAACTCACATATATAAAGTGCTTACTATATCCTAGGCACTGTGATATGCACTTTACAATTATCTTATTTGAGTTTCATAATGATCCTGGGAGGTTGGTAGTATAATTATGTGCATTTTACAAAAAAGGAAACTGAGAAAAACAGAAGTTAAGTGACCAGGGCCATATAGCTAATAACATTCAAAGCCTAGATTTGAACTCAAGTCTTCCTGACTCCAGGCATAGTATTCTATCCACTGCCCTCACCTAGCTGACCCAACTGTGCACAAATATATTTGTGTATGTGCATGTGTATACATATATACGATAAACTGGAAATCATAACCATAAGTAAGGTACTACTATTAAGGTAGATCAGGAAAATTTTTTTGTAGAAAGCAAGATTTTAGTTTGAGACTTGAAGAAAGTCAGGTAGGGCAGGAGATAGCAAAAATTCCAGGTATGAGAAAAAGACAATGAAAATGGCATGAGACAGAGTATTGTGAAGAACAGCAAGGAGACAAGTATCACTGGACTGCAGAGTAGATGAGGTGATTGGTGGGGAAGGGGGAAGGTGGATAATAAGTAAGAAGACTGGAATAGTTGTCTGAAAGAGAGAATTGAGTTCAGGGAAATGAATGATTATGACATAAACCAAGCAGTTAGAAAACAAAACCAAAAGTTTTAAAAAATAGAAGATAATGTAAAACGTCTCATTGGAAAAACAACTGACCTGGAAAATAGATTCAGGAGAGACAATTTAAAAATTTTGGGACTAGTTAAAAGCTATGATCAAAAAAAAGAGCCTAGACATTATCTTCTGTGAAATTATCAAGGAAAACTGCACTGATATTCTGGAACCAGAGGACAAAATAAATATTGAAAGGATTCACTGATCACCTCCTGAAAGAGACCTGAAAAAAGAAACTTCTAGGAATACTGTGGCCAAATTTCAGAATTCCAAGGTCAAGGAGAAAATACTGCAATCAGCTAGAAAGAAACAATTTGAGTATTGTGGAAATACAATCAGGATAACACAGGATCTGGCAGCTTCTACATTAAGGGATCAAAGGACTTGGAATAGGATATTCCAGAAGTCAAAGGAAGTGGGATTAAAGCCAAGAATCACCTACCCAGCAAAACTGAATATAACACGTCAAGAGAATAAATGGTCATTCAATGATATAGAGGATTTTCAAGCATTCATGTTGAAAAGACAAGAACTGTATAGAAAAATTGACTTTCAAACACAAGAATCAAGAGAAGTTTGAAAAGATAAACAGGAAAGAGAATCATAAAAGACTTTCTAAATTGAACAATTTGCATTCCACCATGGAAAGAAAATATTTCTAACTCTTGAGAATTTTCTCAGTATTTGGGTAGGTGGAGGGATTGTACATACACACACACACACACATAGACAAAGAGTATAGGCTGTGTTGAATCAGAAGAGATGATATCCACAAAAAAATTATATAAAATAAAAATTAAGGGGTGAGGGAGGAAAATACTGGGAGGAGAAAGGGAGAAATGGAATACAGCAGGCTATAACTCATAAAAGAGATAAAGAAAAATCTTGTTCAGTGGAGGAGAAAAGGGGGAATGGGAGAGGGGAAAAGTGAAGCTACTCTCTCCACATATGGCTTAAGGAAGTAACAACATGCTCACTAAATTTGGTATGAAAATCTATCTTATACTACAAGAAAGTAGGGGAGGAGCGACAAGTGGGGTGAGGGGAATGATAGAAAGGAGGGCAAATGGGAGAAAGGAGTAACTAGAAATAAACACTTTTGGGAAGGGACAAGGTCAAATGAGGGAATAAAAAAATAAGGGGGGATAGAGTAGGATAGAGTGCAATATAGTTAGTATTATACAACATGATTATTATGGAAATCTTTTGCAAAATGACACACATATCGCTTGTATTGAATGCTTGCCTTCTTAGTGGGAATGGGAAGGGAGGGAGGGAGGGAAAGAAGGTGGAATTCAAAGCATTAGAAACAAATGTTGAGAATTATTATTGCATATAATCCAGAAATAAGAAACACAGGAAACAGGGTATAGAAATTTATCTTGCCCTACAAGAAAAGAGATAAGATGGGGATAAGAGGAAGGGTGGGGTGTGATAGAAGGGAGGGCTCATTGAGGGAAGGGGTAAACAGAATGCAAGGTATTAGGGGCTGGAAGGAGGGGAGAAATGGGGAGAAAAATTGGTGATGTAAAAGCAATTAGTATTAAAACAACTGACTGAATTAATTACTGAGACTAAATCAGAGACATCTCTAGTTTGGGGAAATGAATTTTAGTCTAAGTCTCCTAGAGGCAGGTAACTTTGGGTAAAATTTGGCATTGATGGAAAAGTTAAAGTTTTAATGGTAAATTTGATTTTATGATTGTTATAGAACTAGAACAGGTATAGAAAGACATGTAAGCCACTTAAGACTTGCCTCAAAAGATGTTCAATGTGAAACTATGGTCATATCTGAAACCTGGTTATTGGAACTTGATATTTTAAGATGTTATGGGCCTATTAAGTGACTGTTCTTCTGAGTCTAACTCCAGGTACAAATAGCAACAAAGGCAGTCTGAGCCTCCAATCCATGATGTCAGTAAGCCTGTGAAATGCTTGTATGAACTGAAAAAGGTGATCTCATGGGAAGGGTGGGAGAGCGGCTGTTAAGCCTGAGCTGAGGTCAGATTCTCCTGACTCAATTTCTCCACTGATACCTGACAGACTCTAAGCCTCAATGAATATAAATTGACAATTTACTCCTTCTTAGAATTAACATGAAGTTGGGGAGATGTTTCCCTGCAATGTCCCTACTTTTAGTGGCAATTTTCTATAGTCAAAAGGTTTACAAGCTTAATACCAGATCTATTAAATTATAGATTGTTGGTAAGGGAATATCTGGGTTAATTCTAAAATTAAGCTATTAGGCTTAGGACTTTAGACCAACAACAGTAATGTTTAATTCTTAGTAACAGTGTGGAGACAATTAGGTCAAGGATTTACGAAGTTAGCATACATAGTAATTATTTGTGTCTCAGTTGGTAAATGTAAAAAAAAATCCATTTGTGGTCTATATTGTAAATGGTTTAAAAGAAATAGCAACTGACCAAAAGTTGGAATTGTGTTATGTGTTATAAACTGTGTTAAAAATGAAAAAAAATTTTTTTAAATGAACATAACTTGGCAGGTGACACAGTGAGGATTTGAGTAGGGAGGATGGTGGTGCCTTTGATTGTAATAGTAAATTAGGAAGAGTAGAGGGCTTGTGGGTATGGATAATGAGTCCAGCTTTGGACATATTAAATATGTCTGTAGGACATCCAGTTTCAGTCGGAAAGTTAGAAATGTGATATTGGAGGTCAGGAAAGAAGTAAGGGCTGGATAAGTAGATTTGAAAATCATACGGATAGATATAATAACTAAAGTTATGAAAGCTGATTTGACAATCAAAATAGTATAGAGGGAAAAGAAAAAAAGGGCCACTATACCCACAAACACCAAAGGTAAACACCAAATAATTGTCATGAGTGGGCTTGTAAGCTACAGAGCACTGGAAATAGCAGTGCCCTGCCCAGACCAATCCTGCTAACCAGGATATCATTCAAGGGAACAACCCTTATGGAGATGCAATGCAGTAAATGTCTTTGCATTAGCTGCAATTCCCTACCCCCTCAGCATCCATTGCTACTGAAGAACCAGAAAAGAAAGCTGTCATCATCATCAAAGTTTTTGACACTGCTAGATGGTTCAACATCAGTAATAAAGTTTAAAAAAATAGAGATGACATTAAGGATGATTCATTACCATTTGCTTTGCTACTGCACTTTAAGGAAACCTCTTGTTGTTTCTCCCTATTAGAAATGAAATTCTAGAGAACAGGGATTGCCCTGCTTTGCTCTTTCTATCCTGAGCAAACAATACAGTGATTTGTACATAGTAACCACTAAATAAATGCTTTCTTATTCATTCATGAGCAAATGACAATTACTTAAGCTTTGATTTCCTCATTTATAAAATAGGGCTAAGAATGCCTGCAAAAGTTATTTCACAGCTGTTGTGAGGGTCAAATGGGATAATGTACATAAAGCACATTGCAAAACCTGGAACCATTCCAGCATGTGTCTAGTACTATTAGTTAGGGGTAGTTGTTTTCTTGGTTTTTTTTGTTTTTGTTTTTTTTTTTTACTAACAGGTACTTCTACATAAGAAGTGGCATAAAGGACACCACTGAAGATATTGATTCCTGGAAAAGAAGTGGGAGGTCACATAACAAGTTGGGAACTGATGGACAGCCCTGGTGATATTAACACATCCAGGATATTAAAATAACCAAAGGAAGGCCTCTTGAGGATCCTTCATAGATGGTTATAAGGTAAAATAAATAGAATAATAAAGGGTAAGAAGATGTGGAAGGTTTGAGATCTGGGAGACTATAGGCATAACATCACTGCTTCATCTCAAGCATTCAGTGATGCAGTTCCCAATGGGACTGCTACGTGGTCACACATTCCGGTTAATGCATTAACATCAAAAAGATAAATTACATTTCTCTTAAAATACTATGTAATTCAGAGGTTTTTGGTTTGTTTGCAAATTTAGACTGCCCTTCTCAAAATTCACTGTTTTGTTTGGTTTAGTATATGAAACCAATACTCAAAGCATTTTGGTCTTATTTCTTTAGCACTATCCCCTTCCTTTTAAGGCAGTGAAAATACTCATAGCTTTTAAATGATGAAAACAAGGCTAATAAAATATAATAAACTATTTTGTTTTGATTAAGTATACAATAAAGCCTAGAATAAATATGTTGGACTCTTGAACAAGATAGAATGTAAGCTTACTGAGAACAAGAAATGTTTTCTCTGTCTTTGTAGCCTACGAGGAGAATAGTTCCTGGTCTGTGATAGGCATTTAATAAGTCTATAGATCCTCACTCTGCTTCATTCTACAAATTCATTCAGTTGTCAAATCTTGTCATTTCCCCTTTTCAGCATCTCTCACAGTCAATCATTTTTCTCTACTCATGTAACTACTACCCTGATTCAGGCTCTCCTCACATCTGAATGGACTGTAAAGCAATGGCCTCCTAATTAACTTCCCTGCCTCAAGTATCTCCCCTGTCCAATTCATCCTATTGATGTAAATTATATTTATAAATTATATAATAATCCTATTATATGTAAATAATAAAATGATTTTTCTAAAAGGCAGGCCTGACCATGTCAATATCCTACTTAGTGAATTCTAGTGGCTCCCTTTTGCCCTTAGCATTAAACAAAAATTCCTCCATTTAGCATTTAAAGTCATTCACAATCTGTCCCCAACCTATCTTTCCAATTTCATTAGTATCCTCTACTTGCTTTACTCCATGGTCCCACTACTACCACCACCACTCTCCACCAGGACTTCCACCAAGACTGAGGTGGTGGAGGGAAGAATATGACTTGGTTGAAAGGAGGGATTTTTGGTTTGTCTTTATTATTGGGGGGCAGGGCTTGTTGCAACTCAACAAATATTCTTTTGTAAAAGTCAATTAGTATTAAGTAATATTGAGAAAAAACAACATGGTCAAAATATGTTGGGGAATTAATAATTGGTTAGATGGTATAATGAGATATAAAGTAGCAATTGATATTGGAGAAATGCATTAGAATAGGGGTTTAAGTCAACAGCATTTGAATTCCTCACACCCAAGTGGACTTCCAGATCACATAAGCAACAAGACGGAGGTGTAAACTCCATGAGCTCGCAGACCTCTCTAAAATAGAAATTGTGTACAAAGCAATTAGCTGTCTACATGGTCTAAGACACTCAGAATCCAAAAGAAGGTTAAAAGAAAAAAAAGATTTTAAAAACATCCATGGAGTGATTCTGATTGACCCAAAACTCATTTAGCACCTATACTGCCAAACCCTCCATGTCCCCAATGGTGCAGTGAGACTACACAAGCAGACCAAAGGACCCAACACAGGCTTACAATAAACCCATCTTTACTTCCTAATATCCCTCTCTCTTTCTAGTATGGCAAAGACCTTGGCTCCTAGCTGTGTGATTTTGTAGAGGTCACGACAGACAGACAGTGCAGTCCCTTGGGCAAAAACCTCTGCTGCTGAACATGAATTACCCAGAATAGGAGGAGGCTAAGGTGCTTTAAGTTCCAGCCCCCAAGGAAGCTGTCTACAGGGGAAACAGAGTTAGAAAGTGTGCAGTGTGGTAAAATCAAGGGGGGAGGGGGAGACAAATTACCAAAGATCTCAAGAAGAAGAAATCTCAAAAACCTTGAACACAAGCAGATAAATAAGGAAGGAAAATATTAACAACAGAAGGAAGTAGGGACCCCAGACTTAGTAAAAGAATTCAGACATCTGTGAATAAATACTATAAAACAAAGGAAAATGACCCAACGTTTAATGAAACAGAGAACCCAATGAAATTTGAGTAGAACATGAAACCACAGAACCCTGTTAACCTGAGTGATTCAAAAGAGAAATGAGAATTATGACAGTAGAATTCATGTCCTACCTAGCAAAAATAATGGACAGATTTTAAAAACCTGGAATCTGCAATGCAAGCCTCCCAAAAGAAAAAAAAGAGAAAATAATAGATTCAGAATGTGAATATACATGAGTGAAGGACAATCTAGAAGAGAAGCAAAAAAAAAAAAAAACAATTCAAAAACGTTAAAGAAAATATGCTCGCTGTGCAAGCAAAACATATGTATCCTGAAGACAAGATGGAAAAAAAACCAACCTAAGAATCATAGACCTAGAAGAACACAACAGGACAAAATCCTTAACACCATAATGAAGGAATAAATAGAAGAGAACTGCCTAAAGCATAGGAAATGAAATATTAATTGAAAGAATTCACAAATTACCTCAAGGGGAAAAAAAGACTGAAAATTCCAAAACACATAGTAGTTAAACTTAGTAATTCAATTCAGAAACAAGTTTTTTAAGTGATCAGGAAAAAGCTTTCCAATACAAAGGAAAGGAAATTCAAATAACACAAGACTATTTTTCACCCACCAGAAAAATGTAGGAGGAAATGGAATAATGTGTTCCAAAGAGTAACAGAGCTCAAGATACGGCCTGGGGTGACATATCCTGCAGATGTGAGATTACCCATACATGAAAAGGGAAGGATGTTCAATAATAAGGCAGTATTTAAAACATTTTTTAGAAAGAAAAACTGAACTGAAGAGATTTGTTTCTCAAACATCCCAAACAACACAAGCGTTCAAGGAGTGAATAAATGTAGCAGCCAAAGCCAACCATAACAACAGAATGATAGCAAAGAGACCAACAAGAAATTTCTTTCTGAATGTACACAGAGACAAGGGTGAATTGGAAATCTGGTTGAGATAATAGTAAAGAGGTGGACAGAGGGCATTATGGACAGAACCCGGTGACACTCCATCTACAGGTGAATATTTTTTTTGTGTGTGTGACTACATTATAACATGAGAGGGTACATGGAAGAGGAGGAAGGGAGCAGGAGAATAAAGAAGGGAGTGTAAGTGACCCCTGTTGTAACAGAAAGAAAAGAACTTACAAGACCATGGGGGAAGAGGAGTGGGAAAGGATTGAAAAAAGAAGGAAAAGAAGGAAGCTTGGCTTTGGGTTCCACTAATGAATGCTTTGAAAAGGGGAGGGAAGAGATGGTCTATTAAGGGAGATGGGGACCTTGCCGAGGGTGACCTGGGGTATTTGATGCTTTATAACTCTACTTATCCTACGCTAGGGAGAGAGTTGGAACTCCCAAAGGGATCAACCTAGAGAAGAGGTTTTTTAGACAAGTGGGGGAAAGATAAAAAGAAGAGGTTATTGATGGTGGTGTGCTACATAATTAGAGATGTGGTAGTGAAGAGGCCCTAATATGGAGCACAGACCCCTGTGAAACCTACAATAATTGGCATTGTTCTGGGAGTGAGGAGCAATAGGAAATAGGAATCCACAGGGCAAGACTTATAAGACTGGCAGAAAACCACCTGAAAAGAGAGACTGGAATGGATATTTTGGAAACTTTCACTGAATGAAGAAGACAGAGAGCAAAGACAAAGATCAGGTAAACATAGGAGTACAAGAGTCTAGAGTAGACAGTGAGGATTATAAGGAAAAGAATGACAGAAAAAGATTTCTCACTTTTCCAAAAAGTGAAATTTCTTTCATTTCCAAAAAATTTTGGAAAGGGGTACAAAAAATGAAATTAAAAAAACTAAACGAAGGAGAAGAAAGGGGACTCTACCTAACTGAGAAAGAAAAAGAGAGGGAGGGGGAGAGTTCCATAACCAGATAAAAGCTAAAAAGAAAAAGAGACTAATAAGCAAAACTCCAAAGGGAAGGGGATAACAAATGGGAGGTAATAAATCCGGAATAAGGGGAAGGGGACCAGTGGGAACAGAGAACTCCTTAAAAAAGATTAAAGCAAAGTAACTGAGAGAATATAGTACTGTACTAATAGGAGAAGGGAAAAATCACAGCTTAAAAATTATTACAGGCAGATAGAGGAAAATTTGAATGTAACTTTCATAACTTTACATGAGAGTGGATTACACAGTCCAATAAAATGAAATAGAATGACAGATTGGTTAACAGTACAAAACCTTATAATCTGTTGCTTACAAGAAACACATTTATAAAACAAGCTGTTGTCACCATTGTGTCATGTCAGACTCTTCATGATTCCATTTGGAGTTTTCTTGCAAAGTGACTGAAGGGGTTTGATATTTCCTTCTCCAGCACATTTGACAGATAGGAAACTGAGGTAAACTGGGTTAAGTTATTTGCCCAGAATCACACAGCTGGTCAAACAGGCCAGATTTGAACTCATGAAGATGAGTCTTCTTGACTTCAGGTCCAGTGCTTTATCCACTGTACCACCTAGCTGCCCCAATATAAAACAAAGATATATGCAAAATATAACTGAGGAGGCACAAAAAAAGACCATGTATCAAGTGACTCCAAAAAAGCAGGAATTGCAATCATGCCATCGAACAAAGCAAAAACAAACATTCAAAAATAAAAAGATACACACAAGGAAACTAAATTATGCTGAAACGAACCATAGACAAAAAACTAATATCAATAATAAACTTACATGTTCCAAATGTCTTAGCATCCGAATGCATAAAGAAACATTTACTCAGCTATAAGACTACATATGCAATTAATAAGCTCCTAGCTAATCTTATTAAAAAGAAGAAAGGAGAAAAATCAGATCAACACTAGCAAATGAGCAGGGTGAAATCACAGAAAAACCAGAAGAATAAAAAGAATAATCAAAACATGTTATGGACAGTTGTATGCTACAAAAACTGAGAACACAAAAGAAATAGAGAAGTACTTTCAAAAATATAAAATGCCCAAACTATCCAGAAGACCAGATAGGGATATTGAATAACTTGATCTCAGAAAAAATAAAATAGATCTAACTCTAAAGGAACTGCCAGCAGAATTGAACATTGACTCGAAAATTGTAAACAAAATCCTGTCAAACAGACTACAGTGATTTATCCAAAAAAGTCACCCATAATGAATAAGAAGGAGTTATACCAGGCATGCAAGAATGGCTCAACATTAGGAGGGGAAAATCAATATAATAATTATTATCATTATAACATTATGATAATAATTATTATGATAATAACATAATAAAAGTCAAAATATCCAAGACCACATGCTCATCTCCAAAGATGAAGAAAAAAATTTTTGAAAAAGCACAATACTCTTTTATGCTAAAAATGCTTAAGGGACTGTTTTTTAATATTATAAAAAGTAATTTCCATCTAAAATTGAAAGCAATCGTCATATGAGATGAGGGTATGCCAGAACCTTTTCTAATAAATGCAGGAGTGAAATAGTGATGCCCACTCTCCTCTTTATTATTTGATATAGTATTGTAAATGCTAGCAACAAAACAAGAGGAAAAATATTAAAGGCACACAGATAGATAAGTAAGTAGGAAATAAAACTCTCGACATGATGGTTTATATGGAAAATACTAAGAATATGGAAAATTCCAAGAAATAAGCAATGAAACATCTAACAGCTTCAATAAAGTTGCAAAATATAAATAAATTCTCAAAGATCAACAACATTTCTATATAACAAAACACAAATAAAAATAGAAAAAGAATCATCATTCCAAAAAAACTACAAAACACATAAACTATCTGGGGATAGACCTACCAAAGCACACAAAAATCTTATATAAATTCAATTACAAAGTGTTGCTTAAAGAAATAAAGAACTTAATAGCTTCAGGAATAATCAATGTTAATGATGAGACCATGTCAAGGTAATAAAAATGACAATACTACCAAAACTAATTTACACTTTAATGCTATACCAATCAAACCAAAAAGGGAACACTTTACAGAACTTGATAAAATAATAACAAAATTCATTTGCAAAAACAAAATATTAAGGAAAATTATGAAAAGAAATAGAGATGGAGAGGGAGTAGCACTTCCACATATTAAACCATATTATAAAGCAGATGTCATCAAAATTATCTGGTATTGGTTAAAAAAATAGATATCAGTAGAATAGACTAGACATGAAAGAATCAGAAAAAAAATAGAACTCAAAACCCCACTATTTGATAAAGTGGAAAACATAATAAATTAGCAAGGAAAAAACTATTTTTAATTTTAAAAACTTCTCGGAAAACTGGAAAGAAGTCTGGTAAAAATTAGGCTTAGACCAATACCTTTCAGAATATTCTACAATAGATTTAGAATGGATACATGACCAGAATATTAAAGATCATACTATACAAAAACTAGAAAACAGATCATACACTTCTTAGGGCTATGGAAAGGAAATGTATTCATAACCTAACAAGATACAGAAATAGTTGCAAAAGGTAAAATAGATAACTTTGATTACTTGAAACTGAAAAGCTTCTGCACAGATAAAAGAAATGTATCTAGGGAAAAAGAAAGGAAATGGTGAAATGGGGGGGAATCCTTGTATCAGATTTCTCTGATAAGTATTTAGTAAACAAGATATGTAAATAAAGTAGGCAAAAGGGTATGTGCAAATAATTCTCAAAAGAAGAACTGCAAAGTATTCAATCACATGAAAGAATGTTCTAAATCACTATTAATAAGAAAAATGTGAATTAAAACAGCCAAGAAGTTAAACCCTGCAAATTGGCAAAAATGGCAATAGCCAGTGTTGTAGGGGTTGTAGAATGATGTGCCTATCACACAATTAATTATTGCTGGAGCTGTGAAACGGTGCATTCATTTTGGAAATGAATTTGGAATTATGCAAATAAAGTAACAAAAATGCCCGTACCCTTTGGACCAAAACTCCATCACCAAGCTTATAGACACTAACTGATAAGAAGAAAGTCTTCATATACTCTAAAATATTTATTCTAGCACTTTTTTGTAATAGCTAATAATTAGAAGCAAAATAGAAGCACATCAATTGTAGTGCTTGAATGTAATGGAATATTACTATGCTGTAAAAAAAACAATGAGGTATGTGATAAATTCAGAGAAGCATGGAAAGATCTATATGAACTGATATAGCATCAAGTAAGCAGACACAAGAAAGCAATATGTACAGGAACTACAATAACGTAAATAGAAAGAACATCAAAAAATCAAAAGTAAACATAACACACTTACAAAATCAAGCAGGATTCAAAGGAAGATACATGAAAGAACACCCCACCTTATCCCGTTATGAAGGTGGCAGAACCACGCTGCACATTTTGTACTTTTTCAATGTATATTCATCAGCTGTTCTCTCAAAAAGTATTATTTGTTACATAGTTTGGTTGTGGGGATAGAAGGAGGAATACTTGAGATAACTATAGTTATGTAAGAAACAGCAAACTTATTTTAAAAAAAGAATTATCCAAAACGTTTGCATTTACCCGAGAATCCCATGAGGAAGATGTATCTATTTTCTGTGGACCCAACTCATCAGTGTGAGCAGATTTGGATTTGGAATGTGGAGATGCAGCCCACAGATAATAAAATCTACACAACTATGAATTAACCTATTATCACCACACATTCTTCCCTTCTAACACTTCTCCAATAGCGAAGTTCAATATTTCCATCTCTTATGTATCTATCTAATGGAGCTCTTCTACCTTTTTAAATTAAAAAAAAACAAAACAAAAAACTAAGCTGTATGTCTCATTTGGGGGAAAAGAACATACCTAATTTAAAATGGGGAATGTTCCATGTCAGAATGCCCTAACCCAGTATTTTCCAAGTCAAGGCCTGAGTTGACTTTTCAGGTCACATTGGCAAAGGTTAATGCTCAATCATAACCTGTAAATTGGAAACATATGCAAGACAAATTTAATAACTAACATTCACTTTCAAAAACTAAATTGAGACCAAAGGTTGAACTCAAAGTCCAAAAAGGTCAAAAATTGAATCTAACAAATGAAGAACTGATTGAGACTCCCCAAGGAAAAAAAAAAAGAAAGAAAAAAGGAAGTTATTCTGCATTGGCTGTTTTTGGTCATTTGGATGTATAATCTTACACAAATACACAATCCTAATCACCAAGATAACCTTTAACCTCCTAATTCAACTCGTCTGGCTTTCCTTGAGCCCTTAGGCACTTTCCATCACAGAGAGAACTTCATGAGTTTTGATTTGCTTTTAGTCTCTTTTTCATATGTGTACCTATCTTTTTTCCAGTGTCTTAAACCTATTCCCAACCCCACCACACCTCCTTTAGATTGAAAACTTCTAAAGATCACTAAGCATTTGATTTCCTATCTCTGTTTTTGTATTCTCTCAGATATTTTTTGTAGTACTCTCTAGAAATACTGTATGATCAATAAATGTGGACTGATCAATAAATGTTGACTGATCAACTGACAGTGCAATGTGTTAGAACACTTAATAATTATCAGTAGTCACAATGTATTCATCTATACTCTAATAATATCCACGATCTTACTGATTACTCTATTACCTCTGATGATGCAAGTTGCAATTCATCTGTACCTACCCATCCTGGGATGCCTGTGGGAAGACATTCATACAATAACCAACAACCAGAGCCCAGAGTTCTGTTGAAATGAGCATGTAGCTTCTCAACCTTGAGAACCATTTTTAAATCTATGCATCTAAAGTTTACCTCTCCTTGTGCCTTTTATAAGAGCAAAAGTAAGCCTCGCAGTTTAGGAGCAAAACTATTACAAAAGTTTACTTGTAAATTGCTTGTTTGGAATTTATAACACATTTTTGCACAGAAACTATGTTATAAATTGTAGATAGGTTCCCTGCATGGACCACAAAAGTCCATTTAACTCATAAAGTAGCCGAATCTAGGACATGAAGCAGAAAGAGAAGAAAGCTCTTGTGTGATGTGTGTTTCTGTTATAGGTTCCATGAAATGCATGTGACTTTATTTATTACAAGGTTAATATGTGCTACAGAGAGAAAAATTATTTGACATTAAAAATATATGCATGTATCATGATCACTGACATTTATGTTTTTGAACTGGATCTGTTCTTTCATTAGTATAGCAAAATTCACAAGAAGGAACTAATGTATATCGATTCAGCACATTCTCTGCAAATTATCACCTTAAAAGTTATAGTTAGCTAAATTTAGAGTATTAAAAGAGTTTACTAGGGGACTGAGGTTAAATGACTTGTCCAAAGACTCATAACCACTAGTTAGGACTTGAACTCAGACCATCTTTACTGTAAGGTCAGCTTTCTATCCACTGTTTAATGATACTTCTTGACATTTATATCTTTTACTTTTAAGTATGGAAAGTATTTTACATACATGATCTCATGTGACCATCAAACAGTCCCGTAAACTCAGCAAATACAGTTATTCGTCAGTCTTTCTAACTCTTAGCCTGTTAGATGAGAGAGAAAATAATAGAGACATATACAGATTTTGTGCTGAATTATGTGTATATAAATGCCTGTATATACATGCATACATGCACCCATACATGAATGGTGTCCCCAAAGTTTTATTGTGGCTTTAAGCTATCAAATTAAAACCACACTAAGCTTAAAATGACATTGACATTGAGGACGCCATTCATGTATGTGTGTATGTATATTTTGGGACAGGTGTAATGGATAGAGTACTGAACTTAAAATAAGAAAGTCTCATCTTCCCGAGATGGATTCTGACCTCAGACACTTACTACGTGTGTGATGCTAAGCAAGTCACTTAGTTCTGTTTGCCTCAGTTACCTCATCTATCAAATGAGCTGGAGAAGGAAATGGGAAAATACTCCAGAAAACCTGAAGTAGAGTCACAAAGAGTCAGACACAACTGAAAATGACTAAACAACAACTATATCTACCTAAGTAGATAGATATAGATATTATAGACACTATATATGTACATGTATATGTAATACTTAAATACAAATCAATGAACATTTATTAAACTCTTGATACATTCCAGGCACTATGTTAGGCACTGGGGATACAAAGATAAAAACAAAACTTACTGCTCTCAAAGAGCTATCATTCTGTAGTAGAAAGTGACACATACATATAAAGATACCGAAAATATGTATGACACAAACACAAAATAATTTGGGTGATAGTCACTGGTAGCTAAAAAGAACAGAAAAGGTCTGATGTCAAAGATAACCTTGGCTGATCCTTGAAGGGGATCAAGGAAGGAGAGGGATGGAGGGTGTGCATTCCAGGTATGGGAGACATAGAAGATGGAAACTTGTGGTCTAAGAGCCTCGAGAAGGCTCTTAGGACCAAATGGAGCATGAAAGAGAGTGAGGCATAATAAGCCTAGAAATGGGAGATTCAAGTTGAGTTGTGAAAGGTTTTAAATATCAGATTGAAAAATTGGTATTTGATCACAGAGGTGAGGGAGATCCATTGGAGTTTATTGACTAGGGAAGCAACATGGTCAAAATGGTGATTTCAAAATATCATTTTGGCATTTGTATGGGAGGTAGATTGGAAAAAGGAGAGACTTGAAGGAGGGAGAAGTTAAGAGGTAATTGTAGCTGTTCTGGGGAGGACTAACGCGGGCCTGAAGCAGGATGGTGACTGCGTGACTGGGGAAAGGGAAACAGATACAAAAAATAGTGTGGATGTAGAGTCAACAAAATTTGGCAAACAATTAGCTACTGGGATAACAAGAGTGAGGAGTCAGGAATTTCAAACACAGGTGACTGGAAGGACAGCAAAGTCCACAAGAGGAATGGATTTCAAATAAAAGGTAATGGTTTCTGTGTTGCTGATTTTTTCCATTTTGAGTTTTTCATTTTGAGTTTATCTACCTAGATGTTTATCAATATAGATGCATGTATATACATACACATATATACACACACATATTATATATATATATATTTATGCATTCACAAATGTGTGTATCAGGATTTGAATTGGAGGTGGTACCCCAGGAAATATGTTGGAATATGTCTATAAGGATCATTTCATGGAATCACTTCCAGGGAAAATGTGACAGCACTGAGGAAGTATCATTCTTATTGGGGACTGAGCTGTAAGAGTTGATGACTCAACAGATCTTTAAAAGAGGGTAAAAGGGGGTGATCCTCCCTCAGTTGTCTTTTTCTTTTCTTCCTGGCTACTTCCAGGTCAGATCTATTCTAATTGATTCGTAGAGTGATGGGAGGAGAAGGCAGCTGACTAGATGGGTGGATAGATAGATAGAGAGACAGATAGATGATAGAGAGATAGATGACACATACATGTATGTATATGATATACTTGTATGATATGCATATATATGTGATGTGTATACATATGCACATACACACAAACACATGTTAACTGACAGTGGGTGAGGGGCAATCAGAAGTGATGAAATGGTGAAAGTCCCATCCGCAAAGTTGAAAGATACCCTGAGGCTGAGCCCACAAGTGCTATGGACAACTAAAGGTTACCTGTAGGTCAAAACAAGTGGTATTGAGTACCCTCATGGCAAACACTCACAGGCAAAAACTAGGTATTATTGATAATTGTCTTCTCATGTATTACTATCATGTATTACTATCTACAGGAAAAGTAGTAGGACAAGAAACTCATAACCAGGGGAGCATCATGTACACTGGAAAAGTACCCCACTTCTCACATATTGGTTGGCTGTTAAATTTGTTCTGCTTTGTCCTTTTGATTCACTTTAGTTAGTAGTCTATAAATTGGTTCTTAAACTTTTTTTGTACTATGTCCAAGGATTCTTGATTCACTTTAGTTTATGAATTTCTTCATGCTTAAAATCTCTCCACATTATCAACTTGAACTAGCTTGGGAATACTATCCCAACTCGCCTCCAGTCTATGTATGATCTCCTACAGAGACAGTACATTTGACTCCCTCTTTTACCTCATGCTGAGGCAGAATCTTTCTATCAATTTCTACTCAGACTTCCGCATTTGCCCAATCCTCAATCTATGCTGTTAGCATGGAACATACAACAAGGATTAGCAGCCTTTAGTTTTTTCTATAAAAAGGAAATAAAAGAGAGCACAACTGATAGATACAGGCAGTCAATGATGAGTGCTGCTAACCATTGAAGAATCAACTTTTCCTGCCTTACATTCCTTCTCTCTGTGGGGAGATAAAAAAACTCAAAGGCATTAGTCAGTTAATGGGAACTGCTTCCTTTTCTGACTCAGTCACAGTAGAATGAAATGTCTCCAAAGGGATGAGGGGGTCATAAGTCATCTCACCAAATATTGTTCACCTCAGGGCAGCAACACACTTCTCCTCTGAAGCAACAACAAACAGCAACGGTCTCCCAGAGGGGAGGATTAGAAAACAAATCACGGGGAAACCTGGTCTAAAATGGAAGATGACTCATCCTGCAGTCCTTAATTCAGCTCCACTCTTTTTCCCAGAAATATTCACAAAGCAATCCTTGAATTGCTGGTTTCAAATCTGTCACTAGCTAGAAGATTTTAAGGTAATGTCTGCTGAAAAATCTCATCTCCATGGTAACATGAACTACACACAAATATATGTATTTATATGTAAGTTAATATTTTAAAATACCCCTCTTCCTATATCACTTCATATTGTACCCTAGACAACTGGCCACTTGTCTACTCCAGCTTGAGCATGGATTATATGTATACATATATATATATATATACACACACACACATATATACATATATATATGTATATGTGTGTGTGTGTGTGTGTGTTAGTACAAGTGCTGAGTAGTAGGAGCAAGGAACCAGGCAGTGTAAAGGGGAAGAAAAATGTTTCCCCTTTCCTGGGTTCAGGGTTGACCCATAATGTGGACTTTTGGAGGATGTGATTATTATCTTCAGATAGTTAATAAACTGTTACATGGAGATAGGATCAGTTATCTTCTGCTTGGTCCCAGAAAAAGAAGTGAACAAGTTGGAAGATGATAGTTTGGGGTTTAACTTGAGGAAAACCTCCTAATAACCAGAGCTTTCTGAGAGTAGACTGGATTTCTTCTTAAGATAATGACTTTTTTTGTTTTTATCACTTTCGTTTTTATTCAAGCATGTCAGTCCTGTCTGACTGTTCATAACCTCATTTGGGGTTTTCTTGGCAAAGATACTGGAGTGGCTTACCATTCCCTTATCCAGCTCATCTGATAGATGAGGAAACTGAGGCAAACAGGGTTAAATAACTTTCTGAGGGTCACACAACTGGTAGGTGTCTGAGGCCAGATTTGAACTCACAAAGATGATTCTTCCTGACTCTAGGCTTGGCACCCTGTTCACTACTCTCTATGAAGAATTCTTCCTCATAGACTTAGAAAGTTAAGTGCAAATTCTCAGTCTCAGCAAGTGAATGAGACAAACTGATAACATTTTAGGCCTCGCTATGGCTTAAAGTGAACCATCAGTATCTTTTGCAGAGGTATGTGGCTCCAGGCCTCTGCAAGGGGATCAGAGTACCAGCTGGCCCCAGATAAGGAGGAAGTTGTTTTATTACTGCTTCTCTATTACTTTGAGCCATGAAGTACAGTGCCAAAGCCAAGACCAAATCAAATCTATCTGGGCAGTAGCCAATGTTGTTCTGGGACAGTGGTTCAACTGTTCAGCCCATGCACAAGAATGGGTGAAAGCAACAGGACCAACTAGCCAGGAGTAGAACCTAGGGCATCACTCCATTAGCTTCAGCGGTGCTTTGAGATAGAGAGCATTCAGTCAGAAAGACAGGTTCAGGTCTCTTATTTTGCTGTTGCATACTTTGGCCACTTTGGCCACATCCAGCAACTCTGGATGAGGATAAGTCACATATATGTAGGCTATAAAGTTTACAACTGCTTTCCCCACAACAACCCTATGAGTTATTCCAGGTATTATTATCATCCCCATTTTACAGAAAAGAAAACTAATGCTCAGAGGAATTAATGCCTCATCGAAGGTCACACAGTTAAAGTCAGAGGGAGGATTTCAAATCAGGACTCTAGATGTCCTGCTCTGTTCAATACAGTAGGCTCCCTAGTAATCTAATCCAGTGGTGGCATATTTGAATACAATAGAATCCCTGTGGGCTTCCTATTGACTTAGAAAGGCCCAAACTAACATTATCTGCACTGTATTATGTTTTTACTTATTTTGCTAAACATTTCTCAACTACATGTTAATCTGCTATGGGCAGCGTTTGACACTTCTGGACCCATTCTACCATTGTTTTATCAACTGAGCTCCAAAGATCAGCTTGACCCAAGTAAAGTACAGAAGAGGGATCCTTCCTAATCCAGGTCATATTGACTCCAAACCTCCTGTTCTTTTCGCTTCACTCTCTTTGAGTCTGTTTCTTATTCAAAAAATAAGAATCCTAATATTGGTGATTGCTGGACGCTAAAGAAGACTAAATGAGGTGAGATATGTAAGAGTACTTTTTTTGGAACTTTGAAGGATTTAAGAACTCTAATCAATGCAATAACTAATCATGATTTCCAGCGATGAAAAATGCTACCCACCTCCTGACTTGTGGCAGATGGAAACATACCTATATATGTATGTGTGTATGTATATAGATGTGTATATATACACACATGTTGTACATGTGTATGTATACATATATATGTGTATACACACAATTACACATATGTATGTGTATTTGGAAATTGATGATGTAGGAATTTGTTTTGCCTGACTATGCAAATTTGTTACAAGGATTTTATCTTTCTTTTTTCCCTCCCTTCTTATTTCTCTACCTTTCTTCCTTCCTTCCTTTTTCCCTTCCTTCTGTCCTTTCCATAGTTCCTCTCATTCTTTCTCTTTTCCTTCCTTTGTTTCTTTCTGACTGGCTCTCTTTATCTTGCCTAGGCTAGAAATATAGTAGACTACTCATGTTCTTGATCTCAAAACTGATTAGCACAGAAACTTTACTTTTCTCTCTTTTCCCAATTCAAATTAATTTGCCCTTCTTTGGGCTTCCTGGTAGTCCTCTGCTCTCAGAGGCTCACCATATCAGTGCTGATCTTAAAATGGACAACCAGTTGGTTATAGTTCTACTGTAGTTCATAATACCCAAATGCAAGCAATCCACCAGCCTCAGTTTCCCCAGTAGCAGAGATTATTAGAATGTGCCATCATAATTTGCTTTTCTTTCTTTATCGATGGGGGTGGGATAGAGTGGGGAAAGGGAGAGGGAGAGATGATAGATTTTTGTTCCTTAAAAACTTTTTAATTAAAAAAGAAAGTGCATTGAAAGCTATAAAATGTTATATAAAATACTTTGGTACTTTCCTAGATTTCAAATTTCATGCAGATTTTAACTCCTCCATACTTTCCCATTCTGGGCTATTTTTTTCTATGTATCATGGTAGAGGATTTGCCCAGTGCTCATGGACATAAACTATTGTTATTTTAAAGAAAAGAAAAAAGCATGATCAGCCCACACTCAATTCTGAATATATCACCTATCCACCTACTACTATGTGGGTTTTTTTCTTCATTTTCTGTTGTTTTGTGGTATGGTATGGGATAGGAAGAATGGAATAGAAAGAAGAAGAAAATGGTAGCAAAAGATGGGGGTGGGGGTAAGAAAGAGTCAAGAGAATCATTTCCCTATATTTTGACCTAATTTCAAAAGCTAAGTAATCACATTAAAATTGGCTTAGTCAAAAGAGGTATGGATTTGGGGTTCAGTGAACCTAGATTCAAATCCCAATTGTGGAACTCTTTGCTTCTGTGGCCTTGGGCAAATCATTCAAACTCTATGGACTTCATTTTCCATGTATGTAAAATGAAGGTATTGGACAAGATGATTTTCCAGTTCTAAATCTGTGAATCTCTCCAGCCTCAAGCATTTCTATTTCCCTGTGTATCCAGATCTTCTTCTGCGGCAACCTTAGGAATATATGATGCATTTATATTCATATCAGGTAGGGGACTGGTAGGCTACATCTTGCTGATGACAAGCACCTTGCATACTTAATACTAGCATAAGAACCATATTTCAAGATCATGATGGCAAAAGTTGCCTTTTTCATTGACTCATAAAGGTTTGGAGCTAAAATCCTGTGTCATGTGTATTGTATATTTTTACTAAAGACTCCAAGGTAGAACCCCTTTATATTTGTCAGTAGCTATTCAAGTTAGACATGAGAATAATACGGTATAAATAACACCAGAGAAAGAATAATATGTCACTAAAGGTATGATGTCATAATAGACATCTCTGAGTAAGAAAGTCTACTATTGCTTGGTGCCTGGAATTCAAAGTAGTGACTCAGAAAATGACCTAATGCTTAAGTAGGAAGCCACTGATTTTTTTGTAAAACTCACTAAACGTCATTGCAGATTAAGTTTAGAAGTAAATTGCCTTAGTCATTTATAAAATGGAAATTCTTAAATCCTTTAAACTTGCCTGGTGGAAAAATTTAACCCCAGGATACAGAAAAACCTCCAATGTTAATTTCAACCCAGCCAAATTAGCAAGTCCCACTTGTTCTCTCAAAAACATCAGACCAAGTTATAGATGCCCATAAAAACTTAGCAAAAAAGTCTTCAAAAAAAGAGGCCAGAGGTAAATGAAGGGGTGTTTGGGAGGAGGTAATACCTGATCTCCTGTAAGTACAGCTATTGTTTATTGACATAGTTGTTTAAAACTATGCTCTCCAAAATATTTCCAATTATATTACTGCTAGACTGATTTCTCAATCTAAAGCCTAAAAATATTGTTCTGTATCCTTCTGAGATTTCTAGTTCTGAATAGATCTGATAACTGCTTTCTCAAAGCTGGAAGATTATTGAAATATCTTCTCTAAAACTTTCCTGCACATATCTAAGCATCCATCCTGTGATCATCATAACTAATCTGTAAAAAAGTCTGTGCCTTTTGGAGAATTCCCAAGGTATACATATCCAGTTTATGGAGGATCTGTTGCCCAGTTGTGTGAGATTTTAGGTTTAGTGTGACTTTGTAAAGGAGTTTAAGTTAAACTAAATATCCCACTGTGGTTCATTTGTTTGTTTGTATCTGTTTTTTCCTAAAAGCAGGAATAAGCTCCTAAAAATCAAGAACTCTGTCTTGCATATCTGGAATGCACATGCTCCTCAAATGGACTTGAGAAAAACACTTCCTTCAAAGCCAAGCTCAATTGCCACCTCTAAAAAAAGTCTTTTTGGATCTCCCTAGTTGCCAATGACCTTCCAGAAATTACATTGTATCTTAGATTTAATTTTCTACACACATACTATTATCCTGATCTTTTATCCTTTTAATATCTTTGATATTATTATTATCCACCATGATCCCCAGATAAAATGCAAGCTCCTTGAAGAAAATGTCACCATCTTTGTATCCTCAGGGCCCAGCACCACATCTGGCATATATCTGACTTAGTAGGGGTTCAGTAAAATATGTTTTAAAATTCAATGGAATTAAAATTAATAGAATTGAATGAATCTTTGCAGCTTTCTTATGTTCTAAAATAGTGCCTGGCACATAATAATAATGTGGGAAGGAAAGGGTAAAATGTGTGAATCAGGGGGAAGGAGAATGGATAAGTCTAAATTAATTTTATTGTTTTAGGAGCTCCTGGCAAAGAAAATTTCTTAAGAGATTAAGATTGGCAACTATTCTGAAATCTAAAGTCTTAAAGACTTGACTGAGGCACTGAGAGTTTAAATGACCTATCTAGAGTCACATGGGTACTATGAACCATCCAGTCAATCAATAAGCATTTATTAAGTATATATTCTCATGGAGGAGACAATATATAAAGAACTAGGTTTATCAAGATGATGACAGATAGACAGATATAGATAGATAGATAGATAGATAGATAGATAGATAGATAGATGGACAGATAGATAGATATGTGTGTGTAGTTATAGATACATGAAGTTAATCTGAAAGGGAAAGGCACTAGCAGCTGAACTGGGAAAGACATACTGAAGAAGGTAGGATTTGAGTTGAATCTTGAAGGAATCCAGGGAAACTAAGGGATGATGGTGAAGGGGCAGAGCATTCCAGGTATGGGGGACAGACAGGGCAGGGGTATAGAGATGGGAGACGGTGTCATGAAAGTAGGTCAGTATATCTGGATCATAGAGTGCATAGAGGGGAGATAAAATTTAAGAAGTCCCAAAGAGCCATGGTTATAAAAAGCTTTACATGACAAACTGATGATTCTTTTATTAACCTAGAAATAATAGGGAGTCACTAAAGCTCAGTAAGTAGGGGTGGGGTGGGGGGTAGGAGTGACATAATTAGACTTCAAGTTTAGAAAAAAATCACCTTGGCAGCTAACTGGATGGCAGATTGGAGTGGGGAGAGACTTGAGGCAGGGAGGTCAGTCAAAACTGTTGAACTAGTTCAGGCAAGAGATGATAAGGACTCAAATTAAAAGAAGAGAATAAGAATACCATCTATTATAACCACTGTGCTAAGCACTTTACAAATACTATCTTCTTTGGTCCTCACAATAATCTTGTAAGGTAGGTTTTATGCCCATTTTGTAGTAGAGTAAACTGAGATTAAATGACTTGCCCAGAGTAACAAAACCAGTGTCTGACTGAACTCAGGTCTTCTTGGTTCCAGGTCTGGTGTTCTACCCATTGAGCCACCTAGCTGTCTCTACTAGGACTGTGGCCATGTGAGTGGACAGAAAGAGATCTACCTGAGAGATATTATAAAGGAAGAAATGACAACACTTGGCAACAGTGAGGCAGGGCCCCCAGAGGGTAGATTAGAGGCAGCAAACCAGTTGAACTTTCTTAGCTTTTCCTTCCAAATAACTTTAAAATAACACCTCAAATGAGATTTTGGAGTTGTAGAGTCAACAAAAGGTCAGAGTGAGACATTTTTCCTTTCCCCAGATCATACTCCTTTGGAAAAACCAAAAGCTTGCAGACCCCTGTAACAGTAAGCACTCCAACCTACCACAGGTTCTTAGATCTGCATTCATAAAATGAAAGGCAACTTTTGAAGGGTTAATAATCACTTTAATCAAGCACAGGTATCAGAGAAAATTAAAATCAAAATTTCAGAGAAATCAAAAATCAACAGACAGAACTTTCAAACTGCCTGACCACTAACATACATACATCTTTACCAGAGAGGGAAGCACCAACATTAGGTTTTCAAAAAGCTTGGGGACTTCTTAGTAGCTTCCCAGAGTCTCATCTGGTACACAGACCTTCTTCCAAAACTAATCCCCAAGGTAAAACCTCACCCTCAGAGCATTTACACACTTTTCAGAATTAGAGGGCATAATCCTCTGATTCAGCAACTCAACAGAGAAAACAAAAAGTACTTGGGACCCTCTTACAAAACAGCTCCCCTAATCAAGATTCCCTCAATGGGAAAGTACTCTCAGAGGCACTTTCAGTAAAACAAAAACAACAAAAGATCCCAATATGATTGCCGTCACAACCCTAGAAATAGCTCTGAAAACATAGCACAAAAAAGCCTGAGGCTTGGAAAAGTGTCTCCTTACCCCCAGGTTAGCAGAACCCAATTTTAACATAAAGTTCAAGGTCAAGAAGCAGATTGGAAAAATCAGCAAACAACAAAGAACTTGACCACAAAAAGATACTACAGTGGCAAGGAAGACAAAGATATGAATTCAAAAAAAAGAAAAGAACATGAAAACAGCTACAAACAAAACTTCAAAGAAAAGTGCTAATTGGACACAAACCCAACAAGAATTCCTGGAAGTGTTAAAGAAAGAGATAAGAGTGGTAGAGGAAAAACCAGCAAAATAAATGAGAGTGATGCAAGAAAATTATGAAAAGAGAATTAACAGCTTGATGAAAGAAGAGCAAAAAAAAAAAAAAATACTGAAGAAAATAGCACCTTAAAAAATAGAAATGGCCTAATAGTAAAAGAGGCACAAAAATTACCTGAAGAAAAAAATTCCTTAAAAAGTAGAACTAATCACATGGAAAAAGAGATACAAATGCTCTCTGAAGAAAACAATTTTCAAAAATTAGAATTGAGTGAGTAGAAACTAAAGACTCCATGAGGTATTAAAAATTAAAACAAAGTCAAAAGAATGAAAAATAGAAGAAAATGAGAAAGGTCTCATCAGAAAAACAATTGAAACTGAAAAAAAACTGACCTGGAAAATAGATCAAGGAGAGATAATTTAAGAATTATTGGGCTAACTGAAGGTTATGATCAAAGAAAAAGCCTACATATGATATTTCAAGAAATCATCATTGGGATGAGTTCACCCATAAAATGGAAGTGGATAGTAGAAGGGATAAGACACCAGAATCTAACAATATGATATTTACAAGTCACAAAGTTTGAAATAGACACACACAGTGTTAAAATAAAGGGCTGGAACAGAATCTAATATGCTTCAACTGAAATTAAAAAACAAAACAGGGATAACCACCATGACTGTACAAAGTGTAATGTTAATGGGATTTAAGATCTTCCCTACCCATTAATAAGCCTCACATGGAGCCCATTAACGGAAGTTTGCTTAGGGGAGGCTTGCTTTTGGGAAGGCTTTGACTTCTTTTGCTAATTTCTAATTAGGCAGTAAGTCATGAGGATTGTGATGCCTTCTGGCTCTGAGAAGTATAGATAGAAAGATAGATAGATAGATAGATAGATAGATAGATAGATAGATAGATAGATAGATATAGATATAGATATAGACACTCTGAGTTGGTATTTTACTTTGGGAGCCACCTTATGAGAAGAATCTTATGATTCATTGGTCAAGACTGAGTAACCATATATTCAGACCCTGCCAAATTCTCAGATGTAAAGTCTCTCTCAATCCAGGGTTGTATGCAAAGTGCATAGCAATATTGCTTTGATTCAGGCAAGAGAGTCCTGTCTATTGGTCTTCATTTCTCTGCTTATATTTTCTCTTTTTGCATTTTCTCTCAAATTCAAGGAGCTTGCTATTACACAAAGCAAAAGCAAAAATAGACCTAGTAGAAAGGGAAAATCAGGGAAACTACATTTTGTTAAAAGGTACCATAGACAATGAAGTAATATTAAAAAAAAATTCATAGAAAGTAAACAGCAAGACCTAATTTCTCAAATTATATATATATATATATAATATATAATACATATTATATATATATATATATATATAATTTGGCATATATGTGTGTGTGTGTGTGTGTGTGTGTATTTGGCAACCAAAGAAGCATGGAGTGAGTGAGAATGGGGAGTTACAGATCTCAGTTGAGGCTTCAAGTCTGGGTGATTCGACAGTATCCTCAGCAGCAATAGGAAAGTTTTAAAGGTGGAGGACTTGGGGAGAAAGATAATGTGTTCTATCTTGGAAACCCTGAGTTTGAGATGCCTACAGCAAACCCAACTCAAGATATCTAAGAGGCAATTGGGGTCATGTGTTTGTAATTCAGTAGAGAGACTAGGGCTAGATATATAGATTTAGGAATCATCTGCATAACAAAGATCATTGAACCTACGGGAGTTGATGAGATGACCAAGTAAGATAACATAGAAAGAAATGAAAAGACCTAGCAAATAACCTTGAGAGACCCCCAGAGTTAGTGGGCATCTTACAGACAAAGAGTCAGAAGACAGAGGAAAGGTTGGATATGCTGGAAGAGAACCAAGATACAGTACATTGTCACAAAAACCCAGAGAGAAGATGCAGAGAGATCAAGGACAAGGACTGAGACAAGGGCATCAGATTTGGAAACTAACAAATCATTGATAACTTTGGAAAAGGCAGTTCATAAGCTTTCAGAGTTGCATCGTAATCCTGACAAAGACATGTAAACTTGTGGAGGGCTTCATGTCCAGTCCCTATATATATGTATGTATGTATGCATGTATGTATATATACATACATACACATATATTCCAATATATATATATATTATACATGTAATTATATATAGAAGTCTTTTGACTTCTAGGTTAAAGCTCTACCCACTAGAAGAAACATCAGTTGACCAAACGGAGCTTGATGTTCCTCTCTGCTGGCATCATTATTTAGATGTCAACTTGAGACACCAACTTAGGACATCTATGGATGTATTGTTCGAAACAGAATCCTAGGAGGAATGAGAATGAATAGGAGATGGGAATTTCCAATGCCTTTCATTTTGTCATTAAATCCCTGGGTGTAAATCCTAAAACAATACCATTTTCATTCAACTTCTTTCTATTACACTCTTAAGAATGCTGCTTACTGTATTTATAGGCCCTTCTCACCATCAAAGTGTTATTCTAACTTTACATGCAGGCACTGTGCATTGTAACTCATATAGGGAGTATATTAAATACGAGCATTAAGCCCACATGATGTGCAAGCTGGGAACTCCTGCAATCAAAAGTAGAGAAATTCCAATGTGACTTTCCCTAGAGCAATATTAGCTAGCTTTTGTGGAATTTTTTATAGTCCACATTTAACAGTGTAAACTCTGAGTGGCAATTTTTTTTTATACCCTACCCAGTTCAAAGAGGAGACAAAGTTCTGTTCAAACTTTTAGAAACAGACTAGTCATGGAGACTGTTAACCCCAAAGGGATTTTTGGATTCATTATTTCAATTATGAACAGCTGGAAATAAGATTTATAATAAAGGCTACTTTTCAACCTTAGCTGCTATAACTAGGACTACCCCACACACTATGGAGTTTCCCAAAGTATATAACATGGGAATAAACCTTTCAATTTGTGGCCTTAGAAAAAGGCACTTGAATATGTTATGGCAGGATGAAAAATAATAAATGATTCATATAAGATGATAAATATTGTACAGATCATGGTACTGTAGTTTTCCACAAATAGTACTACCCTGATAGAGATGTATGTTCAGTTTTTTTCAAGATGATTCTACTTCTAAAAAGAATAAAGTAAAGGTGGCCAATAGGAGGTAATGTGGAAATATAACCCACTGAAGGACCACTGAGTATCCATCTATGTACCTAGAGAGAGACAATAGTAGTCAGATACCAGTTGGACTCAGAAACTATTTTTGTTCTTTTAAGTTGCAAAGAAAGTGCTAATCTGCATTGGCAAAGAGAATTTCCTCATTTGGGAGTTCCCAACATCAGTGAAATTATAGCTCTGGTCCCTATTATCACAAGAGGATATGTTATTTATTTAACTCAGAGAACATACGGATGATGTAACGTACTGACTGACAATAACTTCAGGAACAATTTCATCAGTACACAGGTTTGAAAACTTCAGGGAAGATTTTCAAGGCCACAAGAAGTAAAATACTATTTAGTCTGCTGAGTTCAAAAAAAATTGTGATCTGAAAAACTAAGGGAAAAAAATCAGCTTTACATACTTTAGGAATGGATTTGTTTTGAAGGTTCTCATTTCTGACATACTCTAAAAGGCAATGTAGCAGAGAGGGTGAATATCTAAAGTAGGATTCAGGAAAATGGATTCAAATCCAGCTGCTGGTATGGGAATGAACCTATTAGTGACCCTATTGGTGACCTTTCAGTACCCTGAGTAACTAACTTCTAAGAGTCTAAGTTCAGATGAGTTTCTAATCAGCATATTTTTGAACAAGTCATGAATCTCACTGAGGAGGCTGATATTTTGGGTCTTTGAGGTATTTAGCACAGTCTCATCCACAAACAGGACCATTTAGAGCAAAGGTATCAAGCAGGTAGCTCATGGGCCACATGATGTGGCCCACAATATTTTGCAGTACCACCCAAACCAACTTAAAATATAACTGAGAAATATTTAATAAAATAAACAAAAATACAATCAAACATAGGTAATATTAATATGTGATTTTCTAAGTCAATAGGCAGTCCACAGGGCCACTTGTGTATGGTTCAGTGGGCCCTGTTTCTATCTCAGTTTGACACTACTGTGCTAGAGGTCCTTTCCATTTATAAAGATTCTCTCTTCCATTGGGATCTTTTGTATGAGATCTTCCATGGCAGGAGCAAATACTTTTTGCAAGTATACATTTCCCTGATTGGTGTTAATAATCAGATATTCAACACTTACCTTTGCAACTGAATTTATTCAAGAATATTAATCAAAACATATGCATAAAAGACTTCTTGTTGGAGGAGTAATTTTAAAGCTAATTTTTTGCTCTATCAAGTCAAATACTTTTGTTTTTAAATCAACAAAGAATAAATATAGTGGAATTTTAAATTCTCTGCACCTTTCAGTCTACTGTGTGACTGTAAAGATATTTGCAGCTGTTGTCATGGACTGGGTCAATTTCCTAACAGTTTATGTCTGAGATTAGAACGAAATAAGACACTTGCAATCCATTTAACAGTTAACAAAAGTAAGTTTACTTTGGCATATCAGGGAAAGGCAAAGCAGGGAGGGATGTTAATCCAGGATAAGACATTGATTTAGGTCAGCAGTTTTCCAGTATAGTTCATATTGGTGGTCTATGGGTATATGGCAAAGGGAGGAGCTCCAGCCTCTGATATCCTGGCAGTTTTGTACCCTGAGAAAAGAAGGGTGCATCAATGACCAGAGCCTTACTCTTCTGCGTGCCTTAAATCTTAAGTATAGTTTCAAAACCTTTTAAAGGTAAAATTAGCCTTACATGCAATGTAAGGGAATGTAAGGGAAGAGGGCTTAGGATATTATTCCCAATTCAGCTCTGAAGAATCATTTGCAAAGGTCTGTTTCTTCCCTTCTCATATTTAATAGTTAACATTTACATAGCATTTGCTATGTGTCAAGTACTCTGCTGAACACTTAATAATTATTGTCCCATGTGATTCTCACAACAACCATGGGAAGTAGTAGGTGCTGCTATTATCTTCATTTTATAGATGAGGAAAGACAGTCTATATAATTTGTCACTAAAGAGTGTGACAGAAGAGATGTTGAGATTTACAAAATGACTTGAAAACCAGGAAGAAGAGATATTTATATATTAGTTTTAGAAAGAGAAACTTTTGGCGGGGGGGAGAATGGAAAATAGCCTGATCTAATTGAGATTTTTAAGATTAATCTTGTAGTAGGAAACAAATTGGATCAGATGAAAGGCTAAAGTTGGGGGGTGGGGATAACTAGAACATTATAATCACTATTAATATTAATGATAGTAGCTAACCTTAATGCAGAAAAAAAAACCTTTACTTGATCTTTCCTTTTCTGCTATAGTCCTATATCTCTTCTGCCATTTATAACTAAATTCCTTGAAAAGGACCTCTAAAATTGGTGCCTTCATTTTCTCTCCTCTCATTCTTTTCTTAATCCTTACGATCTGGCTTTCACCTTATCATTCCAACTATTCTCTTCAAAGTTTCTAATATCTTAATTGCCAAATCCAATCAATCATATTCTCCTTGACCTTTCTGCAGCCTTTGACATGGTTAATCACTCTTGCTTGAAACTCTCTTCTCAGTTTTGAGGGCACCAATCTCTCCTCCTACCTGTATGATCACCCCTTTTCGGTCTCCTTTGCTGGATCCTCCTTCAGATCATGGTAGGCATCCCTCAGATTTCTGTCCTGAGCTCTCTTCTTTCCTCTCTCATCAGTTCTCACAGATTTAATTGATTTCACTACACTGATGATTCTCAAATCTACCTTTCCTATTCCAATATGTTGACCTCCAATCTCACGTCTTCAATAGCCTTTCAGACATCTCAAGCTGGATGTTCAGTAGACATCTTAAACTCAATCCATACAAAACAGAACTTGTTATCTTTCCCCCTAAATCCTCTCCCCTCCTCCCTACCCTTCCCTATTACTGTAGAGAGAAACACCATCCTCCCAGTCCCTCTGGCTCACAACCTAGGAGTCATCCTGGACTCCTCACTATTCTCTCACCCCTCATATCCAAGTTGTTGCCCAGGCTTGTTAATTTTACCTTTTCATCACCTCTTGAATATGCCTCCTTCTCTCCTTTGACACAGCCACTATTCTGGTGTAAGCCCTCATCACCTCATGCGTTGATTACTATGATACCCTGCTGGTAGGTCTGCCTGCCTCAAGTGTCTCCCTATTTCAATCCATCCTCTATTCAGCTGCTAAAATGATTCCCATGAAATGCAAGTATAATCTTGTCACTTCCCTATTCAATAAACTCTGGTGACTTCCTATTACCTCTAGGAGCAAATACAAAATACTCTGTTTGACATTCAAACCCCTTCCAGTCTTCTTACCCTCCAATACATACTCTTCAATCTAGTGACATTGGCCTCCTGGGTGTTCCACAAACAAGATATTCATCCCCCATCTCCAGGCATTTTTTCTGGCTCTCCTCCATGCCTGCAATGCTCTTTTCCTCCTCTGTTTCAACCATTGATTTCCCTAGCTTCCTTTAAGTCCCAATTAAAATTCTACCTTCTAGCAGAAGCCTTTCCCAACCCTCCTGAAATCCAGCACTTCTCTTTGAATTATTTCCTATTTATCCTATATTTAGCTTGCTTTGTATATATTTATTTGCAGGTTGTCTGCCCCATTAGATTATAAGATCTTTGAGGGCAAGGACTGTCTTTTGCCTCTTTTTGTATCCCCAGTGTGTAATACAGTACCTGGCATATAGTAGGTACTTAACAAATGTTTATTAAATGAATGAATATATTGCCTACAATGTGCCAGGCAGTGTACTAAGTGCTTTACAAATATTATCTCATTCAATTCCCATGACAACCCTTAGAGGTAGGTACTATTGTTATCCCCATTTTACAGATGAGGAAACTGGGGCTGACAGAAACTAAGTGATTTGTCCAGGGTCACACAGCTAGTATTTTTGGCAGGATATGAACTCATATCTTCCTGAGCTGAAGTCTCACACTCCTTCTACTTTGCCAAAAGTAGCATGATGAGGCTCCTGGTCTGAGATGAAGAGGAAGGAATAGACACATGAGTAATTTATTTTCTTTTGCTTTTTATTGATATCCTTTATTTTTATATCTCCATCTCCTCCTCCCCACCCAGAAAGTTGTCCCTTTTAACAAAGAATAAAAAAGAAATTAAAAAAGCAGTTAAATGAAACCAACATATCAAGTAAAGAATATGAAATTGTTTATCTTTATATCCGTCAACTCTGCAAAGTTGGGAAGGAAATGAATTTTCATTTCTCTTCTTTGGGAAAAGTGTGATCATTATACCATAAGTGTTAACTTCAATTTGTTGTCTCTCCATTTACATTTTTGTAGTCATTATGTATTTAGAGAAAACTATGTGGTAGTAGATATCTGAAGTCAAGAAGACCTGGTTTCAAATTCTATTTCAAATAACCTATTTAGCAGTGTGATCCTAAGCAATTCACTCAACCTTTCTACACTTCATTTTCCTCATCTGTCAAATGGGGATAGTAATATAGCACCTACCTCACAGGGTTGCTGTGAGGAGGAAATAAAATAATAAGTGTTTCAAACCTTCAAGGGCTATATAGGTGTTAACTGTTAGTATTTTAAGATTACTATTCTTTTCTGTCTGGTTCTGTTTATCTTGCTTTACATTAGTTCATAGCTGCTGTGCCTGGCAAAGCTCTGTGACTCAGTCTGTACCACTGTCTTGAAAGGGTCATGAGGCAGGCAAAGTATACAGAAAACTTTATATGAGACCCAATTAAGCACATCATCAGTAGATAGGAGCAGCAATGATGATGCTAGAAGGTGAACAGAACTTTCCTGGTCTCGATCCAGTTATGACTTCAATGCAGGTATGGCCTTGAAATCAGAATCTCCATATCTGCCTCAGAGTTCTGTCAAAACTTGTCTTATATGACTCTCATAATAAATAGGTGGATTACAGAATTCCTTACCTGGATCCTCACTATAGTAAAGCAATCTTTTTACTCCTGCCTAATTGATTCTCTATTGCACTCCCTATAGAAAATATTCCAAAATTTATTTTCTGTCCTCAAGTATCTGATATCACTCCCTCCCTCCACTTTTCAGGTGAAAGTCTTGCCTGATGATTTGTTAAAAAAATTAAGGTCATCCACCCTGACCTCTATCTTCTCCAAAAGATAGCCCCTGTACCAAATGTGTATAATCTGCCCTTGCTATATAGCCCTTCACATCTCTCACCTAGGCATATAGACACACATTGTCCTAGGTTGTCTCACTTGCTCCGACCTTCTCACACACTAGTAGGTCTAGCTCCCAGAGACAGACAACCACTGCACAATCATACGCAAATTCTCTTGGAGTCTTAGGGATAACCTTGTTGAAAGGAAATATTCTAGTTTTATTCACCACTCTATCGAACCCCTACTGATATGTATCTATTTACACAACCAGACACTATGTAACACCATGTTAGACTACACTGGATATGGACAAACTATTAATCAACATTTACACAAACCAGTCACAGTGATGATACTTTTAGATCTCAAAATATAACTACTTACTTAGCAATAAAGGAAATAAATAATACTATCATGGTATCATATATGATATGTTAAAGCAAATGCATGAATAATAAAATACCACAATCCACATAAAAATCGAGGTTATACTCAACCACAAATTCACTTAATATCTATAGGGAAGAGTGAACACACGCCTACAGGAACCTGGCTGGGAAGCACATGAGGGAGGAAAATTCATGTGCTCAGGCTATTCACAGCTTTCATTACAGACATGATTCAGATCATGACATGACATCATATTCAGGAATATCAGCACCATACAAAACCATCTTTCTGCTACCAGGAGCATCTTGGTCCTTACCCCTCTCTAGCTAGACAAATCCTCCTCGTTTCAAACCTCAAATATAGCATTTATAAGCTCTTTTGATTAACAATTAATTCCAAGAGGGCAATGAGAAAATATTACTTCTTAATAAATGGCAGTTCTTTTCAAGTCAAAGAGCTACAAAGCTCCTTGGGTTGTCTGTCTCTCAGCCAGACAGCCTAGCCTGTCTGTGTTGTCTGGAACTTGTGTTGTCTGATGTGAATGATGCATATTGTAAATTGGATATGTTGCTCTCTGGGTGAGGCAAACCAGCCTAGCTAGCTCTTCCTATAAAGCAGTCAAAGTACATGGAATTCTTTTCCTCTTAAACCAGAAGGGGCATAAAAGAAAACACATACTTCTGAAAAGTTTTACCTCCCCTTACCCACCCTTAGGTGGCACTGATGGTCAATAGCTAAAACTATAATATGCATTCAACTAATCAGGAATCACTTAGGTGACTACTCTTGCCTCTGATCTTTTCAAACCGCTTCATCAAGTTTTCTGACCCCCTACTATTTCTTCCATCTTTACTTGTCAGGTTCTCCCCTCTTTAGCCTTAGCCTCCTATTTCCTGTACTTCCTATATAACTTACATCTACCTGTAGATTAGATCAAAGTTTCCTGGCTCTCAGTAGCTCCTCCTTCACATAAAAGATAATAATTCACCAAATTTCCCCTGGGAAATAAACAGACTTTTAAAAATCACACTTAAATCTAAAGTAGTTTTATGATTTCTCTTTTAAAATTTTATCCTCTTTAGATGCTCTCAATCCCTATTGGTTAGAGAGATGCAGATCAAAACAACTCTGAGGTACCACATCACATCTATCAGATTGGCTAACATGACAAAACAGGAAGGTGATAAATGTTGGAGAAGATGTGGGAGAGTTGGAACACAGATTCATTGTTGGTGGAGCTGTGAGCTGATACAGCCATTCTGGAAAGTAGTCTGGAACTATGACCAAAGGGCTATAAAAATGTGTATGCCCTTTGACCCTGCAATATCACTTCTATCTCAAAGAGATCATAAAAATGGGAAAGGGCTTCACATGTACAGAAATGTTTGTAGCATCTCTTTGTGGTGGCCAAGAACTGGAAACTGGGGGAATGCCCATCAATTGGGGAATGGCTGAACAAATCGTGGTATATGAATGTAATGGAATACTATTATGCTATAAGAAATGGCAAACAGATAGGCTTCAGAAAAACCTGGAAAGACTTACATGAACTGATGCTGAGTGAAATGAGCAGAACCAGGAGAACATTATACACAGTAACAGTGACAGTGTGCTATAACTGTTTCACAGCAATGTATGGAACTAAAACTTCTCTAAAGGACTCAATGCAAAATGCCATCCACATCTAGAAAAAAGAACTATAGAATCAGAACACAGAATGAAGATCCTTTTTTATTTTGTTTTGTTTCAGTTTGGGGTTTTTTCTTATGGTTTCTCCCATTTATTTTGATTCTTCTATGCAACATGACAAATGTGACAATGTGTTTAATAAGAAAGTATGTGTAGAACCCATATACAATTGCATGCCATCTTGGGGAGGGAGAAGGAAAACATCTAAAACATATAGAAGTGATTGATGAAAACCAAAAACAAATAAATTAATAATTTTTTAAAAATTTTACCCTCTTTTTTAAGAAAACATTTATTTGCAGATGACCTGAGGGACAATAATGCTCTGTAGTGATAAATTTCCAAATATGATCCTCAAATCAATTTTGAGTCCTTGAAACTGTTGCTTTGTAGTCATATTTTCTAGTTTTTAAGAAGTAAAAGTTAACCCTCTGTCCATTTAAATCATTCAGCTATTCCCAAACAAGAAAGATAATATCCTAAATCTGATATTACATGATTTAAATCTTTATATTTATGCCATAGTTCATTTTCTGTCCAAAGTCCACATGAAAGATGTCTTTCTTTATAAGTATGTTTTAAGATTTTATTAAAACTTTTTTTTCTTTCTCCTCTCAGGCACCAAAGTATTCATCTATTTAAGGTTGGTTGTGTTTTTTTTTTATTTTCCATATCACTGATCCCTTTAACAGTCTGGTAAAGTCTAAGAAATACTTCTTAAAACAATGTTTTTAAATGTATAAAATAAATGGGATTATAAATTAAAACAAAAGTTAATGAAAATAAAAAGGAAAATTTTTCCATCTAAGTTCATGGACCACCTGACATCCATCCCTGGATGCCATGTTAAGAACTCCATATATGCAATTTCAGTAAATGCCTTTGCTTTTAACTAATTCTGTCCACAGGCTGAGTGCAGCGATTTGACTATACCGCTTGGGGTTTCTGAGTTATAGTTTTAAGAGTATAGATTCATAAATCATTGTGAAACTGGGGTAGTCCTCCTCCTGGGAGGATTTTGTGCAAGTTGTGATATAGCCTCCCAAAGAAGAAACTACATATTCCATTATCTTCTCTATGCAGATGATTCTCAGATCTGTATTTCCAGCCCTTGCCTTTTTCTTTAGCTCCAATCCTACATTGCCAACTTCCCATCAAATATTTTAAGCTGGTTGTCCTATAGGTCACTTAAACTTGACATATCTAAAACATTCTCTCCATTCATCCCCAAGCCCAAATCTCTTCTGAATTTCTATATTTCTGTCAAGGACATCGGTCTCCTTCTAGGCACCCAGGCTGTTAACCCCAGAATCATTCCTAATGCTTCACTCTCACTCCAAATATCATATCAGTAGCCAAACTGCATTGTTGCTATCTCCATCTTGCATATCTCCTCTCATCTGCAAAGAGGTTATGATTAATGCCACAAAAACTGAGTCCTTATCCAGAAAGGGAAGAGTTAAAAAAAACTTCCAAGGAGTTGAATGGGATGTTTGAAGGACCCAATGAGCTTAATTAAAGTGAAGCATATGGAGATTTCAAATGTGGAATGTTTTTCTAAGAAAATGTGGAAGAGACTGGGCAGTAAGAGCTTAGCTAAACAAAGCGAGGAGGATATCTGGAATTAATTTTTTTCTGGGAAGAATCTTGGGAGATTCTATAGGTAGAATTGTTTCCAATGACCCTAAACAAAAGCTCACAGTGGCATTAAAGGACATTTTCCTCCTTAGACTTAATCATCTGTAAGTTCTTAAAATTGAGAATGGTCCCTTTGTCTCTACATTCACTACAATATTCCATAAATCTTGGGTATCTTTCTGCTCTGTCCATGACAATACTACAGTGGTCTCTTAGCTGCATGATTTTATCTTGAGGTGGCCACAGCAGCATTGAAAAACTAGTGTGTAAAGGGAAGAGGGCAAGCACTCCAAAAGAAGAGCTGGAATCTGTTAACCTTCAGAGTCTTTACAATCAGGCATATGCTTGAACTGTTCTTGGTTTCATTGCTATCTTTTTGTACTATCAAAATGGATTTTCTTCACTGAATAAGAACAGAGTGTTCCTATGGTACAGTTACTCAACTGCTTAGCACAGGATACTAATAAGCCTAAGGTCATTGGTTCAGGCCTCAGATGGGCCAGTTACTTTCACACTATTTCAGGGCCACAGATTTTGCTCTTAACAATACATCTCACACAGATGTGCCTTTAGGAAGGAAGTATAGCATGATAAACAGAGTTCTGGATCTGGAGTTAGGAAGAATTGAGTTCAAATTTTGCCTCTGACACTTATTAGCCCTAAGACCATGGTCAAGATACTTTTGTCTCAATCAATAAACCTTAGTTTCTTCTAAGATATTACTTCCCTTAGTACTACTGTCAGGACCAAATGGGATAAAATACATAAAGTGGTATAAAATATATGAAGTAAAAACTTTAAATCGATACATTAAGATCGGTTATTGTACTCACCTCCATGAATGGAAAGACAATTTAAATCTAATGAGTATATACGGGATATATTCAAAGAAAATAAATAGAAAGTAGCTAAATGTAAGGTAATTTAAAAGAGAGGGCACTAGCCATCAATGAGATCAGAAAAGGTTTCATACAGAAGGTGGTTCTGGAGCTGAGTCATGAAGGAAAACAAGGATTCAATTAGGCAAAGGTATGAAAGGAGGGCATTTAAAGTTATGGGACAGCCCATGCAAAATCATAGAGATGGGAAATGGTGTGTCATGTGTGAAGAACAAAAACATAGTAGGCCAATTTGTCTGAATTATTAAATGTGGGAAGGCAAATAATGTGCAATGAGGCTGGAAACTTAGGTTAGTAGTTACAAAAGGCTTTAAGAGCTAAATAGGGGAGTTTATATTTGATTCTGGGGGCAAAAGGAATCCCCTATAGTGTACAAAGTAGGGGAGGTCACAAGCACTTAGGGAAAAATCACTTTGGCAGAAGTTTGAAGGATGGATTAAAGCACTGAAGAAGTGAAAACAATTAGGTCACTACAACTGTCTCGGCAACAGATGATAAGGCCTAGTTTAAGGTGATAACTGTGTGAGGAGAAAGAAGGTGACATGTAAGAAATGTGAAGATAGAAATGACAAGATTTCGATATGCAAACATGTAGTGATAGAGTAAAAAGTTGCAGACCTGTGAGAATGAGAAAATGGTGGTACCTTTGACAGAAACAGGGAAGTTTGGGAAAGGGGGTAGGTTTTGGAGAAGAGATAATGAGTTCTGTTACGAACATGTTGAATTTGAGATATGTCTGTAATATCTAGTTTGAAATGTTCAATGGAAGATTGATGGTATAAGAATAACATAGACAGGAAAATGTAGGGATGAATATAAAGAGTTCTTGACCCAGACATAATCAAACCTATGAGAAATGATGAGGTCACCAAGAGAGAAAGTAGAGAGAAAAGGGGCTAGAACAAATCCATGGGAAATGCTGTCAGAGGATGTGATATGGATGACTACCAAGCAAAGGAGAAACAGGAGTGTGAAAAAATCCCAGAGAGGAGAGAGTATCAGGGACATGAAGGAGATCAACAGTGTCAAATGCAACAGAAAAGTCAAGAAGAATTAGAACCAAGAAAATATCCTCATATTTGGCCATCAAGAGATCGCTGATAACTTCATAAAGAGCAGTTTCAGTTTAGTAATGAGATTGGAACCAAAAGTACAAAGGAGTAAGAAGCGGAAGAAGTGGAGGCAGAAAATATAGATAGCTTGTTCTAGGACCCTGGTTGCAAAAAGGACAGAAATGTAGGCTGATAGATAGTTTGGGAAGATAGTAGGATCTAGTGAATGGTTGTTTATTTTTGTTCACTTTCTTTTGAAGGGTAAAGGGAGATTCAGGCACGTTTAAATGCAAGAAGGCAGCAGATAGGCAAGAGGTTGAAGACAGAAGGGGTAATTGAGGTTGCAATATGCTAAAGAAGGGGGTGGGGCAGTGAAATCAAAGGGACAGCAGACTACTTGGCTTTGATGAGGATAAAGACCACCTAATTGTCAGAAATTGGGAGAAGGATTTAGATATTGGGAGATCATACTAAGAGACTTTGAGATGAAGATAAGGGGAAAAGAAGGAGTTCTCATTGAGTGACCTCAATTTTCTTCATAAAGAAGCAAGGCCCTAAGATGAAGTGAAGAAGGGATAGCTGGGGGTGTCCTGCAAAGAGAAAAAGATTTGGAAAAGTTGGGGTTTGGGTGTTTTTTTTTTTGTTTTGTTTTTTTTAGTGAGTTAGAAAATCACTTTATGTTTTGAGTGATTCATACTTGGATACCTGAGTATGTCCCTAAGTCAACTTGTACCAGCTCATTGTTAAATGCATAAAAGACAACAGCATTTGCACCTCAAAAAAGAGCAAATGCTACAAAGCAGGGATTGGTTCGTTGTTTTATCAATTGCCTAAACCTAAGAAAGTGACAGAGAAAATTTTAATAATGAATATTAAGCTTAAAAGTATGTCCTGAATAATTATTTTTTCAGAGATCCAGTTGTTAAACACTAGCACCTTCTTGCTCAGATAAGCATGTATTAGTTTCAGTTCATCATATTCTAATGATCATTGGCAATGGATAAGAGATGTTGGAATCACAAGAGGTCTGGATTCATAACCCACTCCTAACACTAGGTCCCATTTGTGAACTTCTGGAAAGGAGAATAACATAGGGTTGTTACAAGGACCAGATGGAGTGATTGTAAAATGCTCTGACTGTTGCATTACCAGAAGCAGTGGGAAGTCTTTCTTACCTGTACTCCGTTCCTCATTTTCCACCAGAGAGGAGAGAGTTTAAGAATTTCATGATTCTTACTCTGATCCTATAGAATTTTTCCTGCAGCCATTGCTTCAAACCCCTCTGTGGACACATTGTTTCACAGTCATATCTGGCAAAAAGTTAAGCAATTAATTGTACCTTTGTTGGGGTTTTTTAAAGTCCCTTGCAAAGAAGGGACCCCTGTTATTGGCCACAATGCAGTGTACAAAGGTTTGAAATTGGCAGATGGGGGAGAAAAGGAGAGAATTAAATGTGCTATCAGTCAGACAATTTTACTTTTGATAGTCTAACAGTTATGTTAAACTCAAATGGAAACTGATCCTGGCTGGCTGCATACTGACTTAGAAAACCACAAATTAACATTATCCATGTTTCAATGTATTTTTATGTATCTTGTTATATATTTCCCAAAATCATTTTAATCTGGTTCAGGTCACACTCCAGGGTTTCATAGGTCTCGGGAGGTCACAGGGGACAAATGTGACACCTCAGTACTCTCTCGCTTCCCTACTACTACTTTATAGAAGCAGCTGTTCATTGCAATAAGTAGACTTGGGTGATGAAGAAAAAAATGACTGATAGTTATATGGCCCTTAAAAGTTTATGAAGCATTTTATGTATGTAAATCCCAAAAGGACTTGAGAGGTTTTTTAGTTTGGTTGATTTTTGTGAGGGTTGAGGGAGAGAGCAGCAAATCATTTCCAAATGTGACTCAAGGCTTAGACTGTCTGCCTTGCCAGGGCAGGCTAAAGCACTAAAGACTAGAACTGGGAAGAAATAGAACTCTCCTGCATCTTCATTAACTTCTGCCTGCTGGCAAGGCAGTTCATGTAAACCTTGGCAAAAGGACTGTTACATAGACATTAACAGATTTGGTCCATACTACCATTCCATTTTACATACCAGGGACCAGAGACTAAGAGAGATCTAAGTTAATCATTCATCACATAACCAGTACTTGTCAGAGGACGGATCCAACGGCAGGCCAAAATCTTTCCAATGCCTAACAAGTACCTCTCCATAAAGTAATGGGATTCATTAATGTCTCAAAAGAAAATTATCTGAATGGCATCCCATTTCATTCTCTCTCCCATCTTCCTATCTAAGCCTCTGTGCCTTAGTGTCCTCATCTATGAAATGGGAATACCATGTAATACATGTCACATAGGATGAAATGACAATGTATATGAAGTACTTTGCAGAATAATGTGTATAAAGTGCTATATAAATGTCAGCTATGATTACTATGCTGTGGAGTATATTAAATACAAAGTAAACAAAATCCCCATGGTGAGAGGTATTCACAAGCCAAAGGGCAAGATAAAGATGTATAGACTTTAAAGAACTAGATAAAACATAGAAAATTAATAATATACAACTAAATACACATGATAGTGATTGCACAGTACATATTATGAATGCTGTAATCATTTTAGTAGCCAAAAGCAAATAAGAATGGTATTTTGATCTGTTTTCCCTTTTCTCTTGAGTGTGTGTGTATGTGTGTGTGTATGTGCACACACGCATATGAGTGTGTGTTGGGGTACAGGAGAGGAAGGAGTGACAATAATATTCAGTGACAGGCAGCCCAGAGTTGATAGTATAAGAAAAGTAGACCAATAGCTGTACACCTGACTCTGTGTCAGACTATGTAGGAAACAGGGTAATAATCCATTTCTCTACTGTTGGTAAGTTTGGATGTCCAACAAACCTTATATTCTATTCTCCAAAACCTGGCTCCATTATTTTTTGTTTCATTAAAGTTTGCAAATGAATACTAAGCAAGCCATAGGGAGGCTATTTTCCTGTGCTGAATAAGTGATCCTCATTACAAATGGTTAATAATAATAATGGTTAATGGTCTCCATTGGCTGTGGCAATGTAATTAATCTCACAATGGTGTATGATATAAATTGGGAGAGGAGAGAGTGAGGATAATGGACTTATATTCGTTTTTCATTCAGGTTCCAACCCAAACTGAAAGCAGTCATGCAAAGATTTTACATAAAAGACCCACACTGTGTTTTGTTGTGTGCCCTAATTTCATGACTAGACCCCACTAAGGGCCCCAGCTGCTTCATTTGATTAGATCAGTAGACTTTATCATCACCTTGGGACCCTAATATTGCAGCTAATATAGGCTTCTAAATCTACTAATACCTCCACACAAATCTGCTGCCCACCAGATAAGTTAAAATAACTGCATCTTTTCCTATTACATTGCTTTAGAAAATCAAAGGTCTTGGACAGGGTTGAGTGAGGAGAGCTGATGGCAGGTGGCATGAGGAAATGGGCATATATATGATCACTTAGGATTAATACATATTCTGGTCACAACAGGAGAAAAGATGCTTCTTTCTAGTGAAATCTTCCTAATCTTATTGCTGACTCAAATTTCCATCTCTGTAGCAATGTGCCTAAAAAGAATATAGTTTAATAACAGATGTATTTACAATTGGTCTAGAAGTCATACAGTGTTTTGCTTCAGTTTTTAAAGAAAGAAGCTGGAATTATTCCTCTTCACCTAGCCCTCTGTTGTTGTAAGTCTTGGAAAGAGAAAGGAAGAAAGGGATAGAGAAAGAGGAAGGCTAGAGCAAAGGGATGAAAAGAAGGGAGGTTGGGAAGGCATGTTCTAGAGCAGTTTGATTCTAGAAGTAAAATAAATACAAGAGGAGCAAGGTGGATCATCCTATCCCCTACCAAGGATTTACATATAATCTGGGCAGCGATGTGGTGCAGTGGATAGAGCACCAATGCAGGAGTCAGGAGGACCTGAGTTCAAATCTCACCTCAGACACTTGACACCCACTAGCTGTGTGACCTTGGGCAAGTCACTTAACCCGAATTACCTCATCCTGGGTCATCTCCAGTCATCCTGATGGTCACTCATCCTCATCTAGTCACTGGATTCAGATGGTTCTGGAGAAGTGAGGCTGATGACCTGTACAGCCCTCCCTCACTCAAAACAAAGTCAAGTGCAAGTTGTGTTATCATTTCTCTGATGGCATTGTCTTCTTCGGCAATGAAGGACGAACACACACCCATATAATCCACTAATTTTCCAGAACCTTTTCAGGGATCTGGACTAATCTCGGCATCAGTTGATCTCCTTCAACAAAAAATTAAGATCAAATTCTCCTAATGTTTGTCTGAAAATTTGCACTTCAAATTTGCACCATGATTGAGATGGTAAATATAACACCATCCAACTTAATTGACCTACAAAGCAAGGAATTGGCATGATCAATAATTATAGTGGCATTTAGGCGACTTCATTGTTCCAAATTCATTCACTTACAACCGTTAGCACTTGCCACCTAGAATTAATATGCAAACTATTTTTGGAGTTCAGACAGAAGCATATTCTATTAGTGTCTTTTTCTACTATTGTTATTATTCCAAGTTCAAAGACAGAGCTTACTGATGTTCCTGCATATCATATTCTCTTTGTTCTCAAACTCTGCCTAGAGGTTAAGATGTAAGATGGACCCAGTACTAACACATAAGGAGAAAAGTATAATTAATGATCCTGCATAAAGACTTTTTGTTCCTTACGATAACAGACTCTATAGAATCCTCTGCCTCACCACATAAACAAAATCAAAGAATCTGAAAATCTTGCACTCTGGGATTGGGAGCTAACTATATATGAAAGCCAAAGGTTTAGACTTTGGCTAGGATGGCAGATTATGAGGCACTATTGAGTGACTTTCAATCGTAAAGTGCCAAAAGCAGAATTCAGTGTGAGTGTGTGTGTCTGTGTGTGTATGTGTGTTTGCGTGTGTGCACAGGGATTCAAATCATCCTCAGAATTCAGTGTGTGTGTGTGTGTGTGCAGGAATTCAAATCATCCTCTGCTTCAGTTTATCTACCTATAATATGCATGCTCTTCCTTCACCCCTGAATTGGACCAAGTAAACTGTAATGAAAGAGAAGAAATCTGTGTTAATCCATTTTGAAAAACGCTGGCCTGGGTCTAAATAGACAGGATGAATTCAAAAGGATTCTATTATTTTCTAAGCATTAATAGGCTGACATAGAGTAAGACAAGTAACATCCAGATATAATGGTCTGGCTTCTATTTTTTGGAAATGCCTCATCATGATGCTCTATAATTGATACAGTGCTCCATGCTTGTTGGAGAATTATGTGAGAAACTTGCTTCTGACTTGCATGTCAGGAATCATGTAACTGGACTACTTTATGGGTGAGGTTGCCTCATATCAAAGTCCTTTTGAAGATCCTAAGAGAACTTGGCTCTAGCTGAATACTTTATAGTTATGGTTGATCAGTGTCCAGCTCTTCATGACCCCATGTGGAATTTTCTTGGCAAAGATACTGGAGTGGCTTTTCATTTCCTTCTTCGGCTCATTTTGCAGCTGAGAAAACTGAGGCAAACAGGGTAAGAGACTTGCCCAGGGTCACAAAACTAGTGGCAAAACCAGATTTAAACTCAGATCTTCCTGACTCCAAGCCTGTGCTCCATTCACTGCGTCACTTTTCTCTCCTTTCTATTATAGTGTCATACTAAACTTTAAATCTCATCTCTGAACCAATCAGTTACCAAGCCCTACAAGTTCTTTCATTATAACATAATGGAAAGAACACTGAACTAGGAGCTAGGAAAGTAGGTTCTATTTCCCACTTTGCCAATAACTAGCCCTAGAATCTACCTTGCGGCAGCTAGATGCTTAGTGAATTGAGCATTGGGCCCGGAGTCAAGGAAGACTGGAATTAAAATTCAGCTTCAAACAATTACTTGTTGTGTGACCTTGGGCAAGTCACTTAACCCGTTTGCCTTAATTCACTGGAGAAGGAAGTCACAAACCACTCCAGTATCTTTGCCAAGAAAATCTCATGGACAGTACAATCCATGGGATCACAAAGAGTTGTTGTGGCTGTGTTTGTCCTTCATTCTCGAAGAGGACCATGACATCAAGACGATCACATGACTTGCGTTGGCTGATTTGAGTGAAGGAGGGCTGTGGTTGTACATGATGAACAACTGAACAATCTTAGAAAAGTAACTTAATCTTCATGGGCTTCAGTTTCCTCATCTGTAAAATAAAGGTGTTGGACTAAATGGCCTCTAAACTCCCTTCTTGCTCTAAAACATTCCAATTCTATGATTATAAAATATTTCATGCATCCCTCCTTCCCTTTCTATTACCAAAGGCACCATCCTAGTCTAGTCCCTTATTAGCTCACCTCCAAACTATTATAAGAGCTTCATGACTGGTTTCACTACAATTCAGCCCCAAAACTTTTACTTTACATTTATTTTCCTAAAGAGACAGTTTAATTGCATCTAATTGTCAATGGGTTCCCCATTACTTTGGGAAAAGTCTATTCTCCGTAATTTAGCATCCTAGTCAAGTCTAAATTTAATCTGGTCCATTCAATCTATCTTTCCAACTTTATCTTTTGCTTCCTAACATGAATCTTCCAATCCACTCCTGACCAAAAATCATGCTCATTCCGGTCATGTCCATGCTGTATCCACCCATCCAAAGTGTTCTCTCTCATCCTCTCAGAATATTCCAACTTCACTCTTCTATTAAGGCCCCACCCTGAACTCCTCCATGAAACAAACCTTTCCCAGCTATCTTAGTTCGTATCGATCTCTCTCTCCCCCCCCCCCACCTTGATATATAGTCTATATAACTTATCTTGACATTTAGTAATAGATTTGGAACTGTAAGAGAATTCAGAGGCAACTAGCCTTACAACTTCACAACTCAACTTAAATAGTTCTCCCCAAAGTTGTCAATAATCTGTCAAAATTGAGAACAAACTCTCTCCCTTTCTCTCTCTCTCTGTCTCTCTCTCATACACACACACCCACACCCACACACACACACACACTCAGCCATAATTTCTCTGAGCTGCCCGCCTTCATCACCAGTTGCCTATTGGACATTTCAAACTAGGTGTCCTAAAAACATTAAACTCAATGTGTCCCAACCTAATTTAATTATCACTCCTCCCCAAATCCTCTTCTCCATTACCTATTTCTGTTGAAAGTACCACCATGCTTTCAGTCTTCCAGGCTTATATTCTCAACATTATATTTAACTCCTCACTCCATATATCCAATCAGTTGCCAAATCTTGCTATGTCCTCTCTCTGGTACGTTTTGTACTTGATCCCGTCTCTTCACTCACACAGCAAACATCTTCATTACAGACAGTCATCTCCTCTCACCTAGATTATTTCACTAGGCCCCTAATTGTTCTCCTGGTCTTGGGTTCCTCCCCACTCCAGTTCATCCATCACATCGCTGCCAAAGTAATTTCCTTTAAAAGTGAAGATTGACCATGTGATCCCCCATTCTGTAAACTCCAGTGTTTCATATTGCCTCTAAAATAAAATATAAACTCCTCTGCTTAGTTTTTAAATTCCTTTACAAGCTGGGCCAATCTGACTTTCTTGCCTCACTGTACATTAATACCTCTCTTGCATTCTGCAAGCCAGTGAACCTGGCCCCCTCTGTTCTTCACACAAAATATTCCATCTTTTGTCTCTGCACCTCCACATTGGTCATTTCCTGTGCCTGGAAGGCATTCCCTCCTCATAGAGCTCCTCTCTTCCTTTAAGATACAGCTCAACCACTATCTTCTTCATGAAGCCTTTTCTGACTGCCTCCCTCCCTTCAAATGCTAATGCTATCTCTCTCAAATTAAATTGCATTTAGCCACTTTGTATGTATGTATTCACTCTATACTGATGTTACATGATATTCGTCTCACCCATTAGAATGCATGCTTCTTGAAAGTAGGGATTGCTCTGTTCTTTGTATACATGTACCACACCCCTAACTTTGTGTCTGGCACATAACAGGCACTTAACACTTGATTTAGTCCCACCTCATCATTTTGAAGATGATGAAACTGAAGTCCTGGGAAGTGAAGGGACTTGTCAAGACTGTCTTGTTTGTCCAACTAAGTTGTGAGCTTGTGGGCAAGGGCTGTTGTCTAGGTTGGTTTATGTCGCTTATATAGTAGCATAATTCTATATTTATTTGTGTATATGTATATGAGTATATTTATGTGTGTGTATGTACATGTGCATGTATATTTATATGAGGCAAATAGGTGGTGCAGTAGATAGAGCACTGGCCCTGGAGTTAGGAAGACCTGAGTTCAAATCCAGCCTCAAAAACTTATAAGCTGTATGAGCCTGGGAAAGTCACTTAACCCTATTTGCTTTAGGTCCTCATCTATAAAATGAGCTAGAGAAGGAAATGGCCAATCATTCCAGTATCTTTACCAAGAAAACCCCAAAATGGGGTCAGACGTAACTGAAATGACACAACAGCATATTTATATAAAATTGCACATGTACGTATGTACATACATACATACAAATGCATGTATATATCCATATGTATGTGTCAAATGGCTGAACATATACATTTGAAATCATAGTGACAGCTTATATTCCTTGAGCATTTCACAGTTACAGAATGCATTTACATATCTTTGTCTTCACAAACTGCTGTGAAGTACATGGGGCAATTGCTGCTAACATTTTCATTTTAAAGGTGAAGAACTTTACGCTGACTTGCTAAAGCTTACGTGGCTAGTGAATAGTGATGCCAGAATATAGATCCAGGTCTTCTGACTTCGTATTTACTGTGCTTTTTGCTTCTTCACCCTCCCTCCTATAATAACAGGAATAACAGCAAGGCCTAAGACATTGATGGATGGTATAAATAACCCCCTGTATTAAAGATGAAAATCTCTGACCCAGAATGGATATGTGTCATGTACTGTCAGGGACAGAGTCTGGAATACAACCACACAAACCAATTCATACCCCACTGCTTGAGCATGAAAGCTCCCTCATTCCTTCTGTCAGTTAGGATAGCCATGGAATATGGAAAAAGTCAAGTTTCTTTGCAACTGAGTAACTACAACCAACAATCAATACCAAAAGAAAACACAAAAGAGCCTTTCAGTCCTAGTAGTCACATGTTTCCATCACAAACTTGGTCCCCTTAATGAGCACCTGATCATCAAAGGCTTTAGTAGCCTATTATAACTCAGGCATAAGATTCCAAGGAGCCAATAACTGGCCTCCCCAGAAACCTCATGGAGTGCAGAGTGGAAGCAAAGAACAGAAAGGATGTGAAACAAGAAAGCAGTGATTTAAAAATAGGGCAAAGTAATGTCTCTGCTGTCTGGCTCCTTCTGCTTTTCTAACTCTGAACAGAATGATTCCATAAATAAAACTGAAGCATAAGTATATCAATACAGCAATTGTTTTCGTATTCTTTGCTCAGACGTTCCTCTGTGCATTTAGCTGTAGAGTATGTGTGTGTGTTCCTGTTCTCACTGCCCAGCTGGAAAAATGGCAAATGTGGCTTCTATTGTGATCACCCCCTCCTTGCCCTCCCACCCCTTGTTTCTGCAGTCTGCCTCCCTTCTGTCTTTGGAATTAGGTCCTGAAGATGAAAATTGTATAATCCTAGGCAAATATTGCCTGAGTAATTTTTAAACTAAGCATTTTGTTCTGGGCTATCATCCCCATTATTGTCAAAAAGTATGGCACTATGTAGAGCATGGAATGGACAAAATTAAATAGAATACCCCCAGGTCTACAATCTGATTAATCTTCAGGTGTCTTTCATTTTGAACTGGTTGCTAAGAACATTGTGTCTCTGTCCTTATCTTGAGCTGTCATTGTCTTGTACAAAGCTGGAAAGATAAGCAATACTATACTGTACCAATGAGGGATCCCATTGGATATGTCTTTCAATTAAATCTAACAGTTAACTAGTAATAATAATAAGGTTTCGAAATTTGGAGCTATCCTTTGAGATAATTAGAGGTATCTTAGAGTGTCACAAAGTCAGGGCTGGAGATCAATGGTTCAGAATGGGGGCTACATGACGTGGCAACTGAAGTTCCTTCCAGTTCTATGATTCTGTTTCAAGTTGGGGTAGGTGTTGTCTTACAGCATCAGGTTTGTGCCTGTGTTTTGCATAGGATGGTTTAAGCCTCACTTCATTGTTCATGCTTTTCCTGAGATAGTCCAAACAAATTCCCTCCTCCTGAGCATCTCCCTCCAAAGCAGAAATTAGGACTAGACCTGCCAAGCAGGATTATTTAAATGAATCTATAGAGCTTTGAATTCTCAGAAATGAAAGGCATTATATAAATGATATTAATATGAGATTTGTAAGCCCTGAAGACCACATCCATCATCAAAAGGCATAAATTATCACCCCAGTCAAATGATGATTGTGGGATTTACATTACTCCAACAAAATCCTAACACCACCCATTCCACTATCATTTCCTTCTCTTTCATCTCCTTCCTTGTTTCTGGTAGCCATAGATTTATACACTTTCTCCTCTTACATAACATGCCATGTCTGTTGCCACCCTGGTTAAGTAAGACTCCTTCTCTCCCTCCTCACTCCAAGTTGGGTGTACTTCAGTAGTAGATGACTATTACCATAGACAGACAGAATGGCAAATGGTACCTCTAGAAATCCCAATATCCGGAAAGGTTCAGTTGGTACAAAAGCAATGTCAGGAGGCCTAAAGATAGAACCGTAAGCACCATCCTGCCCTCTAGGCAGAAATCCTGGACTCTGGCATAAGCCTGGCCTTGTAAGGGGAAAATCTTTGGCAGAAGATGTCACTCATGAGTTTCCTTGATTAATCACATTTGTACCCATCAAGAATAACACCACCAGAAATCCCACCTTTATAGCCCACAGGTAACATGATGTAATGTAGTGGTATCAAACTCAAATAAAAACAGAGCCACTAAGCCCTATGGGCTACAATTTGACTTAATTATCTATGTTTTATTGTATTTTTATTTTTTTTTGTTAAAATTTCCCAATTACATTTTAATCTACTTGGGCCCCACTTGGGAGTGTTACAGGATGCATATAGCCATGGGCAGGGTGTTTGACATCTCTGGTGTAGTAGATGGAATGTTAAGACTTTTTTTTTAGAATTAGACTTTATTTATTTTAACTTTTTTTAAAATTTTGAGTTCGTTTTTCTCCTTCCCTCCTGCTCTTCTCCACCCATTGAGAAGACAAATGGTGTGATAGCCATTATATACATGAAATCATGCAAAAAACAGGCAAGAAAAATAAACTGAAAAAAAGCAAGTTTCAATCTGAATTCAAAGTTTATATAAGTTCTCTTCCTGAAAGTGGATAGAAATTTTATCATTGTATTGATTAGAGTAGCTAAGTCTTTTCACATCTGATTACTGCTGCAATATTGCTGCTGTTGTGTACAACATTCTCTTGCATCTGCTCACTTCACTTCAGAATGCCAGACTTGAAGGCTGAAAAAAGCTATGGCCAAATCTTACACCAAAGAATTCACCCATCCTCAAAGTATTAACTTTACAGACTAAATATTAGTTTCTGCAGAATCATAATTTGACCATAATTGTGAAATTCGCTTTTCTTATATGGACATGACTCCAGTTTCTAGAATCCAGCTGCATCTCATACAGTATTCCAGAGACACTGGACAAGTAGGCTTTCAAGCAGCTAAGGCATCCTCCCATCTCGCAGTTGTTATTTATGCACAAGTTTTTCCTCAGAAACAACACATTGTGCCTTTGTGGCAGGGAAGGAAGGATGAGTTCTCTGTGAATAACAAGCCCTGAATAGAATCCTATAATTAGCACAACTATTATTCTCCTTTATTTCAAAATTATTTCAGAATTTACATGTGTTACAGGCATGGCTTCACATCCTAGGTGCTTCCTAAAGGGATACTAAGCCCTACCGATTTCGTTTCCTGTAATTTAAAAACACAAGTGATCGGTTTGGGATTTTGGTTACATATCTAATACAGTGCCAATAGCTTACTAAATAAAAAGCAAACTACTGACGTTCATGGAGATGAGTTCAATACCAAATGAGAGTGCAGCTGCGAACACCCACCCGCAATGTTACAGTCCATACATTGAAGCTTTGATGGAAACCTGGTGGGCCAAGGCCACAGTAATTTGTGAATTCATCTTGTAAATTACCTTCACAAAGGCTGCTCTAATATTGGCTGCCTGATGGTTTTATCTCTCCATATACATGCCATTTCTTTTCATGTATTAACTAATTATTCCAGTGCGTATCCCCCAGTCCACACCTCCAACAAATTTGCAATAATGAGCTATTTACTGAAGTGTGTGTATATCTAGGCTGTCAGCAAGAACTCAATGGAGTTTGTCTTTGTAGCTGCAATCCTCACCCACAATGATTCCTCCTTATCAGCAGCGCAGGTGGCTTTCATATCAGAAGGCCTGGTCCCTATTATTATTTTATTTCATTTTTCTTCTTCAATAGAGGAAAAGGATCTCGGGAAGAAAACAAAAAAGCCATTATACTTGGGAAAGTGGGTATATATAGTTAAGATTTCAAAGCTTTCTTCTAGTTCTTAATTTTAACTTCTTTTCTCCCACAAAACTAATCTCTCTTAGTGGGGAAAAAAGAAGAAAAGAAATATACAATTATACAGTACCTTATAGGCTCAACTCTGTGAGAATAGTACAGAAATGATTTATTCACCCGAAAGGAAACTTGTCTAATATCAAATTCAGCTACCTTTAAAGAAATACAACCTAACAAAATCTAATGCCCCAAAAGAAAGGGTCCATCTGATTCCCTATCTTCAAAAGTGATTTAGACAACAGCAGGTGTTTTAAAAAATATACCAGTTCTCTGCAGTTAGCTTGTACAGGTTTGCTGGATCAGTGCTACTATCCTAATATGAAAAAATCTCGAAAATTTGACTCCTTTTTCACGGTCTGACGAGGTATACTTTTATGAACTTGTCTCTGATCTCACCTCAGTTCCTTATGGGGCTGAGGAAACTCATGGCAGACACTTCCCTTGCAATCACACTGTCCTTGCTTTGGGGATTGAATGTTGATGGGACATTCTCAGAAGCTTGAATTAAAATGTACTGCAGGAATCAAACCATTATAATTATTTCAGCTTCAGAGAAGTAGCAGACAGAATGCTTCTTGCACCCCACATTCTTGGATGACTAATTTGCCCCAGGGGATAGAGTGTAACTTAGACATTATAGATATTCATGAAAGGCAAAATGTGTTCCTTTTTTAAAGAAACTGGCAAATGGGACTCAGTAAAAATCATAATAAGGGCAATATTAGAGCAGAGCTTTGACTATGGAAGGTACTTCAGTATTTTTATAGTTCACTTTAGCATGCTTATAATTTTAAGAATTGAATCACAACTATGCTTTTTAAGAGGTTCTATCAATCCTGGATTTTTCCAGTTGGATGACCTAACTGCAGGTCATGTAACATGACATAAAGTAATAAAGACTTTAAGACATGACTTATATATGATTGAGAAGCAATTAGAAATCTGAATATCAAAGTCAATGATTCTAATATTGACATATTTTGTTTCAACCTTCATTCTTAAGTATTTATTATGTACAAGACAAGGAAAACAAAGATCTTAAAAATATGTGCTTCCTGGCCTTAGGGAAGATGTTTTTAACTTGAGGTCAACTGATATCTCCCAAGGGGTTCATGCATAGATTTCAAATGATTTATGTACTTAATTTGGAAAAAAATACAAATTTATTTTCAATAACCTTTGGTTTTCTTTGTAATCATATGTATTTTATTTCATTCATTTAAAATTATTATTCTGAAAAGGGGTACTTGATCAGATTATCAAGGGAGTCTGGACCACACAAAAGAACCCCTGTCTTGGGTAGTTTAGAATCTAACAAGGGGATGTAGTATGTATGCATAATAAAATATTAGGAACAAAGGGGAGAAGCAAATAATGTAATAAAAAAATTTGAGAAGGGAGAAAATGCATTCATCTTCAGGGACCAGGGAAAAAACCTCAGACAGATAATATTTGAGCCAAGCCTTGAAAGAAGAGAAGGATTTTGAGAAATGAACAGAAATTATATTCCGGGAATATGGTACACTAGTAGATTTTGAGAGGAGCATCATTATCAGAGCAATGCTTTAGGAAAATTACTTGGGGAATAGGGATGAAGAATAGATTGGGGAAAAGAGAAACTAAAGGCAGGAAGATTAGTTGTTGTGATAGTATAGGTGAGAAGTAATAAAAGCTTAAAACAGGATAATCACAATGGGAACAGAGAAGAGGGAATAGATTTGAGAGCTATTAAGGAGGAAGAGTTGACAGAATTTGACAGTTGATTAGATGCAGGACACCACACGAGAAGAATCAAATCTGACTCAGGTGTAAAAACCTAGAACTAAGAAGATGATGGTGTCACCAATCGAAAAAGATCAGTTAGGAGGAAGGGTATACTTTGTATTTTAGAAGTAAGATGATGAGTTTAAAAGAACATGTTGATTTTTAGTTGCTGGGGAGAGATAACCAATGCCAGTTGGAAATGAGAGACTGGAGCTTAGGGAAGAGATCTGGGCTGGATGTACGAATATGTTTGGGCCCCATCTGCATCAAGGTGGTAAATGAAGTCGGAGGAAGTGGATAACAAGGCCAAAGGAGAAAGTAGGCAGCTAGGTAGCACAGTGGACAGAGCGCTGGACTTAAATCTCTAAGACCCAAGATTACATCCTGCCTCAGACACTCCCTAGCTATATACACTTTGCAAATTGCTTAACCTCTCTCAGCCTCAGTTTCCTCATCTGTAAAATGTAATTAGTGGTAATTTCATTAGAACAGGGACTCCCTCCCTCCCAATGCAGATCATGACTTGTCTATAACTTCCATATAGGTCTTATAGATGTATCTGAAGGTCAAAGAGGTTAATAATACTAACAATGAATAACAATAATGATGACAGTGATAACACATGTTGCTTTAAAGTCTGCCAAGTGTTTTATGTAAATTATCTTACTTGAGCTTCATAACAATGAGCCAGGTCCTGCAGGTATTAGTAGTCTTATTTTATAGAAGATGAAATTGAAAATCAAAGAGGTTTGCTGACGTGATCACATAGATAAGCATTAGTGGTGGAATTTGAATCCAGTTTGAGAACTGGTGCTCCTTTAGTTCACGGGCTATGGCTTTATTATTTTTTTTTATTAATTATGCCCTCTACCAGGACTCTATATGATGCCTTATTGGGCCATAAAGGTGACTCTGGATTCTTTAAAGTTACACCAATAGAACAAGCTTGGTAGGTCCACAAGAGTAGAAAGGCTTTGAGTATGGGCTCATTAATGAATTGCCATCTGAAGACCAATCTAACCAAATTTGGCAAATCTCATCACTAGAGTGTTAAACAATAGCTGATGTTTAAAGCCACAGTGATTAACAGAAACAGCCTATTCAGGCACAGAAGGATTATAAGCTGCACTGGTTGAAGAATACACACCAGCAAAATCAGGGATACTTGAAGCATTATAATTATCTCTTATACAGTTGTCTCTTTTTAAGTAGGCGTGAATAACTGAGTTCTAGTCCTACTCTACTACTAACTATGTGATCCTGAGTAAGCCATTTAACTTCTGTGATTCTGTTTCCTCATCTATAAGGATGGCTACTAGGCAACAACATGTTGGTAAATGTTTAACAGCTGGCTCTCCAAAAATCTCAAAACTTTACTCAACACTTTCTTAAGTCTAGACAATCAAAAGCACAATAAATCAAGCCCTTATGTACAGTATTTGCCAATTTATGAGGTATAAATGTTCACAATGAACATTTAATGATCAGTTCTTGGGAACCAGGTCTAGTACCTACCTGGCTCCAGTAGTCTCCAGGACTAGGTCATTTTTAACATTCTAGGTCTAAGAATTTTCAGTACCTCTGGCAGAGGTCATCAAGACCATAAAAGGCTACTGGAAAGGAAGAAACTTAGGCATAGATAATATGATGGATAATATGTTAGAGAAAATATTCCAGAAAACAAGAATCAAGGGCTGAAATTCCTGCTTAGACAGAAAAAAATGGACCCCTAAGCACACTGGAAGAATGGAAAAATACTGGCACTGGAACATGAGGAAAATGGAAATGATAGACAGACAGGTAGATAGATAGACAAATAGACAGATGATATTATATGACATATAAAAGGGCTATAGTAAAGAACTAGATACAAAGTGGAAACACATCAGATGAAAAATGGATAAGCAAATTGTGATACACAAACTGATGTGCAACAAGAAACAATAAAAATAGAGAAACTGAAGAAACAATGAAATTTCAAAAGAACTTAAACAGAGTGAAGGAAGCACCATCAGGGAAACTACACAATAATTACAACGATAACAAATGAATAACAAAGTAAAATTGGGAAATTATAATTACCAACCTTGAGATGCTAAAATGCAACTAACTCCTTGATTTCCTTGAAGAAATTGGAGATACAGGTGTATAACGTTATATAGACACATATATATAACTCCAGACAGGGTCGATGTGTTGGCTTTATAAGTGAGCTTTGTGTTTTGTTTTGTTTCTCCTTTATAGTAAGAAAAGGTCCATGGTATAAGAACAGAGAAGGTGCACATTCAGAAATGTTACCAAAAAACAAAAAAACAAAATTTCAAAAGGAGAGATTGAGACAGAGATACACATAGCAAGCATCCACTACCCCCAAGTTATCAAATGATTATTTTAGGAAAGCCAAAACAAATGAGTATAATTTTTTTCATTCCACATATTTTACACTGAAGGAGACTCAAAGATGTCAAGGCACTTATTACTACAGTCCCTCAGCTAGCAAGTCTCAGAAGTGTAACTGCGATTTGGGTGGCTCCTGACTCCAGGTCCAAAGTTCTTTCTACTATATCACCTTTCACTTTAGCATATTAACAAACCTATACCAAAAACATCAGTTGAGTTTACATAATTTACTTAATTTTTGGAAATCTCAAAAGACTAGTATTATTTTACTTAAGCTATTGGTCACTTCCCATTTGAGATTGCCTTCAGTCTTATTCTGTATATATGTAGGCACATGCCTTACCTATACTTAATTACTTCCATGCTGTCTTCCCCATTAGAATGCCAGCTCATTAAGAGTAGGGGCTATTTATGTCTTTATGACTCCAGTACTTAGCAGAATGCCTGGCATTGGCTGATGGGGCATACAACTCTTCATTTATTGTGCCTTAGCTCTTCCATTAGCCATAAAATCCATAAGAGATAGTAGTAAGATGGTTTCAAGGCAAATTGTTGATATGGCAACACACTTATGAAGCTCATTATCTATTAAGAACATGAATCATGTTTAATGCAGAGCTCCATCATCAAAAGGGCAGTTATAGATTCTTGGAAATCAAGATGGTACAATTAAACAAAATTGATGTCTAGTAACACTAGAATTACATCTAATGAAATATTTTTATTATTCCTTACATAGTCAAGTAAGTGCTTTTCTCGAACACTAAGAAATATTCATCACAAAATGTCATCATAAAGAAATAGTCATCAGCAAATAGAAATTCTGTAATTGTGCCAAGTAGATAAAGAACAAGGAGATGAAAACAACTAAGAGGAAAGGGCCTGCAATTACTAAGCCAAAACTGACAGATCAGTGGAGCAAAGGCCTTAAATGTTCAAAAGGCTCTGCAGACCCCCTTCCCCAAAAGATCCTTCAAGTCTTTCAGCTATATCACAGTGTGTGGGAAGGGGAGCAATGACTACTGAGACTGGAAAGACAGATTGGGACTAGGTTGTTTAGGGCTTCAAAAGTGAAACAAAGGAGTTCATACTTTATCTTAGAAGCCACAGGATGTCATGTCACTGGAGTTAATTGAGTAGCGGAGTCACATAGTCAGATCTGTACTGGAGGAAAACTGCTTTAAGAGCACTTTATAGGATGGACTGCAGCAGGGAGATATTTGAAAGAGATTAGGAAGTTACTGCAATAATCTAGGCAAGAGGTGATGAAGGTCTGAAGCAAAACAGAAGCTTTGTGAGTGGAGATAAAGAGTTAGATTGAGAGATGTTGTAGAGATAGAAACACTGGGATTTAGCAATGGACTGGATAAGAAGGGTGAGGTAGAGTGAGGAGTAGGGGAAAATGCTAGGGTTACAAATGTGAGAGACTTGAAGGATAGTAGTCCCTTCAACAAAAATCAAGAAGCTTAAAAAAGCAAAAGATTTACGGGGGAAGATTTTTTTATAAAACCCAGTTTTGGACATACTGAGTTTAAGATGTTTCCAGGACATTCAACTTGAAATATCCAATAGACAATGGTGATAAGGGAGTTAAACTCAGGGGAATGACTGGGGATGAATACATACAAGGTATTCCATGAAAACTTAAGACTAAAGTCTTAAGTGCGGTTTAAAGCTGTAAAAACTGTAGCCTAAAGACTAAAGTCTTAATGCAATTTTAAGTTATGAAAGCCTTAGACTAAAAACTAAAATCCTAATGGATTTTAAAGCTATTTTTAAGCTTAAAACTGCACTTAGATTTTTGGTACATGTTACAGCTCTGTTGGTCATCTGCATAAAGATGATAATTAAACCTATGGTATCTGATGAGGTTAACAAAAGAAAAATCTGTAGAGGGAGAAAAGAAGAGGCCCTAAGACAAAACCTTGAGGAACACCCATAAGGGACCATAATAAGAATGATGAGCTAGCTACAGAGATGAAGAATGAACCAAGGAGCAAAAGATTATAGCCAGGACTGACACAGGGGCAGAGAGAACTAGTGTGAGTAGATATATCAGGCCTGAAAAAAAAGTAGACTTAAAGAGATGGAGCCAGTCTTGTCACCCAGAAACTACAAATGGTAGGATCCATGAGGGTAAGTAGTAAATTCCCCAATAAGGAAGGAGGATGAGGCAGCTTTGTATTCCACCATTAAGGTGAAGGAGTCTCAAAATGAAGCATAGGGGATATATAAAAATGGCTAAAAACCATCAAAAATTTCAAAAGGAATAATATTCACTTAAAAACCTACAGTATGGGCAGATAAATCAACAAAGATATTGTAAAGAACAAGTGCTTAAAACCCAAAATTATTATGAGCTCTAGAAAATATTACAAGACAAGGTAAATGGAACTATTGTCAAATGGTGTGGAATTGAATAGAGCATGGAACAACAGGAAGATGGGAGGTGTTAATAAGTGGAAAATTTTGTTGCCTGCTTCATGATGCCACTCCTAGGCTAGGAAACCTCAAGGTGGCAGAAACTCTGTGTGGATCATTCATTCCACACCCTCACTTTCCCTTATCCCATGAAAAGCAGCAGATACGGGTTCAACTCACACAGAAAACTAAAGAATTGAGGCAAGTGAAGCAGGGGGATAGCATATGTGGCTTTGCCAGGCTTGCAGGAAAGGAGACTGAGATCTGTCCCCCTCAGGACTTATTTGGGGTAGGGACTAAGGCAGGTGAATAGTAAATTCTCCAACTTGGGATGAAGTTCAGACTACTTTGGGGTAAAGCTCTAGGGGTAAGGTAAATCCAGTATCAAAGGAGAAAGTCAGAAAGTGAGCAGCAGGAGAACATAATGAAAAAGGCTAAAATCTCCAATGTCTCAAGATGAAAATTCAGTTAAAAACCTAGAGCAAAATAGATCAATCAACAGAGATGATAATGAAATTAGAAGATAGCTACCAAACCAACTAAGAGAATGCAAATCTTTCTGAATAAATACTTCACAAAAAAGGAAACTGAACTATCACCTGAAGAAACACAGAATACTGTGTATTCCTAAGAAAAGGTCTATAGGAGATTCCGGGGCTTAAGAGAGTAAGCAAAATCTTGAGAGGCAATAAAAGGAAACAAATGGAAAAATAAATGACCTGTATGGCAAAAACAATTAGAATAGAAAAACTTGGATCCATAGTAGTGAGTCTTATTAAAAAAATAAAATACTGAAAAAATAAATATATTAAAATGAAGGACAACCTAGAAGAGAAGCAAAAAACAGTAACATTAAAGGAACATATGATCTTTATATAAGCAAAACACAATGAACCAAAAGACAAAATACACTGAGACAACTTGTAGATCACAAACTTTCCAGAAAAATATGACAAGTGAAGGGAAAAAATGGCCACTATAATGCAAAACAAACACACAAGAAAATAACAGATGCCCAGATGTTCTGAGGACAATACAAAGATCAATCAATCAAATGAAGAAATCCAAAGATTGGCTTCAGAGGGCAAAAACAACAAACAACCAAAAACACCATGCTTTAAACTCTAAGATACATAATGGTTGAATTACCAACTGAAATGACAAACAAAAACTCTGCAAAGAACCAGGAGAAAAAATTTCTGTTATAAAAGCAAAGAAATTCAAATAATGCAAGACTATTATGATATAGTCCAAAAAGCAAAGGAACTAAAAATGCAACCCAAATGATATATCCTGAGGACTGCAACCTAATCATCAATGTAAAAATATGAGTATTCACTGAAAGAGAAGCATTTGAAAAACTCCTGAAAAAAATGAACATATTAATAAATCTGCAAAAACCCAAAAGAAAAACACAAGAAAAACGAAACTATCAAAGAAATAATGAATTAAATTATCCCATCTCTAGAGACTATTAAATATTTTAAAATGCAAAAAGGACACCTATTGGATTACCAAAAAAAACAAAACAACCCAACAACTTGAAAACAACAGAACTTGAAAACAACAGGGTACCATTAAGAGAATTCATTCTAAAAGTATTTTAGGATATCAAGATGAAAGCAATTTTTTTTCAATTCATTTATTGTCTTTAGTTTTCAACATTAAATTCCAAAAGATTTTAAGTTCCAAATTTTCTCTCCATCTCTCCTCCTCCCCCCACCCCATGATGGCATGTATTCTGACTACCCCTTCCCCCAACTTGCTCTCCCTTCTATCACGCTTGCCCTTCTCTTATCCCCATCCTCTTCTATTTTCCTGTATGGTAAGACAGATTTCTATACCCCACTCCCTGTGTATCTTATTTCCCAGTTGTATGCAAAGCCAATTTTTAACATCTTAAAACTTTGAGTTCCAAATTCGCTCTTCTTCCCTCCTCACCCACCCTCATTGAGAGAGCAAGCAATTCGATATAGGTTATACATGTGTAGTCATGCAAAACACTTCCCTAACAGTCATGTTGTGAAAGACTAATGTTTCCTTCCAATCTATCCCATGCCCTCCCTGTTTAGTCTATTCTCTCCTTTGATGCTGTCCCTCCTCAAAAGTGTTTGCTTCTGATTACCACCTACCCCAATCTGCTCTCCCTTCTATTAACCCCCCTCTCCTGTCCCCTTCCCCTCTACTTTCCTGATTTTTCCCCCTCATTGATACACTCAGTTTTACTGAGTAGTGAATCTTGGTTTTAATCCAAGTTCCTTTGACCTTCAGAATATCCTATTCCAAGTCCTCCAGTCCCTTAATGTGGAACCTGCAGAATCTTTTCTTATCCTGATTGGGTTTCCACAATACTTGAATTGTTCCTTTCTGGCTGCTTGCAATATTTTCTCCTTGACCTGGAAACTCTGGAATTTGCCTATAATATTCCTGGGACTTTTCGTTTTGAGATCTCTTTCAGAAGGTGACTGATGGATTCTTTCAATTTCTATTTTACCCTCTGGTTCTACAATATCCCAGAGCAGTTTTCCATGATAATTTCTTGAAAGATAATGTCTAGGCTCTTTAAAAAAAACCATGGCTTTCAGATAGTACAATAGTTTTTAAATTATCTCTCCTGAATTTATTTTTCAGGTCAATTGTTTTTCCAGTGAGATATTGATTTTGTTTTATAATTTCTTGATTCTCATAGAGTCATTAGCTTTTATTTGCTCTATTCTAATTTTTAAGGAATTATTTTCTTTGGTGAACTTTTGGATCTCTTTTCTCCATTTGACTAATTCTGCTTTTTAAGGCATTCTTCTCCATATTGGCTTTTTGAACCTCTTTTGCCATTTAGTCTAGTCTATTTTTTAAGGTGTTCTTTTCTTCAGTATTTTTTTTTTTTAGTCTCCTTAAACAAGCTGTTGACTCATTTTTCATGATTTTCTTGCATCACTCTCATTTCTCTTCCCAATTTTTCCAGGGAATAGCTGAGAATTGAGGAGTGAATCACGAGCTATCTTGGTTTTCCACCTCTTCTCAGTAGAAACTTGCTGGGGAGAGCATCCCACCCTTGAGATTGGTCTGTGGTCTGAGCACACCTGTTGTTGATTGGCTAAGGGGCTGACAGCATGCTGTCCATGAGTGAACCATGCAGCTGGGAGAGCTTAAATAGGGACAGGAAAGCCTGGGGGTTGGGTTCCTCTCTCCTCTGGAAGGAGAAGGGGGCTCCATAGGGAGAACTCATCCTGCATGCTGACATGTAGCTGGTATCCAGAATAAAGCCTACACTTCTGTTTGACTCTGGAGGTCTCTTCTCTCATTATGTTTATCCAGCTGATCACCAAAGACCTGAGTTAGATAAGAATGACCTGGCAGCCCACGGCAGTTAGGCCAGGCAGACAGGGTGCTATATAGAAACTCCACTGTCTATACCCACTTCTGTGGCATAAGAGCAAAAAGGTACACTAGCAGAAAGAAGGGGTCAGGATGCCTAAGGAGCTGTATCAATTGCTGTCACAAAGGAGTAGAGGGCCTGATGAACAATATCATTTGAAGCCACATGGGAGCAGTGACCACATTTCTGCCCAGATGACATCACATTAGAAGAACTAAAAACTTCTTATAACTAGCTTTGACAACAGCTATTGGAAAAAGCCTTAAGATTGGGACAGTCAGTGCCCCACCCCCACCCTGGAAACAGAGTCAAATTTTAATATTAAGTGTGAAGTCAAGAAACAGACTGGGAAAATAAGCAACTAATAAAAAAAAAGGACTTGACTATAAAAAGCTACTATGGTGACAAGGATGATCAAGACAAACTCAGTAGAAGACAATACTGTCCAAAAAACACCTGCTACATGCAAAACCGAAAAGAAAAAAATGTGCATTAGACACAAGCTTAATAAGAATTCCTTAGGTTTTTTTTGTTTTTTTTTTAAGCCCTTTAAAAGTCAAATGAGAATTGTAGAGGGAAAACTGGGAGAAGAAAGGAGAGTAATAGAAAATAATATGAAAAGACAATTAACAACGTGGTAAAAAGAGGTATAAAATAACACTGTCAAAAAACAGAACTGATCAAATGGTAGAAGATACACAAAGCATCACTGATAAAAATAACTCCTTAAAAAGCAGAACTGGCCAAGTGAGAAAAAGAGATACAAAAGCTTGTTGAAGAAAATAATCCCTTAAAAATTAGAACTGGGCAAGCTAATGACTCCATGAGACACCAGCAAACAGTAAAACAAAGTCAAAGAATGAAAAAAATGAAAATGTGAAATGTCTCAGTAGAAAAACAACTGAGAGGTAATTTAAGAATTCTTAAACCAACTAAAAGCCATCATCAAAAAAAGAGCCTAGAAATCCTATTTTGAAAAATGATAAAGGACAATGCCCCCAATATCTTAGAACCAGAGGCAAAATAGAAACTGAAAGAATGTACTCATCACGTCCTGAAAAAGATCCCAAAATGAAAACTCCCAAGAAAAATATAGCCAAATTCCACAGCTACCAGGTCAAAGAGAAAATACTTCAAGCAGCCAAAAAGAAACCATTTAAATACTGTAGAGCCACAGTCAGGATTACACAAGGTTTAGGAGCTACCACATTAAAGAAACAGAAGATCTGGCATATGATGTTACACAAGCAAAGGAGGTAGGATGACAACCAAGAAAAATCTACCCAGCAAAACTGAATATAAACATTCATGAAGAAAAAAAACAGATATTTAATGAAATAAAAAAAAAAATTTAAGCATCCTTGATGAGAACATCAGAACTGAATAAAAAAATTGACATTCAAAGACAATTCAAAAGAAACATAAAAAGATAAACATGAAAAAGCAATCATAGGGGTTCAGTAAAGTTAAAGAGTTTACATTCCTATTTAGGAAGATGACACATGTAACTCCTAAGAATTCTGTTATCACTATACACAGGAGTATACATAGACAAAGGGCATGAGTGTGGGTCTATTACGTTAGGGTGATCTCAAAAAATAAAGGGTAAGAAAGAGCGATGCAGTGGGAAAAGGGTGAAGGGGAGGCAGAATGGGGAAATTTTTCTCACATAAAATCAGTGTGCAAGGAAAAACTTTTATAATGGAAGGGGAAACTGGGGGGAGGCAATGCTTAAACCCCACTTTCTTTACAATTGGTTCAGAGGGAAAATGCTACACACACACACACACACACACACACACACACACACACACACACAGTCAGGTATAAAATTCTATCGTACCCAATAGGAGGGAAACAGGATAGAAGATATGGAGGATGACAAAAGTGACAGGAGGCACTGATCAGCAGCAAAAAAGACTTTTGAAGAGGGACAGAATAAAAAGAGAGAAAGAAGGATAAAAAGAAGAAAATAGGATAGAAGTAATTACAGCGAGTGAGCACAACTGTGAATATGAATGGGATGAATTCATCCATAAAATGGACACAAATAACAGAATGTATTAGAAACCAAAGTCCCATATTATATTGTTTATAAGAAACACACTTGAAACAGAGAGATACAAAGAGTTAAAACAAGGGACTAAAGCAGAATCTATTATGCTTCAGCTGAAGTAAAAAAAAGGTCAAGGCAGCAATCAATCTCAGACAAAGCAAAAGCAAAAATAGACCTAATTAAAGGAAATTAGCAGGAAAACTACAACCTGATAAAAGGCAGTGAAGTAATATTAATACTAAACATACATGCACCAAATCCCATAGTATACAAATTCTTAAAAAGTTAAATGAATTATAGGAAAAAACTAAACAGTAAAACTACACTAGCAAGAGACCTCAACTTTCCCCTCTCAGAACTAGATAAATCTAACCATAAAATAATTAAGAAAGAAGTTAAGAAGATGAATAGGATTTAAGAAAACTTAGATATGATAGATCTAGAGAAAAATGAATGGAAATAGAAAGAATATACCTTCTTCTCACCTGTATGTAAATTTGTATGCAAATCTAAAATTTGACCATGTATTAGGGCATAAAAGCCTACAAGCAAATACAGAAAAGCAGAAATATTAAAAGCACCCTTTTCAGATCAGAATACAATAAACATGAAATTCAACACAGGGTCTTAGAAGCAAAGATTAAAAATTAGTTGGAAACTAAATAATCTAATACTAAAGAATAGGTGGGCAAAAGAATAAATCATAGAAACAATCAATAGTTTCATTAAAGAGAAAAATAACAACATACCAAAATTTGTGCAATGCAGACAAAGCAATACTTGAAGAAAATGTTATGTCTCTAAATACACACAGTAACAAAAGAGCAGCACTCAACTAAAAAATAAAAATAAATTTATAATCTCAATTAAACACCAAAATGGAAATCATGAAAATAAAAGGAGGTATTAATAAAATTTAAAGTTAAAAAAAATTAAGCTAATAAATGAAGCCAAGAACTGGTTTCATAAATAAAATAAAATCATAAAACCATTGGTTAGGTTTATTTTAAAAAGAAAAATAAACCAAATTACTGGTATCAAAAATGAAAAGGGTAAATGCACTGTCAATGAAGATGAAATTAAAGGAATTATTAGAAGTTATTTTACCCAGTTATATGCTAATAAAACTGATCATATCTCCCTTTGACTCAACAATACCATTTCTAGATCATTATCCCAAAGAAACCATAAAAACAGGAAAAGGACCTACATGTATAAAAATATTTATAGTAGCTATTTATGTGGTGGCCAAGAATTGGGGAATGGCTGAACAAGTTATAGAATATGAATGTAATGGAATACTATTATTCCATAAGAAATGATGAGCAGGGGGACTTCAGAAAAACCTGGACTTACATAAACTGAGAGAGTGAAGTGAGAACCTGAAGATTTTACACAGTAACAGCAACACTGTGCAATGACTAACTTTGATTTACTTATCTCAAGTTAGCAATGCAAGGATCTAAGACAACTTCAAATGACTGATGATGGAAAATGGTATCCACATCCAGAAAAAGAACTCTGGAGTCTAAATGCAGACTGACTATTTGCTCTCTCTCCCTCTTTGTTTTTGTTTGTTTCTTTCTTTCTTCTTTCTCATGGTTTCTCCCATTGGCTCTAATTCTTCATTACAACATGACTAATATGAAAATATGTTTAATATGAATATACATGTAGAGCCTGTATCAGACTGCAAGCTGTCTTGGGGTGGAGGGAGGGAAGGGACAGGGAGAAAATTTATAACTCAAAATCTTATGGAAGTGAATGGTAAAAAACTAAAAATAAATGAATAAAAAAAAATTGGAAAAAGAAAAACCTCCAAAGGGGGGAAAAATACAGAGAAGAGAACAGAAGGAAAGTCAAAGAATCTTAGACAGGTAGCACAGCTTGGAAAGTTATATGTTGAATATTTATTATATATTAAAAAGAAAAGCAAGCTGAACATAATAAAGATCTGTGGTTTCAATCCCAATAAATAAAATTACTTCTGTGACTTGAAAATAATATAAAATTGATCATCTAGGTGAGATAGATGATTATTTATAAAAATAAAAATTGCCCAGATTAACAAAGGAGGAAAGAGAATAAATAACTATCTTAGAAAAAGAAACTGAAGAAGCCATAAATAAGCTCCCTAATAAAAAATCTCCAGGACCAGATAAATTTACAGTTAAATTAATCCCAATGCTAAATAATTTGAAAAAAAATATCTGGATAAAGGAGTTGTACCAAATTCCTTTTATAATACAAATATGGCTTTGATACCTAAACAAGGGAGAGTAAAAACAACAAAAAAAAAACTAGTTCAATTTGCAGAATGAATATTTATGGAAATTTTTCAAATAAAATATTAGGAAGGAGACTAAAGCACTAAATTATAAAGACTGTACAAAATAACCAGGCAGGATTTATATAAAGAATGCAGGGTTGGTTCAATAATAGTAAAACTATAAGCATAATTGATCTTATTACCAAAAATAAGAAACATCATAATTATGTCAATAGATGCAGAAAAGGTTTTTTACAAGTAGAAAATAGGAATAAATAGAATGTTTCTTCAAATGATAAACAATATCCATCCAAAATCAAGACCAAACATTATCTGTAATGGGAATAACCCAGAAGACTTCCCAAGAAGATCAGGGATGAAGCAAGAATTTTCATTATCACCATTATTATTCAATATTACATTAGAAATATTTGCTGTAGAAGACAAGAAAAAGAAATCAAACGATTTAGAATAAGCAACGAGAAAACAAAGCTATCACTCTTTGTAGATGATATGATGGTGCACTTAGAAAACCCTACAGAATCAACTAAAAACACTAGTTGAAACAATTAACTTCAGCAAAGTTGTAGGATACAAGTAAACCCATATAATTTATCATCATTTCTATATATTACCAACAAAACCCAACAGCCAGAGACAGAAAGAGAAATTCCACTTAAAAGAACTACAGACAATATAAAATACTTGGGAGTCTACCTGCCAAGACAAACTGGAAGGATCATATGAACATAATTTCATTTTTTTCTATTTAATTAGATTGAATTTATTGGACATATCTATATTGGCCATTATATTTCATAATTTTACTTTTTTTCTTATTAAACACATTTTCACCTTTGTCATGGTGCACAGAAAAATTAAAATGAATGGGAGGAAACATGGGAGAAAACATGAGAAAAACCACAAAAAAAAAAAAAGACATAACACAAGAGAACATATTCTGCTTCATTCTGTGATCCAATTTCATAGTTCTTTCTCTGGATGTGGAAGGCATTTTGCTTCAAGAGTCCATTGGGAATGTTTTAGGTCCTTGCATTGCTGCGAAGGGCTGAGTCTACCAGAAAAATTCCTCATGCACTGTGGTTGTTACTGCGTATAATGTTCTTCTGGTCTGCTCCTTTCACTTAGTATCAGTTCATAGAAGTCCTTCCAGGCCTCTCTGAAGTCTTCCTGTTCATCATTTCTTATAGCATAATAGTATTCCATTACATTCATATACGACAACTAGTTCAGCCATTCCCCAATTGATGGGCATCCCCTTGATTTTCAGTTCTTGGCCGCCACAAAGATAACTGCTATAAATATTTTTGTAATGTGAACACAATTTCAAAATACTTTTCCCACAAATAGACAAATCTGAATAATAAGAGAAATATTAATTGCTCATGAGTAGGCTGAGCCAACATAAAAAAAATTCCACTCAAATTAATTTACTTATTCAGTGCCACACTGATCATACTATTGGGGAAACTAGAAAAAATAATAAAAATTTCTTGGGAAGAACAAAAGGTTAAAAACACCACGGGAATCAATGAAAAAAAATGTTAAGGAAGGTAGCCTAGAAGTACCAGATTTCTAAGTATAATACAAAGTAGTAATAATCAAAACAATCTGGCTAAGAAATATAATGGTAGATCAATGGAATAAATTAATTATATAATACACAGTAGTAAATCTACTACAATAGCAATCTAGTGTTTCATAAACCCAAAGATCCAAGCGTTGGGGGCAAGAACTTACCATTTGATAAAAATTGCTGGGAAAACTGGAAAGCAGTTTGGCTGAAACTAACAGACCAACAATAGACCAACAATCCATACCATATACCAAAATGAAGGCCAAATGGACACATGACTTAGACCATTCAAAAGGCCACAACTGAGGAACTAGTGGGCCACATGTGGCCTCTAGGTTGCAGGTTCCCTACTCCTGATTTAGACATAAAGGATGCTATAATAAGTAAATAGGAAGGCATGGAAAAATTTACCTGTCAGATCTACGGATGAGGGAAGAGTTTATGATCCAAGAGATAGAAAGGATCACAGGGAGTAAAAGGGATCATTCTGATTACATGAAATATACAAAGTTTCTGCACAAACAAAACCAATGCAGCCAAAATTATAAGGAAAGTAGAAAACTGAGGGGGAGGGGATTTATAGCAAGTTTCTCCAATAAAGTCCTCATTTCTAAAACATATGAGGAATTGATCCAAATTTATAAAAATTATCTCAAATTGACAAATGATCAAAGGATATGAACAGGCAATTTTCAGATGAAGAAATCAAAGCTATCAATAATTACAAAAAAATGCTCTAAATTACTATTGATTAGACAAATATTCATTAAAACAATTCTGACATACCACCTCATACTATCAGATTGACTAACACTACAGAAAAGGAAAGAGAAAAGGAAAAATTGAGGGGGAGAGGATGTGGAAAAAACACAATCCTAATGTTCTGCTGTGGGAGTTGTGAACTGATCCAACAATTCTGAAGAACATTTTGGCATTATGCCCAAGAGACTATAAAACTGCATATCCTTTGACCCAGCAATACTACTACTAATTCTATATCCCAAAAAGATCAAAGAAAAAGGACCTATATATACAAAAATATTTATAGGTGTTCTTTTGATGGTGGCAAAGAACTGGAAACTGGGAGCATACTCATCAATTGGGAAATGGCTAAATAAAAATTGTGATATAGAAGTGTGATGGAATACTACTGTGCTATAAGAAATGATGAGCAGAATGGCTTCACAAAAACCTGGGAAGATATATAAACTGATGCAAAGTGAAGTGAGCAAAGCCAGGAGAACACTGTCCATAATAATAGCAATACTGTAAAGATGACTGACTGTGAAAGAATTAACTACTCTAATCAATACAAGACAATTCCAAAGAACCTATGATGAAAAATGCTATCCACATCTACAGAGAGAATTGATGAACTCTGAAAGCAGACTGAAGCATACATTTTCACTTTTTTTTTACTTTTTTGCTAATACATCTAGCATGGAAATATATTTTGTATGTCTGTACACATATAATGAATATACACCTTCTAAAGGGTATGGGAGACATGAGAAAGAGGAGAATTTAGAACTTAAATTTTTTTAAATGAATATCAAATTCTTTTTTAAACCAGATCAAAAAAATTAAATGCAGGGAAGGTAATTCCTATAGTTTTTCAGCGAGAAAGACAACAGAAGAATGAAGTGGAAATGGGAAGTATTTAAACATGAGGAAAAAAGAAAGATCCCTACTTAGGATAAATTCCTAGTAAATCAATGAAGAATAAAAATAATTTATCTAAATTACCCACTATTCAAAAAGTCTATAAATATAAATTACCCAAGAATTCCAAGTTTGTTTTAAAAAAATGCTAGGGAAATTGATAGAGATAATTAGGTTTAAGCTAGTATCTTACAATATATATACATATAGCAAAATAATTCAATAATGGATTTAAATTCTTATGACCTGAGGGTTAAAGATGATATATATTTTTTAATCTAAAGAGAAAAAAAATCACATACGTTTCATAGCAACAGGTGGGAGGGTGAATTGCTGATCAAACAAGAGATAGAGACAATTAGAAAAGATAAAAATAATTTTGATTACATCAAAATTTATTTGCACAAACAAAATTAACATATATAAGATAAAGGAAGCAGAAGCCTGAGAAAAATATCTTTGTATCAAATATCTTTGATAAGAGTTTCATAACGAAGATATAAAAACAACTAGTAAACACAGAAGACTAAAGGTCATTCCCTGAAAAGAGGTCAAAAAAAAAGATATAAAAGATATAAACTGAACAGTTCTCTGAAGAATTGTAAACTAATAACAACCATATAAAAGGAACAAACCACGAATAATGAGAGCAATAAGTGGAAAATAACCCTGAGATTTTACTTCACATAAGAAAATCGGCAAAGATGGTAAAAAAAATCAGAAGTCATTGCTGGATGGATTGTAGAAACAGGTACACTAATGCATTGTTGGTGGAACTGGGAAATAACACAACCATGCTTAAAAAGTAATTTGGAATTATGTAAAAAAAATAACTAAAACATACTCTGACCCAGACTCTGCCAATGGGCACACACTGGTAGGATGTTAATCACAGCAGAAAAAAAAACTCCATATACATTAAAATGTTTAGAGCAGCAAGACCTGGAAACGCTGCAGATGCCCATTAAATGGAAATTGAGTTTTTAAAAAGTGTTGCGCATGAATGTATTATCATTGTTGTAAGAAACAGAAACGCAGAAAAATGTAAGGTCAAGAATTTCCCCATCTAAGGAATCCTGCCTGTCCCTTCCCAAACAGTGGGATAAATTCTGTACCAAAGTAAGAGCCCAGGGAGCTCCAAATTGATTCTAGGTATTAGTTTAACCAATTGAGTTACATACATTACAGAAGGTATGATGGATTCCTGCCAAGAGTTAACAGTCTGGGGCACCAGCCAGACCACAAGTTGGATCCTCGCCAAAAAAAAAAAATCCCTGTGGAAACTTTAGAAAACAGACAAAGGAAGGAGGCGCTAGAGTGTATCACCACTGACTGGTGGTTATTTTTGGTTTTCTGCTTAGTAATGAGCTTGGGCATTAAGCCAATGTTATACCCGAACCTATTGTGTATTGATCATGTACTGGTTACACATGGGTCATGATTTTCTTGTCGCAGCTTTCATAGGTCAATCATAGATCATAGAATCTAAGTTTTGACTCAGTGTCTAAATTATGATTCAGTATCTAAGTTACGATTTTTAACAGGTCACCGTGTTCAGGCTTCTATCTTTCACAGAGTTTAAGTTTTTATGGCTTTTCACTTATTACTGTATTTTATGACTTTTCCCCAGTTGCGACCCCACAAAAGCCTTATGTAAATTGATGCCAAGTTAAATAAGCACAGCAAAGAAAATAATACATATAATTATTATAAGGAACAAGGAAACTATCAAAACTGAATATTCAGAAACTATAATGACCAAGTTCGGCCCCAAGGGGAGATACAAGACAAGACTGCTCCTTTTTCCCTTGGCAGAAATGGAAATATCAGACTTCACAATATCAGACTGGTTCTGCTGGCATTTTAACTTTCTTCTTCAAAATGTTTTCTAAGTGATGGCTCTGTAATGATAATTTAAATGAAGAGATCTTTCCCATCCATTAATGGGTCCATGTGACCTGCCTAGGTCATATGGAAGTCTTGAGTCACATAGAGCTTGTGGTGGGAGCAGCTTGCTGAATGGGTGAAACAGGAAGAGGTGCAACTAGAGCAGAGCTGGGAGGAAATTAGTAGGAGTTAGGAACGATGCAGGCTGCTGACTAGTGTGAATGAAAGAGTTTGTGATTTTTTTTAAGGGGGCCTGTTTACGATTTAAGAGAACTGGTTTGTGGGAAGCCTAACATGGGGAAGGCTTGAGGACAGTGTTTGCATTGTTATTGTGTATAGATTTGTTACTATGATGGCTTTAGCTTTCTGGTGTCTGCATAAATGTTTTGGTTCTGTCTTCCATGTAGAAAGTCTGTTGTAACCATTCAGAACTGAGCCAGGATATTCAGATATTCATGGCCATGGTAGGCACTGTGATGATAGCATTGGTGTAACAGGCTCCTGGGAGAAGAGGGGCTGAGAGGCAAAGAGGATGAGGAGAAGAATGAAAAGGTGAGGATATCAATAAAAATATCTCCTTAAAAAGTAGATCTGAGATACATAAATATATTGCTATATTTAAAATCCTATCATTTAATATCACAAACCTGGTGAAAAAGTACACACAATTTTTATATGACATGAAAAATGGTTACTTGATGCCTCTTTCTTTTGTAAAGGTTAAACAACATAACCAAGTGTTGTCATGAACCTTGTGCAGGTTATCATCTCACAGCTGAACTACAAAAATAGCCTTCTCCACATATCCATCTCCTCTCCACTCCCACCCATGCTCTTCTTGGTTGCTATCAAAGCGATCTTTCTTAAGTGCAGGCCTAACCATGTTGCTCCCCTCTTCAATGAAGTCCAGTGAATAAACCACATCCCCAGGGTCAAATACAAATGCCTTTGTTTGGCTTTTAAAGCCCTTCATAGTCCCCCCCCTACCTTTCCAGTCTTCTTACTCCCACTCAGTCTATGTATGGTCCCTTGATTCTGGACTCACTGTTCTTCATACCTGACACTCAACTTTCCAACTATGCTTTTTCACTGCCCATCCCTCAGGTCTGGAATTCCCATCTTCATCTCTACCTCCCAACTTCCTTCAAGTCTCAGCTAAAATCCTATCTTTTGTAAGGAGCCTTTCTGGATCCTTAATGTTAATGCCTTTCCTCTTAAGATTATTTCTAATTTGTCCTGTATATACTTTATTCGTACGTGTTATTGTTCAGTCATTCAGTTGTAACTAACTCTTCACGACCCCATGGACCACAGCACTCCAGGTTATCCTCCACTCAAAATTTACCCCACTTCACATTGTTTTCATGATAATATCCGTCTCATCCTCTAACATTCATTCCCTTTTTCTTTTGCCTTCAATCTTTCCCAACATCAGGGTCTTTTCCAATGAGTATCATCTTTGTTTTATGTGGCCAAAATATTTGAACTTGAATTTCCCTTCCAGGAAATAGCCTGAATTAATTTAAGTACTGACTGATTTGATCTCCTTGGGGTCCAAGAGACTCTCAAATCTTCTCCAGCACCGCTATATGTATATAGCAGTTTGCATATTGTCTCCCCTCATTAGAATGTGAGCTCCTTGAAGGCAGGGACTGGTTTCATCTTTCTTTGTATCCCCAGAACTTAGCACAGTAGTTGGAACATAGTAGGCATTTTATAAATACTTGTCAATTTGACGCGACTTGTTAATTCATATAGAAGGATGTCAATAACTAAGGTTGATTTAAACAAAATTTCAAAATACTTTATTTCAAAAAGAAATAAAAATGTTGCCAACCTTCTACCGCAGAAACTGTTAGTACCACATATTCAGAAAGCAGAGATGAGGGTAAACATGACTATGTATGTTTGAGGTAATATTGATGGAAAAATAAAATTCATTTTATAACCTCTAACTTGAATATAATGATCTACCATGAATAAAGAATTGTTTTGAGTTGTTTCTTCAGTGGGAGAAGGGGAGAGGATAGACAAGTGGTAATCTATCAATCACATAGATTTTCTAACAACTTGTACAAATAACTAGATGTGGATGTGGTTAGAAGTACTATCCATAAGCAGCTTGTGAAAGGCAGATGGTGCTGAGCAGAAAAGAAGTTTGAAGAACACGTTTTCTCTGCCAGTGTGATACACTTATTCAGCAAGAAAATCCACAGGGTTGGCTTCATCACCACCACGATGTCCTAACCAGCCAAGATGAAAGAATTTACTTCTTTTTCTAATTCAGTGCTAATTATAATGAAGAAACAACATCAGGAAATTGGTAAACAACTGTACACTACAAGTACATATGAACAAATAATTAAAATCATACATATAGCAATTTGATTTGAGCTCTAGATAGCACTAGAACTGAAGAAGGCCCTCGAGAAGGCCTCCAAGAATACATGAATAACAAAGGGCAACTGAATCAGTCCAGTACACAGTAACAAAAATACAAGACTGTCCCAAAAGTAAGAAATAATAGGGAATGGTAAGAGCTTAAAAAGTAACTGCAGTAATAAGGAAACTGGGTAATTAGAGTGGAGGTTATAAAATCTATACTAAAGAAGATCAATAGAAATGTTGCATTCATGACAGAAAGACAGGTTAAAAACTACCCTGGAGTTGCTGGAATAACTCCCTCATCTAGGTTTAAAACACTTTCCTCAAAGTAACCTTACGAAGTAGGAAGTGTTAGCACTATCCCAATGACATACTAATTTTAGAAATGAGGAAAATGAGACTCAGGGGAGACTGTAACTTCCATGATCACATGACTAGTCAATCAACTGATTTTTCATCCAACTGGTACTGAGGTCTGTCAATGCCCCATCTTGGGCTAGTTCAAAGGTTAGGATCCAGTAAGTTTCATTTAAGACAGTAAAAAGGATATTGGATCTGGAACCTGGAGACCTGAGTTCAAATTCAGGTTTGACAACTTATATGTGACTTTGGACAAGTCAAGCTCTCTAATCCAATAAAAGGAGGTTAATATTTATACTACCCTGAAAGTCAGAGTTGTCACAGAGATCAAATCAGATCATAAATGTAAAGTTCTTTGTAAAATCAATCACAAATTAGAATGTAAAGGAAAAGAAACTGAAGTTTCAGAGTTAATAAGGAGCCAGATTTCAAATCTAGGGCTTTTTCTATCAAATAAAGGACTCTTTCCAGTATATATCACAGCTGCTTCTATCTAGCTTACAATGTCCAACACATCAAATTGGACGATAACTGAGGCTGAAAAAGGTTTGACCAATAAAGGACAGCTGACAAAGGAAAGCAATCTTTAACCTCACAAATGAAGTGTATTTTGGTAACTTCCAAGGTAAGAGTAAAGGTGACTTTAATTACCATCTTTTCCCAACATTTTCCCTATCTTTGATTTTTCCCCTTCTTCATCCATTATCTTCAACCTAGAATTTGAGCTACATTGATACCAATACTCTTATCAAAGTAGAACCTACAATTAAATCTGGATAAGTAAAATCCATATACAGATTTCACTATCAAGACACATTTAGTTTTAGCAGAAGGGACTGATTTTGAACATAAATAGAAAATTTACTAGAGTGCTTATTTTTTTTCTTTTGCTAAACACAATTTAGAGAAACCACACTCTTAAGAGACAACTCAAAGCTAACTATATTAAACAGAAAATGACTAGGTATTAAAGTGACATCTTTTCATGACAGTACTACTTAGGTACCATCAGGAGAATGAACTTTCCAAGTTTTTCAAGTAGTCATAGTAACACAATGCAAACCGACCTAACCACAAGCACTCATCTGCATTTACTCCCTTACAATCAACAGCAAGTATATCATATAAAGGCTGGCTGGGGCAGGTATATTGCCCCAAGAGAATGGTCAATCAAACCTGAATGCATTGTACTGTAACAAAAAATACTAATCAGAATATAAATTATTACAACTTCTACAACTTAAATTACTCAACAGGTCTCAAAAAGGTATGACTACCACAATGATAAAGTATATTAACATGCTTAATAATTTTTTCAACTGCAAATCAGTCTGATCTAGTTAAGTGACAAGCTGCTTTTGAAAGCAATCTATATATGAATAGGTTATATAAAATGCAAATGTGATATGAGATTTGGCTAACCAAAACATTTCTTTGCTTTCTGCTTTCACAGTCTACTGACAAGAAAGTATCTCAAACTGTACAGTTGGATGTTTAATCTTTTTCCAAAAGATATAAAGTGAAATTTGACAGTTTATGTAAGGATATACTTAGCAAGAAGTATATGCTATGATAATCATAAATTTCTACTTTTAGCTTATCTCTCCATATGCAACATAAAATTTAAGTCACTAAAACAGAAGGAATTTAAGAATGTCTTGGTCAACATTTAAGCCATTTCCAATGATAGTAAATAAGTGAGTACATGTAGCAATGGGGATAGATTAGGATTTTAGAAATTTTGTTGTTGCATGTTGACAGAATACTAAAAAGCAAAGAGGAAAATCCTTGAGATATGTTTTCAGATAAATTATAGGAATACTATTAAAACAAGACAAAAATAGATTGAAAGCTTATAAAACAGTACTATAGACTGTGGAAATGTTACAAAGGAAAAACTAAATGAATTAGGTAACAAAGTATCTGGAAATATTTTATTACATATACTTGGCTTAACTGAAGTAAATGCAAATATAGTTGCACTAAAAACTTCAGTTATGCATCAAAATTAAACTACAAATTAAAATACAAAATACAAATACCACTAATCACATATAAGCCACTTCTACAACAGATCCCCCAATTTTCTACAATGAAAAATGGAATGAAAAGTACACCGAGGAAAACACCATCAGGAGGAATTTTTAAGTCTTCCAACTGTTCTTGGCCAGCTTAAAAAAACAGATGACATGACAGGTATTTCCCATGGTTATCTTTCTTTCCTGTGTGCAATTTCCCTATCCAATGTCAATTCACATTAAAGAGATTATGAACCATTAATACTCTGGCACTTGACAATAAAGACTTTCATTTTAGTCCTAAGAAGTACCACTAATGGAAAGAGAAATGCTAGCTAGTTATACATATCCTGTATAACAAAGAGAAGGCGCCACTGTCCAGTGAAGAGTTCTTTCAAAACATAAAGGTCTTGAGGGAAAATGTAATGTCCTTGAAATAACTGTTCAAGATTCACATATCAAGAACACTTTCATCTTAAGCACCGTCTCCTCAGACAAACATTTCAAAAAGGCATGACAATTCAGTGAAAGTCATAAACAGGTTTCTTCACACACAATGAAAGCAAGCTGTTTTAAGAGGGGGGATGATCTTCACCTCGGATACTTCGATACTTAGCCATGTCTTCTGGAAAAACTTTAGAAAGCTCTTGAATTAACAGGCTTTTAAATTTCTGTGAAAAAAAATATAAAATATCAAAAGATATCTATTTTTGATTTATCATCTAAGTCAGGCCTGCACAACCAGCATCCCATGACAACTGTAGAGGATGTTTTTCTCTAATTTTCACTGGCCATCTGAAATTCTTTAGCATGCCATAAGTGGCCTGCAGCCTATAAGCAGCCAGGCCTGATCTAGATTAAACTTTACACAGAACACAAATGCTACACAACGCTTATAAACTAAACCAGATCTACTCAAAAGTATTCATACAAAATTGGCCTACTATTTATTAAACCTTAACATGCATAGTTTGTTAGTGTTTACTGAGGTATTTGACATAAGACTTATTTGAGCCTAGAAAAACTGGTTTCAAATTAACCAATTTAAAAGTTTCTTTCAAGATGACCTCAACAATGTATATTCATTCAAATGATTCCCATCCACCTCCCCACCCCCACACCAATACACATCCTTCTTGCTTCATGTAAAAGTACCTTCTCCCTCAAGGGAAACACACAGCTGGAATTAATTTTGGTAGACAACTCACGTAACAGATTTCACAAGTAAGATCTAATTAAGCAACTGTATGTTCTAACTATACCAAACTTACTGTTTGTAAACAGTTCATAGAAAAGATCTTCAGAACACCTGGGAATCTACTACAAACATCATGACATGAACTGGCATTATTTTAATTAAATTTTCAACAGCTGCCCTTTTGTATAGTAAATAAGTTTTTTCTTATATATAATTCCAAGAATTAAAATATTTTAAAATAACAACTCACATTTGTATAGAGTTTTAGAGTTTATAAAACCTTTTCCTTACAACAACCCTCTAACACAGACAGTACAAATACTTTTTCTCCATGTTGTAGATGGGGAAAATGTAGAGGGGAAACAAAGGCTTTGGGATGTTAGAAAGCAGGTGGGACTACACCACTACTAATGTCCCTAGATGAGGTGGGAGATGAATCCAGGTAACCTAAATTCAGCAATCTATCCACTCTGCCATACTACAACAAAATTCAAGTAATATTCAAAGTCCAATTCTACAATTATAATTTAAGGAAGTTTTGATTTAAAAAATGACCTTTATAACAAAGGTCCATACTTAAGAAAATACAAGTAATAGAACTATGAACTGGGATGTTAGTCAAAAAGTGAAGAAAATGAAAAACCATAATGAATGCCACAATGAAGACAAATGAATAGTCATGAAGCATTATTACGTTCAGTAAATTTTCTGAACTGTCCAAAGAGAACTAAGTTAAATATAAAAATTGTTACAATGGCACATAAAATCACTCAGTGGATGCCTAGACAGACACCCAGAAAATGCTTGGGCCATAGTAGTCTTATCGTTTGACACTCAAAAGTTTGGAGTAGCCAAGCCTCTTGCAAGCTCTTTAAGGATAGGGCCTATTTCATTTTTATCTCTGTCCACACAAAGCCTAGCACAGTGCTTGCCACACAGGTGTTTAACAAGCGATTACTGCTTGATTTATAAACAGCAATAAGGATGTCAGATGTATAGCAAAATATTTAAAGCAGTCAAACTATCATTAAGTTCCAAATTACAATCATGTAAGTTACATATGGCTTAATAAGGATTAAAGATCTACCCTTAATTACATTAAATTTCAATACCTGAAATCATACTGATTACACTACTACCCTGGTCCAAAAAAAAAAAAAAAAGGAATAGACAGTAAAGTTCCAAATATGGAAGAATGAGAAATGGACCTGCAATTACACTTATTCTTTAAAAAGAAAAAAGAAGCTTATTCTCCAGTCTTCCCAGGTAAACTATTCAAAGTATGTGATTATCACTAGTGTCAGAATTTGAACAAAGTTTTTGCCAACATTTCTTGAAGAAACACTGCAAAATAAACAACAGTATATTACTGAGCATTCCTTTCAAGCCAAGAGGCAAAAGAAATTCAACCATCAGGGTTCCAACATTATTTTTCCTTTGACTTGCTCACCTTTGCTAAGAGGTTTTTTCAAGAACTATTACATTCAGAGCCGCTGTGCGTTCTGCAACACTCTGACCCTGATCTGTGAATCTATGTAAAATAGATGTATTACTTTTTTTTTCCTCCTTGGGGAGGGATTAAGTATAAGTAGTGTTAATACTAACACTTTAAACAACTGTCTCTGATAGAAAGAGGCAGAGACATAAGCAGAAATTTTGAGGTAATCTCAGATTAGTCGATTGATTTTTTCTAAGGGAGAGAAAAAGTTCCTACCCTTAGATGCAGAATTTGACATAGAGTTGGCAATATTTTAGCTACTATCAATTACCTACACAGCACAGTAGCTAAAGTACTGGACTCGGAACAGGGAAGACATGAATTCCAATTCTGTCTCAGACATTTACTAGTTGACTAACCCTAGGCAAATCATTTAATCTCTCTCGACCTCGTTTTCCTCATCTGTTAAATGGGAATAGCCCCCACCTCCCAGGGTTATGGCATGGATCAAATGCGATAGCACATGTAAACTTCAAAGCACTAATTGCATAAATGTTAGCTACTATTTTAATTACTTTTAAAACAAAAAGCAAAAGTTATACAGGGGAGCTGGGAATCATGACAAGTAAGAAAAAAACAGTCAAGAAGAATGTGTAACAAACTCACAATGACAACAGAAGTTGGAGACTCTTTTATGGGAAATACAAAAGAGTGAGATATTAAGAAACACAATAAACCTGGGGAATATAAATATGGAGGTAATTTTTAGTAGGGCAGCCTAGAAAATAGTAAAATGAAGTACAGTAAGCAAAGTGGATAGTGCTAGACCTACAGTCAGAAAGACCTAAGTTCAGATCCAGCTTCCAATACTTAGTAACTATATTTGTCATGTTCCTACCAATAACAATTTAATAATAACAGTGACAATAATGTTGATGACAATCATGATAATAAACAGCATTCACACAGCATGTACAAGGTTTGCAAAGAGATTTACAAATATTGTCATTTTATCTTCACAAAAACCCTGGGAGAAAGAAGATGTGATCCCTCTCTTACTGAAGAGAACTAAGGCAAAAAGAGGTTAAATGACATACTCCAGGGTCACACAGTTAATAGTTATGTGAGACCAGATTTTAATTCAGATCTTGAATGCAGATCCAGTCTTCGAGCCACTGTTCCACCAAGCTGCCTGAAGACAGCTAAAATTAATCTGGATTTTATTGGGCTGTTTATTTTTACCTAACAGGTAGAATTTCAGAAATCCCAATTATGAAGTATTTGGGAATGAAAAATTTCAATTCTCCCTACACTGAAGGAAAATAACAACAAAAAAAGATAGAAAAAGCAGACCCTTCTCCTCAAATTTCTCTTTATACAAATCCTGAAAATTTTTTTCACCACATCACGACAATCTTACCTTCATAGTGTCAATTTTGCCTTTAACTTGTTCATTTTTGGCCAGAGCTCTCTCTAAGCACTCTTTGGTATACAGCTGGGGATTGCGGCCTTGATCAATATACCTGAAAATATGAAATACCCCATGTTAAATTGTCATTGACAATAAAATACTCTGAAAAACAAAGTGATTAAAACATTAGCTACATGAAAAGTACAGCTGCTAAGGTACTCTCTGTCAAAAGAATTCAGTTTACAAAATGATTTAACCTATAAAAGCATTAAAGATATTTTTTGAGTGTCAAATCAACTGTTTCTTACACATCTGACCAAGAAGTAGATCTACTACTAAACTTCTGCTAATACCAATAACTCAAGAATCAAAGAATATATCATTTCTAAGTTAAATAAGTATCAAAACTCTATAATGATATTTTTTGTCAGGCAATTTGATTTTTCACAATGCTTTTATTTCTGTTAATTCAGTTTAAGTCTCAAAACAATTTTGTGAAGTAGAGTACACACTGTACCCATCTGATAGATGAGAATGCTAAAACCTGAAAATGTTAAGTGATATGACACATGATAATTATGCTAACACAGGGTAGTCAGTAGAAGAACTGAGCCTATGATATAGGACTCAATTTGGGCCCAGCCCTATGCTGATGCTATTATTACTGGCTTAAGTTCAGCATAAATTCCAAGGATACTCTCCAATTATAACTGTCTGCTCTACTACTTCTAAAAATTAACCATTACTCCCCTAAAAATATTTTAGTTCTTCTAGTTTTTGAGGATTCCATTAAGACACACAACTTAGGGCTGCACACATATTTTAACTTTGCCCAAGTTTTTTTTCACTTTTTCACACGTGAAATAATTTGGCCTTGTCGTCTAAAAGTTAAACTGAAGTATCTGGTAGTCAATTAACAAATGATGCTAAACTCAATTCATACTGCACAGGACACAGGTAAAGTTACTTCCAAAAGAGTTAAATGTTACAAAAGCTATCGTTTATGACAAAAGACCTGGTCTTGAATAATAATTATACAGGGCAGCCAATTTTCTGCTTCAAAATTGGCACATTCTATACATTCCACTGAAGTTACATTTCGGGGAGCAGGTGGAATGAAAGAAACAGAATTAACCAACATTCCAAAGCCAATCTGTCAAGTTCCAAAGGAGAAAATGGGCAGCCTTGCCTAACATGGTCAGTAACAACATGTGGCAGAAAGTTTTGGGATGGGTGCAGAGAGAGTTCAGGGGCCAGAGAAACAAGCAAGACAGAATAAATATCTTCCTTTGAGGGTAGGAAATATTATATTTCGGTCTTAGTATCTCCCAGTTCCTTGCATACAGTTGGTACTTAATACATATTTCTACATTCAGTCAATCAGTTACAGCATTTAAAGATATACTCTCTGCTAGATACAGTGTTAGGTGCTGGGAATGCAAATACAGTAAGATAGCCTCTGCTGTCAGTTTACACCGTAAGGGGGGAGGGGCATAAAAGGAGTGTAAGCATGCTCAGATAAGTAAACACAATATATACAGGAAATACACATCTGCTATCCAGAGTCAACTGGAGTCAACTTCCATAAATCACTTACTTATATTATAAGCAGCTTCAGGACTGATTGCAACAAAACTTGAGAGTTTGTTTGCTTGTTTCTAAATCTCCTCAGTACTTACTACTGTGTTACTATTTGCTAAATGAATACCTGATCACCCTTCCACATCATAACTTTTTCCACTGAGGTTTCAATGTACCTCAGATAAGTGTAAGAAATTAAATAGGAATTTGGGGGGAGTTTTGTAGGAGTCAAAGAAGACACACAAAGGCCAGCAGATGACATGGAAAAATACTTAACCCAAATTTTACAATAAGATACTGTAAACACCCCACAAAAGAAAAAGAAAAAATCCAGACTTCTTCTCTGGTACAAAGAGAGTGCCAAAAAACTTGACATGGATTTTCTAGACTGGATGTTCCATATCGCAGGACCACCACGCCCTTAAGATCTATGATGTACAAGGGACAACTGTATAGCAATCACCTTTGTATCCACAGGTAGATGAAAAGGCTAATTTTAAAGCACCAGTTCCTTCCCCATAATGCATGCATACCAACAATGGCCTTGCAATCACATTTTCACTCTTCAGTGCCTACTCCTGTTTCTAACTGCCTCAAAGGCTGATCATATACCCTACCTTACTACTTAAAGAACTAGACTCAATACCTGTCTATCTACTTTTGTTTTTTAGTAGTCTGGGATCATACTGTATATTCAAAGCTCTACTTCAGAAGGACCTTTCACCCTTATCTGCTAAGGCACCATTCTTAATCATCACTGCAGGATGTTTCTTCAGCTACACTGTTTCTATAGCATTCTGTGCCCTCAGCAACTGCAGCAGCAACAGGCTGTTCCAACTATATTGTCAACTTCTTGGAGTCCATGCTGACACTATTTTTCACTTCTTGGACTACAGGAAGAGGGAGAAAAATGAGCCAACAGTGATCAGAACTTTCAGTTCTATTTCCTGGGATTATTGATTAGCTGCTAAACTAGCATGTTTCCATTATAAAACGCAGGACAATGTAAAATTTCCACTTCTGCATTCATGGAAAATCTGCTAACTTAATTTTTAAACAGTAATTTTAAAAGTATATATATGTATATGTGTATATATATATGTATATCTATACACACACACACATACCTTACCCTGTTCCTCTAAGACAATAGTTATTCCATCATTTCTTTCCTTTACCAATACAAATTGTCACCTTCTCTACAACTTACAGTTTTAGAGAGTTGCCTACAGTACTAAGAGGTTAAATGACTTGCCCAGGATCACACAGCCAGTATGTGTCTAACCATTTATCCATTTATGTAGACATGAAAAGAAAGATCCATAAGGAGAAACTATTAGCTCTCTCCATAAAGAAGGCTTAAGTACTTGTGAGAGTATTCTCTGTTTTTAATAATCCTTATTCTATATGAATACTCTGTCAATTTTTAAAGATTCCAGAACCTGGCAATTTTTTAGAAGAGGATTATTTAGGCTATTTCTGTGCTTGTACTCTAGTTACTCAAGAGTTTCAATATTAAATTAATATCAAAAATTATACTTACTCAAAAACTTCTAAAGGAACACTAATATCATGAAGCTGCTGCCGACACTTGTCAATATCCTGTAAGCCAGTCACAATAAAATTCCTAGGCATGAAACAAAAATTAAATCCGTAGTTAGATACTTGAAGCACTAACAAAGCCCCTATTCTACCAAAACATACATACATGCATGCACACAATTTAGATAACCTGAATTCAATTAGAGTACTTTCCCTATTGAATCACTGCCTTGTCATGGTGGAGGGGCTTACATAGTTCAGTGAAACTGTAAGTTATGCTCTGCAGGGTTACCCAAGATGAACAGGTCATAGTAGAGAGTTCTAACAAAAGGTGATCCCTGGAGAAGGAAATGGCAAACCACTTGAGTATCTTTGCCAAGAAAACCCAGAGACAATGGTGGACAGAAGGGTCTAGTGTGCTATGGTCCGTAGGGTCATGAAGTCGGAGGCCACTTTGGGGTCACTTTGTTACCTTACGCTTGTTGCTTAATGTTAATGGACTCAGTTTTTTCATCTGTAAATTGAAGGAAAATGGACTACATGACCATTATGAACCATTCCAGATCTATATCGATGATTTTCTTCTATTCATATACGCATGTACATGTGTGTATGTATATGTACACACACTTCTACATACCTACATAAAAATTTGTAGGAGCGCGTATATGTATGCACATTTATATATTATAATCATACTCACCTCCTCTATACGTACATTTAATAGTGAGGATATATATAGTATATATACACATATGCATACATGTACAATATACTCATAAAATGATTCTATGGTGAATATAGTCTCTTCTCTAGAGAGCTGAAGTACAGGAGATAGATACACACATTCACATACAAATCTACCTATTATTCAAGCCTGTAACTTCTTTCCCATATGTCCGCAGTACTAAAAGCACAGAGTTAAAATGCTCAAGACAAACTTGTCGATGTGATTAATTTCTCTTCTCTCCACAAGCCTCAGATTCGTGGACTTTAGGAGCTCTCCAGCCCCACAACCACCCCGGCAGCTGCCCCTTCCCGGCTCAGACTCAACTTTCAGGAGAGAGTAACGACTCACACGTGCGGAGTAAGAGCAGATTGAGAGTGCTTCCTCCCCACAACCCGAACAGCTAATGGAAGTACACGTGTCCCCACTTTACAAACGGGAAAGCTGAGCCCAAAGTCCGCAAGGAGACAGAGCCGAACCCCCGGCTCCAGGCTCCGAATACAACGCTTTCCCACGGCGCCGAGGTTCTGGTGATGACACCTCCCTGGCTGGGTTTTAGGGGAAGGGTTCTCCCTGCCGCTCTGCCCCCCTCCTCCAAGCCGGCGGAGAGAGAAGGCTCCCAGCGGGGCTGCAGCTGCAGCCCGGGGGCCCCGGGGAGAAGGGGGCAAGGGGGATGGGGGGCGACCCTCACAGCTTCTGGTTGAGCCCCGCCTGGCTGCTGGGCTGGAAGTCGCTGACGATGATGCCGAGCTGGCGGATGTTCTCCACGAACTTCTCCAGATGCTCCTCCAGGTGGTCAAACTTCTCCGCCATCTCCGCACCCCGCGAAGCCGCCGCTTCTTCGAAGCGCACCGGGGAGACCAGACGCCCCCTCCGCCGTGGCGGCCGTCGCTCCTCTTCCTACTTCCGGCCAGCTGCGCCGGGACTTCCGGTTCCGTTCGTTGCCCCGCCCCTCTCGGGCCTCCTCGGGAGCCGGGCCCGGAAGCTGGTGCCAGGCTCGCACCTATGTGTCCCCCTGCCCCACGTCTTCCTTCCCATGAAAGCCCCAAGGAAAATGGAGTTATCTCTTTTAAGCCGCTAGCCAGCCCGGTGTCGGGCCCACCTGATGAGGGCCAGTGGGGAAAACTTGGACTCCCAGGTCTGGTTAACTGTCTGTGTGACCTTGAGCAAGTCACTTCCCTGCCCTGGTCCTCAGGCCTCTGCCAGTGCAAAGGGTGGACTAGACTAGTTTAAAGCCTACGGACCGTCTCAGAATAACATTTGTAAATGCATAAAAAAATAGGATTACAAAGGAAATCGATTATATTGAACATACATATGCATATATATATGTGTGTGTGTGTATATAATTTTTTTCCCTATCCCCTGGTTCACAGGATCCTCCTGAAGAGCCCCTGGCCTGGATAATCTCCAAGGCTGCTTCCAGCTCTTTGCATCAGAAGATCCTATGTCTTCTCCTATATTGCTACTGTCTCTATAAGAAAAACCCAGAATTATTAATAATGAGCAACTCAGACACCCAGAAGGGCACTCACTGGAGGCACAAGGGACCCAAGGTAACAGCCACCAAATCACGTTCTGACGTTCACAGCCCTTTTATTCAAAAATTCCCTGAATTTAGTAAGAGATGATCCCAGAATTTGTGAAAGATCAGGAAATACGAGTCTTTCATGTAGGAAACACAATAGCCAAAAAGAGAAAAATAAATAAAACTTGGGAAAGGAAGCACAGAATTTCAAAGGTTCCTTCCAGCTCTAAATTCCTGGATCTAGAATAATTCATAGAATCCTGAGCCTTTCCTCTTCATGACTTCTCAGTAACGGCCGACATCCTTCCTAGCCAATTAGCCACAAAATTGGAAAGAGCTAATCAATCAATAAGTGTGTATTTAGTTCCTAGTTTATACCAAGCAGATGAGAGCAGTCTCTGCCTCAAGAAATTTACATTCTAAGAAGGGTAGGGGAGTGGTGTGTTCAACTTGGACATGAATCAAAGTTGAGTAAATATAGAGAAAATAGATACAAAACAACTGGAAAAAACAGTAGGAGTTAGGGGTTTCACAGCTTCGTAGAAAAATTTGTACTTGAACTTTCTCTTGAAGGCAGTGATGACATCAAAGGTAGAAAGCAGCCCTGAAAAGGGCTTGGCAGCCATCACACCCAGAGGCACTAGTCCTCCTTGAGCACACCCTACATCCCATTGTATAAGGCAGAGGGGAGAGGAAGTGCATGAGATTAGAGATGGAGTATCCATGAGAAACTGAGAGATCAAATTATTTGAAGTATATTGGTGTTCTTCAGTCATGTCCAACTTTTCATGACCCCATTTGGGGTTTTCTTGGCAATGATAGTGTGGTGATTTGCCATTTCCTTCTCTAGCTCATTTTACAGATGAGGAAACTGAGGCAAGTGACTTACCTAGGGTCACACAACTAGCAAGGCCCTGACTTTGGTTGCCCTGAGGCTAGTATCCAGGCAAGCAACTCTTGCTGACAATGGGTAACTGCTTCTGCCAGTCTCCTCCTTCTTTCTTGGCACCCATGATCAGAAGATCCAGTGAAGAAAGTTTTTGATAACAAAATCCTTGACAACATCAAAGTTCAAGTAGGAATTCAGGTCTTACTGACTCCAGATCCAGTACCATCCATTGTACCACCTGACTGTCCATATGAAATATATGAGTATAGGCTATATGTATAAAGTATAGAATGTAGCAAAGCCACAAAATAGGTAGCTGCCAGTATGGATAAGATTTTTAGAAACTAAACAGTGGAATTTGTATATTTTCCAAGAAGCAATAGGGAGTGACTGTAGTTCATAGAGTAGGGGAATGATATGGTCAGACCTTTGTTTAAAGATAATTAATAGTTTGAGATGTTTCTGATGGGAGCACTAGCAATAGGGAAGTAGGGGAGGTCATAGAATCATAGAATGTTAAGAGTTGGAAATAATCTTGGAGATTATCCAATCCAGGTGTTCTGAACCTGAGGTTTACAGACAGATTTCAGGGGGTCTCATGAACTTGGATGGGAAAAAAGTAACATCTTTACTTCAATATGATTGTTTTCCTTTGTAATTCTATGCATTTTATTTAAGAAAAAGCACATTAGAAACTTTGCGGGGGATGTTCTGAAGTGGGGAAATAATAGAGGGAGAGATCAATTAGGAGGTCATTGTGATAGCCCAGGTGAGAAATAATGAAGGCCTGAACTAACTGGTAGTAGCTGTGTGAATAAAAATAATAGGTTGGATTTGAAAGGTGTCTTGGAGGGTAGAACTGTTAAGATTTGACAGTTAATTGGATATTTTGGTTCTTTGAGAGAGAGAGGAACCAAGAAGAATGACAAGGAAACAGGGAAGTTTGTTAGAAGGATAGGCTTTAGGGCAAAGAAAATTAATTCTGTTTTGGATATGTCAAGTTTAAAATATCTCTCAGGTATTCTATTAGAAATGTCCAATAGTCCCTTGGTGATATGGGACTGGAGCTCAGAAGAACACAAGAACACTACCAAGGCAATACATCAGTTCTACTTCCAGCCTGGCCTCTGCTGCCTTCATCCACCAGACCACACCATAGAGAAGGCATGCACCATCTCACCACCAATACCATCCAACTGTGAGAAATGAGCAATTAAACCCAAGGACCCCAAGAACAGCAGCAGCACCCAGAGGACCTGGCCTTGCTTTCCCTGAAGTCAGTATCCAGGCAAGCAACTTTTGGGGACATAGGTCCTTGCAATTGCCTTTGTAGGTGCTATAGTCCTGTAGCAGTAAGCACCCTGGAGCATCCAGGATGACCTGCTAGCACAGATGCTTGGATCTACCTTTCTTAAAGGAAAGCAACTTTTAAGGGGACAAGCCTTCTTTAATTACATTCATTGGTTCAGGGGAAAAGTCAGCACCCTGAACATCAGATAAAATACAAACAGAGAAATTAGCATAAAGACCAACAGTCAGGGCTCTGACTGCCTGAATCAAAGCAATATTGCTATACATTTTACATATACATCTGGATAGAGAGAGCCTTTACATCTAAGCAGTAGGGGTCTGAACATATGGTTACTGAAGAGTCTCAACCAGGGAATCACAAGGTACTTCTCATGTCCCCAAAGCAAATACCAAATCAGAGTATATGTGTATATGTGTATGTGTGTTTGTGTGTATGTATACATACATATACTTCTTAGAGCCAGAAAGCATCACAACCCTCATGACTCAGTGCCTAATCAACTTAGTACCAAAAGGTGTGGAAGCCTTCCTACAAGCAAGCCTCCCCCTAAGCAAGATTCAACTTAGGCAAGTTCCTCCCTCAATGGGCTCCACATGAGATCTATCAATGGGAAGGGAAGATCTTATTATCCTATTAATCTTACAAGCCCACACCTTCCCTGCAACCATAGTTGGAAGACCCAATGATAAAAGTTCTCTGTGCCAAAGTCCTTGACACCATCGAGGTTCAAATTAGAAATTAGTATTCTTTTGTTAATTGAAAGAAGATGTAATTATCATCTACTTGTATTACATATATTCCCATATCCTGATCAGCAGTGGACCATTTCATGTGACATGTAGTTAACTCTCCTAAATATGCTGTCCTTCCCTATTAGAATATGAGATCCTTGAGAGATTTTACTTTTCTATGTATCTGGATCTCTATGGATCTGGAGCTTTGCACATAGAAAATATTTAATAAGAACTTTTTCATTCATTCATTCATTCATTCATTACATGTAACTCTATCTATAGATATGGGAAGTAAGGGATAGTCATGGATCATTCCAGGATTGTAAACCTGGATGATTGGAATGATGGTGGTATTCTCAATAGAAAGAAGGAAATTTGTAACATTATGGGTTTGTACAGGGATATAAGGCAGCTAGGTGGTGAAGTGGATAGAGTCCTGGGATTGGAGTCAGGAAGATCTGAGTTCAGATTGAGCTATGTCACATTGGCTATGTGACATCACTTGGCCCTATTTGCGTTAGTATCCTCATCTGTGAAATGAGCTGGAGAAGGAAATGGCAAACCATTCCAGCATCTTCTCAAAAAACAAAACAAAACAAATGGAGTCACAAAGAGTTGCACATGACTGACACACATGAACAACAACACCCCAAGAGTATGAGTACATTGTATTTGACATACATACAATACAACATGGCTCCAAACTACCTTCCTAAACATCTCACGCTATTCCCCCTCATGTGCTTTATACTTAAGCCACACTGGATTACTCATTATCCCCCCCAAACACATTCTGTCTTTTTCCACCTTTGATCACAATGATCCCTGTACCAAGACTATCCTGCTTGTTGACCTCTTACTTATCTTTCAAGGCCTAGTTCAAACATGAATGACACCATGGTTTCCCTTGTTACTCCAGTTAAAAGTGATTTCTTCTTCCATACATTACTGTGTAACACCTTAATTCAACAAATATTTATAGTCTACCGTGGCTGTTGAACTAGGCATTAGAGAAAATAAATGAGATAAGGTTAGTACCTAAAAATAGATACAAAAATGAATATAGTACAAATTAGAATGCAAAGTTTAGCTCAGCTTTCCTCTTCTTAATTTGTGTTATATTTACTCTATTAACATTCTGTCATCGCTACAAGACTGCAAATTCCTTGAGGACAAAATGTATCATTTATCTGAGTATGTTGCCCAGTGCCCAGAAGTGCATTCCCTGTACATTGACAGTCACAAAGTAGCAGAAAATAATAAAAATTAACGCTACAAGTAGAACCAAGAATAAGTTTTTAGACTATCTCTAGTCATTAACTTAATTTGTCAGGTGACATGGTACAACTAAATGAAGCCTGAATTTGGAATTAGAAAACATGATTTTATATCCCATCTCTTCCACTTAGTACTGGGATGAGCTTAGCAGAGTGCCTGCCACATAGCAGGTGCTTTAATGTTAGTCAAATGACTTACTGACTTTAGGAAATTAATTGAACCTCTAGGCCTGTTTCCTCATCATCCTAGTAGGTCGCTTTTTATCTCAGTAGAATATAAACTCTTTGAAGGCAGGCACTGTTTTGTTTTTGTCTAGCACCTAGTACTGAGCCTAGTATATAATAGGTGCTAAATAAATTCTTGTTAAAATGAATTGTACTGAATTGCCCATCTTAAAATGCTATGGAAAAGTGTTGTTGTTGGTTGTGGTGGTGGTGGTGGTGTTAAGTAAACTCCTGATCTTGGCACTGAAAAGCCTCCATGATCTGGGTTCCACCTACGTATGCAATCTGGAGCTGTAGAAAGGGCACTAGATTTAGAGTGCTGGAGAAATGTTAGTTACTATGTTTATCTTATGAGCTTCCCTTTTACACAGCATAGATTTCAGAAAACTGGTCTACTCTCTGTTTCCATTCTTGATCTGCCCTCTACTGTCTCTGTGCCTTTTGTCCCCTATGCCTAAGATGCTTCCTCTCCTCTCCTTTTTCCCAAGCAAAGATTATTTATACTTCCTCAAGGTTAACACAAAATCTTGCCTTTACCTCTGAAATTTCACAAACTCTTTTCTATCATGATTATATTTGTGTATACATCTCACTTCTTTCCTATTGGTTTATAAATTCTGTGAGAAAATATTGTCTACTCAGGAGAGTATAAGCACTGTCCGGTCTTCATGGATCCATTAGTATGACTCTTTATTCTGGCATGGATGACTTTTTGAAAATTTTGCATTTCTTCCCTTGTCCTGGATACTTGTGTCCCTAGTGAGGTTATATTGATGATGACTGATGTTTAATTCATGACTGGTTTATACACCTGCATTATAATCTTGTATTTATCAATAACAGAGGACAGAGAGGAAAAGGGCTACCCACAGATTCTGAATGCTTAGCCAGTAAGGAGATTAGCAGATATTAGGACTTCTCTGGCAACCCACAAAACTCTTCTCCTCACCTCCCTAGGAGAAGAAAAACTGTGACCCCTCCAAAGTGATCACTGAGGAATCAGCATCAAATTAGGAGTTCTTGGACTAGTGAATCCCTGGGGCAAATGGAAGCTGGATCATCAAGGAGTAAGTAATACTATAATAAGGTTAGGACAAGACATGTTATTTTACTGGTATAGGGAATTCCCAGAAGAGAAAACTCTCTCTACCTCTGGAGGTCAGTACTTTCTCTGTCTGGGCACTGAGGTTACACTGCTTGCCCAAGCTCACACAACTAGCATATGTCAGGGGCAAGACTTGAGCCCAGGTCTTCCTGGCTCCTAGGTCAGGGGTCTATCTATCATGCCTCATTGTCTCTCTGTACTACAATATAAAAGATAAAATCCCCAAACCCAGATCTTATCTTTCACTGATAGTGTAAATTAAATGACCTCTGAAGGTCTGAGAGAACCGAGATGTTTTTATTAACTTTAACTACTTCCTATGTTCCAAGAGACCTACTCAGGGTATCACCATAAGTTTAAATGACTAGGTTATAAGTCCTTGGGGAGATGAAGTTCACCAGAGGGAGGTTTGCTTAACTCTCAAGCAACCCCAGATCCTTCCTCCTTGTAGGAAGGGTGATGGCATTCACAAAAAGACTATAATCTGGAGAACTACATAGATGCTTAGGAAAATTGAGTTCACCGAAGAGGGAAGAATTGACAACTATTTGGAGACTTGGCTGTATGTTCTTTGCTTTCTCTGTTGGGTTAAATAAATCTGGTGCTTTATGCAACTTCTCATTATCCAGCACACTTTCATGTAGGTTGAAGGCTTTGTTCATCTCTTGCTCAGACCATGACATAAGTCAAATTCTGATTTTCCTAGGGAAAATCTCGGTGGAGGTATGAATCAAAAGAGATTTTAGGAAAAAATCTCCAAGAAAGAATCCAGTACTTGTAATCTCCAAAGAGTTGATTGTGGGCTCTAGATTATGTATTACATCTATCTTTGCATCCCCAGAGCCTAACACAAAGCTTTGAGTCAAGCAAATGTTTAATAAATAATTGTGAGATTAAAATTGAACTGACCCAGCATCAAGTACTAAAATGAAAAAGGTATATAAAGTTCAGATGTGGCATTGTCTCATAAATGTCTGTGTAGTCCTTTGACTTAACCATGATTAATGTTCAGCCCCAGTTTTCATTTATTTCAGTCTTTTCTTTTTCTATATCCTTATTATTGTCAAGTGGAATGAAGTTAATTTAATGTATACCAGACTGATATTGGCTAGAGTGACAACAGTTGGATATTTAGCAGCCTTAGTTGCGAAACCTTCCAGAATGTAACAGTTAAAGTCCTGTTATCAAGTAAGAGCCTAAAGTTTTTCCTAAGTCACTTATCTTCTACTTGGACAGAATTATTGGTCCCTGGTACTGTTGGTTTTTCCATTATAGCTTCCTGGAATATTGTACTTTGACCAGGGTAATGATTTATGATTAAAAATCTAACATTTTGAATCTAATCAAACCAACTCTGAAGTGTCCCTTGAATCTTTTTTACACTTCCTAAATGGTTGTTGTCTCCCTTTAAACATTTAAGCATTTCAGATGCCCTCCAAAATACACGATACAGGTTTGTTAGAAAATTTTTTAAGCCTTGAACTTCTGACTTTCAAAATTGGGCTATGTTTATAGGGGGTTGGAAACAACAGCAGCAGGGTGGTATGGTTGTAGTGTAGCCGTTAAAGAGCCTGCCTTCTGGAATACTGCCAATTTTCAATGACATGTATACAGTGTCCTCTTGTTTTCTCTCTGATGTTGACATACACTGACATTGGGAAATTTCCTAACCAGGGAATTTTCATGTCCTTGTCTTCACAAAACATGTCTCTGTCTCTGTATCTGTCTCTCTCTTTTCTCTGTCTCTGTCTCTGTCTGTCTCTCTGTCTGTCTCTGTCTCTGTCTCTGTCTGTCTGTCTGTCTGTCTGTCTCTCTCTCTCTCTCTCTCTCTCTCCTTTATCCTCTCCCTTTTTAAGTTATTACTTGTCTATCGGCTGACATGTCCCTGGGAACTGTGATTCTGGATATTTTAATTGTTCATTCTAATGAATAAATTAGAAAAGCCATACTCTATTTAAGGTTGAAAAAAAATCTATGCAGGCTATTTCCCTAGTAAGAAATCAGTTGCTGGTTGATATGTTTTATTTTATGCAGATTCCCTATTGTTGCCAGGGTTAGCAGAGGGGAATATATTCTACTCTGTACTCTGGATGAACTGTACAATATGTATCAGCCCAACTACTGTATAAGCCAGATATTTTTGCCTAAATGTAAACTTCCTTCACATTCATACCTAGTCAACCTATTTCCAGTTTATTTCTTTCCCAGTTCTTTAACCTCTCTATTTAGATTCTGCTAACTGGTGAAAATGACCAAAGTCTCCCACTGTATCCCAGGCCATCTCCAGTAATCCTGATCTATATCTTACCACTGGACCCAGATGGCTCCAGAGGAGAATGTGAGACTGGTAATTTTGCATAGCTTTCCTTCACTTAAAACCAATTCCCTTGCAAGTCATGGTATCACCTTCCTGATGTCATGGCCCTGTTCCAGAATGAACAAACAACAACACATGTTTTAAAAAATTTATCTGAAATAATTGTATATTAAATACTCTGAATTGAAAAAAAAACTGACTTCAAATATGCCTTTCTAATCATGACAGGAAAGAAAGTACAATTTTCTCTTACTGGTATGAAAAATAATTCACATTTATATAGCATTCTGAGGGTTGCAAAGCCGTTTTATAGATGAGGAAGTTGAGATTCAGAGATTTGACTTGCCCAAGTCATACATTTGCTACATGTTAGCGCCAGGTTTTGAAAGCATCCCTCTTGACTGTAAACTTAGGGTTTTGTCTACCAGGCTGCCTTATTATAAAATCATAGTGACCCTACATCAGAAACATGACATATAGCTTTGTCAAGAAAAAAACAAATAAAGGTGCAAACATTCTGCTAAAAAGCAATTAGATGATCAAGGAGGGTTGGAGAAATGAAGCATTTCTGCATGAGGATGGGCCAAAAGATGAAAACTGATAAGGGATGTGTAATGCACCATGCGCACACATAGTCCACTTACTTTTATATATGCTAACTAGTGTGATGGAGATACCAATTTGACTTTTGCTTCTCAATGCATACAATCAAACTGTATTAATCAATAGTGAAAGCAACATCAACATCGGACCCTCTAGGAACAAACCGCCAAACTGATTCTTAGAGACCTTGGTAAGCCTCCGACACCAGTACTTCCCACAAAGTTTCTTCTTTGCCCAGCCAGAGGCCCAAGTGTCTCCCTCTGAGATGGTCCTCTGGCACACTCTGGCATGCCTCTTTGAGTAGGCAATATTGAGGCCTGCTGAAAAAGGAAGATATGAAAGACCTTACTTTTGAACCCAGTTTCCAGGAAATTATTTAAAGCCAAATAGACACTTATCTGTGAAGTTACAATTGATGAGGAAGGAGTAACTGGTTTTAAAAGTGAAAGCAAAAGATAGCAAGGAATAATCACAATTCCAGAGGTGTATAGGATAGTGACCCATGAGTGAATCCTGGCCATTTCTAAGAGAATCACCTGGGGGTGTTCTCATATGTGAGAAATCAAAAGCCCTTTGAGAGAAGGGCTTAAATGACACCTTAGATTCTACAGAGAAGGGAAAGTCTTCCATGAACAGTGACCACAACTTGAGGGGGGAGGTGAGAAACAAGGTAGGAGGACTAGGGAGAGGCCTTAATTCTTAATATGGGTATGTAGAAATGTCTGTATATCTATGTACATTTATAATCTGTAGCAAGCAATACCAATTCATTTGTATTGCCAGGGGAAAATGGTATTTTCAGTTACAAAAATTTTAAGAAGCAAATGTATCTTCATGCACACCAGAAGTAGCAGAGCAACTATAACTAAACATCATGAAATGAATAAAGGCAGGCTTAGTTTATGGGACCTGATAACATTTAAGTATGTGTTAACTCATCAGTTAGAATAGAAGCTTCTTGAGGTCAGGGACTACTTTGTCTTGCCTTAAATTCCCAACACGGAGAACAATGCTTGACACATAACAGGCAATTAATAAATATTTGCTGATCGATTTATTGCGTAAATAATCAAGTCTTAATATGATGGACCAGAAGTGCTGGTTGTCTGTACTGAAAAAAATGAATTAAGAAAACATTAAACATTCACTCTGTGGCAGGCTCTGATTAAGCACTTAGGATTCCAATACAAAAACAAAATAGTTCCTGCTCTCAAGGAGTTTGCCTTCTATCTGATGAGAATGCCTATATACAGAAGTGGGAGCCAGAGAGGGGAATGGGAAAATCAATCACAGAAGAGTGATTTGATCCACAGGGAAGTCAATGCAAAAGGATGCAGCATCCAGGAACATGATCATATGGCGGTATTGCTCTGACTACTGAGCCTAGAGCAAAGGGTGCAGATTAGGTAGGGGTAGTTAGCTCAGCATGGCAGGATGAATAGCAAGAAGGCTGGAATTAGACCTGATGGGATATAGGGTCTATTAGTGCTCTGAGGCCAGTTAGATATGGTGGTTTCATTCGAGCTGTGGCCAATCAAAACAGCTCAATCCAGGGGTCCATGATGAGAAAAAGAGTCAAAGCTGGATGAGTTATTTTTTTTCTGAAAGATCAATAGCTGAGAAGGGAATCTCTTTTTTAAAATGAGAGAGAGGGGAGAGGTAGGCAGGCAGGCAGAAAGGGTGAGGGGAGGAAGGAGAAGAGTAGAGGAGTACCTAGAGAAAAGAAGGAAGGAAGGACAGAAAGGAAGGAGGGAGGAAGGGAAGGAGGAAGGAAGGAAGGAAAGAAGGAAGGAAGGAAGAAAGGAAGGAAGGAAGGAAGGAAGGAAGGAAGGAAGGAAGGAAGGAAGGAAGGAAGGAAGGAAGGAAGGAAGGAATGGAGGGAGGGAGAGAAGGAAGGAGGAAAGAGACAGTAATATAGGAAATAAGTCACTTTTTACTCCATGAAAAAATTTATCTTCAAAAATTTGCTCAACCCTCTTGTCAAGAGTATTTTAATTCAAGGTAATATGCCTTACAAACTGCTGAAAAAACTGAAAAGATAATTGTCTTTGTGGACCTCAGTATTTTCATGTATAAAATAAAAATTGATGATTTTTAAGATCATTACAGCTCTAAGAGTCTATGAGTACATTTAGGAATCCCATGAATTTATACTCACAAATATACCAAACATATCTATATCTATCTATCTATCTGTCTATATATGTGTGTGTACATATATATACACATATATGTATGTATATATACATACCTATGTATGTATGTGTATATACTAATTATATATGTATATAAATTGAGTTAATTTACATATGTAGTATATGTATGTATAGGTGCTGATTATATACACACACACAGACGCACACACACACACACACACATATAGCTATATACATACACACACTAATGCCAATAGGCACCGGCAATTTATAATCTTAGAGAATTACCAAGGCTTAACTGAAAGGTTAAGTAACTTACCCAGGATCAAAAAGTCAGCATATATCTATGATGAAACTTGATCTCAGATCTTCTTGACTCAGGACAGCTCCATATACACACATAACCCACTCATAAGCACACACATATACATATATATATATATATATATATATATATATATATATATATATTTATTTATATACACATGCATATACACAAATGTATATATATATATGTGTGTGTGTGTGTGTGTGTGTTTATATACCTGCACATATATATTATGTGTAAGTGTGTATATATTCTCAGTCATGCATTGTCTTCCATATTCCTTCCTATTCACATCCCCCAGGTCCAACTATTAAAGGCCTTTGAATCCACAAATATAAAGAAATAAAATCTTGCATTTTTATAAAACACAATTTTTTACTAGGGGCTGGCCTACATAGCTAAAAGAAAATAAAATTGTTACATAGTTATCCAAATAATTTAAAAGAAAAATTCACTTTTTGACTGAATTATTTGGACTACTAATCCTACTTCCTTAGGCAGAATTTTATTTGGATAGAGTCAAGTGGAATTAAATGTTATCTTCCAGGTAACATCCTGGAATGACTAACTGATTGTCCCGTGAATCCAATCAATTCTGTGCTCATTTTGATGGCTGAATTCTGCTTTTGAAATCACTCTTGGACATCAGATCCCTGAGGTACTGCAATAACAAGCTCAAACAAGGGTGTACTTTCCCTTCTGTCCCAGATCTTCCTTTGGAATGCCATCTTTTATTAGCAATGAAAAAAGCCTCTGTTCAGACAGAGTGATTAGATCAAGGTCCTTAGCAGAAACAAGGAAATCTTCATCACCTTCACCAGTAACTACTTATTTGGTTCATGACTCAGACCCTGATGGAGGCAGAGGGCTCTACTATTTCATTACATATGGAACAGTCCTGGTAAGGCTTGGACTGGTTGCATTGCAAGGGGAGCAAAGATGCTAGGAGTTGCATTTCCTCCATGTTTAGGAAGAGAGGACATTACCACAAGATCAGCACTCGAAAGTGTAGTTTTTCCCCTTTGAGGAGAGTTGTGAATGTCTTTTGAGAGGAGGAAGTAGAGAGCAGTGTTGGGGAATCTTAGACATGTGGAGCAACAGTGCTGCTCAAACAAGAGTGCTACTCTGATTAAATTATCTTTGCCTCTTCCTGGGAGACTGGGGAGGCAAAAGCACTGAATAAAAGAGAAAAAAAAAAAGATACACAGGAACTGGAGGTCTTGATCCCATTCCTGGGCCTTACTTCAAATGGGCACAACTGGAACCCATTTCTAAGCATTTAAAAAAGATTCTGTTAAAGACTACAGTTGATAGATCTAATGTCTTTTCTCATAAAAACCTGCAGTTGATATTGTCCTTTGTATTTCTTTGTACTCCCTTGTTCATGGCATGAGGGATGCTGTGAGATAGCTCTGGAGGTCACATGGGGAAAATGACCTCTTCTAGTATAGGGCTGGGATTGCAATCCCCATTTACTGCTATAGAGATTTTCTCTCTCTTTAACTGGGGGTCTCATCATCATGAATCATTCATGGATTTCATAACTATACTTTGTGGTAGAATTACCACAGATCTGGGGACTTTAAATTGGCCTCATAAGGCTACAAGCTAGACATAATAAAACTCTAAAGTTACACATTTTAAAGATTTTAATATTCCGAATATCATTATTTCACATGCTGTATTTTCTCAAAGTTTAACATAGGTACTTTAGTGCTTGATGAGTTAGACTATTGTTTGTCCATAGTCATATTCCTGTAATATTTGAAGGCTGCAAAATCATTCTTTGGTTGAAGGAATTGGGAATGTTTATCCTGAAGAAGAGAAGTTTTAGAGGCCACATTGTAGTTTTCTCAAGCACAGAAGGGCTGACCTGGGAAAGGGATTTTTCTGCTTATCCCAAAGAGCAGAGCAAGGGAGTAGCACTTACAGAGACAAATTTACCCTCAATTTAAATAAACAATTCTCCCAAAGCAAAATAGCTTATTGTGGTAATAGTGAATCCTTCTTCATTTTATGTCTTTAAACAAATTTATGTCTTTAAAATAGTGAATCCTTCTTCATTTTATATCTTTAAACAAAGGCTAGGGGACCATTTGTTAGGGGATGATTCCTAAGTGACCACAGTGAATACAAAGTCCTTGTTGGCTCTGAGATTTTGTATCAGAAACATTTATACTGTAATTTTGAGGACCGCCCAATTTTTGAACATGCATAAACCCATAAACATTTTTATGAATTATTCTGGGAGTATAAATTATATTAGTGAACTTTCAACCACCAAATTTTTTAATGGAAAAGGCTTTATTAATGCATAAACAACTGTGGACAAAAATCACAGGAATAAATGTTATCCTGGTAGCTGCAAATAATTACTAACTTTAGAAAATCCATATTTATCAAAAAGCAAACATATTACCCCTACCTCCTAGGATTGTGAAGTTATATTCCATGATGTTTAGTACTATTTACAGATGCCAAGTTGTCAATATATAGATTTGAGAAATCTGCTTTCCCATTTGTGGTGGGTTGGTCTTCATTTGTATTGATTTATGTGGCTTCATGGCCATTCTAGTTTCTCTCTTTAGTTGTATATACTCCTCTTACTGTAGAATGTCTCTGTTCCTTCAGCTTATGGGACCATTGCTAGTGGAAACAGTGTATAGTAGTCACTGACTTCTGTACAACACAAAATTGCTAGAACCTTTTCTTAAATGCTGAGGTTGTAAAACTCACTGTTGATTAATTACTGCAGTGGCGGCTCTTTAGTAAACCTGACTGTGCAGTATCTCTCAGGCAACAGAAGCTAGCTGTCAGCCAGGTACATTTCTGGAATCACTAGTGGCAGGCAGGACACACCCTGAAGACATAGGACATGAATTCTGCTCCCTATGTAAGGCAACCAGTCACTGGGGGAAGAATATTTGTTGCTGTGAAATACCACGCAGTTCATCTCTTTGCTATAGCCATTGTTTAGGGTGAAGACTTTTATTCAACTCAACAGACATTTATTCTGTACCTAGTCTGTGTCAGACACTGAGTTAAATGCTAGGAATGCATAGGAAAGATAATTCCTGCCTTCAAGGAGTTTATAATCTAAAGGAAGAAAAGGACACATAAAAGGAAGTTGGAAAAGACCCTTGGGAGCATGATGTTTCATGGAGTCCTTTAGAAAATGAAATTACCTTAAAAATTCTGCAAGTTCTCAGCCCCATATAAAGGAAGATTTTGGAAGGAGTTTATTGCTCTATCTTCCAGTCTTCCAATCACAGGGGAGAGTCAACTGAAGGAGTGAGAAGGTGTTGAATATCAAATACTGAGTCAATCAACAGTGACAAGATTTCCAGTGGTCAGCTCATCCTAGATGAGACATGATGTTCCATGGAAACCAAGCAGAGCTACTGATGGAAAATGAAATGTTACCTGGAAAGTTATTTTATCCTCTTAATGATGATGCTATAAAGGCTTAAAATAGAAAAGAATCTTCCTTTTCTCAATTAAACTAGGAAAAAGAGAAATGATGATGCATCCAATAAGATATTGGGAAGGTAGATGACTTTATTGCCTGAAATGAAGGAGTACTATGTAGTATGTGCCCCATGACAGTTCTATTAATGTCAAAATCCTGTAAAGGTAAAAATGATAGGCAAATGTGAAGCTAAGGTGAAGGAAGAATTTCCCATTTCTATTTCTATTGATAAAGTCATAGAAGGCCTATAACATCATCACAAGATAATAATATGGTAGCAAACTGACTGTAGAGATGTGTCTCTACATATAATAAATTCTACACTGATTAGGTTGAGAAATGAACACTATGATTGCCTAAGTATTCAGGATAACCACACCTTGAACAGTTGATCCCTAAATGAGTGAAAGATACAGAGGAGACCTTTGTGCCTATAGAGAGGGCAACAACAGTAGAGAGGGGAACTTATATTCCCTTAACACGCACATTAGTCATGCAACTTTGAAGGAGAGCTGCTAAAACAATAGCAGACACTGCATCCATCAGAGAACAAAGGCACATTCAAGATGGATGAGATACAGAGAAACAATCACCCAAGGGAGAACTGCTTCAAAGAGCAATAGTTATCAAGAGCTAGGCAGTTGAGAAAAGCAAACTCTGGAGACCCAGTATGATGGCGCTATGAGGAGAGAAAAGACTTCCAGGTCCTGTAGTGGCAGGGGATGTGAATCGCCTCTGTGAATCACCTTTGTATATGTGTATCCTACATGTATGCCTTCCTATCTGTGTCTTCTAAGTTTAAACCCACTTTTTACAAGAACACTGAGTATATCTGTGGGAGAGTATGCCCCCCTATTTATGGAGTGAATGTTTTGAAACAAATTTTCCTGTTATGAAATCTTTGTAAATACCTTTACTAAGAAATAATTGCATCTACAGAATGATTTTTAATGGAAAGCACATGAGTGGGAGCTTACGAGCTTAAATGTTAGGAGTGAAGACTCACAAGATCACTTCTAGAATTCAAGGTAACAGCTGACCTCTGGGGACCCACTCCTCGAATGTGAATGCAAGCTGAAGGAATACTCCAGATGGAGTGCATACTGAAAATGACTGGGGTCACAGACTCACACAGAATTCAAACCTAGACAGTGTATTGTCCTATTTTTTCTCTTCCTCAAATCATAAAAGTCTGAATTATTGCCTACAAATGAGCAGAAGTCAGAAGAATTGATGTTTTCCAAGATGAGCATGACCAAACTAGCTTAAACTACAATTCAGGTTTAGTCAGTCCTAAAGTAGTCATTTTAGTTATCTTTGCTTCTTTCTGTTTAGAACTAGAAAACTTTATTTGCTAGTAAATATAGATTGTTTATTATACAGCAACAGTTTTTATTGAGAATCTTGGCTATGATCATTCTTGGGGTGTCTTAAGTAGCTTCTTAGTACTCTGAAGATCTGAACATCCTCAGACCCTGAAAAGTTCCAAGTCAAGTGGAAATTTCCAGTTGCTACAAGAAGACTACAATTCCTTTCAGGCAATTCCCTTGGAAATCTACTCTGCATTCCAAAGCCTTATGTGTGCTTTTTTTATTATTCTGCTCTATTCTATTATTAACTTTCCTTTATTTTGTTTGCAATGAAATTCAGTAGGAAAAAGATAACTCTGCCCAGCATTTAATTTTATATATGAAGCTTTTTATTAGTACTATTCATTATACCCTCACACAAGGCATTTTTTCCACATAACTTTGAGAGTATTATTGATTATAGAATAAGTACTCATCATGTTATGAAATCTTATAAATATTTATTTATTCAACATGAGCACAAAAATTACATAAAGATAAAATACATCCCTTTGTTAAGTCTAACAACTTCACATGATTTCCACTTTGATACATCTATTTTCAAAGCAAATTTTATTGGCTATTGACTATTTAATGCTATAAATATTAACTAATCATTTAACTGTCTAGCATGACTTTTTTAAAACACCATGGTTAAGAAGGAAGTTAATATTCTTAGAATATCAAAAAAAGACTGAAGGTACAGTATTTCAGGCAGTATTTTTTGTTTGTTTGTTCTAGTACAGGCTCCTAGATTTATAATTCTGGGGTATGTGTCTTATTGTAGAAATCATCTTTGGTCAGGAAACACCTCATTCCTCCTCTCACCACTGAAGTGTAGTGGAAAGAATGTTGGACTTGGAGTTAGGACACTTGGATTCAAATGCGTCTGCAGATATTTACTAGTTGGCTGACCTTGGGTCAGTCACTTGGAGCCTTGGACTCCTTGTCTATAAAATGTAGGTAATAGTATTTGTACTGCATACTTCACAAGTGTGTCATACTTCTTCGATCTTAAAGTGCTATATAAACATAAGCTATTTTTACTATCTATCTTTCTATCATAATGACTATTATCCTTCAAAATCCAGCTCAAATTCCGCTTCCACCAAACCTTCCCTGCTCCCCCATGGATAATGATCTTTCTCTTGTCACACCTCCCTGAACTTTTTAAATACTTCTCTTATGAGTTTATTGTCACCTATTTGCTCCCACTGTGTCCAGGACATCTCTAGTCATCCTGATCTATATCTTGCCACTGGACCCAGATGGCTCCAGAGGAGAAAACAAGGGTGGTGACTTTGCACAGCCCTCCCTCACTTAGATCCAATTCACTTGTATGTCAGAGCATCACCCCTCCGATGGCTTGGTCCTCTTTGAGAACAAAGAACAAACAACAACAGTCATCTATTTGGATTTTTAATTATTTGTATACATTTTGTGCACCAATCAATTGCAACCTTGGTGAGGGCAAAAACTAGGTCTTTTCATCTTTCTAGCAATACTAATCATGGTCATTGTCAGTAAACATTTAGTCATATTTATTATATGCCAGGCACTATGCTAAGTGCTGTGGATAAAGATAGGAAAAGGAAAGAGAATCTCTGCCCCCAAGGGCACAATGCTCCAAAATATAATGAATGGAATAACTGCCAAGTAATATAGCATACTCATTCTGGCCAGTAGAAGCCTTGTATGAGTCACACTTAGCATGGCTCCACCTCAGTTTCCTCAACCATGAAGTGAGGGAATTCCACTGGCTGCTTTTTCTATATTTTTTTTTCTAACCCAATAGTCATAGGATCAGAGATTGAGAGCTGAAAGGGATCTTATAGGCTGTCTAATACAATTTCCTCTTCTTGTGAATGAAGAAACTGAGTACCAAAGAGGATGTGACTTACCCAAGGTCATACAAGTGGTATATATCAGAGAGAATTGGAAACCAGTACCTTTGGTTTATTTGAATGTTTAAGTGAGGACCCTGTAGCATCAAATTATCAGTTGGCATTGGTATCTCCTAGACATCAGAAAAAATCAAGGAAAGTCTCTTGAATGTTGAAGGATCCCCTTTGGAGAACTCAAGGGAGGACATGGATAAGAAGAACCAGAATGGGCAGACATGGATGGGATTCAACCTACTTCACCAGAGGAAATATCCAAGCAGATATGCTCATATACACTGATTTGTTTAAATCAATACCAAGGGAAAGTAGGGGCACTGCCTATGAACAGAAGTGATGTAGTAGCTTTCATTTATGTCCTCTAGATGCTCCTGCTGGGGATTCTAGCCTCTGCCCTCATCTTTGCCTTAACAATACCAGCATTTGACAGGAACACAAGCATTCCTGGAAAAAACCCAGGTTAAATAAAAGGCAAATGTTAAACTTTTTATGCTGTAACACAGTGCAACAGAGGCAAAATCCATGTAAGTCAAACAAGGGCTAGGGCAAGAGTAACAAACACCTCAGAGAGTAATTTAGCTTGATGATTTCCTTTATTCCCTTTCTGCATCTCATTACTCAGCAATGATCATAATGGATTTCTGGGTTCACCCAATTCATCTTTGAGGAAGGACGTGGTTCCTAAGAGTGAAATTATTCATCTTTAACTCTAGGCCAGAAACAATCCCAGAATGGTTCAGTTACAACAGGGAAGAAAAAGTATGTGTTTTTAGATAACACAATGTAATTCAAAATGTAGACTTTCTAAGTCATCATTTGCAAGTCAACTTCCTTGTAGTATGAGCTCCTATGAAACTTGGCTCTCTCCTGGCAGTCCCTAGTTTCTCCATCAGCTACAATGAAAATAATATTTTTCCCCACTGACTCTGAGGACAAAAGAAAAAAGGGGATCAAGGGAAACTATATTGGGAATACTAGTTTCCCCTCCCCCTAAAAAGGGACAACATAGGTATAGTGGGGCGGGGGAGAAGTTAGATTATCTTACAAAGCAAAGCATTTGGAGAAGCTTATGACTTCTTCAAATAATCTTCCAGGGTGGCGGTTATAGATTATCTCAGCCTTTCTTGTTTAAAATTGATTTCTCTTAGTATTGCCATTCAGTATGAGTAAAAAAATAATCAGAACAGATGAGTAACATTGATTTTTGCGTTGATACAGGTTCTAATTCTACTACTTTTATCATAGTTATTATATATCGAATGTGTACCACCAACAAATGGTCAGTATTATGGGAGCAAAGCTATAAACTTGATGTGTTGACATCAAGACAATACTACTACCTTGCAATAAAAGAGGAAATGATGGTTCAATACTGGGCTGGCACTCATAATTGAATGCAGGTTTTACTACTCTCCCTTTCATTTTTAAAATGATTAAATGCACAGAAACAGTTGCCTGGTTGTGATAGGGGAAAATAGAGTATTTCCCTAACTCTAACCTCCAGTAGAAAGAATCAGATGTAAATAAATATTATTCAGTGAAAGTCACTCCATTGAGAGATTTTAAACAGGCAAAAGAAAACATCAAGCTATCTGAACCAGTTAATAAGTTCCAGATTTGGATAAGAGCTCTTTTCAACTTGTGCGATGTGAGAATTTTTAGTTAATCCTACACTGGCCTTTTTCTTTCTAATGGTAGAGAATGATAGATGTTAGATGAGACTGTTTGCTCAGCAAGGGAAGCAGTATAATTTTTAAAAATGAAATAGATTTATTATTCTTTGAAATATCTCCCCTCCCACAAAAGATTTGGATTGCCCTTTAAAGACACGAAGAACTATGTTAGTAAAAGTGCTTAAAAGAAAAGGTAAAACAAATTATCTATGGGAGCATGTACATCAAAGTGATGAACTGAGACTTAAGGGGGAGTTTAAAAATAAGCTTTTGACAGATAAGTTTGAATATGCACCATTGAAAGATAACATTTTTCAACAACTTCTTTAAGTGTTTTTAATGGTAGGCTGTCAGTCACACCTCCATTCAGTAAACTGTTTTTTGATGTCTTCATTAACTGTCATGTATCTTAAATCTCCTTTCCATAGTAATATTGAGAAGCAAGTTGTTAAGGGGAGGAGAAGGGGTAGAATCTATTATTTATTGTCTAGGAAGTCTAAAATACCCTGACTTTCTTGATTCCTTACAGTAGGTCTCAGGTTAGAAACTGAGGAAGAAACTTGACTCACGGTTGGCTATGACACTTTCCAAGAGAAGAACACAATTCATATATCCCTCTGTCCTGACTCTGAGATCCATCATTTGCTTTTGACTGTGCATTCATGTACATGCAGGGACTTGTGGTTATTTCTATAGCACTCAACTGCCTTGGCACTGAAGCAGCATTCATCACAGACACTGGAGAGGACTTCTGACTCACCACTTTTTTCCCCCTTTGCTTGACAATAAACAACTTAAGTGAAGACCTTGACTCTGCCTTCTACATAAGTTTATTTTTGCAATATACTCTGCAAGAGATGAGACTATAACATTCTATCACCAAGAAGAAGGTGAAGGAAGAATATGGCATGCAACATACAGGCCTATTTAGACAACTGAAGACCTGTGAATTTGAAATATCAAGTGATTTATCTGTATGTAGAACTTGTGGGAATCTCTCTTTCCTCTAAGACCCTGTAGGGACTGATAGAATCCTGAGGACAGTAGCACACCACTATATTTGCCTGAAGTTTTTGTGTATACTGGTGATAAAATCAAACAATTAAAGTTTTCACTGGGATGAAAAATGATTTGGACTTTTTCAGGACTTGCTTGATATAAAAAAAACATATGAACTGATGCAGTGAAGTCCGCAAAACCAGGATAAAAATATACACAATAATAAGAGCAGTGGAAATGGAAATAATAACAGCAGTGGAAATGGAAATAACAATAAAATTTTAAAATGCTGTCTATCTTTAATGAACAAGCCTGGATTAGAAGAGTAAATTCACTTCTTTGTCTTCATTAAAGGGGTGGGGGCAACTGAATATAGAGTATTGCATATACAGTCGTACATAATTGATGTTTTGATTAATTCTTCTAATCAATAAATATATTTATAATAAATGTCAAAAGTAACTGGGTAGGAGAAAAGGAATGATGTATTTGGACATTAATGTGATGTAAAAACAAAAATTGACAAGAAAAGTAAGAGAAAATTAAAAAATAAATCTTCTGCTTAATAGAATAGAAGAGCAAAAATGCTCATGATGACTGCCTTCCAACTATGTATGGATTGGAAACACTTGCCCCTGGTTTTTTCCCTAATTTTGAAGATTTGGATGGAGGTTGACATTTCAAAATTTTAATCTCCCTTACAAATCAACATTTTGCTAAAAGGTATTTTAAAATTTGAGATAAATTCTTGTTCACTTACTACCTGCTTAGATCTAGCAGCAGGTCTGTCTGTCTATGGAGGAAGAAAGGAGGTAGTGATTGGATAGAAGCTCTCAGTTCCTTGGGGCTCTCTTCAGAGCAGAATGTTTTGTTAAATGGCAGGCAGCCCTCAAATCATTTTCATAGGACATTTAAGAAGACTTTGAGGCTCGCTGATTTTTATTTTACTCCAGTGATAATGACTGAGCTCTGTTCAATTGGTAGTTGACAATCATTTTAGGGACTTTAAGAGTGGAGGACAGGAAGAGAGAAGTGATTGTTCATTCTTGCCATTGTTGAGTTATATCAGTTTTAGTCATGGCTCAATAAAATGAACAAAAGATTTGATTATATGTGCATGTGTTTATGTTTATATATATACACACATATATACACTATGTACATATTATGTATAAATGATTTATAAAATACATATACGCACTCAAAATATAATACACAAAAAATATTAAACACTGTCTGTATATAGAAAGCCATCCAGGAATTACTTGATAGACATCCTGGGTAAAGTTTTGCTGATAACACAAATTTATAATTTTTAGTCTAGTAGGGGAATATGACACCCACACAGAAACATAGAATTTTCAAATTAGCAAGGACCATCTAGACCAAGCTAGATCCATAAGGCACCTCTAATATAACATTTAAGGAGCTATTCAGTATCTAACTCAAGACTTTTAAGGATGGGGAAGCCAACATTTTTTCAGATCACGTGCTTTGGGACAACTCTAATTATTAAGAAGTTTTTATTGATATCAAGACTATATTTTCCTCTTTGCAACTTCTACCTAGTGCTCCTGGTTCCATTCTTTGTGGGAAAACACAAGTCTAAAGAATCTCCCACAGGACAGTTATCATTTGAAGATAGCTATCAGATCTCACCTGAGTCTCCTCTTCTGCAAGTTTAACAATCCCACTTCCTTCCACTAATCCTCATGTGATAGGATTGTTGTTGTGTTTGGCCTTCGTTGCCAAAGACAACCATGCCACCAGAGAAAAATGACATGACTTGCACTTGACTTTGTTTTGAGTGAGGGAAGGCTGTGCAGGTCACCAGCCTCACTTCTCCTCCAGAGCCATCTGAATCCATGACCAGATATTCAACAGGATGACTGGAGATGACCCAGGAAGAGGCAAGTGGGGTTAAGTGACTTGCCCATGGTCACACAGCTAGTGAGTGTCAAGTGTCTGAGATGAGATTTGAACTCAGGTCCTCCTGACTCCTGCACTGGTGCTCTATCCACTGCACCACCTGGCTGCCCCTATGATATGATAGTTATAACATAAAATATTACATGATAAGTAAGTACTTTAAAAGGTTATGAAACAAAGTGGAAGTAAGGTCTGAGGGGAAAAGTGGTTAGTAAAGTGAATTGGGGGAGGCAGGAATCAGGACAGGCTTCCTGGATGAAGTTGCATTTGAATTTGCTTTTAAAGAATTTGCTTCAATTAAACTCACATTTATTTAGTGTCTACTAAACATGGGTAAGATTCAGCAGGTGAAAAGAGGTAGCATAAAGCATAGCATTAGAAATGGTTAACATGTGAACCAGACTAACTCACAGACTCAATGATCATTTTTCCATCAGCCTGTGAAGTAACATATTATGGAGTCTTTTTTTTTGTTTGTTTGCTTGTATTTACCTTTTTGGTATTGCATGAAATGTAGCCATAGCCTTCTGATGCCTAGAAATTCTGCCTAACACTTGGCATCATTGGAACTTTTCCCTAGTCCTTTGTTGAAAATTGTCTTTATCTTACTTTAATGCTAGTTCAACCAAAGACCAGGACAAACCTAGAGTGAGGGAACCTAAAAGAGACATATGAGGTCCCATTCTACCCCAGCTTGAGGGAGTATCATTCTAATCATGAGATGAGAATTCAACACAGTTCCCACTGGGGAGTTCTTGGGGCAATGGACAAAAGGCTACCTCCTCACTCACCCTGGAGTAAATGCAGCACCATAGAGGATGACCTTGGAATGTTCCCAGACTCTCTGGAATCCTTTAGACTAGACTTGGGTGATGATTCACAGTAGGATCAGAGAGTACCCATGAGCCACATATAGTGCAAGGTGAATTTGTAAATGGATTGTGTTCTAGTTAGCTTATAGATTGCCTCTCTTGATTTACAATTTAGATGAACCCACTGCATTCCTGTTAATGATGTGAAGATTTATGTCGCCAAGCTCAAGGCAGAGAATTTTCTATGGAATGCTTTTAATTCATTTTGCCTCCAATCTTGACAAAGTCACAGTGTTTTGACCTGGTGTGGAAAGCCATCAATTCACTTTAGTCTTATTGATAGGAAAACCTTAGTTTGGTGAGGTGAGACAAAGGCTAACCTTTTCTTTTCCTCTTTAACACATTCCTCTTATGGCTGGCGAGCAAGTAAGGGCATCCGTGATAGGGGCAATTATATCCAAATCTCAAAAAGTCAATAATTATGAATTACACATTGTCTGTTGTCAATTCAGCAATTGGAGCACTGTTGTCTTCTGATCTTCAGATGTGAAATCTAGGGGAAATCAAGTTCTCCATCCTAAAGAAAAACAATAACAACAACCTTTATTGAACTGTTACTCAAGACCAGAGGGACTGATATGAGAAGGTTGTTCGTTCATTCTTTCATTCTCCAATTTCATCTGGCTTCTTGATGAAACATAAAGTTGGCAGCACTAAAAGACTACTGAAATTTACTAGGATTAGGAGATTTTTTTGTATTTTAATTTCTAAATCAGATGATTAAATCTGGGCCAATGAGGAAAGTGACTTCAGTGTTTAATTGTCTGTCATCCATGTTACAAAGGACGTTAGCTATACTTTCTCTATGTTAGCTATTCTTTCCCTTTGTTGTATCTTTGCAAAATGTAGTAAAAATCATACACCCTCTCCCCAGTCTGGATTTCTTAATGGCTAGATATTCAAGTGGATTAAATTTTAAAAAAACCAACAACATACACACAAAGAAAGTTGGCTCTTCAGCTTTTGTCCATGGAAAAAAGTCTGGCTTTTTATCTCTCCAGATGTCTAGCACATTTCTCTGCATACAGTAGACATTTTCACAAATATTTGCTGAAAGAATTAACAAATGACAGCCCTACAGAAATCATGTTCAGAAGTTTCTTTTTATTTTCCACTACATTTAATGCTATTTTGGAGATTTCATTCTGAAAACAACATGGCATGATGTCTGAAAGGAAGCCCAGGTTGTAGTCTCCTGCTTGTCATTAATTCAGCATGTGACCTTGAAACAAATGGAGTGTAACTCAGAGCTCAAGGATATGGGATTCTTTTGTCATTGGTGGAAATCAGTGATCCACATTATTGAGAGAGGAGAAAGATTTGGGATTTCTCTAGCTTCTAACTTCAAGAGAATAGACATGCAATGGAGCTTTTCAGTCATTTCTGACTCTTGATAAACCCATTTGGGATTTTTTTGGCAAAGATACTAGACTGGTGTCCTTTCCTTTTCCAGTTCATTTTACAGATGAGGATACCAAGGTAGATGGAGGTTAAATGACTTGCCAAGGGTCACACATCTAGGAAATGTTTGAGGTCAGATTTGAACTCAGGAAGATGAGTCTTCCTGGTTTTAGACTTGGTACTCTATCCACTGGGCCACCTAGTTGCCTAACGAAATGTGTAGTCTATACTCAGTTTGTAATACCAGAGACTTTGGAGAATTTATCACTTGAGTAAGATCTGAGACTCTATCTCTCTCACTTTAGGAGAGATCTTTCATCCTATATATACTTTCTCTGATTTATGTTTTGTTATACACTTGGATTAATAGATTTCTTTGCTATTTATTATGTGTATGCATTGTGAACTTGGTATTTGGTGGAAAGGGTATCAAGCCTTGGATATAAAGTTTGGGTCCCCTTCCATCCCCATTAGCGAATAGTGATGAGAAATTTGGCTTGAACTTAAAAGTATATCCCTTAGACTAATAATATTTAAGAGAGCAAACAGATATAATTCTAGCCTATTACCTCCTCTTTCTGAGAAGAGCATAATGACCAGTCTTTGACCCCAATCTCTTGCTTCCCCTCCTAAGATGAATTAAAGTCTCCTTTGGAGAAAGGTGAGTGAAGGATATGCCAGAGATGTCTATTCTTGCTCCCTGTGAGTCATGTCGAGACAAACACATCAAGACAAACACATTACAATAGAATCATAGAATTTAGAATGGGAAGGGCCTTAAAGATCGTCAAGTCAAAACCTTTCATTTTATGCAAGAACAACTTGAGACCCAGAGAGGAAATGACCTACTCCAAGTCACACTGACAGTAAATGAACCTGGGTGAATGAGCCTAAGTCCTCACATTTGAAGTATAATACTTGTCCAGTTACTCTTTTGAGGTCTATTTCCTTGTGTGTATAAAAAAGAAGTTTGAATGTGGAGATTTTTAAGGTCCTTTCCAGCTCATTTCAATCTGATCCCCATGGGGAAATGATGGCTAAGGAGAGCAAGGAAAAATGAAATCTAATAGTGTCACTCCCTCTCCCAACATAGTAAAATCAGTAGATTTAAGTCAAATGTTCTTTTCTCTTTCTCCTGGTTCCCAGAGAGATGTGGTGAACTATGAAATTTCCAGAAAGCTATCCACAGAAGGAAGGAGAAACACAATTGGCACAATCTCTAAACTGGATAATCAATATTTATTATTAATAGTAATACTAGTTAGTATTTGTATAATACTTTGAGGTTCGTGAAGTACTTTATAGTACTGCATCATTTTTCCTCACAATAACCCCAGAAGATAGCTGCTATTTTTATCTTCATTTTACAGATGAGGAAATTGAGGCAAATAGCAATTTAAGTGTCACACAGCTAGTATCTAAGGTGAGACTTGAACTTTTTGTCTTCCTGACTGTAGGTCCAAAATTAAGCTCTGTAATGGTACTTTATAGAATTTATAATAGTGTTCTTCAGAGAGTGAATTTAGACTTGGTCCTAATCAGAAGGATATAATTAATGAAACACTAAAAGGACTTCTCTGGAGAAATAATCTACTCCATATGGAAGTGAATCTTAGAGCAGAGCTAACCTAGATGGCAGACGGAAGGTGAATCCTTCAAATGTGTCTCACCCTTCTGCAATCAGCTAGGTCTTCAGATTCCAAGGACTCTCCACTTGACCTCCATGTGGGGTCAGAGACTATTCTCAGATGCCTTGCTTCTATATAAAGACCCCATCCTTAAAAACCCAATTTCCTCATCTTCCTCAGATACGAATAATAGAAACAATATTTTTGTTGCTTTCATTAAGTCACTGACAATCGTGAGAATTGACTTTCTTCAGAATTCCACTGATTCTGAGTCTAATTGCTGGATATCTAGAATGAAACTCTTGCTTGCCCACTACTCTTTATTCTTCATCTGTCACTTTGTATTGCTTGTGTGACCTTGGGCAAGTCATTCTATTTGGGACCTCAGTTTCCTCATCAGCAAAATGAGAAAGTTGGACTAGATGACCTTGAAGATTCTTTCTGATTCCAAATCTGTACTCATATGTCAGAACTATCACACTCTCTTCTATCCTCCAGATTAGTTAACAGTCCTTCATTTAAGTCATATTCCTATCTTCATTCACATATTTTCCTACATTGCATTAACATAGCAATTTATTTAATTATATATATATATATATATATATATATATATATATATATATATATATATATGTTGTCCCACGTTCTCCCCTCCAATACAAATTCTTTGAGTATAGTGACTGTTTCATATTTATCTTTGTCCCCACAAACTGGCATAGTACCTAGGATGTGGTGGGAATAATTGCCAATTATTAAATAATAATCAATACTTAACCAATTGAATTGAAAGAGGTAATTTCATCTATAAGGCAATCAGGGCACAGAGTTTATCCATTTTACGATTCATTCTATTGTTGTTGATGATAACATATAATCATAGATTTAGAGCTAGAAGGGAGCTTTGAGGTCATGTAGTGCTACTCCCTAATTTTACAGATGAGAAAACTGAGACCTGGCTAGAGTAAGGGATTCATCCAAGGTCACACTGAGAATAAATAGCAGAGCCAACATCAGCCGCAGCAGCAGCAGCCTGCTTTAAAATAATGACAACATATTGTACTCCTCAGTCTCTCAGTGCTTTACATCATGCATCTCAAAAGAGATTGAAGTAGATACTCTCTAAATGTCCATTCCAACTTAAGACAGAAACTCTGCATTTCTATTTTATCAATAACTTGGGTAATTCCGTTCTAATCCCTTCACCGAAAAAATAGTTCTCTTGAAACCAAGAATAGTCCAGATCAAAAAAGAATTTAAGCAGAATTTTTACTTGACCAGAGGAAAAAAAAAATAGGAAAGGAATGTGGATCTGGTGTGCACATCCCATAATTTTAACTAGGAGGCAGAATCATGGGTTAATATAGTAACACAGATCCACATGAAATTCGGTCTGAGATTCAGCTTTCCCAGTTCTGACTCAGTCACAGAAAAGATGTGCAGCACTGGGCATGTCACAGAGCTCATAATCAACTATCTCCTGGGTATGTGGTGAAACTTAATTGAAGTTTACATGAGTTCCTTAAGATCTTACATCAAAACATCAGCATTACAGTGTTGTAAAAGTGCCAAGCATTATCTCTGCAGAAGTCCTATCACCTACTTTCTTTAGTACCAGTAAACAAATGGTACTAAGAAAGAGACTTTCTTTTTTTCCCCTTATTCGGAAACACACAAAACTTTCAATGAGAAGTTTTCACTGAAGATCCAATGATCCGCCGAACAATTCACTTATGGGCTTATACTCTTCTTAATAGGAAGTGACTTGTAGTTCATTCATATTGCTGCATTTGAATTATAGGTGGAAAAATGAGGCATAGAGTAAGGGAGGTGGCATTTAAAACCCAACAGCATTTTGAAGGGGTATGGGCTCTGGACCCTTTCTCTCCCTTTTGGATTTTGAACTCAGCCTCTGAGCTTTCCCACAGGCCAAGTCTCTTGTGTGTTTGCCTGAGGCACCCATCTCATCCCAGTATAATTCTTTTAAATGTCTTTTCTTAATGGCCTTCGCTGTCTGAACTTGGCCCCACCCCAGGCTATTTTACCACTCCTTAATTCCATCTAGACCCCCTCTCTCTTACCTCCCGGTCACCCCAAGCTATTGGCCATTCCTTGACCCGCGTATGTGTCCATCTTGACCCCATTACATCGCTCAGATTCCTTAAGAATTCCTTAAGAATTTGTCAATATAAATCACAAATCTCACCCACTTCAATTGATATTTTAATAAACTTTGTTCTGACAGAAGGCTTGAGTTAAATTCTGCCTGTGCTTTTTACTCTTGAATTTCAGGGTTTCCAGTACCCCTAGACCACAGTGGAATCTTTGATTATGGAGGCCTGGACTTACAGCAAGGATTAACACAGCCTAGGAATAGGGGAAGCCATCTCTCTTTCCATCTAACCACTATATATCAAAGGGGAAAGCACTTTGAACTACTTCCCATATCCTTCCAGAAATAAGGTTCAAGTTGCTTGTTAGTGGCTACTCCTTTTCCCTTTCATGGTGATATTTGATAATTATATATATATTATCTCTCTCTCTCTCTCTCTCTCTCTCTCTCTCTCTCTCTCTCTCTCTCTTTCTCTCTCTCTATATATATATATTTAACTTCATTTCACCTATGTAAAAATGTGGGGAGGATACAGGAGAAGCACACAGGTTGATTTACCTAGAAGTTCTTTTCATTGCATTTGAAACATCTTGGATTGTTGGACTTCCAAATTATCACCTTGTAAACAGCATTACATTAACTTGAGAGCAATGCTGAGCTATTGAGAGTAAGATGAACTAATATTCTCCATTAGATAGAATAATTTAATATTTTGACATTCTTCCTAGTTGATGAAACTTTCTTCAACAGGTCAACTTATTGTCCTTTGAGTTTTCTTTCTTGTGTGTTTCCATGGTAGGTCCTGAAATGGACCTGTTTGGTTTTGGAAGTGACCTTGTGAGTATGAGAGGTCCATAGTACCTGCATCCAAGGTATGGAATTGGTTTCTGGCACAATAAACTTCTGTCTCATGGAGGATGGTTACCAATAGAATAATTGGCTCGTCTGGACATTTTACCAGCAGACATTTGTTTGGACAGTGTTGAGGCAGAGATAAAATGCCTAATTAGCAATCCTACCAAACTGCTTTATAGTTAGATGAGGTGTAACTATTTACATGCCAAATGATTGTAATAGAAGTTATAGGTGAAGTTACTGTAGCCTGTTTAAGTTTATCTTTTGTCAAATGAACATTTATGAGGGTTTTGTGTTTAGCATTCCTTTTGTGTGTGGGGGAAATAATTACCTGCCCCATATCTGATTCATATTGTACAGTGAGTACAAAAGTGCACTTTTAAGCTTTCCCTTTTGAAGAAACCCTAGCTGTGAGCCTAAATATAAGCTTTAAATAATTTTTCTGTAGGGCATGGGGGAGGGGCAGATTAAAGTTCCAAAAAGTGTGAAACGAGGGAACCAAACCCAGCTCTTATTAGAGACCAGGTTCCTCCAGGCCCTAGTCCAGTCCAGATTGCTTGGCTCTATGGCAAAGATGCCCTATAGGGAGAATGGGTGGATACAGTGCTCCAGCCTTTTGGTTCCAGCAGTTGTTTTTTTCTTTTTTTTCCTCCTTTTGAAGTTATATTTTATTTTATTTTCAAACAAAGATTAGCCTTCTCTCTCTCCCACTTCCTTTTCCCCCAACCCAATTAAGAAAGTGGAACAAACAAAACCTGTCTTACAAACATGTAAAGTTAAGCAAAACAAAATTTCTCATTGACCACATCTAAAAAAAATATGTCTCTATCTGCATTCTGATTCCACCATCTCTCCATCAAGAAGTAGGCAGAATATTTCTTCCTAGGTCTTCCGGAATTGTGGCTGATTATTGTATTAATTAGAGCTCCCAAATTGCCTTTTAAATTTTTTGCATTTTAATCAGCAAAATTCATCTTTTCACCCTCACCCCCCTTCACTACCCATTAAGAACACCACAAAAATAAAACCCATTAAAAACATATATAGTCTATAAAAATGTCCACATTGACCATGTCCTAAAAAATGCTTGTCTCCTGCTGCATTCTGAGTTCTTCACCTCTCTATCAGAAGCTGGGTAGCATGTTTCATCATTCGTCCTCTGGTACCGCCTCCCCCACCCTACCCCAGATTCCTTTTTTTTAGGTGACAATTTTATTATTTTTTTATAAATGTATTTATCCATAGCTTTCAACCAGATTCCAATTTTTGCCACCTCAAAGGAGTTATAAATATTTTTGTATGACCAAGAATTTGTCTTACTTGGAACAATTCCCTTCCTTAATGTACCCTCTTTTTAATGCTTTTACCCTATTTTCCCCCTTTCCTCTCACTTCCCCACTGAGTAAAATGTATTTCAGTACCCAACTTTGTGTCTGTGTGTATCTTCCTTCTTTTGACCAGTTCAGATGATAATAAGGTTCAAATGTCAGCTTCTCTTTCTTGACCCCCTTCTCCTTTTTTGTATTGATGTCTACCTGTGTACCCAGGTTATGTAAAAAGAGGAATTTCCTCTAAGTTTCTTTTTCTTCACCATTTTCCCTTCTCTGTCCAACTGTTTTCCTTTCCCTCTCTCTTTTCAGTCTTAAGATTTTCAAGACATAACAGAATTATTCCCAGTTGTCTAAATGGACTCCATGATGATTATAGGGTTCAGAGGAGATAAATGTATCATCTCCCCATATTTGAATGTAAATAGTTTACCCTTGTTTAGTTTTTTATCATTATTACCTTTTTTATGTTTCTTCACTCTTGTACCTGAACTTTGAAGTTTCTACATAGCTCTGATCCTTGTTATCAGGAATGCTTGCAAGTTCTCTATTTCTTTAAATTTCCCCCAATAGCATTATACTCCATTCTACTGGGCAAATTATTCTTGGCTGTAAACTTTCTGGAATATCACATTCCAAGATTTCCACTGCTTTCTAGTGGTGGCTGCTAAATGGTGTGTGATCCTGACTGTAACTCCTTGGTACTTGAGTTCTTTCTGACTGGTTACACTATTTTTGTCTTCAAACTACAAGTTCTGGATTTTGGCTATAACACTGTGGACTCCTGGAAGTTTTCATTTTGTTATTTTTTCAAGAGATAACCTATTTCCATTTTGCCCTTTAGTTCTAAGAGATCTGAGCAGTTCTTTTTTTAATTTATTGAAATAAAATGCCTAGGCTCTTTTTTTTGGTCATGTTGTTTCAGATTGATTCTTAATTTTTCTCCTCAATCTGTTTTCCAGGTCAGTCATGGTTGTTATGAGATACTTTATATTTTCTTCTATTTTTTTAAGCCTTGTGACTTTTTTTAATATTTCTTTTTTGCTTCATGTCATTAGTTTCTTTCTGGCCCATTCAAATTTTTAAGAATTTTGCTGCTTGGGCAAAGTTTTGCACCTCTTGGGCAAAGCTGTTGATTTCCTTTCCAATTCTTTTTTTCATATCTCTCATTTCTTTTCCATTTTTTTCTCTAGCATTCTCATTCCATTTATAAAAACTTTTAAACTTAAGAAAAAACTTTTCCTTCAAACTAGGACATTTTTTATAGCAGGTTTCTCTGATTAAAGAGCCCATTTCCCAAATACATAGGGAACTCAGTTAAATTTGTAAAAATAAGAGCAATTTCCCAGTTGAGAAATGGTCAAATGATATGAACAGGTGAATTTCAAAAGAAGAAATCAAAGCTGTCAATAGTCACATGAAAAAAATGCTCTAAATCAATACTGATTAGAGAAATACAAATTAAAACAGCCCTGAGATACCAACTCACACTTATCTAACATGACAGAAAAGGAAAATAACAAATGCTGGAGGGGATATGTAAAAACTAACCCAACTATTCTAGTGAATAATTTGGAATTATACCTAAAGGGCTATAAAATTGTGCATACTCTTTGACCTAGCAATACCAGAACTAAGTCTGGCATCCTAAAGAAAGGGGGAAAGGACCTATTTGTGCAAGAATATTTATAGCAGTTCTTTTGTTGGCAGCAAAGAATAGGAAACTAAGGGGATGCCCATCAACTAGGAAATGACTGAACAAGTTATGATATATGATTGATGGAATACTGTTGTGCTGTAAGAAATGATGAGCAGGACGGTTTTAGAAAAACCTGAGAAGACTCATGTGTTTTTGTCCTTCATTGCCGAAGAAGACCATGCCATCAGAGAAATGATGACATGACTTGCACTTGACTTTGTTTTGAGTGAGGGAGGGCTGTACAGGTCACCAGCCTCAGTTCTCCTCCAGAGTTATCTGAATCCAGTGACCAGATATTCATCAGGATGACTAGAGATGACCCAGGATGAGGTAAATTGGGGTTAAGTGACTTGCCCAAGGTCACACAGCTAGTGAGTGTCAAGTGTCTGAGGTGAGATTTGAACTCAGGTCCTCCTGACTCCTTCACTGGTGCTCTATCCACTGCATCACCTAGCTGCCCCAGGAAGACTCATATGAACTCATGGAAAGTGAAGTGATCAGAACCAGGAGAGCAGTGTACACGGTAACAATAGGATTGTAAGGATGATTAACTGCGAAAGACTTAGTTACTCCAATCAAGACAGTGATCCAGGACAACTCCAAAGGACCTATGATGAAAAATGCTATCCATCTCCAGAGAGAGCTAATAAACTTTTAATATAGATTGAAGCATACATTTTTTGCTTTCCTTATTTTTCTTTTTTTGTCTATCTATTTTTGCAACATGGTTAATATGGAATTATGTTTTGCATGAATTTACATGTATAATCAACATCAAATTACTCCTCTACTCAAGGAAGGAAGAGGAAGGGAGAGAATTTGGAACTCAAAATTAAAAAAAAAACTATTGTTAGAAAAATTTTTACATTTAACTAGGAATTATTTAACAAAATAAGTAAAAATGTGTTTTTTTTAAAAAAAACTTTCCTTTATCTCTTCCCATAATTCTAGTTGAGTTTGTGCCTAAGCTATATCTTCCTCTAAGACATTTTTGTAGCTGTTTTGGAGTCAGTTTTTCTAGTAGCAGTTTTTCCGTGTTAGATTTCATTCAAAGTTCAGTTCAATTGCCACCTTTCTGAAATAGGTATAGATATGAATATAAATACATATATAGGTACAAGTGTAGATATAGTACAAATAGGAGTGTGTGTATATATATATATATATATGTGTGTATACATATATGTATACACACATAAATATATGTGCTTATACATATACACATATATATGCATATCACATTCTTAAATGTATACATTTTTCTTTCCTCTTATAAAATATAAGCTCCATGAGGACAGAGATTGTTTTATTTTTATCTTCTCATCCCTTACTCTGATCACAAAACCTGGCATATAGGACAAATTTAGTAAATAATTATTAAGCTATAGCCTTTTGATTTTGTCAACTACATTTCCACGTATCAAAAAAGTGTTATAGCTAGTCTCATTGGTGTCCCCTTATTAGAAACAGCATCAGAGTATCATGAGACTAGGAACAGAAGCGACAGTAGAGATCACTTAGTTCAACCCCCTCACTTTATAAGTGAGAAGACAGTGCCAGATCAATAATTTGACCTGATAGAATTGGAGACCCCAAATCCTAAGTCTCTGATTCTAAATGTCATCAAGCTTTACTTACTTGTAGTTAGTAGTTGGGATTTGAACCCAGGTCTTCTGAAGATCAACTAAGTATACTTTCCACTAGACTATAATACAGAATTTATTCCCTATCCCTCCAAAACGCACAAAAGAACTTTTGTGGTTGTACCTCTTTCCTACTCAGCAAAGGAAACTGAGATCTTCTTTAACAGAAGAGATTTATAGCCATCATAGCTTCACCAATACATCCTCCTTCCTGAAAAGGGCCTGATCATGCTACTTTCCTTCTCTTAAAAATATTCAGGGGTTCCCTGTTTTCTCTGGGATAAAATAGAATGTCCTCATCCTGGCATTTTAGGACCTGCAATGTGATTCTGGGCGGCTAGGTGGCACCACTCTCTCCTTCCTAGTACTTAGTGTATATTGTACATTTGGCAGATATTTGTTGAAAAGAATTGAATCTGCATCTCCAAAACTTGGTGCGGAATAAAGGACAAAGTAATCTCTAGGATTCTTCCAAGACACTGACTATCGAGGCTGCCAGGAGCAGTCCAAGGGGGCCCAATATTCAGGTCTAGATCTCTGATCCCTAAGCAACAACTGGCTGATGAAAAGTTGCTACTACCTCCAGGGTGGACCTAACACATCTATTATAGATTCTAAGACAAATTCCTATCAGATGTGACAAAATTAGAGAGGGCTAAAAAGGAAAAATAGTTTTTAAAAAGTTTTTATACACACAGTCCAGTTAGATTTAGAGTTGGAAAGGGCCTTTAAAATCATACAGTCAATCCCCTCATTTTACAGATGAAGAACTGGGTCTCAAAGAGGTGAAATGATTTCACTAAGGTCACTCAGTGAGAAAGTAGCAGAGTCAGCTTTTAAACTCGTGTTCTTCAACTCCAAATTCAGCAATTTTTCTTCTATACCTCCCTGCCTCTGTTAACTGGAACAGTGGTTAGAATTAGGCCATGCTAGAGAGAGTGGAAAGAGCACTGGATGGTTATCAGAGGTATGGGGCTCTAATGCTAGCTTTGCAGCTTACTACCTGGGTGACCTCCAGCTAGTCACTGAATCTTTGTGGGCCATTGTTCCTATTCTGTAAGATGAAAGAGTCCATCCTGAAGGGTTCTTTCCTCTCTGTGTGCACCATTTCAATTTGTCAGATTGAGAACATAAATAGTGCCACAATCACATATATCTTTAGAAAAATGGACCATCTTTATCAAGTAATAGTCTATACCTTCATTGGGCATAAAGTGCAAAGATTTCACATCAAATCTACCTTACTATGTATCACTACTGAGTGTCTTAGGTCTCTTAATCTGGCCGTATGTCAGAAGACAATAAGACCTAGAAATTCTGGTGAACTTCAATCAAAGAATTCACAAAGGCAGTATTTCCAAATTAACTCTGGAGAAAATCGTAGAAACTGGCCATATTTTCAAATTCCAGATTAATTTCCCTAATCTAGCCATTCTTGCCAAAGTCTTGAAATAACCACATCACTGGGACAAAGTGATCTCGCACAAAAGCACCACATCAGTTGAAAGAAGGAGAATCAAGAGCAAATTTGCAATTAGCATTAGCTAAATTTATTCATATCACATCAGATCAGAAATGAAAACATCCAAGCAATAAAATTCACTGTTTCTTTACTATGACATTGTAGTTGTGGCATATTAATCATTATTATTTCATTTCAGCAAAGACAGCAACAACCCAGACATCTTTCACCCAGTATGTATACAGTGTGAACCAAAGGAGAGGCAGATAATTATACACAGGTAGCAGACACCAATTTACCAATTATATGTTTTTTCTAGCCTTGCATTTTACAGTGCACCGATATATCATATAATTATACCATACATTGTTAAAGGACATGATGTCACAGACATATTTAAAACTCGTCTTTAAAAAAAAATTTAGCTGCCACACTAAAGGAAAACACCTTCACAGACTTCAAGATCTTTGATTCTGTTTATAGACAAAACATTAATAAAATGTAAAGAATGGCAACTTAACTCCACACTCTAGTAGTTTGCATTTTTTCTGATAACGAAGGCATATTTTGCAGTCAGAAGACCTGAGTTCAAATCCAGCCTCTGTCACTTACTCCCTGTGCAATCATAAGCAAATTACCTAATTTTTCTTGGCCCCAGTTTCCTCACCTGAAAAATGGGGGAGTTGGACAATTAGGTGGCACAGAGGATAGGACATGGGGCCTAGAGGAAGGTAGGAAGCCCTGAGTACAAATGAGCCCTCAGTTACTTACTAGTTGTACCATCCTGGGTAAATTGTTTAACCTGGTTTGCTTCAGTTTCCTCATCTATGAAATGAGCCAGAGAAGGAAATAATTGCTATTCTAACAACCCATTGTCCCATGACAAAACACACACATTCACTACATAGACGTATATGTGTGTATGTGTATATATAACTAGTAATTATTGAAGGACAGTGGGAATACATTCTACTTTTGTATTTCAGATGCTAAATATGTACTAGATTTTATTCTTCTAAAATACATACTTAAGCCACAATAAATACCACCATACATTCGTTTGTTTTCTATTTCTAAAACATACAGATTATCTGGGCTTCAGAAGCACATTGTTAAAAAATTATGAGGTGACATCACTGCTTTATTTCTTTCTTACTTCCTCTAACCTTGATAGGATTCCCCTTATTAAATCAGACAGAAACCTGACTTAAAGAATGGGCTTTTTATTATACCCAGTAGGCCTACAAATTTTAGTTCTATCAGACTATAGGCACAATACAATATACGAAAGTGAGATAATGTATTCCCACTGTCCTTCAATAATTACTGGTTATATATACAGATACACATGTATATGTCTATCTAGTGAATGTTTGTGTGTCATAGGACAACAATGGTTTGGTGGAATAGCAATCATAGTAAGGGCTTCCATTATGAAACAAAATAGATATCTTTCTTCCCAATCTTTTTTCTTTATTTATTTTAGGGGAAAAAGACCTAGCATATAAATTCTTGTGAAGTACCTTCCTACCTCCACTTCATTAGACCTTTGAATTTACATCTTCGGGGCAGTGTAGTTACTTGAAATCCTACCACATATAGGATCATAAATCTGGAGCTGTAATGCTAGCCCAACCCCTTTATTGTACACATGAGAAAACTGTGACCTAGGGAGGCTAAGTGATATACTCATAGACAGAGCCAGTGTTCTTTCCACTCAGTAAGAAGAACTTGGGTTCATAGGCTATCACCATCACTGGTATTGTCCTTTCTGTTGGTTTTGAAATGGGCAAAAGTCACAGTGTCCTCAACCACACTACCTATATTGTTATACCTGTCAATCAAGTTAAAACGAATATGAAGGGCAACTCTGTGGCAGATAATAACGCAAAAATTCAGTCTAATAGTATGTGTGTCAAAGGGAGTGCAGAGTGCAATAGTCTTGTACCTTTGCATGGATAACAGTGGGCTATTGAGGTGACACAACAAATAGTGGGCTGTGAATGAGCTAGGTTTGAAGTCTAACCCTAATCTTTGGAAATTTGATTTACGTATCTGGGTTTCATCTTCTATAAAATTATGGGATTGGACTAAGAGCCCTTCTACCTCTAATTATCCATACCTATGAGCTGATTATCTGTCTATAAGCTATAGCTCTCATTTAGCCCCACTGCAGCTACCACAGGCTCCCTTTTATGATCAGATAACTTTCCAAAAATTATATCTACAAACACTGAGCTGCTCTATCACTTTTCTGCTCCTTGGACTCCATGTCTCTGGATCCTCTCAGACATTAGTGTGACTTGTAAGAACACTGGATGGTAAGTTATTTGTCTTGCTTCACTTATTTCACCCAGTTAAAAAATGGGAAAGTTCTGAAGTCAATTCAGGCCTAGATATTGCTCACCATGTGTAATAATGAGAGTTAAAGATCTTCCCTGCCCATTAATAGGTCTCAGGTGGAGCCTTGATTTAGGGGAGTTTGATTTAGGGGAGGCTTGTTTTGCAGGAAGTCCCATACCTTTTGTTAATTATCTAATGAGGCACTGGGTCAAGAGGATCATGATGCCCTCTGTCTCTGAAAAAAAATACATATATATGTTTGTGTGTGTGTGTGTGTGTGTGTGTGTATGTGTGTGTGTACTCTGATGTGAGGTTTTGCTTTGAGGCTTACTCTTTGGAAGAAGGTTTGTGTGCCAGAATGGATAGCCGTTAAGGAACCCCTCCTTCCCCCTTTTTGACAACCCAGATGCTGGTGCTTCTTTCTCTGGTAACTGAATGTATGTTATAGTCAGGCAGCTGGATCTGTCTGTTCATTTGTGATGTATGTATTGCTTATGGTCAGACAGAAGCCCTGTCGGTCTTTATTTCTCTGCTTATATTTTCTCTTAATGAAGATTGCTGACCCCTCAAAAGTGGCTTTCCTTTTAGAAAAGCCAATTTAAGAACCTGCGCTAGCAGGTCATCCTGGATGTGTCACAGGGTGCTTGCTGCTATACCATGTTAACAAGCCAAAGAAAGGAACAACATTTAAACAGTCAAAAAGGAATGGTTTTATTCTCCTTCTCCGAGTATTTTGGAACTTGAGCTCCCATGGCCTTAATTATCTTCTCTGAGCAGATGATTCCTGGTCCTGCACAGTCTGTCTAGTGATCTCTAGAACCACCTTAACTTTTGTTTATATTAGACCATATGTCCCAAACTCAGTATGTCTAGAACAGAATTCATTATCTCTCTATCCAAATCTTCCTCTCTTTTAAACCTTCCTATTACTGACAATGGCAACACTATCCTCCTAGTCATTCAGGCTCAAAACCTCAATGTCATCCTTGACTTCTCACTTTAATAAACATTGTCTGAGTGTGTGTGTGTGTGTGTGCGTGTGTGTACACACACACATATACATATGTGTTTACTCATACATATATAGAGTAATAGATATAGATGGATATAGCTATCTGTGTGTGTTCATGCGTGTATAATCATTGTATTATCTGCATTCATTGTATTATCTGCAATGAACCCTAGGAATATTTCTGCTCCGTACAAATTGATGAATATGAAGAATGCAGGGAAGTGTATGGGAAAATCAAAAACTGGTGCAAAATAACGTAAGCAAAACCAAGAAAGCAACATAAAAGTGAACAAACCAACGTAAAATGAAAAGAACAAAAGAAATGAATCATCCTCAATGGAGTGTTGCTGGGAATCCCAGCTACGAACGGCAGGAGGCAACGTGGTATGAAGGGAGCAGCACTAGATCTGAAGTCATAGGACCTGGTTCAAATGTCAGCCCTTCGCTTTCTGCATGTGTGACCTTGGACAATTTCCTTAAACTCTCTGGGCCTCAGTTTTCTCATGTATAAAATGGAATTGGACTAGAAGATTTTTAAAGACTCTTCTAGCCCTAAATTTATGATCCTATGAATTCACTCCTTCTAGATAGCATAAATGCCAGGACAAAGTTCTCATCAGTGGAGTTATAAAAGAAAGTAGGTCAGCATCAGAGTATACCCTTATGGTGACATACACTATTCCATAACAAGTACATTAGAGAGTTTCAATTCAAAGGAAAGTATGATATGTGGTCCCAGGAGTAAAATCATTGCCATTCAAGAATATATTAACTAGCTCTGTGACACTGGACAAATCACACTGGCCTCAGTTTCTTCATCTGTAATATGAAGGGGTTGAAACGTGATCTCTGAGTTCTCTCCTCTCCTATTGTTATTTAATATGTAAACCACTGGGGGATTGGAACTCTTCCCTTCTCCCCAGATAAAGTAGTTAGGAAAACTTGAAAATTTCCAGGGAATATATATGACCTCCCTTCTACAGGCACTCCCTTCAACTATGTATGTCACAACCTTCCCCATCTTGGGTAATTCTTGTTCACATTCTCCCATGTATCCTCCATAGAAGATCTGGCCAATATGCAAGAGGACTCCTTCTAGGCTCTTCAATATTTTCAGTCTACCAGTACAGCAATTGTCGTGTCCACATGGTCTCATCACATGGCTGACCTACCTCCTCTTCCAATCATAGATTTCCTTGATAATAATCAATTTTATGGCATTTTTACATACATCTTTATGATGAAATGAGATAATATATAAAGTAATTTTCAAATTTTAAAGCTCTCTATAAATTCTAACCATTACCAGTTATTACTATCCTGAAGCCTACTAATGTCTTTCATAGGTCTCTCCATTGCTATCTGGTTCACTGCCAAGTTTATTTCTTTAAAGGTCATGGTGTCTCATGAGTCTCAGTCATAAACATCAGGGAGAGAAGACAGATTTCAAAAGATGGATTTTTGTGTCAAGAAGCAACTCAGGATGGTTGGAAATGCTGCAAAATTTCAGAATTGCAGATCAATCCAGTCTTCCTTCTTTTCAATTCTGGGCCCAGCTTATTGTCCAACTGCCCAGTCTACTCAAAGTTTATATACTAATGAACTAATCAATGAACTTCCCTCTTAACTGCTCTTCATGATCTGGGTTACTACCCATGAAATACATAGGAATATACCTTTGTAAATCAAATAAAATGGGACAAAAGGGTTAATTAAGTGGGCAAGGTTAGAGGGGATTCATGTTTTAGGTAGGGAAGTGGTGAAGTGGATAGAGCTCCAGTCAGAAAGGCCCATCTTCCTGAGTTCAAATCTGGCCTCAGACACTTACTAGTTAGACCCTAGACATGTCATTTAACCCTGTCTGCCTCAGTTTTTATATCTGTAAAATGAGCTGGAGAAGGAAATGGCAACCAGTATCTTTATGGAGAAAACCCCCAAAGAAACCAGAAAGAGTCAGACACAACTGAACAACATACTTAAACTGATGACCAAGCTAGACAATCTCTAAGGTCATTTCCAAGTCGAAGATTATAATTCTATGAGCGTACTCTGTAGTGAACGTAGATACATGTGCTATCCAGAGATAATACAAGAAAGTCAATACTGCTGACCTTGCCTCTTCCCTCAGGGCAGGTGCTTTAATTAGTTTTCCTCTTGGGAGCAGTGATGGATTTATGCTAAACCTTTGTTACTCTCCAGGTTAATTTCCCTGGTAACCAACCATATACATTTTTGAGATGACTTGCAGGGGTTAGTCTAGCATTCTGTAACCATGAGGAGTAGTGATGCCCTTTTGAAGACTGAACTCTTGGCTTTAGCCTCACTATTACCACGCACCTACCTCCTGAGTTCAGATTCAAAACAAACAGGGCTCCTGAGGAAGACAAGTTACCAAGTTTTACTTCACAAAAAGAATACACAAAGTCTAAAACAAATATCTTTTAAAAATTGTAAAATATATTATGCTGCCAGTATGAAGAGCTTTGGTTTTAAAACTTTTAGAAAGTTTAGAAAGAACATTTAAAAATCAAATTTGTTCTTTTTGGGTTGGTGTATTATGGCCCTGCCAAATTTCACTTCCTGAATTTAGTCATTGTAAACTGGCACACAACCAATGGGGGAGGTGGGGAAAGGGTTAAAAGAGAAGAGTGAGTTTTTCACACCTGCAAAATTAACCAGCAGCTGAGCTCATTTACCTCAGATGAACCAAAAGTAATTTGCGTTTGCAATGGGATTGAAAGTGGAGAGTTGCGTCTATAAACTTTATTTTTAGGAAAATGATGAGTAACCAAAAAATGGAAGACAAGTACTGGGTTTCCAAGGAAAGGGTATTTGTAACTTTGAATATCTATTTGGCCTCTGAGGGCTCACTTTGTTGCTTTGGTTCTTTTTTTTGTCTTTGTTGCTGTCATTGTAATTGCATGCCAAAGGTAGAAATCACTTTGAGTTTAAATAACCCTTTATTAGTATAGTAGGGCCTTGATTAATTGAAACCTGGACAATCAGAGCCCTTTAAAGGGTAGGATGTCTCAAGCTGAAACTGGAGAAAGGTGCTGATGCCAAGATCTAAAGAGGTATGCTCCAAGCTTCCTTTTTAAGAGTAGGGAGGGAGGAGAAAATGTTTTCCCTCTTAAAAAAAAAGGCTCCAGATTTCACTTTGAAAAATTTTTCATGTACGAATCAAACCACTATAGAATGCAAGTTTTATAATAATAGCTAGCATTTACATAGCACTCTATGGTTTGCAAAGCATTTTATAAATATTATCTCATCCTCACAATAATCTTGAAAGGTAAGTGTTAATATTATCCCCATTTTATAGAAGAAGAAATTGATGCAGTCAGATAAGTGGTTTGCTCAGGGTCACACACCTATTAAGTGTCTGAGGAAGGCCTATGAGCTCTACTTTCCTGACTTTAAGGCCACCACTCTATCTAGTAAACAACCTGGTTTTATGGGTCATGGACTAGCCACTAAAATAAATACCTGAAGCCTGAGCAGCTAGGATATTTTTTCAAAACCAGGAAAATAACCTCATTTTTCTGATTCCTAATATAGATTTTGATTTGCATAAGTGGTTAGACAATGCTGTGAATAACAAATGAAGCTTTTAAATCACAATGTACATTTTACCTTCTCTAGATGTGGTATATATACAAAAAGAATAATGTCCTTTTTAAGACTACAAATGTATATTCTATGTTTTTGTTTCCCATGTACTACCTAATGCTATTATAACCAATGGTCCATTGGAGATACCTGCCCATATATAGGTAACCCTACTAGAAAGCTTGATGGGCTCTCTTCATAGAAGAGAAGGATTAAAGGTTCTTTTGAAACCCTTATGGGCATTACCTTTTGAGTTGAATAAAGTCAAATAAATAAATCCTACCCAAATAATGCAGGAAAACCTAATTCTAATGCTTTGCTTTGCCCCTCAAAAGCACCAGTATGAAGTTCTCAGACTTAGAATGTCTCACAGACAACTTCTAATGAGTTCATAATTTTGTCTGTTTCTCAAGGGGGAGGGGGTAATTGGGCATTTATGTTAATATATTTCTCCTTTGAAAAGGAGTTATTTTAGTTCTGAATGACCCTGTGTCCTTCTGTACTTGGGCAATGCCCAGCAAGCTGTTTGAAGTCAGGTGTATCTCCTTGTATATGGGCAGGTTTCCTGTGCCTTGGATCAGGTGACACAGGTAATCTAGTAGCCCTTGGTTCACCTTACATAGGATGCTGTTTCACAATAGGGCAGTTCCCAGGCCTCTGGTTGCCCTGTTTGTTTTGAACCCATGCATTGTGATAGTGGCCACAACAATGAAAATGTTGCAAAATTCTAACTTAGTTACACTTTATGTGCTGTCCTCTGTTTATATTCTTAACTGTACAACCGTTACCATCATGACAAAACAGAACAAAAAATCCTAGACATCTCCATTTAAATGGGATTGTGATAAAGGAGAATGGTGTGACCATGATGTGGATGGAGGCTGGAGGAAAATGCACTTGGCCTAACAGATCTTGAGGTGCCTTTGGATGTGCCTGGACACCCCAAAGGTGTTGTTGCTCTGGATATACTCTTCTACCAGGGCCCGCCTTCCCCCAGTGCCATGCCCTCATTCCTGTGCTCAAGGCAAAAGCAGTTGAATAAGATGGGGTATGGGAAAAAAAAAGATCAGAGAATGATTTGCCCCAGTAAGAAAAGTTTGAGACCTTCCCATTAGATAAAGATTGCATAAGTAGCCAGCTGTGGAAACACAGCTTTTTTCCCAATATTTAATTAGGGAGTTGAATAATGTAATATTTAGATTGATATGACACCCTTTTGAGGAGAGGACTCCTGGTTGGTGTCTGATTTGTAAATTCCAATCCCCTTTCCAAATGAATTTGCCCACTATGCAAGATTTCCTGTCTATGGTTCTGATTGAAGGTAGATATCAATTAGTTAATATGGTTTGGGCAAAGTCATTCATTACATAAAAGCAAAATCTCAGTGGCTGCCTATATTTTATGATTTGAGACTGGAAAGGAAAGTTCTTAAGTTAAAAAGTATCTCTCACATTGTCTTGTTATTGTGCCTGAAGTTCCACCATTAGAAATGTCATTCATTTCAGTTTGGTGCATTGTACCCATAGAGTCCTCTGTTAAAATATATATACCACTGGAAAGGAAACTTGATACGTAATTACCAGATATTGATACTTTCCACTGCAATCATGAGAGGAGCCTTCTACAAGTAACTGAAGCTGGTAGCATCAACAAGTGAGTCCCATCTCTGTTGGAGAGTGAGTTCAGCAGCTGAGTGACTTGTTTCACTAGCCCAGTCATGAATGGACTTATGACCTGAGATATTTTGCCCTGAAAGAACCCAACCCAGCTGAGCAAGGGAGCACTGTGTATTGAATGGAAGTTGGTGGAGTCTCCTCAAAAGGGAGAAAATTATGCTCAGGGCCATGAGTCAAGAGGTTACCACCTTACTTTGGGGTCATCTCTAAACTCTGTGGCCTTCTTTCATCACATTCCCTCCCTACCAGAAACTAGGCCTTTGCCGCTGAAATCACTCTTGGTTTCCATAGGTAGACTTTGGCTTTATCATGTCCAGAGTCCCATCTTTTACCTCACTTCCCTGCCATCTCCAGATCATGGGGGCATAGCTTCCATCCCATACCCTCTTTCCCTTTCCAGCATCTGTTCTTAGGTTGTCCTCTCCCATTAGAATATTAGCTCATTGAGGTCGGAAACCATCTTGTTTGAATTTGCATTTCCAGTGCTCAACTCTGGAACATAGTAAGTGCTTAGTAAATGTTTATGTATCTGTCTATCTATCTATCTGTCTATCTGTCTATCTATCTATCTATCTATCTATCCATCTGTCTGTCTATCTATCTACCTACCTACCAACATATCTCCATCAAGACTCCATAGATTCATTGACATAAATAGCCCCCTTCACTTTAGAAAAATAGTTTTGTGAGATTTCCATAACTTAAAAGAATCATTCTTCAGTGGCTAACCTTAAGGTAATAATCCTCTCCTAGCTTATGGTCATCTGACTGCAGTCACACAATCGCTGGACAGGACCTTGTTCTCTCCCTTTGTTAGGTCTCATCAAAGCATGTGTTTCACACGTTTTTGAGGATTAAGAGTCACATATGCCGTGAGGAAGCCTAAAAGTAGAAAGGTAATATAGGATTCATACTTTAATGGCTTGAAATGGAAGGTAGACATGAGTGGTGGAAAGAATGCCTGGTCTGGAGTTGGAAGACTTGGGTTTCAATCCTGGTTCTAACCCTTACTACCTGTGACTTTGCTCAAGTAGCTTGACTTCTCTGTGCCTTAGTTTCTTCATCTTTAGAATAAGGAGGCTGGAACAGATGACAGTCATTAGTCCTAAATTTTTGTTAAATTAAACCAAATTATTTCTTGAATAGTTGTAGTTATCAAAATACAGGAGTCCATCAGTTTCACACATATCTTTTCCTCCCCTCCACGATTATTTTTTTCATTTTTGTTTTCACTGAGACCTATGAGAAACAAAACCACTAGAAAGGCATGGAAGGTAGGAGACAGATAATCGATTTGCTGCTAAACTGCATTGATTACATGCATTTTATCTCCTGATGGGGCTAGTTTTAGATAAGGGATGAGAGAGGTTTTGTTTCCAAGATAAAACTAAGGCCACCAGAATATCCTCTTCAAAAAATATTATTTCTGTTCCCTCCACCAGTTGGAGGAGTTAAGAAGCCTCTTTCAGGGCAGATGCTTTCTCTAGAGAGCAAGATAATTTGTTTAGTCATTTACACTCTAATGTTCACTGCTTTAATCAGCCAACTAAGGTGGTCCATATTGTCGGGGAAGACAATACGCTTTCTTCATTTTGCACAGAGTCCACCTCGAAATATTTTTTTTTAAAAGGAAATGAAAACAAGATTATTATTTTCCCTATCAAGGCTTATTAAAATTTCTTTTGAATTCAAGTAATGGATTGATGAATGCCACATGATCTGGAGATGGGGAAAGCAGTTGCTGCAGTCAGAGGGAAGGCAATCCAGGTATCACCTGGGAGAGACTGATAGGTAACACAGAAGCACTTGCTCTTATATCCCTCTGCAGAGCATGTGACAAAGTTGTGGAGTAATGGGTAACAAAGAGTATGGGTCACAGAAAGACATCCAGCCAGCTCAACTGACAAGGGAAAAGTGAGTCTTTTGCAGAAAATGGAATTTTATAGCAAATAAAACAACTGATGTCAATTCAAAATGAACCCTCCTTGACCTTAATGAGTTCTTTGATTTATAACATCCTTGGGGGATAAAGAGGAATGTATGGGGGGAGAAATTTAGACTATGGCCTTTCATGGAATAATTTATTTGACTTATTATACATATATATGTATATATATATTGTGATTGTGTATGTACAATCAAAAATTATTCTATGAGAAGCTGCAGTATAAATTTCTCTAATCAAAAACAATCATTGTATATTTCCATATTAACTATGGAAAAGGAAAGATTGTCCATGAATCCCAATAAGGATATTATTTTGGTCAGATACTTCCTAATTGTAAGACTATGCAATAAACTTCAACAGTTATTCTTTATCAGTTAGGTTATAATTGCATTTTTTAAAAAATATACAATTCATGTCTATCAGTTAAAGTTATCTGTATCAAGTAGGTGTTATCTATCTTTTAAAATTTCCTAACTACTTATTCAGCAGAGGCTAAAACAGCTCTGAAGAAAATCTTTTAGTTTCTCAAAGAAGATACTGCTGACTGAGAAAAAGCAAAACATAATAAAAATAGAATATTTTCTTGGGGAAGATGAAAATGCATGGTAATGAGATTCAGAGGGTAAAGTTTTAAGCATATTTCTCATATCATCTTCCTCTTTTGTTCTTTCTTGATGGAAAGAGATACTGTAAAGATGGAGAAGACTCAGACTGTCTTATTGGGACCTTCTCAACTTACTCTGAACAGCAACATCCATTCTTGTCTTTGGAAAGTACTCAGGAAAAGACTAATTTCTCAGTCTTTGCTCTTGATTCCATTACCTTAGATTCTTTGTCAGGAAGCAGTTGATATGTAGTCTGATTACAGTTGAATGTGTACTCCCTGAAGGCAGGAAATGTCTTATTCCTTTATTTTTCTATCTCCAAGCTTAGCATAATGCTTTGAAGAAAGTAACGAGTAAATATCTATTGAAGTGAATTTGTTGACGTCTTTCTGACTTTATTTTCATGGGTATGCCAGTAAACATTTAACAATCATCTCTCCTTCCGAAAAAACTTGATACATTTTTAAGTGTAATCTGCTTTATTGACATTTTCCCATCGTTTTCTTATGTCTAGATAATGAACTAAGCAATAAATCACGCCCCACCTGGTTCGTATGATATGCCAGTTTCTGTGATGCAAATGCTTACACTGAAAACTTAACAAGTGCCTCTCTGTAACTGGTTGGATCAGTCTCCAGGACATCCCTGCTTATTTCATACTTCTACCTTCTGTGCATATTACATTCCAGATATACTGAACTATTCTTTGTTCCTCTAACATACTCTGCATTTTTTCATCTCCATTCCTTTATCCATGCTCTTCATGGCACTGGAAATGTTCTTCCTCTCTCTCTTAGCCTGATGAATTCTTACCAGTTCTTTAAAGCCTAAGTCAAAGGCCCCCTCTGCTGCAAATTCTTTAGATTCTTGTACTTGATAGTAATGACCTTTTTACCCACTGTATCCAACACTTTCTTTTGCACCTCACTAATACATTTGGTACTTTATTTCCTAGGTATGTGTCATAGAATACACTTATTTGTACATTTTTCATAGTGGAGAAGGGAGGAGGTAAAGGGAAAGGATGCTAATGGAGGAATTAGGGGAGGTCATGAACCCAAGTCACATATGATTAGAAAGTGTGTATCGGCTGGGACCTGCACCATGTGGTGGTTGTTTGTCCTTCATTCTCATAAAAGACTATGACATCAGGAAGGTGATACTACAACTTGCAAATGATTTGGATTTAAGTGACCCTGTGCAGGGTCACAGTACCCCAGCCTTACTCTTTCCTTCAGAGTCATCTGGTTCCAGTGGCAAGATATAGTATAGATCAGGACAACTGGAGATGGCCCCCATTAGAAGGAATACCCATATCAAAGAGATCCCCAAACCACAGAAGCATAGAAGAAGTATACCTTGATTGAATTTAGCGGTGTTTCTGTGCTTGTTGGCTGAACTAAATTTAATTGGATTAGACCAGTTATGAGTAGGACCTTCCTAAATACACTTCCCAATCCCCCAGTTCCTTACATTTTCTTACAGTTTTTTTATCTAGATTCTCCCTTTGCTCCCATCATACAGCTTCTTATGCTTATTTATGTACATATTTGATTTCCCATCTCATTAGATTATAAACTTCTTGAGGCTAGAAATTGTGTTGTATTTCATCTTGGTTCTCCATTGGCTAATACAATATCTTGCATATAGTAGCTACTTAATGATTTTTTAACACAGTGAAGTTCTGACAAAAAATTGGTATATCATATGTCAGCTGATACATAACTTTAGAATTGCTATCTCCCATTTGTGTGTTCTTGCCTTTGGTATAGGCCCCTGTGACATCTCGAACAGAAGAAGAGTTATTTTCTCCTTTATCAGTTCTGAAGCAGCAGTGTCTCTGTCACCTACTAGACCAGTGGCAGTGGTAACTATAGTAAAATCAGACAGGCTCAGAGGCAAAGAGTCACCAACAGAAAGTGAGGAATTGCCAGAAAGAATGAGCTCATTGGGTAGGGGGCTGGGGAGGGAAGGAATCAGGCTGTCCTCATGGGAAGTCAAATTAAAAATGCAGCCCTTGCAAAGAAACAATTTGCAACTCTCCAAATGAGTCCTGGATATTATCAACTGATTGTAAGCATTGTATAATTCTCTTTTGTTTAGCAGTCCCTTTTCTCTCCATACCTGATTCATGTTTGTATTTTAGGTACTATTTTGCTTGCTGTCAAGGATCCCTTAGACTAGATCCCCAAATAGAATTGTTTCTCAGGAATTTGAAGTGGGAGGTGGAATTGAAACCCTGGAGCACCCATTTGTTCCGCTGAGTCTACAGTCATTGCCACAGGAATGAACCCAGAGGAAACCACAAGGGCAGATGAAAGGCAGGGATTGGTGAAAATCGCCAGAGGTAGTGGCCTCAGCCCTTCACAGCTTGTCTAGACATTGTAGTAGGCTGTCAAAGAGTAAAATGAAACACTAAGTTAATGTACACATCTTTAAAAAGTGATTTGAAAAGAAATAAAACCCATTCTTGCTTTCAGAGCAGCCTCACCATTTCACAGATCTACTAAGCACTTACTTTCTGAAAGGCATTTAAGTGTTGTTTTGGTTTGGTTTTTGGTCAATAGAACACTTCAGAGAGTGCTGTGGCAAGTAGGATTGTAAGAGTTAATGCTTCTCCAGAGATGCCAATTTTATTCTCAGGGAGTAGGTATTGTGAAGAACTAGCAGATGATTTAACAGAACAAATATCAGACTGGAGCAAGTCCCAAACAGTCATATCTGATAGAACCAGAGAATCATAAAACTGGATTGTCTCTCCTTATCTGTCAATAGAATAACAAACATGCTTTGCTTTTGGAGCTCATTCATTCCTAAGCTGTTTTCAATGAAGGAAGCTGCAAATTTACCACAAAGGTCAAAAAAAGAAAAAGAAGGGGACATCAGATGAATGTTTGGTATCAATGTGTATCAGACGGTGGCACATTTCTAAATACAGACATGAAAGTAGGCATACATACTAAACTACCCACATTTTGGTGTGATATTTATGCATAAGACTATCCAGAAGTGCCAGTGTTGTGTCTATATGTACATAGTGTTTCTACTGGTAGAAAAATAATCTGAAAATTTGAATTTTTTTTCTTTTTTTGCAGGGTAATTCCTAATCAAAATTTTAATTTCCAATAGCATAAAAAAATAGGATTAAACTTAAAGAAAAAATGAATACAGTTGGGGCACCTCCTGATTCACCACTCAGCACAGTCAACCTAAAAATGCCATTTGGCTCTTAAATTAATGTTTGTTCTCTCCAGCCCACTCCACATACCCTAAAACAATTCATTTTCATTCAGCTACACAAAATGTCTCTAAGAGCTGTGAGAACATATCTAATTCTATAATCTTAGTGCTATGGTAACAGCAGTGTGCCTTAATAATGACCTCTGTGTGCTATCAAAATATTCAGGACATTTGACTGACATTCATTTTTTTTCCATTTTCTGTTTCATTCAATTATCACTTAATCTTAGTTAAGCAATGTGTTCGTTTACTGTTCAACCCCCTCTGGTTTAGATGACAGCATGCCATGGTCTGTCCTCCTGAGTGATCAGCCTGTGACAGGTGCTTATGTGACACATAGAAGAATAAGCTCTTCATTAAAACCCAAGCCCTGGGTATCAGGGCAATGCATGAACTTGGAACATGACAGAACCAACAGCATTTACGCTGCCTGCCAAACAGCAGTCACGACAGCGTCTCATTGCAGCATAATCAGCATTGATTTATCCTTTCAAGGTACAATAATATCCAGTTTAGGTAGTAATAGAGCTCAGAGGTGAGTGCTGGAAAGTAATACTGCATTATGATTATCTTAGCATCTCCCTTTTAAAACTGAAAATCTATGACTTCTTTGGCGGTGTGAAATCTAGCTCAGATGGCAAGAATGACTCAAGCTGGCAGTAGAATTTTTCTAGTCATTGCAGATCCAGGTACATGTGTGTGGGGGAGGGGTGATCTTCATAAATAATTTAAGGTGCTCTTACCTCCTAAGAAGCAATGTTATAGGTTCTGGCTTTCATTAGTGATAATGACTTACAGTTGTAGAGGGCTTTATAATTTAAAATGCTTTCAATATTAGCTTATGTGATCTTCACAATTACTTTGTAACACATTCCAGTGCATACTGCCAGCATCCTTTCTCAGATAGGGGCATAAGTTTACCTTTACAGAGAGGAGCCTGATCAGCTATTAAGATGAATCCATAACTTCAGTGCTCAGTTCCTCTTTCTGGTAGACTTTGTATCCAGGTACCCAACTAGTGACCCACACAAAGACTCAAGGAACAGGCATGCATGTGTTTCTGCTCACCTCCTCCAGATAGTACGCATCCTAGTACATGCACCAGAACACAAAAGGAGAAAACCTGGAATTGTCGAGCCACCATGGTAGGGGGTGAGGGAGGGTCAAGAAGGGGAGTGGGGGGGGGACAGGAGATGTTGATCCTGCATCAATCCTTTTAGCCTTTCTTGGCTTTGGTCCCAGTTCTCCTTATAGGCATAGATATGTATAGAATATTAGCCAGGTGTGCCCAGGTGTGCTAGAACACCTGGTCCGCACTGTCCTCATGCCAGACTGAATTTCCTGATACAAGAATTTTTGTCATAGAGCAATGTGATCTCCTGGGAGCCACAGGGGAAGCCAGCAAGGAGAACAAAGCCAGTGATGACCTCTGGGAGTTAGGCAGAGGTGCTGGATACTTCTCAACAAGGGGAGTTGCCTAATGCCACCAGAATTAGAGGAGATAGATGTTGGCAACCTTGTTTAGCTCTAAGAACAAGAGACAAGGCTACTATGCAGGTATTGGGAGGGGATTGGTTAGAAAAGGGTATCTTTATTTTCTAAGAGCTCATTCAAGGATTTGTTTTCCTCTTCTTAATAAACCTCATTCTGTAACACTGTGGGCTACATGCCTAGAAATACATCGTCAGCCAGTCTGGTATACTGGTAGGTTGGGAGTGGTGTGGGAATACATTTCCCCCACCCATCCTTAGGTTACAAGCCTAGAGAGTGAGGAAATTTCTAAATCCCCCAAAGTATATATGTGTCCTCTGGTCATCACAAAAGTCTCTGACACAAGAATTAGAAGTACTTCAACCAGTCCCGCCCCCCTTAGCCCTAATATCAGCCCACTCCAAAACCAGTCCAGCTCAGCCTTAGGGCCCAGCTTGAGTTTTGTTTTCTTTGGCATCATTATGACTTCTGCAAATAGCTACTAAGTCAAACACACACTTCCCACATTAAGATGTGCAGGCAGTGGCTTTGCAGATAACTAAAGAATGCCTCTATAGTGGATTTCTTTTAAAAGAATCCATAGATGCTTAACATTTGTACAAAAGGTTCATTAATAAAGATAACATTAGTCTGTAAGTAAGATTCCCTCTCAGGGACAGTCTTAGGCTCATCAGTGTCCTTCCTAAGTTGTAGCAGCAAGAATTCAAATGGACTCTGACCAAGGGTTCATCCTCTTCCTTGTTCTATACTCTGCACTTCTCTTAAAGTTGTATGAGGTGGCATCATCCCTTTTGACTACCGTATTACATTGTTGACTCATATCAAGCTTCTCATCTACACTTTCCCTGAGCTCTTCTTCTCATGAATTTCTCTCTGGCCACAATTTTCCTATTCTGTATGAGCACTCTGAATTTAGTTCCCTAACTTGAACTGGCATTCACAGGTTGGACCCTCAGAGAAGTGACTGAGGACTAGATTTCTAACACTAAGTCACAAACTCCCATATGTGGACTTCTTAAAAATTAGGAGACTTCCAGTTCCAAGATGGCACAGTAAGGAAGGAAATCTCTGAAGTCCTCCCAAATTCCCCTCCAAACAACTAGAAAACCACCTTAGAATTGATCTAGGAGCAGGGAATATGTTTACCAGCCTGGCAGAAAAGGTCTGTCTCACTGGAGTGGGAAGGAGTGCTCTTGGAGCAGCAGCAGGATAAGCAGGATAAGCTGCCCCAAGTCTGGGGCAATCCACTAGCGAGCCCTCACCCTCCTGCAAACCAGCAGCCCAGTAGGCAAGTGAGCAATCTGTGTGTCTCTACAAGGCCTCACCCAGCACAAGTCACCAGTTAGTTCTTGACCCCACTGCTGACCAGTAGTGAAGCTCTGCATTGAAGCTGACCAATACTGAGATACTACCTGCTAGCAAAGAGGCCCTATTTCCACAGCAATCCAGCAGCAGTGCCCCACCCCTGGGACAGACCAGCAACAAGATCCCTCCTGCAGGGTCAGTCACCAGAAACACTCTGTTACCTTAGCAATCCAGCACCAATGCCCCCCCAGAGCAGGCAAGCAGATAACCCCTACACCCAGGGGAGGCCAACAGAGAGGCCCAACCCAGTACAAGCCAGAAGGGAAATCTACCCTCCAGAGAAAGCAAGCCTAATGAAAGTCAGTAGTACAACTCAGAGCTCCAGCACAAAAAAGCTTGGGACAGTGTAGGATCAAAGTCCAACTCTCCCATTAAAACACTAATTCACCCAAAAAAAGCGGGGGAAGGAAAATTAGCAAAAACAAAAACAAGAGCTTGACTATAGAAATTCACTATGGTGATAGGGAGGATGAAGGCATAAACTTAGAAGAGGATGATAGTGTCAAAATAGTTACACGTGAAGCCTCAAAGAAAGTGTAATTTGAGCTCAGGTCCAAAACTAGAAGAGTTTATAAAGGATTTTTAAAAGCAAATTAGAGAAGTAGAGGAAAAACTGGGGAAAGAAATGAGAGTAATGCAAGAGGATCATGAACAAAAGAATCAATATCATGAGAAAAAGTATGCAGTAAAAACAAAATTGACCAAATGGAAAAGGAAGTACAAAAACTTACTGAAAAAGAATAATTCCTTAAAATTTAGATTTGAAAAAGGAGAAACCAATGACTATATGAGACATCAAGATATGATAAAACAAATTTAAAAGTTAAAAAAAATAGAAGAAAATGTGAAAATTCTCATTGGAAAAAACTGACCTAGAAAATAGATCCAAAAGAGATAACATAAAAATTATTGGGCTACCTGAAAGCCATGATAAAAAAAAAAGTGTTAGGTGAGCCTGGACAACATTTTTCAAGAAAGCATCAAAGAAAACTGCCCTAATATATTAGAATCAGATGGCAAAATAGAAATGGAAAGAATCCGCTTTTCACCCCTTAACAGAGATCCTAAAATGAAAATACTCAAGAATATCGCAGCCAAATTTCAAAGGTCATAGATTAAGGAGAAAGTATTGCAAGTAGCCAAAAACACATAATTCAAATATCATTGAACTACAGTCAGAATTACATAGGATTTGGCAGTTTCCATATTAAAGAATTCCAGAAGGCCTGGAATATGATATACTAAAGAGCAAAGGAATTAGGATTACAGCCAAGAATCACCTACCCAGCAAAGCTGAATATAATTTTTCAGGGGAAAAATGGACATTTCACAAAATAGAGGACTTTCAAACATTTCTAAATAAAAGACCAGAACTGAATAAAAATATGACCTTTAAATACAAGATTCAAAGGAAACATAAACAAGCATAAAAGGAACAAGAAAGAGAAAACACGAGAAATTCAATAAGGTTAAACTATTTGTGTTTCTAAATGCCAATAATATTTGTAACTTTTAAAAATTTTATCAGTATAAGAGCAATCAGAAGAAGTATATATAGACAGAGTGTATGGATAGAAGGAGAATTTGATGGGATGATACCATAAAAAACAAAATAAAGGGGTCAGAAAGAAAATTGCTTTGGAAGAAGAAGGAGAGGGGCAATTGAATGGGTTAAATTATCCCACATAAAAGAGGCATGAAAGGGATATTACTATGGAGGGGGAAGAGAAGGGGGAGGTGGCAGGCAAAGATTAAAACTTACTCTCAACAAAGTTGGTTCAAAGAGGGAATAACATCCACACTCAATTGGATATAGAAATATATCTTAACCTATAAGGAAGTAAAAGGGAATGGAGGCAATAGAAGGGAGAAGGAGAGACTGATAAAAGGGGAAGTATAATGAGGAAGGCAGTCATCAGAAATAAAACATTTATGAAGAGGGATAGGGTGGAAGGTAAGAGAGAGAGGGGAAATGGGAAAATAGCATGGAGGGAAATACACAGTTATCATAATTATAAATATGAATGGCATGAACTTACACATAAAATGGAAGTAGATAGCAGAATGGATTACAAACCAGAATCCTAAAATATATTGTTCTAAGAAAATTCTCCAGGACCAGATGAATTCACAAGCAAATTCTATCAAACATTTAAGGAATTAATTCCAAAACTATATAAACTATTTGGGAAAAAAGGTGGAGTCTTACTAAATTCCCTTTATGACACAAATATGGTGCTGATACCCCAAACAGGAAGAACCAAAATAGAGAAAGTTACAGACTAATTTCCCTAATGAATATTGATGCAAAAATCTAAAGAGATTACAGTAATATATGACAAAGATCATATACTCTGACCAAGTAGGATTTATACCAGGAATACTGGGTTTGTTCAATATTAGGAAAACTATCAGCATAATTGACCATATCAATAACAAAACCAATAGAAATTGTGTAAGTATGTCAATAGATGCAGAAAAAGCCTTTGACAAAATAAAACGCTAGAGAATATAGGAATAGAGGGAGTGTTCCTTGAAATGATAAGTAATATTTATCAAAAACCATCAGCAAGCTTTATCTGTGATGGGGATAATTTACAAGCCTTCCCCATAGAATTAGGTGTGAAAGAAGGACACCCATTTTCACCTCTATTATTTAATATTGTATTAGAAACATTAACTATAGCAATGAAAAGAAAAAAATTAAAGAAATTAGAATAGGTAATGAGGAAACAAAACTATCATTCTTTGCAGATGATATGATGTTACTTAGATTTTCTAAGCCTAACAGAGTATATATAAGTATAATAATCAACTAAAAAACTGCTTGAAATTATTAACAACTTTAGCAAAGTTACAGATTGCAAAATAAAACAACACAAATCATCAACATTTCTTTATATGATCAACAAAGTCCAGCAGGAAGACATAGAAGAACAATTCCATTTAAAATAACTGTAGACAAATCTAAAATATTGGAAGTCTACCTGCCAAGACAAACTCAGGAACTGTAGAAACACAACTATAAAACACTTTTAACACAACTAAAGTCAGATCTAAACAATTGGGAAAAATTTGCTCATGGGTAGGCCAAGCCAATATTATAAAAATGAGAATTCTGCCAAAATTAATCTATTTATTCAGTGCCATACTAATCAAACTATCAAAAAATTATTCTACAGAGCTAGAAAAAACAATAACAAAATTCATCTAGAAAAACAAAAGCTCAAGGATATCAAGCAAATCAGTGAGGGGAAAAGTGAAAGAAAGTGGTCTAGTTGTACCAATCTCAAACTGTATTATAAAGAGGCAATAATTGAAACGATCTAGTACTAACTCAAAAATAGAATGATGGATCAGTGGAACTCATTAGTACAAATTACACTGTGATAAATGAGCATAGTAATCTAGTACGAGGTAAATTCAAAGATTCAAGCTTTTGGAACAGAAACTCATTATTTGACAAAAACTGCTGAGAAAACTGGAAAACAATGTGACAGTATGGCAGAAACTAGGTACAGACCAATATTTCACATTGCACACCAAGATATGGTCAAAATGGATTCATGATTTACACATAGAGGGTGATACTATAGGCAGATTAAGAGAGCATGGAATAGTTTATCTGTCAGTTTTATGGTTAAGGGAAGAATTTAGGACCAAAGAAGACATAGACAGCATTACAAAATGTACAATAGATAATTTTGATTATATAAAATTAAAAGTTTTTGCTCAAACAAAACCAAGGCAAGCAAAATTATAAGGAAAGCATAAAACTGGGGAAATGTTTTTTTGCAATAAGTATCTCTGATAAAGATTTCATTTCTCAAATATATGGAGAACTGAGTCAAATTTATAAAAATTCAAGTCATTCCTCAACTGATAAATGGTCAAAGGATATGAATAGGCAGTTTTCAGATAAAGAAATCAAAACTATCTATAGTCATATAAAAAATGTTTTGAGTCCCTATTGATCAGAGAAATGCAAGCTAAAACAACTCTGAGGCACTACTTCACACCTATCAGAGTAGCTGATACAACAAAAAAAGGAAATATTGGATATTGGAGGAGACGTGGGAAAACTGAGATACCGATGCATTGCTGGTGGCATTTTGATGGATCTTATCCTTCTGGAGAATCATTTGGAACTATGCCCAAATGGCTATAAAACTGTGCATACCCTTTGATCCACAATATCACTATTAAATCTATATCCCAAAGACATCCAAAAAAAAAAACAAGGGAAAAAGGACCTATTTGTACAAAAATATTTGTAGCAGTTCTTTTTGTGGTTGCTAAGAATTAGAAATCAAAGGAATGCCCATCAATTGGGGAATGACTGAACAAGTTGTGGTATATGATTGCAATGGAATATTATTGTGCTATAAGAAATGATGAGCAGGATGATTTCAGAAAAACTTGGAAAGACTTACATGAATTGATGCATGGTGAAGTGAACAGAACTAGGAGAGCATTGTACACAGTAACAGAAATATTGTTCAATGAAAAATTGTAAATGACTTAGCTCTTCGCAGCAGTACAATGATCCAAGACAATCCCAAAGGACTAATGATGAAGCATACTATCTGCCTCCAGAGAAAGAACTGATACTGATTGAATACAGAATGAAGCATGCTATTTTTCACTTTTTTTCTTTGTTCTTGTACACAGTGACTACTATGGAAATGTTTTGCATAATTAAACATGCATTACTATATCTGATTGCTTGCCCTCTCAGGGAGAAAGGAGGGGAAGAAAGAAGGGAGAGACAGAATTTGAAACTCAAAACTTTTAATAAAAAATGTTTAAAAATTTGGGAAAAAGTATTACCTAGCAGGCTCTGAAATCTTATCCCACTCCAGTTCATCCTCCACTCAACTGTCAAAATGATTTTCTTAATCATGTCATGTGTGTGTTTGTCCTTTGTTGCCAAAGAAGACCATGCCATTAGAGAAGTAATGGCATAACTTGCACTTGACTTTGTTTTGAGTGAGGGAGGGCTGTGCAGGTCACCAGCCTCACTTCTCCTCCAAAGCCATCTGAATCCAGTGACCAGATATTCATCAGGATGAGGCAACTGGAGTTAAGTGACTTGTCCAAGGTCATACAGCTAGTGAGTATCAAGTGTTGGAGATTTGAACTCAGGTCCTCCTGACTCCTGCACTGGTGCTCTATCTACTGCACCACCTAGCTGCCCTTCTTAATCATGTCACCTCTCTATTCAATAAACTACAGTAGCTCCCTAGAACCTTCAGCACCAAATATAAAATCCTCTGTCACTGAAAGGCCTTTGCAACTTTGCCCTTACTTATCTTTCTATTCTTATACTTTATTCCCCTCCACATTATCAGGGATTGAGCAACACCGACCTCCATGCTCTTCCTTCATACCTGACACCTTTATTTTCTTGTGCCTCAACTATAATCTTTCCTGCCCTCTGCCTCCTGACTTCCTTCAAGACTCAATTCTCATCTACTGCAAGAGACCTTTCCATGTCTTTCTGACTGCTAATACCTCCCCTCTGGATAACTCTCCAGCTACTCTGTATATATTTTGTAAACATATAGTTGTTTGTATGTGTTCTCCTCTATTAGAATATGAACTTTTAGCGTACACAGACCCTGTTTTTGCCTTTCTTTAAATCCCCAGTGCTAAGCACAGTGAAAAAAGAAAGAAAAAAAGGAAGAAAGAAAGAAAAAAGAAATGAAAGGAAAAAAGAAAAAAGGAAGAAAGAAAGGAAGGAAGGAAAGAAGGAAGGAAGGAAGGAAGGAAGGAAGGAAGGAAGGAAGGAAGGAAGGAAGGAAGGAAGGAAGGAAGGAAGGAAGGAAGGAAGGAAGGAAGGAAAAAAATAAGCACTATAGATCAACACATTAGAAAAATATTAGCATTATATGTAAAACTACACCCCAAATACCACCTCCCCTCAAACCTCTGGAAAGGAATGTGGAAAGTGTCTCCTCATACATCATTTTTTAGATCCTTTCTTGTCCATAATTTTGCAGTATTAACTTCTGATTATTTTGTGATAATTATTTTGTTGCAGTTGTGTATTTTTTTTTCTGGTTCTGCTTACATTTTACGTCATTTCATGTATGTCTTTCTATTCTTTCTAGGTCATCTTTGTCATTTCTTGCAACCCAATAATATTAAGTTAGATTCATGAACCACAATTTGTTTATCTATTCCTCAGTTGATTGGCATCTACTTTATTTTCAATTCTTTGCTACCACTAAAAGTGCTACTATAAATATTTTGGTGTAGAAGTCCTTTGTTTTTGTCAATGACTTCCTTGTGATTTATACCTATCAATGGAACCTTTAGGGCAAAGAAAAAATTAAAAGGGACACAAAGGAAGTAACTGGTAAATTGTGATGTGTATTGCAAATCTTGAAATTCACTTATTCAAAAATATAAATATTTATCAAATAATTTTTATTAGGTGTATTGATATTAAACACTAAATTCTAGGCAAGTCATTAAAATAACACACTAGAGGAGAGGAAGTAGGAAACAGTAATCCTATCTCTTAAAATTAAAGGTAGTGTAATGATTATAAAGTAAGCATATCCCATTTAAGAATCTCTTATTAGGTATATAAAAAATTATAAATGTTACTCTATCTGAGGTTTTTATTTTCCTCTGAACTTGGCTCTGAATCCCTTCCCTTTAAGTTCAACCTTGCTTATCTCTCATCTGCATACAGTTCCCATGACTTCAAAGGAGGCCTATATACATAGAGATGTATGAGGTCCTAACAAGAGGGAGAATTGGGCCTAGAATGCCTAAACTACTATGGATAGATTGCTCTTGGGGGAAGAAAAAAGTTGTATCCAAAAACATTCCTATCTTCCTTTTTTGTACATTTCTGTGGTACTCTGGTGAAAATAGCATCTGGCTAAAGCAACCAGGTTCAACCAAGATTGACCAAAAACCTGCTGTATACTTTTAAGACAAATGCTTGAGAATGTAATAAAACTATTCTCTAAGTGTTCAATCCTTTCCTTCCAAAGGTTAGATTTAGGCAATGAGACTTAAGATGATAGCAACTATTTTCGGGGAAACGTTAACTTTTTGGACGCTGCCTACTTCTGGGCAGGCAGAAACCTCCCCACCTGGCCTATCTACCTCTTCCATTTCCTGTTGTTCCCTCAGACCTCTCCTCCCACTCACATGCACGTCTCTCTTTCTAGTCTTAACTATTTGTCTTTCTTCTGTTTCCTTTTCTTCTCTTGTCCCAAAGTCCAAAAAAGGCAGATGGGTAAAAAGAATAATTAATGCTGTGATGGTAGAGAGAAGGGGGATATATTATTGTCCCTTTTTTTTTTTACTTCAAATCCTGATTTTATGTACATGTGCTATGCTTCCTCTAAGGAAATAAATCAACATGTGCTTTACAGTCCTGGTTTTCTTCCCTTCCATGCTTTCAAGAAGTTTGTTATGCAACATGTTCTGGTTTCGCAGGCTGTTGAAAAGGTCTATTTGGCATGAGAATACATACCTTCCCAAATTACTTAAAGAAGAGCTGGTTGTTTCTCTTACCCCAATCATCTGGACTTAGAACTCCCATAAATACTTCTTGGTTCCCATCCCAACTACATGCTTAGACTAAGTTCTAGTCTTCTCTCTTACCCTTGAAATGGATTTACCTTTGAAATGTGTGTGATATAAATTCTTACTGTACATTCATAAGCTGACTTAGTGTCCCTATTTTACAACATGTATGTTCTGTAATCTGCATCAGTCTCAGAGTCATCAATGGCAAGGACTAGATTCATATAGATGATTTTATCCAAGCAATAAATTAGTAATTAGATCATGATGATAACAGCCCAATAGCCTCCTCATCTTTGAGATCGATGATGATATATAAAAAGCCGGAGACATTACACATAAAAATAAAATGTGCTATCTGGTCATCTCCCAGTTTTCTTCAAGCAAATTTTCTCAATCTGCATTTTATTAACACATGAGTTTCCAGTACCAGTTAAATCTCCTGGAGCCACACCACTGTACAGGATACTCTGTCCCCAGCACCTTCATATTTCTGAGTTTCCTATGCCACTATGCCACAAAAAGGAACCAATATTTACTCAATTTACCTTGGTTTTTGCCCTCCACACCAAATAGGTCATTCATAAATTGGTGACATAGGATCTTACTTCATAGGATAGTAGATTTAGAGCTGAAAGTCAGCTTGGATATCATTAATTTCAATCCCTTTATCTTGGAGTTGAAGAAACTCAGACTCAGATAAGGTTAATTGTACAGATTCATACAGCCAGTAGATATCGGTGATGAGATTCAAACCCAAGTCCTCCTGGTTGCAAGCCCAGCAGTTTATCTGCTACATCATACTATGGTTGGTGAGAAAGAAGCATGCACCAGGGAGTCTTGATGGTTGAGGGTCTGAGGTATCCCTGGTTTCTCTTCCCTCATCCCAAGTGTGTACAATATCAGTCATTGATTAGATGTCCTGAGACCTCTGCTTCCTACAAGGGAGAGTAGAAGTATCTTCTTTTTTTCTAGTAGACTCCCTGAGACGATGTGGCCACAAAAATAAAAAAGTCCTATTCTTTGTGGCTTTATTAGTTTGTATCAGGACTTCCAAACATCAAGACATTTCAAATATCTTCATCAATGACTTAGTCAAGAGATGACAAGGTTCACACAAGAATGAAGACTGGTGAGTACTGCCTAGAGGAAATTCTCATTTGTCATTTCATTAACTGAACTGCTCCGTTAACTAACAAGTCCATGGTGCCATGCAATATTCATAATGTTTTTCATTTATAATATTCATGGTTCCTCAGCATATAACCCATAAGAATTTATCTTGAATGTGATTTTTGAGATTTTCATTATGTTTCTAATGATAAAAGCTCATTTTTCAGTTTACAAACTTTTTTCTTCACAATTATTATATGAAGTAGTCAGTGAAAGTATTAACCCATTTTGCCAATGATGTAACTGAAGCTAAGAATGAATGATAATCTATATTATTAGGATTTGAACCCAGGTCTTTTGACTGATAATCTAGAGCTCTTTCTACCATCTTGAATCAATGTGAGTCTTGTTTTCCTTCTGAATTATAAATGAAGGATTAATAGTAATAGCTAGCATTTATGTAGTACTTACTAGACATTGTGCTGAACACTTTGCAATAATTATCTCATTTGACCCTCGTAACAATCCTGGGAAGTAGGTGCCATTATTATACCTACTTTACAGCTGAGAAAAATGAGGCAGAGTTAAGTGACTTGCCCAGGGTACATAGGTATTAAGTGTCTGAGGCTGGATTTGAATTCAGGTCTTCCTGATTCTAGGTCCAGTGATCCATCCACTGGATCACCTAGCTGCCCACACATTAAATTATCTTAACTACAGATTTAGTGTAAAGTTTATTTGATAATCCCTATAAATTAGATGTAGTAAGTGTAAACTAAGATATTATTTGGTTGACATGATATTTCTTAACCATGACAGAGAACACAGAATTTTCAATACTTTAAATGTATAGTAATATGATCTTATATTTAGATATTTTATTAAAAGAACCAAGATAGTTAGAGCTAACACAGAAAAACTCTACTTCTTTGCCACTTAGCATTAGTTGTCAATCATTTTGTGTCTCTGTACAACCAGACAGAAGGTAATTCTGTGTACTCTGGATGAAGTTCAGAAGGGGCAGAAGAAATGAGAATTACTTTCTCTAGGGAGCTCTCTGGGATGAAGTATTTTCATTTTCAGATATGCATGGCTTGGTTCTCTTTATTTCAAGTTGCATTTAAATGCCACAGGAAACATGGACTTTTCCATTCTAATTCCTAGTGCCTTCTTTTTCTTTATTTAGCCAGGTACATAAGAAAGCTATAAAAATGCCTGTGATACCAATGATTTTTTTTTACAAGTGTGTAATAGGTGTGGTTTCAAAGGGTCTTCCAATTAGTCAGTCGATATCTATTAATGCTTATCTATTACTTAGATTACTTGCTTAGATTAATAGATTAATACAATCTATTAATTGCTTACCATGAGCAAGGAACTGTGCTAACCATGGAGATATAAAGACAGTACCAGTCCATGCCCTCATGAAGCTTATATTCTAATGAGAAAGGCAAAATATACATAAATGGACATATATAAATACAGAATAGATGGAAAGTGGTTGCTGTTTCTGGTCTTTCATTTTTGAAGAGGACCGATGACATCATAGGGTGATACCTTGATTTCCCTCTGAGTTAGATTTAAAAGAGGCACAGTTGAATAAAGTTGTCAGTCTTGCTCTCTTTTCCAGAGTCCTATGGCAGGAAAATGTCAAAATGACTAGCAACGACCAGGGATGCAGTGGATGACCTTGTCTTTGATGTCTGACCAGGTTCTGTATTTCACAGCATCTGCTTCAGCTGCCTTCATGGCTGTTGGAACAAACTGTTCTCATCTGCTAGTTCTTCCACGGGGGAAGTCTTCACATGTTTGGGGTAGACATCCCCTAATTCACCAGTGAATTTGAGGTCTATTGATTGCCTTCAATGTGGCTTAGCCCATCTGCCAAGGTGATTTTATTGGGGTGTGGCTGCTGTGCATGCTACAGCTTCTTGGAGCCATAGGTGAGAGTTGGGTGACAGGTGGACAACCAAGATGGATTGGCAGCCCTGAAAAGGATTTGGCAAGCCCTCAGACCAGAAGTGCTGGTTGTCTCTGAAGATTCCATACCCTTTAGATGAAAGGTAGCCTTAGAGTGGAAGGGACAGGTAGGCCTAAGACAGTTCTTCTACAGGAGGTAACACTTAAACTTCAAATTAGGTTCAAGTCTCTTCACACTCCAATTTATCATTTATGTAACTGCCAAAATGATTTTCCTAAAGCATAGATCTGACCATGTCATCTTCCTATGCCATGAGCCCTACTGACTCCCTATTGCATCTGGAATTATATATAAAGTTCTTGGTTTTGTGATGTATAAAAAGTTTTAGAGGCATAATTTCTGGATAATTAATCATTTTATTAATCATGCTGGTAGATAATTAAAAAGGGGTTCTCTAATGTCAAAGACTCCTTCATGGAACTCACTCAATGCTTGCATGCCCTTGAAATAGTGAGTATTCCTGAGGGTTGTAACCAACTCTCATTGGTTAACAATTGATAAGAAGAATGAATATTGTAATGAGAGGTTTAACTGTTCTAATGAGGGGCTGAGGGAATGTGACTGATCACTCTCCCTCTCAGACCACCCCCAGATCTACTACTGCCCATACCTACCTGAGTAGAACACAGTGGGTCAGAATTTACCTTAGATGAAATTCTGTTGTGCTTTTTCTATTTGGGCGGGGCAACAACTCCCAGATTTGGGCAGTCTCATCCATCAACAATGTCCTTCAGATACGGATTTCACCAATTAGAGAATGAGGATCTAGGAAGGGAAAAAAACCTGGATCTCCCCAATAATTCGTTATTTAACAGTCTGTTTGGTATGTAAAGCTCTTTACAACCTAGGTGTTTTCTACTTTTCTAGTTACACTGGTGTACATACTGTTCCTCACATACGTATTCCATCTTCTATGTGCCTTGACACTGACTCCTCTCCTCCTCACTTTTGCCACATAGAAGCTCTAGCTCAAATGCTACCTTCTGCAAGGGCTTTTCTCAGTCTCCTAGAAGCTAGTACGTTTCATGTTAAGATTACTGTTTATCTACTCTGTATATATGTTATGGATGTTTATTTACATGTTATCTTACACTTAATGTAAACTCCCTGTTGAGGATTTTGTTGTGGTTTTGTCTTCTTTTCTTTGTATCTCCAGTTCTTAGCACAGTGCCTTTCACATAGGAAATGCTTGAAAAAGGTTTGTGGATTGATAGACTGAAATCCTTTAAGATTGAGGGCAGGATTTAGACTGGAGAAGATTGTGACTCAGGCACTAGCCTCATTGAGAAAGGAGAAAGAATGTCTCCTAAATACCAGCTATTAGAATTTGGATTACATGATAAATTTGGATTGCATGGACTTCAAAGGAGGAAAGGTTGCTGACTGATACGGTAGGGAGAAAGTCTGAAACTGGCAATGAGGTGTTTCTCTGAGTAGTGGGGGGAGGGGGTAAGATAAGAGTGAAAGTTTTCCAGTTCTGTAAAGGGTGAGCAGGAATGCAATGATGTGAGGAGAAAAGGCAAAGAGCCAAGTTTGGGGGAGTGCTGTCAGATGGAAGGAGCAAGAAAATGGGTTAATGTGAGACAAAATTTGTTAATTATCAAATAGATATTCCAGAGGATACAGTGAAGGAGGATAACAGAAAATAGAGTGAGATATGAGAGGAGCATAGGATCAATAGTCAAGAAAAATTTATTAGCCTTCTACATGCCAGGCATTGTACTTCGCATGAGGGATACAATATGAAAAATAAAAGACAGTCCCTGCTGTCAATTTGTTCATAATCCAATGGGAGATGCTTACACACAAAAGGAAGTTGGAAAAAGGAAGGGGAAAAGAAAAGGAGACTACTTGGTGCAGGGGCATGGTGGAGAAGTCAGTTAGAGAGGTCCCAAAGTGATGCAGCCAGGTGAAAACAAGATGTCTAAGTTAGCTCTCTCTTTGAATAGAAGCTTGGAGTTCATAGTTACACCTTCCAATTAGAGAGACAGGGGGCTAATGGGAGAAAGAGAGTAGATAGCTGGGGTGGAGAGAGCTTATTCTTAGATTCAAATAATCTTAGATTTATGGCTAAAAAGGACCTCAGAAGTCATCTAGTTCAACTCCCTTATTATACAGTGGAAGAAACTGGGGTCCAGAAAGATTGTCATTTATCCAGAGACACAGAGCTAATATGCGTCTATGACAAGATTGGAATCAGGTCTTCCTAACTCTAATATTAACATGAAGCTTGTTGGGGGCCCAGTTCAGAAGGAATTAGAGGGAGAATTGTATTCTAGTCATTGGCAAATGAGTAAAAAAGAAATACAAATTTACAGAAGGTAGTAACAAGGTTGGGTAATAGAGGATGAATCTAAGAATATAGCATGGTACAGTAAAAATAGTGTCAGGTGTAGTGTCCTACACCTCAGAATGAGCTGAGACTTTTGAGGGAAGCTAAAAATACAACAAAAAATTTTAATCTATATTGAGAGAAAAAAGACAGGAACAATAAAAAGATAGCACCTTTGCTTGGGACAGCTAGCATGGTAAGAACTCAGAACAAAAAGAAGGAAGAACAGCTTAACTCTTATTTGGTTTGTTTTCTCTGCAAGGGAGAATGACCTTTACACTAGAAATGGCAGTACAAAAATAACTAACAGGGAATAAATAACTAAGGTAAGTAAGGAAACCTAGTTGGTCTTATTTAAACTTGATTCATTTGGCCCAGATGTATGACTTCTTCAGGTTCTGAAAGAATAGATTGATATGATTACTGAGCCACTGTTGTTACAGAGATGAATGGTGAGTATTTAGAAAGGGATACTGTGATTCTAAAGAACCAGCATGGTTTCATTGCCAACAGATAATACTAGATTGATCATAATTGCTTTTTTTTACATAATTACTAAATTCATATTTGAGGGAAATATTACTTAAATTTCAGGAAAGTTTTTGACAATACATCTTATTCTGTTCTTGTGGAGAAGATAGGAACATATGAAATAGATGGTAACTGAATAAAGTGGATTTAAAACTGTATCAGACAGATTCTATAAGTAGTTAGTTATTAATGACCCAATACCAAAGTGGGCCAAGGAGTTCAATGGAGTATCCTCAAAGTAGATGTGTTTGTTGATTCTTTAAAATTATCTAATTAGGGAGGAGCCAAGATGGAGGAGTAGAAAGACTCATATATGCTAGCTCCGAACCCACAGCACATAAATTTCCTGTAAAAAGAACTCCCCACAAAATCTGGAGCAGTGCAAGCCACGCAGCAATGGAGTGGAGGAGATTTCCATTCCAGAGAGCCCTGAAAGACCACCACCAAAGATCCGTCTGGCACAGGACAGCGGAGCCCAGCCCTGCCCTGGCCGTGTGGCCCCCAGAGGAGCAGACCTGAGCAGGCTTCAGGGACGGAATCTCTGGTGGCCACAAAGGTCCCTCCACCCACAGGTGCTACAGGTCAGTGAGAGAGACTTCTGGGCTGGCTGAGAGGGGAGCGGGGTGTCTCCATGACTTGGGCCCCCTCGGGAGGCAGGAGCAGAGGCAGCAGCAGAGGCAGCGGGGCCCGAGACTCTCAGAGAGACAGGAGCTCTGCTCCGTTACTGATGGTCTCCACGTAAACCCACTGAGGGAGCTGAGCCTGGGAGGCGGCCCTGCCCCCACCTGAGCACCAGAACTTAAGCTCACATTGAATAGCAGCCGCTCCCACAGCGGAAAGCCCTGAGGCTGGGGAGCAGCATTTGAATCTCAGACCCCAAGCACTAGCTGGGCAGATCTAGGCGGGGGTGGACAGGAATCTCAGAAGTCAAGTAACTGACTGGGAAAATGCCCAGAAAAGGGAAGAAAAATAGACCATAGAAGGCTACTTTCTTGGTGAACAGATATTTCTGCCTTTCATTTCTGATGAGGAGGAGCAATGCTTACCATCAGGGAAAGACATAGAAGTCAAGGCCTCTGTATCCCAAACATCTGAAATAGATACCCAATGGGCTCAGGCCATGCAAGAGCTCAAAAAGGAATTTGAAAATCAAGTTAGACAGGTGGAGGAAAAACTGGGAAGAGAAATGAGAGAGATGCAAGAAAAGCATGAAAAATGGGTCAATACCCTGCTAAAGGAGACCCAAAAAAAATTGCTGAAGAAAATAACACCTTGAAAAATAGGCTAACTCAATTGGCAAAAGAGGTTTAAAAAGCCAATGAGGAGAAGAATGCTTTCAAAAGCAGAATTAGCCAAATGGAAAAAGAGGTTCAAAAGCTCACTGAAGAAAATAGTTCTCTCAAAATTAGAATGGAACAGATGGAGGCTAATGGCCTTCTGAGAAACCAAGAAATCATAAAACAAAACCAAAAGAATGAAAAAATGGAAGAGAATGTAAAATATCTCATTGGAAAAACAACAGACCTGGAAAATAGATCCAGGAGAGACAATTTAAAAATTATGGGACCACCTGAAAGCCATGATCAAAAAAAGAGCCTGGACATCATCTTTCATGACATTATCAGGGAAAACTGCCCTGATATTGTAGAACCAGAGGGCAAAATAAGTATTGAAGGAATCCACCACTCACTGCCTGAAAGAGATCCAAAAAGAGAAACTCCTAGGAACATTGTGGCCAAATTCCAGAATTCCAGGTCAAGGACAAAATATTGCAAGCAGCTAGAAAGAAACAATCCCAGTATTGTGGAAATAAAATCAGGATAACTCAAGATCTAGATCAAAGGGCATGGAATAGGATATTCCAGAAGTCAAAGGAACTAGGACTCAAACCAAGAATCACCTACCCAGCAAAACTGAATATAATACTTCAGGGGGAAAAAATGGTCTTTCAATGAAATAGAGGACTTTCAAGCATTCTTGATGAAAAGACCAGAGCTGAAAAGAAAATTTGACTTTCAAACACAAGAATGAGAAGCAGCATGAAAAAGTAAACAGCAAAAAGAAGTCATAAGGGACTTACCAAAAGTGAACTGTTTACATTCCTACATGGAAAGACAATATTTGTAACTCTTAAAACTTTTCAATATCTGGGTAGTTGGTGGGACCACACACACACACACACACACACACACACACACGTACACAGATGCACGCACATACAGAGACAGAGAGCACAGAGTGAATTGAATGGGATGGGACCATATCTTAAAAGAAATTAAGGTAAATGGTGAGAGAGAAAGGTAGGGGGAGGAAAGAGGGTGAAATGGAATGGGGTAAATTATATCTCATTCAAGAGGCAAGCAGGAGACTTTTTAGTGGAGGGAAAAAGAGGAGAGGTGAGAAAAAAACATGAAGTTTACCCTCATCACAATCGACTAAAGGAAGGAATAAAATGCACACTCATTTTGGTATGAAAACCTATCTTACAATACAGGAAAGTGGGGGAGAAGGAGATAAACAGGGTGGGGGGATGATGGAAGGGAGTGAAATGGGAGGAGGGAGCAATTTGAAGTCAGCACTCTTGGGGACGGACAGGATCAAAAGACAGAATAGAAACAATGGGGGGCAGGATAGGATGGAGGGAAATACAGTTAGTCTTAGACAACATGACTATTATGGAAGTCATTTGCAAAACTACACAGATAGGGCCTATATTGAATTGCCTGCCTTCCCAAAGGGAATGGGGGGAGGAGAGATGGGGAGAATTTGGAACTCAAAGTTTTAGGAACAACTGTTGAGTATTGTTCTTGCTACTAGGAAATAAGAAATACAGTTAATGGGGACTAGAAAGTCATCTGGCCCTCCAGGACAAAAGAGAAGATGGGGACAAGAGAAGGGAGGGACGATAGAAGACAGGGCAGATTGGTGATAGGGAAAATTAGAATACTCAGTATATTGGGTTGGGGGGAGGGGATAAATGGGGAGAAAATTTGGAACCCAAAATTTTGTGAAAATGAATGTAAAAAGTTAAATAAATAATTTTATATTAAGAAAATAAAAATAAAAAAAGTGAATGTTGAAAACTATCATCACATGTAATGGGAAAAAATAAAATATTATTGAGGGGAAAAAAAATAAATAATCTAAGTATACCATCACATTATCTACAAAGAGTGATAGTTTTGTTCCCTCGTTGCCTATTATAATTTTTTTCTTCTCTTATTGCTAAAGCTAATATTTCTAGTATTATATTAAATAATAACGGTGATAATGGGCATCCTTGTTTCACCCCTGATCTGATTGGGAAGGCTTCTAGCTTAAACCCTTATAGATAATGCTTGCTGTTTGTTTTAGATAGATAGTACTTATCATTTTAAGGAAAGTTCCATTTATTCCTATGTTCTCTTGGGTTTTTAAGAGAAATGAGTGCTGTATTTTTGTCACAAGCTATTTCGGCAACTATTGAGTTTATCATATAATTTCTGTTGGTTTTGTTATTGGTATGGTCAATTATGCAGATCATTCTCCTAATTTTGAACCAGCCCAGCATTCCTGATATAAATTCCACTTGGTCATAGTGTATGATCCTGGTGATATAATGATGTCATTTCTTTGATAATGTTTTATTTAAAATTTTTTGCGTCAACATTCATTAGGAAAATTTGGGTTTTCTTTGGTTTTCTTTCTCTATTTTGGTTCTTCCTGGTTCAGGTATCAGCACTATACATATATATGTCATAAAAGAAATTTGGTAGGACTCCTTCCTCACTCATTTTCCCAAATAGTTTATATAGTATTGGAATTAATTGTTTCTTTAAATGTTTGGTAGAATTCATTTGTAAAACCATCTGGCCCTGGATATTTTTTTCTTAGAGATTTCATTGATGGCTTGTTCAATTTCTTTTTCTAAAATAAGGTTAAGTATTCTACATCCTCTTCTGTGAATCTGCACAATTTATATTTTTGTAGATATTCATCCATTTCACTTAGATTGTCATATTTGTTGACATACAATTGGGCAAAATAGCTCCTAACTATTGCTTTAGTTTCCTCATCATTGGTGGTGAATGCACCCTTTTCATTTTTTATATTGGTAATTTAGTTATATTCTTTCTTTTTTTAAAATAAAATTAACCAAAAGTTTATCTTTTTTGTTGTTGCTTTTTTTACATAAAAATCAGTTCTTAGTTTTAATTATTAATTCAGTGATTTTCTTTCAATTTCATTAATCTCTCCTTTGATTTTCAGGATTTCCAATTTGGTGTTTAATTGGAGATTTTTAATTTGTTCTTTTCTGTATGTTATTATATATATATATAATTTTATATATTAATATATTTATAATATATTTTTTGGTTGCATGCCCAATTCATTGATATGATCTTTTTCTATGTTGTTGATGTAAGCATATAGAGATATAAATTTTTCCCTAAGTCCTATGTTGACTGCATCCCATAAATTTTGGTATGTTGTTTCATGATTATAATTCTCTTTGACTGAATTATTGTTTCTATGATTTCCTGTTTGACCCACTCATTCTTTAGGATTATATTATTTAGTTACCTATTAATTTTTAATCTTTCTTTCTATGGTTCTTTATTAGTGTAATTTTTATTGTATCATGATCTAAAAGGGTGAGCTTTTAATATTTCTGCTTCTCTGCATTTGATATGCCCTAATATATGGTCAGTTTTTGTGTATGTGCCATGTACTACTGAGGAAAAAAGATATATTCCTTTCTATCTCCATTTAATTTTTTCCAGATGTCTATTATATCTAACATTCCTAAAATTCTATTCATCTCCTTAACTTCTTTCTTGTTTATTTTGTGCTTAGATTTATCTATTTCCAAGAGGGGAAAGTTGAGGTACCCTATCAGTATGGTTTTACTATTTCCTCCTGTAACTCATTTAACTTCTCATTTAAGAATTTGAATACTGTACCATTAGATGCATCTATGTTTAGTATTGATATTACTTCACTGTCTATGGCACCTTTTAGTAAAATGTAGTTTCCTTCCTTGCCTGTTTTATTTAGATCCATGTTTGCTTTTGCTTTGTCTGAGATCATGATTGCTACCCTTGTTTTTTTTACATCAACTGAAGCATAATATATCCACTCCAGCCTTTTACCTTTATCCTGTGTGTGTCTCTCTGCTTTAAATGTGTTTCTTGTAAACAGCATGTTATAAGATTCTGATTTTCAATCCACTATACTATCCACTTCCATTTTATTGGAGAGTTCATCCCATTCACATTCACAGTTATGATTACTAATGGTGTATTTCCCTCCATCCTATTTTTTCCCTGTTTATGCTTTTCTTTCTCTCTCTCCTTTCGCCCTGTCCCTCCTCATGAGTATTTTGCTTCTGTCCACAAACTGCCCCAATCTGCCATCCCTTTTATCAGTCCCTTCCACTTTTCTTGTCCTCCTCTACTGCTACTTCCCTAGAAATCTACAGATAGATTTCTATACCCAACTAAATAGGTATGTTATTCCCTCTCTGAGCCAAATCCAGTGAGAGTAAGGTACAAACAATGCTCACTTCCCTCCCTTCTTTCTCTCTACTATAATAGAGTTTTTGTGCCTCTTTGTGTGATATAATTTCTCCCCATTCTGCCTCTCCCTTTCCTCTTCTCCCAAATCTTCTTTTTCAACCCTTAATTTTTTTATATCATCCCATCAAAGTCAGCTTATACCCATACCCTCTGTCTATGTATTTCTTCTAATTGTCCTAATAGAAATACAGTTCTTAAGTGTTATAAGTATCATCTTCCTATATATGAGTGTAAATGGTTAATCTTACTGAATAATTTTTTTTCTTTCCTGTTTACTTTTTATGCTTCCCTTAAGTCTTATATTTGAAAACTGAATTTTCTTTTCAGCTGACCCGTCCCGCAGGTCAACAATCGTGGGTCAGGGACGCTGGAGAGTGCCGGGGGAGCTAGGCTCGAGGGGGACCCGGGGGACCTTGGAAGGCCACGAGGTCCGGGGACAGGATCACGGAGAGGAAGGAGACCGAGGCATAGTTGGTAACAGGCAGTCTCACTTTATTGCACCAGGGGAGGGTTTATATAAGCAATCACTACAAAGTCATATCCTGGGGGTGGAGTTTTTCATCTCATTGGTGTGAGCCCTTCCAAACCAAACCAAAAAAGGGCATGATTCCCTATCCCAGGTCGCATTCCCTTCTGGTTGGTTGGTGGCTGCTTAGTCTCAGACCAGGAAGTCTTTCTAGCGCTGGGCTGGCAGAGCCACGTGGGCAGGTCAGGACTTCCTAGTACTCTCTTCCCCCCAGGAAGGGCTTTGGTCCATTGTGCCCTTAACAACTAAGAAGAGGGAGAAAATAGTAACTGACAATTCAGTCTCCAGTCTCCAACATGTCCCCCGTTTTTATTTAAAAAAGGGTAGGTGGCTGGCCTGTCTTAGGCTATGTGGCCTGACTCCATGCCTGGTACCGAAAGTGGGCAGGGCCCCTGTCTTAGGCTATGTGGGTGGCCCCCACCTCCAGCATTTCTGGTAGGTGGACCCACAATAATCCCGTCATTGGGTACCTCTGCAGCCAATGGCATGATTATCCAGGTCATGGGGCCACAATATTCCCGTCATTGGCACAGTCACAGCAAAAGCACATTATTGATCATAGCAGGGTACAGGGACGCTTTTGAAAAGTTTGATGGTATAATTAGCAGTAACCCTAATATAGTCCCAGGAGGAAGAAGGACCCCAATAAGTGTCACCCGTGGTTTCACAGTCCCAGCTACGGCAGTAATAATCAGTTATGCCTCCACATTTGGTGTTCAAGGCGCGGCTTCTATGAGGGCCGGGGCAAACATAAAAGGGGAGTGTTCTCAACATACTTCTTCGGGATTGTGTACCACACCCACCCCATGGATCAGGGAACTGCTTTCCGGAGGGGGCCTCCTGTTGATCAGAATATCCCTCCAAGTCCCAATTGGCCGGAGCCCCTATGGCTAGTTTACAAAGATCTGCCGAATGCAAATCTTTGATTTGAAATGAAGCTTTTGAAATTTCTTGGGAGGGGTGTTTTGTGCAATTTGGGCATCATCTGCATGGTCATCATCATTCTTATTCTCATCCTTACTGGAAGACCCGTCCTGGGAATGAGAATCCGCAGGGGGTTCCTCAGCGGAGGATGAGGGGGAGTGCTGTGTATGCCAGATTGTCCCCACAAACAAAAACTTGCCCTAGTGGGGGGTACAGGGGGTCAGAGGTATTCGTCCAGGAAGAGCAATTGGGGGGCAGGGAGGACCCAACATTGAGGGTAATAGAGTTATGGGGGGTAATTCCGGTGTAGCAAGGGGAGGGGAGAGCAAAGGGAATGCCGGGCTGAACCTTAAAGTATTTAAAACCAAACCCATTCCAATTCCCAGGAATACCCTTCTATAGACAAGGTGGGAAACCTGTGACTAGTTCTGAAAAGTTAGTGTCTCTGAAAAAGAGTCCCATTATTATCATAGTATAGTCCATCATCTTTAAACATGTGAGAAATATTGCCTTGGATGATAAATTTGGTTATTGTCTCACTCCATGATATCACCCTTAACCATGGTGGATTCCTGACGAACGCCCATCTCTGTTGTTCCTTCGGTGCTGGGTCGATGGACGCAGTGTTCTTGAGTGTCATGATAAGTACGAGAAAAATGAAAGGAGTCATTGTGACCTAGTTGATTAAGCTTCTCCAGAAGTTTTTTCATCTGCCACCGATAGCACCTCCTCACTTCCTGTGACCGCTTCACCTTGGCGGTTGTCCTCTATCACTCTTATTCTTTTCACTGGAACCCAAACTTCTTTATTATCATCTGTTAAAACACAAACATACCCTTTTCCCCATGTTAACACTGTATGAGGACCAAATCAATTTTTATTCTCATCGTGCCTCATTACTGGCTGCTTTCAGGGCACTTATTATTGCTGATTCATTCTTTGCAGACTCCTTATTAGGAAATGTTAAGAATTTCATAGCAGCCAATAAGCCATCATTATCAAATTTTAAATAATTTAGAATATAAACAGCCAAACAGCCAATTGTAATTTGTCATCAATTTAGAGTATAAACAGCCAATTGCGAATTTATCAACTCCTGATCCAACTCCTCCTTTTTGTTTGTGCAAGTAGGTGTCCAGGGAGCGATTTGCTCGTTCCACTATAGCTTGACCAGTGGGATTATGGGGGATTCCAGTGACATGTAAAATGGAAAATTCCACCATGAACTGTTCAATGGCTTTACTGATATAAGCTGGACCATTGTTTGGTTTAATGCCTTTTGGTACTGCATGATTTTGAATGTGACCAAGTGTGTGTGATATAAAATATTGTTGTTTTGGCCCTTATTGCTAGTTGAACTTCCACAGTAATCTGTTTAATACTATCTGCCCTATCAGGAGTATAGGCTGACTCTAATCTAGGTATCAATAGTGCTGTATACTTTCTGTCTGTGATGATATTGCAAGGTTCTTTCACATATAATAATGCTTGCAATACTGCATATAATTCATTTTGTTGTGTAGAAGTAAATGTTGTTTTAAATTTATGCATCTCCTTTTTAGATGGAATATACATAGATGCCCTAAAATTTTTTTTTTTTTTTTTTGTTGCATCTGTAAAAACATTAACTCCCTCTACCGGTGAGGAAGAGCATTTGTCGGTCCAAGACCATGGCCACGTGGCAAATTGCCACCCAGAAGGAATTGGGAACCCGTGTTGGAAATTCTGATTAATCAATATCTGCCATTCCACAAACTCTTGTATGCAGTTCTCTATTTGTTGACTTGTATACATAGTATATATTGTGTGAGGTTTCTGTCCTATTAACATCCTTACTCTCTTCACTGCCTTATGTATGACTTGGGCTACCAGCACAGCATAAGGCACACAAGCTCTGTTCTTTATCTGAGCCAAATGTACCCACTCAATAATCCCTTGTTTTTAATGTAAAACTCCAGTGGGTATTTTTTCAGTGAATAAAATTGTTACTTTCAAGTCCTGTGATTCTAATATCCTGCTAATAGTACACCCCATAATCTTTTTCTGCACTAATTTCAAACATGTCCATTCTCTGCATGAGTTTAATTGAGAAGGACCTTTCAATAAATCATATAATGGTTTCATTTGATCAGTTGTAACTCCCAACTGTGGCCTACACCACTGAATTACTCCTATCAATTTCTGAAAGTCATATAAAGTTGTAACCTTTGTAGAATCTATGATAGGTGACTTCAAACTTAAGCCTTACCACCTTACATCATTGTTTCACAGGCTAGTTTCTCCTTCTCTGATTACATTTACTCTGAAAAAGAAAACTTTTTAGAAATTAAGTTGTTAATAAGTTCAAACACTAAATTTAACTTTTGCTTAAGCCAAGGAATGACTACAAGTTCAGATTAAAAGAGCAAGATCTTTTCTGCTTCATAGACCATTACATATTAATTTATCAATACATTGTCTTGAAAATGAAAATTTAAAACTGTTTAAAATTTGTCCTGTTGTTAACAGTCACTAAACTTTCATAAAGAAAATTTGCTGAAGACCTTTAAAATGATAGTTCTCTTTTTACTTTGAAACAAAAATAAACCCTTAAAATTAAAATCCATTAAAGCTTAGTTGGTATGAAAATGTCCTTAGGATATGAATGCCGGAAGTATTACAACAAACCAAATTCTTAATTATCACAGAATATTAGATGCATCCCACAAAATGCTCTTTAGTCAAAAAGGTGCAATATATACTCTCACATTGATAACAGTAAGAGACTGATTACAGAAAAACACTACTGCTTATAAGATTCTTTTAAACAATGGGGACATCATCTTAGGTGAGTCTTAGGTGAGTTTACTTAGATTGGGGCTCACGTGTTTTGTTGGTCACTTACTATTTATTGATCATAAAATTTGCTATAGAAAGAGAAAGCAGGGACATGTGACATAGCAAATAGGACAGAATAAAACATCCTTGACTTTGAATTCAGATACAAATTCTCCAATTATATAGTATCTGTTTCATAGCCAGACTCAGGAGTAGTCAGGTGGAAAACATTCCCTTTGAGTAGCTTGTGGTATTCCTCTGATACTGATTTAATGCAACCAACTATACTCAAATTCAAACTCAAAAACAAAAATATTTGTGGTCTCACGTCTTTCACCTTTAATAACAATTCCTTCATCAGCTGAGAGCCAGATAGTCATTCCTATTCTCATGGAGCTATAAGTAAGCAATAATGATTTACTAGGACTCATATGCATAAGGGAATTCCATTAAGATCTTTCCTTTTCAAGTTTAAAACTTGTTCAAATGTAAAAGCCAATTGCAAAAAATCCTCTCTATATATTACAATTTCTAATCAAGTCCTATTCATTGTTTATAATTTGCATAAGCCAATCAAAGTTTCTTTCTCAGGACTGATGACTACCTACTGGGATGGTTTCCTAAAGGCCTTCACAATTTTACAAAATAAAGGGGATCAGTACCGCACCCATGCTGGCCAACCCTCAAGCATACAGGAGGTCTGTTCTGAATGGGCACATCAAAATAGTTTTCATTCAATTCCTTTCTTTCTACATACAGTAATCAATTAACAGTTTTAGGTTTAGCATTAAAACAGTAACTCCAAATAACTTAAGAATCTTACAACTTCTAAAGTGATAGCCAAATTGTTTGAGCTGAAACTTCTGTAATAGGCAAAGGTGAAAATACCTGGTTTTCTAAGTGACAATTACAAAAATCAAAACATTCTAAGACAAGGTTAGCAAGACTGGTAAATTTAAAATAACAGAACTGGTTTTACAATTTTCCCAACATCTTTTGGTTTCAACAATATTCACATTTAGAAATTACTTTCTCTAACACTTTCTGAATTGCAGGGGTTACTCAATTTTTACAATACAAGACTATAACACTTTAGAAACACAACAGTAACACCAAGAGTGAAACTTAGGTGTCACTAATTACATTTCCAAACCATCACATATAAATATTATTAATAGAAGATTGGGCTTACTAAATGTAAGGGCTGGTTGGCTTGTGATCTCATACTGCTGTGACCCAACCCCTACCCTCTGGGGAGGGTAAATTAAATTTCCTACTATTCTTTAGCATTCTCTTCCTTTGATCTAATCTGGAATGATAAGAGTTACAATTCACTGTAGACCCAGCTGAATGATAGTTGGGACTGCAGGGCAAAAATCTTAATGGTTCCATCCTTTACTCAAGTAAATTTTATTTCTGTGTCCACTCCTTAAGAACTTTTTTTGAATGAGAGGGTTTTTGAATTCCTCAGCTGAAGGGATTTTTGTAAAGACGCTTGAAGCGTGGAGAACTCCCTGATCATCTGCTGGTACTGGTTTTGAATATCTAAGGTCTTTCTTAGCTCTATCATACGACCGGTCAAGTCCTTCTGAATAAGGGAAAGATCCATCGCGGGAGGGAACACATAGGGAGGTGGCGTGCAGGGCTGTGTTATGAAGGCTTCTTGGGGATTGTATGCCGCGGCTTCTGCCTCTAAATCAGCGGCTTCATCATCAGGGAGCACACCATCCTTATTAGGGGAATCAGCTTTTAGGGGATTTTTGTGCTCCGTGGGAAACACGGGGAAGGTAAGGGTATTGGTAGGGAGTGGTGGGTAAATAGACCTTATAGGAGGAGGAGACTTGACTTCCCCTTTATTCTCGGTAGATGGGGGAGGTTTTGCTTCTTCTTTATCCCCGATTCCCTCTGTGTGAAAAGAGGATACGGAAGCCGCGCGAGAAAGTGGCGCGAGACAGGATTCCGCTTGTACAAGTAATTGGCGGGTATTCTTATCTCCTGTTGCTTCCTCGATAATTTCATTAATTAAGGTCCAAAAGGAGAAAACATTGATAGGAACCGATTCGGGACCTTCTTGTTTTAATTTGTCATTAAGATCTCTCCCGACTTTCTGCCATTTGCCTGGGTGAATTTCTGGACCATTAATAATGAACCAGGGACATACTTTATCTATAAAGATGAAAAATCTCAAAAGGTCCTTTTTCTTTACTCTTATTCCTCTCTTTTTGAAATTATGTTTTAAGTCCTTAACAAAAGTCTGTTCTTTGGACAATTGAGATCCCATGGTGTCGATAGACGCGAACACTTACCTTAATGAATTCTCAGGGGTCCGGACGAGTTGGGGCGTCTATCGGGTCACTGTCCAGTGTTCGTACTGCCCCACGTTTGGGCGCCAATTGACCCGTCCCGCAGGTCAACAATCGTGGGTCAGGGACGCTGGAGAGTGCCGGGGGAGCTAGGCTCGAGGGGGACCCGGGGGACCTTGGAAGGCCACGAGGTCCGGGGACAGGATCACGGAGAGGAAGGAGACCGAGGCATAGTTGGTAACAGGCAGTCTCACTTTATTGCACCAGGGGAGGGTTTATATAAGCAATCACTACAAAGTCATATCCTGGGGGTGGAGTTTTTCATCTCATTGGTGTGAGCCCTTCCAAACCAAACCAAAAAAGGGCATGATTCCCTATCCCAGGTCGCATTCCCTTCTGGTTGGTTGGTGGCTGCTTAGTCTCAGACCAGGAAGTCTTTCTAGCGCTGGGCTGGCAGAGCCACGTGGGCAGGTCAGGACTTCCTAGTACTCTCTTCCCCCCAGGAAGGGCTTTGGTCCATTGTGCCCTTAACAACTAAGAAGAGGGAGAAAATAGTAACTGACAATTCAGTCTCCAGTCTCCAACATTCAGCTCTGTTCTTTTAATCAGGAAAGTTTGAAATTCCCCTATTTCATTGAATACCCATCTTTTCCTCTGAAAGATTATGCTCAATTTTTCTGGGTAGTTGATTCTTGGTTATAATTGCCTTCTTGAATATTCTATTCCAAGCCTTCTGATTCTTTAATGTAGAAGCTGCTAAATTCTGTTTAGTCCTGACTGTGACTCCTTGATATTCACATTGTTTCTTTCTGGATATTTGTAACACTTTCTCCTTAACCTGAGAATTCTGGAATTTGGTTATAATGTTCCTGTGAGTTTTCATTTTGGGATCTCTTTCAGGATGTGATCAGTGAATTAGTTACTATTTTACCCTTTGGTTCCCGGATATCAGGGCAGTTTTCCTTGATAATTACTTGAAAGATGCTGAACACACTCTTCTTTTCGTTATCATCGCTTTCAAGTAGTCCAATAATTCTTATATTAATGCTCTTGGATCTATTCCCCAGGTCAGTTATTTTTCCAAAGAGGTATTTTACATTTTCTTCCTTTTTTTCCACTTTTTAAAAATTTTGTTTGATTCTTGACATCTAATAGAGTTATTAGCTTCCACTTTCCAGTTGTAATTTTTAAGGAATCATTTTCTTCAGTTAGCTTCTGTACCTAATTGTCCATTTGGCCTGTTCTACTTTTAAAGGGGTTGTTTTCTTTTCCCAAGCTGCTGATTCTTTTTTTCATGATTCTCTTGCATCACTCTCATTTCTTTTCCCAATTTTTCTTCTGCCTCTCTTACTTGATTTTTAAAATCCTTTTTGAGCTCTTTCAGAAGGACATTTTTGGGAGTTAAGACCAATTTGTATCTCTTTTTGAAACTTTGCTTGTAGGTTCTTTGACACTTGTCTTGGTTTGAATTTGTG